>CM033633.1:17351603-17951603 GCA_019453435.1 Rhinogobius similis | reverse complement strand
GAGCTCTGCACCGAGGCAACTCTCTGCTCCTGACAGGTCGCCTCAGTGGCAGAGAAGGATGGGTCAAATGTAGAAAATTCATTTCCATCATGAGGGATTTATTAAAGGCGCACAGACGGTTTTCCAGTTGAGGGTCCGTCACTTGAGCTTTTCATAATAAAATAGTTTTTGCTTTGCCTGGAAGCTTCCACAGTATGATATAAACTCATATATCTTTCATTTATCCAGTTAAAGGTGTTTTCATTGCCCAAAAAGTAATTTGTCTGCTGCTTGTCTCCAGGAGATTACTTGGTTTTATTCCATCTCAGAAAACTATGTAGTGTCCATTTTAGAATACCTTAACCTTTAACATTCATTGCAAAACAGTAACATCACATGGAGTCAAGCAGGTGGCAGACCCTCAACAGAAAACTCACAAATTGCACCTTTAACATGATGACATCCACATTCAGGGTTAGTGATATCAACATGGCCATGACAACAGCTCTTCAGGAACACCTGAGCCATGATTAAAGCTGTGAGACACTTTGTGGACGTGCAGAGCTGTAATGGAAGTGTAAAACATGTCATTATTTCCTGCTTCTATCGCCATGATATAAAACTCCCGATGGTGCTCGTAAGTGTAGCTCAGTGCAGCGTGTCTTGTCATTATTGGGTGTGATCTTGTTTATACCTGTGTTGCTGCATGTGTGTGAGTGATGGGAAAGGAAGTGAATGTAGACAACTCTGTCAGCAGTTCACAAAGCAGCACAGTTTGACAATGAGAGGTGCAGCCACTATAAAACTACAGTGGAGTCTGGATCCGAGGTTTCCTGTGATAGCTGCGGTAGATACAAACTTCAAGAGGATAAGTCATCATTTTGTCTGCCTTATGTAACTAAAACACACAAGGCTATTATTGTCCCTGTATTTTTGTTTTCCTCTGCATTTGACCCATCCTTCAGTGACGCTGAGGCAACTGGAGTGCCTAGCAATTCATTTCTTGGTCAGGAATACCTTAATTATTGTGCATGTTTCGGGTTGATGGGAGAAAACCGGAGCATGTGAAGGAAATGCAAACGGACACAGGGAGAAACTGTGCACAGAAATGCCTAAACTGGGCTGAGAGTTGAACCCACAACCTGCTGCTAGTATCAACATGGCAGTCTAGATTCTCCTGGATCTTGGCTCAAACTTTAGAGATGAGTACTGCTTGTGTTTTTTGTTATATTGATGTTCATCTTTATTAAAAATAACAATAATTATTATACATTAATAATAAATTAAATGGGTTCTGCACTACCACGCACAGGAGGGACACATAGGAGGACACATTTATTTTCAGGGACAAATATGTTGTATAATATTGTATTGTGTGACTGAAGAATAAACAAATAATAAGTTAAATTGTAAACTGACAACTCAGCCTAACAACAAAAATAAACTAATTTAGTTAAAGATAAAATAATTGAAATTGCTATTTTAATAGATGCGATTAGCTAATCACAAAGGCGGCAATTTTTGAAGTGCAGCGATGTCTTCCACAAACAACAGAATATTCTGCTTTATTAAGCATAAACATTGCCAACACTGTAGTTTAACATGTCCATCTGTCTTTTCTCAATTCTCCTGGACGTTTTCAAAATGTGAACTTTGTATAATTAAAACTTAAATAAACATAAACATATCAAATCGCAATAAAGATCAGAAAAATCACAATTCGATATTTTTTCACAAATTGTGCAGCTCTACCAGAAAGTATAAGAGACTAAGTGAGTCTTAGCACTCTGATGGTGACCCATAACAGCAATTAAAGTAATGCTTAAACTCTTCAACAGCAACAATCTTCAGACTCAGTGAACAGCTTAATTTTAACACTGAACAATCCACCACTATTAAGGTCAGTAGAATACTTTCTAGTATATGGATGATGTACTCATTTTTGTGGTTGTGTGTTTGTTTGTGTGTTGTCTTTTTAAAAATCTATGACCAAGTGTCAGAAATAAAGTTTATGGATTAATGAATTAATTTTCTGACCAGTGCGATTAGATTTGTGATTTATTTTTTAATAATGGGATTCAAAGTTCACATTTTAAACATAACCAATTGGCAAAAAGACTGAAATATGACCTGACAAACTAATACAAGAATTACTCAGTCTCAGAACGTGTTTTAACAAATCTAAACTACAGGGCTGGCCGTTTTTCTGCAGAATGAAACAAGATATTTTGCTGTTTGTGGAGGAAATGATGGCACTTAAAATTGCAGCCATTGCGATTTGTTTATTGCAATTCTGATTAAATGTGCAGCCCTAGTTTTCAAATACATGTCCGCTGTCAACCCATTATTTCACCACAACTTTTCCACCAAATTGCACGCAACAAATGAACTTCAAACGTGTATCTCTGACATGAAATATGAGCTTTACCTGACAACATTTTTCTCTAAATTCTACTCAGACTTTAGCCTGTCTGCTTTCAATGGATCCAATTATTAGCATGATCCAGAACAGATTTTGTCAATTACATGTATTTTGAAAGCCACACAGCCACTTGCTTCAGTTTGTGTGGTCCCCCCATTGACATTACACTGCCTTACGCACAGACTTATCAAGATTACCTGTAAATCCACACGCTTTGACCTCATCCAAAACAGTGTTGATAAAAATAGACCAAAGACACGAAGCAAACCCCCGTGTATGATCTGTAATGAGTAAATCCGGCATTTTCCCCTTGAAATAACAAATGGTTTGGAGGAATTTGAGTAAGAAGGAAATCTGACCAGTGAACTTGGCGGTAGGTCCGTCAGAAGCATCGCTGAGTATTGACTGAAGGTAATCTCCTTAAAGACGAGTTTAAGACGAGAGCAAAGAAGACCCAAAAGTGGAGAGAGGTGAGGTGGAAAAACATCTTCTACAAAGTGTCCCAAAAAGGTTTTAAATGGACTGACGGACGGCGCTCATGCCCTTATTTGGAGTCCATCATCGAAAAGCCGGGTGGCAAAACCAGAATGAATTTTTAAAGCTATTGATGGTAATAGATATGATGTCACGCTTTCCACGTTTAGTACGGTTAGGATTAAATCTCAGATAGATTATTTGTGCGATTGTTGTTATAACCAAAAGCTGATGGATAACTTAAAGGGCCTGTACCAACTTTTGAAACATGAGTGATGAACATGTTTCGAAATAAACTCCTGAAACTTGGCAGACTTTACCGTATTCATTTACAGAGCGATTCGCCCCGGGCTCAGACCACGCACTGTCCTGTTGCGGTGCAGTGACAGCCCTTCCGTAGCTTTAAAAGTGCGAGAGGAGCTCAGACCGCACACCATGCTGTTTGGTGGTGCTGGCACTCCAGATTCTTTCCGTTGGACTGAATATTCACCGGATTGCCGTAGCCCACCGCATGCCTTTTCAGTGAAGTTGTCAAAATGAGACGAGATGAACAGGAAATCCTACGATCTGGCGTTTTTTCAAAATCAAACCAATGTGTTCACGCTATAACTTTTACTGCCTCCGCGCATGTAAACATTACGTCATAACCGGTAATATGGCGGTTACAAAGTGTGTTGCAACTCATCAGATCTGCTATTTGAGACCATGGACGACGAAAGATCGATCTTGGAGGTTCAAAACCGCAGCATTATTTATGATACCTTTTTATAAGGATCACATTAAAAAGGAAATGGCCTGGGGCGAAATAGGAGATGTTCTTGGAATGGATGGTGAGCTTGAGTACTTACAATCTAACAGCTCTGTTTACCAGTATAGTTATCACGTCTGCTTAGTTAGTACTAACCCGCTCTTCGTGTGAGTGACACACTGTAACCAGACCGCCCCGATACAGCGAACGTAGCTGGATTGCGTGCTGTGTGAGCCCGGCATCAGACACTCATTACTTTCTCCTCACCTCATATGACTCTGATGTGAAAAAAGTGCTGCTAAACTCAGGTAAAACCGTATAAATAAATACATACACAAGTAAGTAATAAATATTGATCAAATCTGAGTGGTTAATGTTAGCAACTGGAACAATGTATTCATAATTACAAGTCAACAGTGCTGCTACTACTTTTGAAGGTGCATTGTGGGAATTAGAGCTTCACAATTAATCGAAAGCAAAATCACAATTTAAATGGAAGCAATTTGCAAATGGCAAAGGCTGCAGTTTTCCCTCCTCAAACAACAAAATATCCTTTTTTATTCTGCATAAACGGCTAATTCTGTAGTTTAACTCTGTAAAAACATGTTCAGAAATACATATGATTAATTCTATTAGTTTGTCAGGTCAAAGACTATCTCAGTCTTTAGCAATTTTCCAGGATGTGTTTAAAATGTGAACCTATTCTTATTGTTAAAACATACACTGCAACTCTAATAGCAATCACAATACTAGAGAAAAGAAAAAAAAGTTGCAGTTAGATATTTGCCTAAAAGCTTGCAGCTCTGTATGACTATTAAACCTGCTGGACATTCGGACATCTCTGAGGAGTGGGTGGACATTCAGAGGAAGCTTTAGCCCCTTCTCTCACTCTAATGTTGAACCATGACAGAGAAACAACTGTCTGCAGGACTCACAGGCACACATGGTTTCCACATGGTTTCCACATGGTTCTCATAGGAACATCTATGATTGGATGAAATTGTCTGCCCCTGGTTGTGGTTTCCTAATAGTTCTCATCCAACAAAATGCAGTCAGTATCGTTCGGACTCATTTTTTTCACACATATACTGTATGGAGTCAACAGTGTTTACCTGAACTAAAATAAATGATAGTCAGGCACAAGCCCTTTAACTGCAGTGGATAAATGCAAAAAGAAAATTAGTGATCATTCAACTTCCTGCTATTTTCACAAAAAGTATAATCAAACCTAATTGTTTTTTTCTATTCATTGTGGTACTATACAGATGCACAAGAGTCTTTCATGTTTAACCAGCAATGTTTCAGATCAAATAAATATATTATGAAGAAATTTGCAATTAAATAATGTTTAGCGGCAAATCTGACCACCACCAAACAACTGCCAGGACTATTCTTAATTCCTGGTAATTCTTTTCAAGCCAATAATTGCAATCATTACTTATTTTAAAGGCAGACACACTAAATATACAACCATTACAAATACACAATAAGCTGCTCAATGGTTTGATGAAAAACAATCTGTCTATGGTAATAAAACACACAGAACATTTCCACTACGACTTTTGCCAGAAAAAAAACAGACCAAAATCCATCTGACTTTGAAGAACAAAGTACATTTCTGACACAAATCTGAAGCATGGAGAGCCGTGGTGTTTTCCATTGTGTTTTTAGACACAGATAACTGATGGAGATGAGCCGTTGAAGATATGATCAAAAAGATTTAAGGAAACGCTGTCACGCATGAGAGGATGTGTGAGCAGATAAAGTCAGTAAGTCAAGAACATCATAATGTGGAGGGACAAGATGTTATGATACACGATACAGACGCTAGAAAGGGCTGCCTGATTTGTGTGGGTCCAAACTCAGCGAAAAACAGATATCTAAAGAACAAAGACCTTTAGATTCTCACGACAGCACAGCATGAAGTCTGTACATTTATTTATGTATTATGTTTTGTGACACTTTTGTTTAAAAGCCAAAGTAGATGAGAAAAGTGGCTTTACCTCCAGGTTTTAAAGGACACATAGTTTAAAGGACACATTGCTTATATTGTTATTGGCCTTTAAACAAACTCTTGGGTATCTTTACTTTGACATCTCATGTGTTAGAATTACAAATAAAATGTTTTAACAAAGAACAATATAACTTTATAACAGCCTTGGGAGATGCCAGATTAATTTAGCTGTGGCTCCATCTACTGGCTGCAGAGGCAATGACATAAATTTGTACATACACAATGCTTTGTAATGCGAGCAGTGCTGAGCTGTGACACAGTTGTAATGATCCCGATTAGACGGCAGAAATGCTCAAAGCGAGTCCGGCAATGATTTATAGATTTAAGATAGAAGAGTCTCTGAGCCATGTCACACATCGAATACATTTTTTAACAGTTGGACGAGAAGAGAATTTTCAAACTAGGATTCATCAAACTAGCATGAATGAAGCTAAATGGAACTCCAAGTATGCTTTTGATGACGGAACAATGTTAGAACATGGTTAAAAGCTCAAAAAAGTCAATTTTACATAATATTTGTCCTTTAAGAAGCAGAATGAGTGCACATATTCTAAACAGAAGTTAGTTCATTTTAGTTTTTCTTACAACATTGTTGTACATGAATAGAGTAATAAATGAAATCCCGATTAGACATATGTGTCACTATCATTATTCATATATCACTACAACTCAATTTGAATTTATCAGTGTTTGAACAAATGAGTCAATCTTGAAGGAAATGGGGACAGACTGATGACTAATACTGTAGTAGGAAAAAGGAAACCACAATCTCGTCAGCCATATTTTGGAAGAATATATTGATGGCAAGAAGACTAGACTGGACCAAAACATTGCTTGGGAAGTGCACAGCCTTTGAAATGCAGTGGAGTCTGTGGGAAAAGCCGGTGGAGAGAAATGAGGATGGGAACAGCCAAGGCAAGTGTTTCAAATTAAATAATTTATTTTACGGATATTTTTGTGGTTCAAATGAGCAAAATGCTTCCTAATCCTTGAAGATTGCAGCAGATGAAGGCTGTCGTGTCAAATCGAGGGAGTAAAATGGTAAAAAATAATAATATAATATAATACAAGTGAACACAAGTACATCAAAATGTTACGTATACTTGATTTGAGATTCAGTTTATCAGTGCCATTATTTACCTGCTACAAAGGGATGCGTTTTCATCATTTTCGTCATTTTCAAAATTTAGCAGTGACTTTTTGTTTTGTTTTGTTATTCTCTATCTTGAAAACATGACCCAAAGAATAGAAGGCAACAAAATAAACTAACCTGGCAAGAAAATATCCAAGTCAAGCCAAATATTCAAACATAACAAAGAACATATTACGCGTAAGAACAATACGTACTTTCAACAATCTACAAAATATTTCAGACAAGTCTTTGAGTGCCACTGAGCTTGCCCTCTCCTCTTACTGTACAATAGAGCCATGAATGCCTAAAACGCTGAGAATGCAGCCCTCCACACGCAGGTTTAATTGAGCTGTGCGGCCGATGCCAAAGCCACACGGTCATTTAATCTTTATCTGAATCATCTGCTGCTGCTGATTACAGGGCGCGCACAGAGGGCGAGATACGATCTGCCAAACTGAGACAGAGAGAAGCCGAGAGAATCAGAGAGAGGAGCGGAGGAGCTGACGAGGCACCGAGGAGCCACTGGACAAGCTCAGCAGCAGGGATGGATGGGAAAATGTGCAAATGAACACGGGGCAATTCGAAATATGGCTTTTGACTTTGTTCCTATTCGCAAATATCGAAAGGGATGTCACAATATCAAATGTGAGTGACAGTTATTGTAAGAAGAAGCGTGCGATTATTGATGCTAAATTGATCAATACATTGTTGCTGCTGTTGTTTTGTGCTTTTCTCTCAGCTGGATTTCTTGATTTCTCGGCTTGTTCCGCTTTTGTGACACTGCGACCAATCAGTTCAAATGTTCATCATGACGTTACGCATTTTCCCGATGGCTGACCATCGTGAAACACTGAAAAATAAACAAAATAAAAATCTTGTTTTGTCCAGTGCCCGCTTTGCACAAGTATTAAAACAAAGCTGAGTATTCTTTAGGAAACAGTTTACGATTATACACAATTATGTCCAAACAACGGCAAACATCTGACATAAAGTAATGTTTCATAGTAAATACATCATTTCAAGTTATAAAACATGAGACGCCAAAGCAGAGCTGCTCAAAAGAACAATCAATAAAAATGGTGCACAGCATGTGACCTTGAAGTGATATTTCTCTGGGTGGAGTCTGCATGTCCTCCCCGTGTTACCGTGGGTTCTCTCCGGGTTCTCCGGCGTCCAAAGACATGACTGTGTAGGTTAATTGAGAACTCTAAATTGTCCATAGTGTGTGAATGTGAGAGTGAATGGTTGTCTGTCCTTGTCTCTGTCTCTCTGTGTCAGCCCTGCGACAAGTTGGCCACTGTCCAGGGTGTACCCCGCCTAAGGCCCAAAGTCACTGGGATAAGCTCCAGTCACCCGCGACCCCTAACGGGAATAAGCGGTAGAAAATTAATGAATGAATGAATGAATGAATGAATGAATATTCCTTTTGCACTTCTCGAGCACATGTGGTGTCCCGGTGGTTTGAGGGCGCACACCTGTGGGACTTTGGCACACTCCGACTCGGCTTTTGTCCAAAACAAGGACGCTCCCTCCTTTTCTTTCTCTCTCTCCGTCTCCCTCTCTCCATGTCTCTCTCTCTCCCTCTATCTCTCTCCATCTATCTCTCTTCCCCTGTCTTTCTCCCTCATCTCTCTTCCCCATTCTCTCTCCCCTCTCGCTCTTACACACTCCCGTCTTTTCATCCCCCCTTCCTTCTCTCTCTCTTTCTCACACACTCCCCTGTCTCTTTCTCTCTCTCTATGACTCCCTGTCTCTCTCCCCCCCTCTCTTTCTCTTCCCTCTCTCTCCCTATATCTCTCTCTCACACCCCCCCCTCTCTCTCTCTATCACTCCCTGTCTCTCTCACCCCCCATCTATCTCTTCCCGCTTCCTCTCTCTCTCTCTCTCTCTCTCTCTCTTTCTCCCTACATTTCTCTCTCTCTCTCTTTCTCCCTACATTTCTCTCTCTCTCTCTTTCTCCCTACATTTCTCTCTCTCTCTCTTTCTCCCTACATTTCTCTCTCTCTCTCTTTCTCCCTACATTTCTCTCTCTCTCTCTCTCTCTCTCTCTCTCTCTCTCTCTCTCTCTCTCTCTCTCTCTCTCTCTCTCTCTCTCTCTCTCTCTCTCTCTCTCTCTCTCTCTCTCTCTCTCTCTCTCTCTCTCTCTCTCTCTCTCTCCCTCTCTCTCTCTCTCTCTCTCTCTCTCTCTCTCTCTCTCTCTCTCTCTCTCTCTCTCTCTCTCTCTCTCTCTCTCTCTCTCTCTCTCTCTCTCTCTCTCTCTCTCTCTCTCTCTCTCTCTCTCTCTCTCTCTCTCTCTCTCTCTCTCTCTCTCTCTCTCTCTCTCTCTCTATATATATATATATATATCACTCCATGTCTCTCTCACCCCCTCATCTATCTCTTCCCTCTTTCTCTCTCTCTCCCTACATCTCTCCCCCCTCCTCTCACCCCGTCAGATGAGAGTTGGCCTTGCTAACCGCTGCAGTCAGGAGCAGTGTTGGAGAGAGCAAAGGCATTCCTCAGAGCTGTCTGTCTGGGCCCATGATTAGCCCGTTCTAATCAGCCGGGCTCTGAAAGGACGCCTATCGCCCACATTTCATCTGGCTCGCCCCGCGTCTGTCACCGGCCCTCTCTCCCCTCTCCTTCAGCCTCGGCCTATCTGCATACGATAGCGCTTCTCAAGTACGGCTAAAGACACGAGGAGATAGCAAGCGGGAGAGGAGCTGGAGATGGGAATACAGAGCGTTATTGTCCAGAAAAGACCAGGGGAGGACAAAACGCAGGTGTGGCATCGTCCTGGGACAGTCCACGGCCAACCAGCGTGTGTGTGTGAGTGTGTGTGTGTATGAGAGAGGGTTAGCCAGGCAGCCACAGGACAAGTGAGTGAGTGAAAGAGGATGACAATGACTGTCAGTGAGGATAAAGGGGAGAAGTGTGCCTATTCAAGTTCAAGGCTGCAACATTTCACAAAGATTTGCCAATGTCCTTAAGCTGCTTAATCCCATAAAAGTTAAGTTATTTAGTGAGAATTGTTGTTGCTTCACTCTGTGCTGGTTCCTGTAGGCCAGGACTGGGTCTTTAGATTAGGACAGGATTATTTAATACATTACATATTATTCCAGTTTATTGTAAGAACTCAATGATCACTGTGGCTCCTGTTCCTCTGTTAATAACATCTAATAATAAACAGTCGGACATTTATGCAATTAACTGTGTGTCAACTAGGTGGAAGATGAATACATTTTGAAAATTAGATAATATCGTATTGGTTGTTTTGAAGAAATGCAAACTTACAATATTCAGTATATCGTCTATAGAAAAAACAAAAAACAAAATTTTGAAAAAGTTGCAAAAGAACTAATTAAAAACATAAAAATGTTGTAATGTAGTCAAAGAAATTATATTTATTTCTGCAATTTTGTGTTTCATTTTACATTCCATAGCAATATTTGAATGTCATTTTTAGGAACTTTCTGATGGACTGCTATAATATGTGCCAAAAACTATTGAGATGTCCATTTTTGTCAATATTGCTCACCCTGCAGTGTCAAGATGGACCTTCTTTGGCATGAAAGGCCTGAATTTCCACCATTTTAAATTGTGGAATTATAGACCCTTCCAGGAGAGACACAAGTCAGATGTGCGTGCAGCCTGGTTCTTGTGTTTTCATTCAATTAATAAATTTTAAAGGAGCAGCAAATAAAAAAGATAAATATCAACATCTATTTTTTAAAGTTTACTTATTACTGTGGGATTTGTGGCACTGGGTGAAACCAAACATGCATTTTCCTGTCAAACTGTTGTAGCACGCTAAGTTTTTGTTTAATTATTGCCATAATGTCGTTAGATTTAATAAATATTTATTATGCGGTTGTTAGCATGTATGCTAATTTTGGTGCTAATTGGTAACGCTAACAATTTACACAAAATGCATGTACACGTCCATATTTTCTAACTCTGCTCTGGTGTTACACACGTGTGCTCGAGTTGTTTCAGTCGCCAAAACAGACCATAATTTGTGATGTTTGGAGAAAAATATTGCATAGCAATAGGTCACAATTTATATACAGAAAATCACATGTGTAAATCAAAAAAGTAAACTGAGCTGCACTCGTACGGGAATAATATAAAGTAAATTTGTATTCATTGTGTCAATATTCGATCATTGCAGTGTCTTCTTAAACTTAAATTTAAAAAAGCAAGTTCACATCGCAAACTTGTGATGTCTACCACCTTGAAACATTTAGAATAATATATCCTGGATGCATGCTTTCTCTTACACGCTGAAGAACTGTAGATGTGCATTGTCTCGCTGTGAGATAGAGGGAGTGGCTTATCCATAGATCAGATGAACTCTAAAGGGGTGTTATTAATCACAGTAAAACCACATTAACCCTTGACTTTTTCCCGTCTACGGCTGGGTCAGAGCCCGGTTCAAGCTCAGACAACTCCCCTCCAGCCAACAGCGACTGGGGGCCGCATTTTTGTCTTGTTTTGACCCTGCGTGGCTAATGAATCAGCGCCAATTCTCAGGAAAAGACATAACAACAACACACCTACACGAGTTAGACAAAGTGCAAATTTGTCATTATGTGGAACTGGCAGGTGTAAGTTTTATGGCTGCTTTTGAAGGGAGTTATGAGTTGTAAAATCATTATTTATTATTGGTGGATTTCTTTACAAAGATCAAGTCTATTTTGGCTCACACTCACTCCGCACACAATATCTGTAGTCAGAGCTGCCCTGGGGCTGACTGATAGAAACATAGATCCTAATCTGCACCAACAGATTCTCCGACTAACCCCAATAACCTACTCACATCATGTTCATACATAGAACAGGGGCGAAAGGTGTTACCCAGAGACAGAACAACATAAGTTGGATTTGAACCACTTACTTATCCATAATATAACAAACAGGAAAGGTGAGTCCGCCAATGGGTCACGTTTATGAAGCAAGTGTTCTAAGGACCCAAAGTATAGAAATACTAAAAGCAAAACATAAGTGGGGATCTGAGGCGCTCTGGCTTAAAACAAAAGTCCAAGGCATTCAAGCCCTGAAAAAGAAGACGTCTAAGTGTGGCAGTATGTCTCTGTAGACATGAGGACTTTTCTCTTCACTTGTGCCTTTCAATGTTACACTTGAAGAACTGCTCTGTGTATCATACATTCTAAATGGTCACATTTATAGTTTATGGTGTTTGAATACTTCAGGACTGAACACATCAAGGGACCATTCATGCATTCACACTTAAAAAATGTTGGGTGTCCAGGTTTTTAAGGGCCAATTGAATTTCCACATCTTTAAACAATACCACAACACTTTAAAATACCATGAAACAGAAAGTTAAAAACATACTTTAGAACATTCTCCATGGAGCTAGAGCCATACTATGGATTATAACAGTCAAAGGATTTCAAAGATGTCAAAGATTTCCGAGATAAATGGAGGGTCCTCCAGGTCAATGAAGAGTCAGATTTGTGGAGAAGCCCACTCAGAGTAAGTTTTTCAGTGTAGAAAATCATCCAGAATGGAGAAAAACCTGCTTTTATTTTAGTTTTATTAAAACATTAAATCATGTTGTTGATCTGATACCCAATAAATATACTAAATACCAGTGTAACAATTCAAGTAAAGTGTCTTCTCCAAGGACACAACAGCAGTAGTTGCTGAGATAAGCTCATTTTTATTCCAAAACAAGAAGCCTATAAATACACGAATGAATACTGTGTTAATTCATTTACAGTTTTCTATGTTATCTAATAAAGTCTTGTGTGAAACTGAAAGTGTATTAGCGAACTCGTGCCTTCTGCCTGGGCCTCAGTGACACTAACAACCCACAATGACCTTGACTGTGCTGTGAATGGACAGTGGGAGGATTCGCTCGAGAACAAGAGGAAAAAAAACACCACAAAGCTCTGATTCAAACCGCCGCCGCCGCATTCGTGTGAGAAGAGAATAATCCACATGATATTTAAGTAAGGAGGTAGGTACGGGAGCCCGCGTGGCCCAAAAGTATTTAGTTATCGGTAACATCTCGCGCTGTCTGTCTGTCCAACTGTCACAGAGCTTGCAAAGTTGAGCCAATAAGGATTGTTTTATGATGACATATCCACTGCGCCTAGAGGGCCACCTGACATTCCTGACTCCCCCCTTCGCAGCTCCACATAGATATACGCACATGGACAGACACACACAAGACCAACACACGCACAAACTAGAAGCTCCTCTTTCCTCAATAACTGCAGGCAACGAACGCCAGACACCTCACTCCGCTTCTGCAACACAATATTAGCATTTAGTCTGGGCTTAGTCTGTAGCATTGCGCCGACAAAACAGTGAAACTACGGTGAAATGTACTGAAATCCATGTAAACCTGTTGACCTAATAATTATGATCGACTTCAACAAACAAGAGATGGAGTTCTATTTTTGGGGCTCAGTATTTCGCATGCAGCCTACGTTCTTTTTGCACTAGTGGGACATTTTTGTTATTTTTTTGTAGTACGATAAGATTTGAGATGCGAGGGTTGAGTAAAGTAATTAATTATAGATATGAACTAACTAATTAAGTGTTTCATGCTGTTTATTTCTCATGAATCGTGTGTTTTAACAATACTGTGAGCTTTTACCAAGATTATCCAGTAACACTTTATAATAACTACACTTATTCCTGTCTTATACAGCATGACAAAGATGTAATTCATACAAATCTGATCAAATTCAGGCTTAGTAACTACTTTAATTAAGGTGCACTTATTATAAATTGGTTATGGTTATCCTGTTTGAGACTTACTGTGTCCGTGGCATAATGTAGTTTCAACATCATTTATCGTGATATTTTATGTAACAATATATCACCCTTCAAAATGAATTATTGTGACAGGGCTAAATCCAAACAGGTGAGCTACACATCACTTTTCTGATCTGCTTGTGGAGTCTTTGTGTCATTGACTTTGCATAGAATATTTCACAGAATGGTCTAATTCAAATTTTTGATTTTGCATGTAATTTAATGGGCTTTTATTGTTGAAGAAGAAGAACAACAACAACAAGGAGAGGAAGGAGAAGAAGAAGAAGAAGAAGAAGAGGAAGGAGAAGAAGAATGAGAGGGAGACAAAGAAGACGAGGAAGAAGGAGAAGAAGACGAAGATGAAGAAGAAGAAGAAAAGAAGAAGGAGGATGAGAAGAAGACGAAGGAGAAGAAGAAGAAGAATGAGAAGGAGACAAAGAAGACGAGGAAGAAGGTGAAGAAGACAAAGATGAAGAAGAAGAAGAAAAGAAGAAATAGGAGGATGAGAAGAAGACGAAGGAGAAGAAGAATGAGAAGGAGAAGAAGAAGGAGAAGAAGAAAAAGGAGGAGAAGAAGAATAAGAAGGAGAAGAAGAAATTGTGAACAAAATGAAAAATAATCATTCTTACTCTGAGTGGGCTTGCCTCTCCACAGATCTGACTTATAACTTGGCCCATAGAGAAAAGCTGGTTGCAGACCCTTCATCAAGTTGCAGACCCTTCATCAAGTAGTGATGAGCTATACCCTATCCATACCCACAAATTTGAATTTTACCATAATCAAATAAAAGTGCACTGGCAATAAAATAATTTAAAATGCATCCGTAACATTTTGGGACCGACTAACAATTTATGCAAAGGCTTTTAAGGCAATATTTTACAAAACAAATCAAAAAGATTACTTTAATACAGGGGCAAAGACAGTATAAATTTGAACAAATTACTAATTCAATTTACCACTGAACTATAAGAGTTTCAGCACTTCCTTTCTTTGTTCAAAATAAAAAAAAACATCTAATTAAAAAGATTTAACAGCATAGTAAAAATTAATACATGTTTATGAGGGTGGAGTCTGCGGAAGATTAACTACAATTTTATAGACGAGATTTTGGACACAAGCCCATGTTACAAACAATTTGACGCAGATGAGCAACAAACCCCTCAATCTGGTCTGATCATGTCACAGGTCACGAAGTAAGTTTATAAATCTCCATAAACAAACTGATAATAGATTAAATTGCCATAAACATGAAAAATCGAGCTGTACATCTTGTTGTCCTGTGCTGTGCCCCTTTAATACTGTACATCGGGTACTCTCTGATTAAACTGTTCACATCGTCAATAAAAAGAGAATCAAATTGAAATCCCGCAAGGCACACGCTTGGAAAAAGACACATTACGCACAGGATTTACGCACACACCTTCACCCACACCAGAGCACTGTCCATATTTCCATTACCTGAAACACTGTGCCGAGCTTATGAGGGCAACACGTGGCTGTCAGACCGTACTTACCACCACAGCCCGATGATATTGACGGGGCAAAGCAGGATGAAGAAGAGGGCGAGCTGGATCCGCGAGAGACGCACTGTCATGTTTGCGCCGCTGCAAAAATCCACTCCTGCGAGGCACAAAGTTTACGACGACGTCCTCAAATCCCCAGACGAGAAAGGAAAGTGGCGCGACACACGCCTCGAACGCATACGCGAAGCTTAATTGGCCTGTGGTTTCTGCGGTGCGCTCATCATCCAGTAATCCCCCCCGAAGACGCGCATCTCACCGCGGTCAAGGGGTTGAGGAATGGTCCGCTGTCAAAGGTGTGGTTAACCTCTTCATCGCGCCGATCAAGTGTCGCCAATGACTTCGGAGGACGAGCGCTCAGAAGTTTAACCTCCGCGCTTCACTTACGCACGGACGCACGCGGGGCTTTTCCACACAGGTAAAGGCAGACTCGAGGCGCACGCTGCTCTCTCTCTCTCTCTCTCTCTCTCTCTCTCTCTTTCGTTCTCTCTCTCAAACATGCCAGCAGTGTGTGTTTTCTCTTTGGGGAAGGTGGGAAAAAAAACGTGTGACGTCGCTCGGGGCAAAGTGAAATCCTCGCTGTCATTCAGAGACGCGGAGTAGAAGGAGCGATTAGTGCGCGCCGAGGGCAGACAGAGACAGGCAGCGCGGCGCAGGGAGCGGGTAAACAAACGAGGCAGAGGCACAAGCAGCAGCAGCAGCAGCAGCGGAGTGTTTACGGTGATCCCGAAAGAGGAGCATGAAGTCATCACAGGTGTGGTTGGTGCGCAGGCTTTCTCATGTCCGTGCCAAGTGTCTGTCTAGGACTCACATGGCAAAGCCGCGCCAAAAGACCCGCAAGACCCGGCCCTCTGAGGTGTTTTTTAGGACATTCTGGGAGATAGGCTCCAGTGACCTGTCAGCAGATGTGGGTAGAGCAGCCAGAAATGTGCTTAAATAAGACTAAAAGGTAACGCTTTAGATTGAGGTTCCTTAGTGAACTATTTATAATGCATTAATAATCATTTGTTATATGTTCATAAGGCATTTCCAAGCATTTATCAACTGATTATTGGCAAAAAGATGAATAAGCAGGTTATTAATGTTATGTGCATGCGGTTTATGAACACAGACATGCTTTTTGTTAATACTTATAAACATTTACGAGGTATTATAAGTGCATAAACAAATAGCTAGTGTATATTAACGCCTTAGAAATTGTTCAGGAACCTTGATCTAAAGCAGTACTGACTAAAGTTTCTTCAAAATCAAATCAAATGGACAAGTACTGGTCCAAGAAATGACTAAAGCAAGAGTAAAAACGTATTTGGGGAAACAACTCAAGTAAAAGTAACTGTTACAACTGAATAAAATCTGATTTATGAATTGAAGTGAATGTAATTTGAGGGGCAAAGCATTCAATAATTAACATAATCTGGTATTTTTAAAGCAGTCCACCAAAAACTGAAAACTAAATGAGTATCACTTTATAATAACTAAAGGTGTAACTATTATAAAGTGATACTGATTTAGTTTTCAGTTTTTGCCTTTACAAAGACTCAGCAAAGACTTAATTCACACTGAAAATATAGTTTATGAAGCATGATTCAGGATTAGTAACTTCTTAATTAAGGTTAGGGTTAGGAGATAAGTAGTTACTAAGCCTAAATCGTTCTTAATAAACTATGTATTCACTGTGAATTAGGTATTTATTCATGCTTTATTAAGGCAAGCATAAGTGTAGTTATTATAAAGTGTTGAATCATATCTGAAGGAGCGGTGCAAGAAACACAAATGTTCAGATAATTCAGTATTGTCAACATAAAGCCTCTGTCACTTGACTTCCTCACAGTGGGAAGAGGAAACAAAACGTGTAAGAGTACTACTGCCAAATACATTACACAAGTACACGGTGCATGAAAAATACAAGTACAATTTTACGAAAAAGTTGCTCTATTAATTTTAACTGAGCACAACCCACCTCTGCCTGTCAATAATGAAAGCTGGACGTGTAAAAATGACAAAATCAAAGTGAAAATGAACAAAACAAAACAAATTCCAAGTTGTAGAGGTGAGTAACTTTTTGACGCTATACTTTTATCCCTTGAGTAATATTTTGATTGAAGTAGCAACTTAAATGTTCGGTTATTCTTCGAAATGTGGTGAATCAAGTGATAACAGCTTTATGTTTGTGTGAGTATCGTGCCCCTCTTCTTCAAATAGGATTTCTCATTTCTATCCTTTGAAAATACCCAATTGTGTGCTTTATTTAATGTTTATTGCTCTAATACACTGACTTCAAATTATAAATCAGATGTTAGTTCTAAACAGAACTTAAGTAATAGTTTCCTCAAATGCTTTTTCCCTCTTAGTTGAGTAATTTCTTGGACCACTGCTTTGTTCTTCTACTTGAGTCAGATTATTTTGAAGTGACTCTACTTTCGTACAATGAAAGGATACTCTACCCACCTCTGCCAAGTTGAATGCTCACCAAAGGGACAAGAGATTCACTTTTCTTTACTTCCTTACTGCCTCTTCTTTCTTTATTTTTCTGTTCAAAGTTCACATTTTAAACGTCTAGGTCAGGAACAATAACATTTGAGAAAAGACGAATACGAACTGCCAGACTTATACAAGAATTCCGTGCATTTCAGAACCATTTTTTGTCGTTTGAAGAGGAAAATTAGTTATGGAAACAGAACCACTGACTTCAAAACTATACAGAACTGAAAAGCCCCACCTTTTCATTGTGATATTTCAAGCAGCAGATTGTCATTTACGCATTCTTAATTTTGAAAAGAAAAAGAAAGAAAATGTTGGAACCACATGCTTCCCTTGGAGTCTTAATTTTTCAAATAATCACAACTAAGTACTGGGATGTGGGCAGCAGAAAAACAGTTGAATGTTTGGTGTCGGTAATGAGTCATAAAAGTGTCTTGTTTCGCTCTCTACTGCTCAAATTGTCTCAGAAAAAGAAAAAAAAAAGAAAAGGTTCCTCGAAGTGCAAAGAAAACACACACAATAAATCATGCGCCCCAAATGTATTGTTCTTTTGATCATATATAGAACAATGGCGGTAATTATTGTGACAGGCCTAATTCTGATCTTGTAATGAACTAATCAGCTAATTAAGTATCCTCGGTGACCTCTTATTGTGGTATTTCCCTGCACCACATTCTGCTTAACCCAGCTGCCGGAGGAGAAAGCCGCTCTTAGCAGTGAAAGCCATCTGGCCTCTTATCTTGTCATGTTCCTGAAGGATCGCTGCCACATCTGTCACATCTGGACGCCCCGCTTTAAACCAGAGCCCTGTAAAGTCATCAGTTCATATTGTCCGCTATTGTGTGTCGCGGTGCGTGTGAAGAGAGACGGCCTGTGTAGTATTATCATCTATCTGGCCAAGGGCAGATCTATTGAAATGTAACACCAGAGTCCTGCGGTCGCCCATAAAAGAGCCTAACACCAGCTTTCGTTCCACTGCCCTGATGCAATCAATCACAAGTGCACCATGAAAGGGACCGCGGAGCGAATGTGGCGGTACAACAGGCTGCGGGACACTAATATCAGTAAATAATAATAATAGAACAGTTAGATGAAGTGCATGTGACCGGCTAGACGTCTAGTTTTACTAAAAAAAACTGGCCTAGTTTCTCCTAATTTGAAGTATATAATTTTACTTCCCGCGTGTCAAAAAAACTAATTCCAAAACTGTTACCTATAGCAACCATACAGTAAACAAGGGCCAAAGCTCGACTAATGTTATTAGACAAGAAAAAATACATCAAACAAACACCTTTTTGTTGTGAGTGAAATTCCTTTGTGGCTTCAGTGTAAGAATTACAACCTGACATTCACCCATGTAAAAAAAATACTGGTCCTTTTGCTTTGATTTGGGCCATTTCACTGAGGTAAACTTGAAAAAGCTGATTCTTAGAGCTTCTTACGGTAGATGCCACTTTCCTGAAAGACAGTCAGTTTTCCTCTGGAGAGGAGTCAAGTCTTAAACATATTTGATCCCTAACAGTCCACCTATTAAAAAATATAGTTGGAGAGTCAAGTTAAAAAAAAGGTAACACTTTATAATAACTACACTTATTCCTACCGTAAAGCATGAGAAATTACTTAATTCATAATGAACAAATAGTTTATTAACTAAGACTCTGACGCTAATTCCAAACCCTAACTTTAACCCTAACTTTCAGTAAATAGTTACTAAGCCCGACTCATGCTTAATAAACATATGTTCATTATGAATTAAGCCTTTGTTCATGCATTATTAAGGCTTAGTAAGTTGTAGTTATTATAAAATGGTACCAAAAATATGTATTAAAGAGATTTTATACATCTCTGCAAATGTGTGAGTGACATAATTTACCTATAATTTAAACCATTTTAACTTGATTATCAGTGCTGGACATTTTAACCCTTTCTGTGTTAAAGATGCACAATGCAACGTTTCTTTCCAAGGATTTGTTATTTCACAAGATGCCATTAAATATATCTATGACCATGGAAACAAGTAGGCCCAGTTATAAGTCAGATCTGTGGAGAGGTGACCTGCTCACAAGAGGAATTCATGATTTTTAAAGGTGATTTTAGAAAAAAAAATTCTGCATTGGAATAAATGAAATATTATTATTTTTTTTTTTATCTGTAATTGAATAAATGAAAGATTAATACGTTTAATGCCATAATGTGAAATAATAACTCCAGGGAGAAAAGCAGGAGGCTTACCCTCCACCAGAAAAGTTACATAGTGCACCTTTAAGTTATTAATAAAGATTCCTCTTGATTTATGATTTTCTTGCAAAGCTTGTTCCTTATCTGCTGCTGACCATCTCTGTCCGCCCTGGTGTCCTCTTCTCTCTCTGCAGCAGGCGTGTTCACAGCCTCACAGTTCCCATGATGCAACACTACATATCTCACCTGTCAACAAGAAAGGTTAAGTCTGTTTAAAAGGGGTTAGAAATCATAACACTATGATTAACAATAAACGTTAAAAAGAACCATCAGCTGTGGCATTCGCGGCGGTGAGAAGAAACCTCAAAACTCACAGAGATACTCACACGTGCCACAACGAATGATTATACAAAGACAACTCTGTGAAGCAAAGCAGTGCAGACCAGTGCAGGGCAGGGACTCACCTCCAGACCTTTGTGCAGTTCCACACAGTCTGGATCTGTTGAGGGCACCTTCTTGCATTAGGAACTCTAACTTAGCACCTCTCTACGAACATGCACTTATTTGTGTTTGCACTTTGAGTTTCTCTTATTTTTCAAGGCTCTGGATCATTCTCATTTGCGGGACTATAATGTGTAAAGCCTAAATACTCTTCTTTGCATTCCCCCCTTCTGCGCCCCACTATTGAAACCAGCCCCGCAACAGAATTAGAAAGTTATGAAAATTGAGTTATCTCCTACTGTCCTATAAATAACCGGCTCTCTCCAGCGCGTTCACATGTTGTACTCTCTCCTCTCTCTCGCTGGTCTGGACTGGTTAAGAGTGTTTTGTTAGGGAGGGCTGATTCCTCATACTTTCTGGACAATAAAGATCTGATTTCAAAGTGCGGCGGGGTGTTGAGCCTGGGGTCTTGGCTCTCAGCTTTAGCGGCCTGCTGGGAGGAGAGCCCCGAGCAGATGGAGCGCAGCCCACGTACGGCAGATGCACATCTCACAACAAGTGCTGGGGACGGAGGAGCGGACGTGGGATTAGATGAAGATTAGGCGGATGTGATGGGGGCTTCTGTGACATTGGAAGTGCCACAGGAGCAAAAAGGAATACATATCTCAGTTTTGTATTGCGTATGTTTGTGTATTTGTGTTGTGTTCCTGTTTTAAGGCAAGACACTGCAGGGGAATAGGAAAAAAAAACTTAAATTTATAGATATCAATTTGAAAGTGTTCCTGTAGTTTACACAGAAAGAAAAAGTGTGGAATGTTTTCATAGACAGTAGAAATAAGGCATTGTATGTGTAAAAACAGACAAAATTGCACATATTTGGGACATTTAGATCTGAAAAATTGACAGAACCAGGTTTAAATTTATTGGTTCACATATTAGTTGTTTTTAAATGTACATAAGGGGATTCTGGATTTCTTATTCAGTTTTTGAGTAAACTAGATTGCCCTAAATTACCCTATAAATTCAAATTTGCCTCATTCTTTAGACTTAAAACTTGGAATTAGATATTAACAAATCCGTCTGTTCCATTAAAATCGTGTTAAGTACAGTTTGGTGTTACTTTTAGTCTGATCTTTATGTTTCTGTGGGAGAAAAATGCCTAAGAAATTACTTCATGTCACTCCCCAATGTTCACCAACTTTTGTTAAATGAACATTAACCATTTTTGTTCAATATTTCTAAAACAAAGTACATGAAATATAAAAAGCTAAAGATAAATGATTATGGATGAAAATGAAAACAATAGTCATGCCAGGCCTCGCTAACACCGATATGTACATTTTGTCATTGTTACATTACAAGCCGTTCCCAGATGGCCGTAAAACAGATACATTTACATTAGATTTTCTTTCACACGTTCTGATATGAGCTTCAACACTTAGAGGAATGCTGTAAAAGGCCTGGCTCTATATGACACTGCCATATGAACATGTGCACAATCTGACAGCAACCAACGCAGCAGACAAACGGATGGTCTGTCCATGAGAGCCAGTTTTATAAGAATCCACGCTGCACATGTGGAAGATCTGGATCTGCTCTTACAGTCTACATTATTTGACAGAAATTGTACAGAGAATATGGCCTTGATATGATATTGATTGACATTATGGCTTAATTTGAATGGCATCCTGCTTTTTAGACTTCAGTATTGGTGCAATGAAATGAGGAAGGCCTGAAACAAATGAACTGATTGATCACAACTTATCAATTATTGACATAATCGTCAACTAATTTAGAAACTGAATAATTGTTATCTGCTCTATACACAGACTCCAAATGTCATGTGCTGAAAGAAGAAGTTGTATGACTCAAACAATCAGAAATAGTATCGTGCACATTTTATGTTTTTGATGAAAAAACACTTTTTGGTAACACTTTATAATAACTTCATCTTATTTTGCCTTAATAAAGTATTAACAAAGACAAATTAATAATGAATATATGTAGAAAGGGTTTCAGAGGTTGTCATCCGGACGCTGTTTAAAGATCGAGACGTTTCGACTTTTATCCAAAAGTCATTGTCAATGACTTTTGGATAAAAGTCAACGTCTCGATCTTTAAACAGCGTCGAACAGCGTTCGACTTTTATCCAAAAGTCATTGACAATGACTTTTGGATAAAAGTCGAAACGTCTCGATCTTTAAACAGCGTCCGGATGACAACCTCTGAAACCCTTTCTACGATGGACCACACCTGGACGAATGAGGGTTTACATCGACGAATGAATATATGCTTTATTAAACATGATTCAGGATTAGTAACTGCTTAATTAAGGTTAAGGCTAGGGTTATAAATTAGGGTTAGAATATTTGTTAAAGAGTTCTTAATAAACTATTTGTTGATTATGAATTAAGTCTTGAATCATGAATAAGTGTAGTTATTATACTATTATATATTATAAACTTTTTTGTGTGTCTGTGAATACTTCATCAGGATGTCCTTAATGTCCTTAATTTTAACTTTATTTGTGTAAAATGTAATAAAAATCTATAGGCTTTACAAACACCTGATCAGTTTGTCTCGGCGTTGGCCTGGGCCCTGCCTTGCGCCCCCCCTGTCCATGTGTGTTTGATTATGTGCCATATTCTGCATATAATACCTGAGCTCTGTCTCCTGGTGGTGGATCCTGCTGTCTCTGCTGGATTGGTGCAGGGCTGACTGTCTTGGTTGGACGTCTGCGCTCCACCTTCAAGAGTGCCGCCCTCGTGCTGGTCGGAGCAGTTCAAACTCGTCTTTGGAACTTTCAGACGTGTCTCTATTGTGTTGTGTAAATTTCTGTGAGACACTAGACATAAGGCATTACTGTGAACTTCATTAGGCCCGAGCGCCACAAGCTGGCGAGAGGCCTATTAGTTTCGTAGTGCCGTGTGAAGCACGGCTGCGAAAGTGCGCACGAAGTGCGCACGAAAACGAGCACGAAGCGCTCGCCCGCTTCCAAACACTCACTAACGCATTCCCCATTCATGCACGTTCCGTGCATACCAATTAGTAGTGGGAAAATTGAACATTATCGTTGTAAACGGGCGAAGCCCGTGCGAAAGTGCGAAGTGCTTGTGTGCGCTGAGTTGCCCACTAATGCGTTTGCCAAATATAAAGTAAAAATTACTTTTGTAAATAGGGCCAATAACAGAAAGTGGGCGGAGCCCTCTCAAGTGTCTGCCAGTGACCAGGGACCCATACCATGACGTAGGAATGCACGCGCGCTTTCCGAAAATGTATAGTTTGTGAAAAAAAAAAAAAAAAGGGGGAAACATTGTTTTTGCATCGGAATATTCTTCTTCTTCTTCTTCTTGAGACCAACCCCCCTATTTTTCACCCAGTGAACATTCGAACATTCGATTTCCAAAATGTAAAAATATGGTGCGTTAGGCACTCCTTGCCTGAAACCTACTTGATGTGCAACACAGAGCAAAGCAAACTTTTATATGGGGAACAAAAAATTTAGTTTTTTGAAATTTTTTGAAATTTTGCACAAAATTCTATTTTGGCCTCCCGATCAAAAAAGCCAATCAGACCAATGTCATATGTCCTATGGCGAAGCCATACTAATGTCAGAAACGTTTATTCCTATGGGAAAATCTGCACATTTCTTCATTACGTACTTCTACGAACTCCTCCTTGGGCGTAAGCCCAACCAAGGTCAAATTTGGTGAAAATCATCCTGAGGAGTGGGACATCAAACATTATATAAGATTAAATATTACAGTCTTTGTCTGGCGCAGCCGCAAACTTTGACCAAATTTTAGACATTTTCAGTGAAATACGAGAAGTAGGAGGCGTGGTGGTGCCACGGATTCAGCAGCAGGTATTTTATGAGGAGTAAGCGCCCCCTCCTCTTGTGTTGCGGAGCGACAGTGGTGCGGGCCGATCATTGCCGCTTGCAGCTGTATTTTTCATTATTATCATTTGTTTTGTCTGTGTACCACAATTACTTTGTTAATTATTAAACTTAATATTCCTTATTCTTGATTATGTTACTTGATTATTTCTTCCTTCACCCTTAGTCAAGCTGACTGATTTGTTACATATTCGTCCTGGATCGTTTTCCCAACATTTTAAGTGGTCAAATAAATTAGTAAGGTAAAGTAATTGAAAGAATAATTGCTAGATTCATTGCTTGGCAAAAAATGGTTAGCTGCAACCCTAAACCGATGGGTGTGCTTTATGTACAGTTTATATCAATGAACAAATTAACATTCCACCAATTATCAACGGATCAACAGCAAGACAGATGTACATTTCATACTTGGTCAAGAATAGGAATTATACATTGTCTTATTGTATATTCACTCTTCTTACTTTATTACATTGTCCAATAAGCTTCTCCTGCAGCCAAAGCTGTCCTGGGAGTGTCTGTGATTGTCTGCTTGTCTAAAATTAAGATGTCATGCATGCTTTGTGTTAGTAGTCATTTTTAGATGGAAAAATCACCATTGTCAACCAAATGTCGTCAGGCTTTTCCATTAAATCCCTCATAAAGAACAGGATCTAATTGTCAATACAGGAGCTTTAACCGGCATTCTCCAGTGAAAACTTTGTCTTTCACTTTCCCATTCTCTCTTCCCATGACACGATGTTGACCTTCATGAGTTTTGTGATTAAACATAAGTCGCCTGCTCGTGTATTCTCCATTCTTTTCATCTTAATCAGGGCCGAGTGAGCAGCAGAGATGTGGCGTGTCCCTCACATCTGCAGGGACTTAAGCTCGTGAAGGAGACGCCCTCAGAGATACAGGAGCAGACTGTGGGCTGCCAGCACTGCATTTTTCACCCGTTACATTTAACTTATAACATTTGTTTTGGTTCATAACATGTTTTCTGAGCTGATTTCACCAGGGAAATTATAGGGACTTAAAGTGTTGGTGTGAAACTGTGGTCCAGATGATTGACAGTGTTTTAATCATAAAGGAGAACTGCAGGGGATTGTGTGGCAAAATGGTAAAAAACAAAACAAACCAAAACAAAAAAACAGGTAAAGCTAAAGCCATTGTTATTGTTTTCCCAAAATGTTATTAAAGCTTTTTTTATTGGAAAAATTGGAAATGTTGATCACGTCAAACCGAACCACCAATTAAGTCCTGCACAGACATAATAAATGACATTAAATTGGAACAAATGCCACTCAGACTTAATTTGAAAGTGGACAAATTTGGAAGACTTTGGACAAAATGGGACCTTTTTTTGTGTGCCTTAATTTTATGTGCATGTCTTTAATGTGCTGTTTTCTTTTCTTTTTCTTTTTGCTCACTATATTTGGGTTCTGTTCTTTGTGTTTTTTGTGTTAATAATGTTTGAAAACTAACCAGTGTTTGTTCTCAGATGTATGTGTTTTCTCATGAGTTCTATTTACTTATTTATATCCTAATTAAGCAAAGCATTCAAAAACGTTTGCAAACCAATAAAAACCCACAATATGAAGTAAAACATCCATTTACATTTAATTAGTAACAGTTGCCACTACCCCTAATTGTAAATAATGATGTTGCCATTTAAAATCAAGCCAAGTTTATCTGAAAACACATCTTTCCAACAACAAATTCTCAGATTAAATCAATTTTTCTTTCACGTCTTCAACAAAACACCCCAAAAATGAAATGCATAGCCACCATATAAGCTGTGGTTTCCTGTCCTTTGTCTGTGATTGAGCCTAAATAGTGCTTGAAACAGTAACGAAGCATCCCTCTCTTCTGCTCCAGATTGGAAACAGGGAACAGACCTAGCCCATGTCCTACCACACCTCAGCCGCACACGCTCCGCTCACATTCCCCTCTCACACTGCTTTCATCTGGGCGTGAAGCAGATTCCTACAATTTGCAAAACTCACCACCATCTCTCTCCCCTGCTTTGTGCCACACGCGTAAACTGGTTTGTCACCAAGAAAAAGAGATAAATCTGTCACTTATTCTATTGCACCACGCCTGGTTCAATGTACCTGCCTCATTAAGCGTGTAATTACATTGTACTTGGGGTTAAAGGGTTTGGGTTGTTATTACAGGTTATCAAGGAGATCATAATGTCGTTTTTAACAACCTGTAATGATTGTACTTTGGGTTAAAGGCTTTGGATTGCTATTACAGGTTATTACGGAGAATATAATGCAGTTTTTAACCATCTGTAATAACGTGTAATTACATTGTACTTACAGGGTCAGAGAGCTCGGGTTACATGTTATTACAAGCAATAAATGGGTTGGTAACAACCTGCATAGGTTTAGGTTTTGGCAAGAGGGCGCACAAGTTATGGTAACACTTTCTAATCGCCTAAATTCATAATGAAATTCTAGTTTATTACAAATGACTCAGGGTTAGTAACCACTTAATAAAGGAGTTACTAAGCCTGATTTATTCTCAATAAGCTATTTGTTCATTATTAATTAAGTTGTGGGCCATGCTTCATTAAGGCTTATTAAGGTGTAGTTATTATAAAGTGGTACCAATTACAGCTCATTAGATACAATTACATGATATTGCAACCTGTAATAACATGTAATTACTTTGTACATAAAGTATTTTTGGGTAACATGTTATTACTAGTAGTTTCATAGTGCATTGCATGTTATAATCAGTGGGAAAACACTTTAAAATGTATTTAATTTCAGAATACTGAAAAACTTCCTAAACATTATTTATTTTGTAAAGTATTCCATTACCTCTAATGGTCTAATACTGTATTCTGAATACTTAGAATACTTTCACATTGAGTTGCATACAATTATATTGTAAAAAAGCTACATTTACTCACCACAAGAGTGATGTTTTCTGTTTTTCTCATTAATATCACACAGTTTTACACCTATATTACATGACCAGTTATCACAATGTGTTGCTTTGATTTTAGGAAAGCATATTGTGAATATCACCAAATGAAATCACATTTAGCAGTCTGAGCATGTATTTCTGCACAAGTATTCAGTTACTTCCCAACTCTGGCCATTACGGATCGTTTAATGGTGCATTAAATTGTACCTGAATATGTCAAAGTAATATTTAAGTGTAATAAATGAAGTAGCAAACTCTTACATCCCAAATTTTTATTCTATTTCTGATAATGTTAAAACATCCCATCTGGGCCAAGTTGAATTGGGGCCAAATCAGAAACATATGACTAAAACAAAAAACAAGTTATCTTAGGAATCCCTTTGGAGAAAGCCAAAATAAATTCCACCACATTGGCACATCAACAAATGAGAAAAAGAGTGTAAAATATATATAAAAAAGCATGATTTTACTTGCCCAAAATCAGAAAGTGTGTTTTGTGTAGAAAGTAAGGACTAAATGTTTGGTCCTGTCGCAGCAGGTTATAATGAAATGCTAGCCTGGTGCAGACAATGGCCTCTTACGGCAAATGGGATAATCTGTCAAAGTAGGATACATAATTATACAGTACATCATGCTCTGCTACTTTAGCGCTGGCTTGTGGTTTAAGTGGTGATCTTATAGTAATTGGACACATTAAAAGCAGGTTGAGGTAATCCAATAGCTGGCATGGCTATTATATTGGTACATTTCCTTTTTTGTGTTACAGAATGACTACATTAAATAAAAGGCAGACTGTTCCATTTTTCTTAACAAACAATTTGGACGATGTCATTATAATCTAATAGCATAGTTGTCCTCAGAGCGCCCTACACTGATTTGTGAGTAACTCTAAGGTCACCCCTGAACTTTAGATAATTAGATTCATGCAGAATGTAGTAAGAATTTCTACTGTTTATTATTAAGTCATTAAATACAGAATGTTTTTCGGTTTATGTAGACACATCCAGAGCTTATTACATTAAACTATTTAAATTATGTTGTTCATAAGCTACTGTTATTCTTTAGCGCTCGAGTTAAAACTAATTTAATACGGCTACATACGACATACTGGTGGTACAGCTTTTGCCCTCTGACCCAAAGGTTGGAGGTTTGATCTCTATTCTCACAAGCGCTGTCCTTGGGCAAGACACTTATTATATATTTGCTTATGAATCAGAGAATGATTCCTTGATAATAAGTGCTATTCATGTTAATATTATGTTTTTCAAATCAACTTTATGCGGTAAAATGAAAGTAGTTTCTCTGTTGTTGCCCCGACTGTGCAGAGCTTAGCTCGTTTTGTAACAGCAGTTGGAGATTTAAGACACTTTAACCTTTGTCCAACAATTAATTTCCTCATTCATTTGTACTCAGAAAGATTTTATTTAATCAGTTCAAATGTGTCTGATCAAAGTCTGTATCAGTGATAAATATGAGTGTAAATGCAGTGTTCCTGTTGTTTATCTGGTTTTCTACAACTGTTTACTTGATATTCTTTTTTTTAGAAGTCAGGTACAAACTAAATACTAAGTAGTAGTTGTAGACATTTAAATTTGTTACCCGACTGTAGCTGCTCTTTCACATTTTAGTTGTGTTTTGAGCATTGAGTTCAGAATGCTGTGATTTGCATAACCTCAATAAGTCTACCGGATTTGATGAATGTACCATATCATTTCTAGAATTGTAAAATCATATTTGAAATCATACATTGAACAGACAGCATTATTGTGATATCATAATGTTTTAGTTGCTTTCCTCCAGTCTCTATGGATGTCCAGGTGACTCAAAAGCCAAATATTGACTGTGCAAACACTGAATAATACTATGTTTCTCACTGTCTCTAAATCTCTCCCCTTTTCCAGCGTGACTGTGGCTTTCAGACTGTGGAGTGTGATTCATGTGTTACCGGCAGAGCAGTAACTTCATTACATCTGATTGTATCTAGAAAAGCAGCGATTGTTACTTAAAAGCACATACTGATCCTTTGGCCTTTCTTCTATGTCCAACTCGTGTCTAGAGGCTGCTGCTGGTTGTTGTTGCTCAAAGATAGCCACCAGATGGGTAATAATACGGACATAAACACGTACAGAGATTGTCCTGAAGATAGACAGAAATGACTTAGAACTGTTTTTCTGTACTTAGTGGCTTACAATAAAATATACAGCAAATTGTGTTATCAAATTCCAGTGTTAAAAATAATTCATCTTGTTTTTCCTGTTCATGATTTTACAGATTAAATTCATTGTTTTAAATACTTTTATACGTTTTACAAGACCTCAGTAAGTTAATATGTGGCGCCATCTAGCGGCAAGTCAAGTTAAAACTTAGTGTGGCTTTTACCTTATTGATCCACAAGTTAAACAAATACTTGTGAAAGACAGGATAGATCAGACGTCGTTATGTGTTTAATTCTTCATTTTTACACCCGGTGTAGATGTGCAAACATTTCTGGGATTCAAATATAAAAACTTGAAGGTTTCAGTCGATGTTTTTTGGTCCATCATCAGACAGGGTTTTAGGCATTGTCCTATTTCTGAAAAAACAAAGAAAGAATGCTTTTGTGGGCTTACGATAGTTTTGTACTTGAATTTACTAAAACACTTTAATAAGAGTAAACATTTTACAGTTTACCAGATGACTTTGAATAGCGCATAAAAACTAAACACCCCTACCATAGATGCATTTTTAACTATATCGTTCCTCTTAATAGTACTTATTATGTAGACAACATTACATAATTATACTTAACTTAGTAAAGAAATAAAAAATAAATGTAAAAATGTTCTGAAATATGTATAGTTTGGCAACACTTTAGTCTGGGGTACAATTATTAACATCTAACTTTTGTATACATGCAAGTGCTGAATTTAATGTTAATTAGTATTTATTCGGATATTTACTAAACGTTTCCTACCAATGAGCTTCTTATTACTGCTTATTAGTGTGATGTTAAGACATTTTTGTACATGAATAAGCGTTAATAAGTAAAAGCAAAATATCATTAATAGGCAATTATAAGGAGTTTATTAATAGGAAAGTGTTAGTACATTTCAAATTAGCAACAGAATAACCTCAATAAGTCATTAATAATGCCCAAATAAAAATGGATTAACACAGAATTAACCACTTAATATGAAAGTTTGAAGATGAGCAGTTAGTTAAATATTGTTGTTATTTGGATACAAGATGAAAGATAGAAGATAGAAAAACAACATTGTAATCAGACCATTTGTGTATCCAGCATGCATCCTGCTTCCAACAAGCTATCAATAATATAACTTTACTTTACGTGTGTCACCTTGCAGATGATGGTAATATGACCGTCCGAGGGTGCACTGTGGGGTCCAGCTCTCCTCTGATCACTTCCACCATCAGATTCTGCAGCGTCAGCAGACAAATCTCCTCTGTCAGGTCGGCTAGCTCCAGTCGCGCTGGCTTTACGTTCCCGGCGCCATCCTCTGAAACTTGGACATTTTCTTCATCAATTTTCTGTGGCTCTGTTTTAGCTGAAGATGCAAGTTTGGGTGAGGGACATGAGGCTGGAGTCGGGTTGTAAACGTCAGGTTTGGACGCCAGGGGGAGAAGGTCGTCAACAAATGCTGCATCTTCAAGAATATCCCTGAAAATAAACATCGATTAGTTTGTTATTTAATGCCTCTAATAATAAACAGTTGAATAATTTAGCACAGTGCAAGTATTACCTGAGCAGTGAAGTGAACACATGTGCGCTGACGTCTTTCTTTAGGCCTCGCGCGGTCGAGGATTTCTCTATGTAAATAATTTGACTTTGGGTCTTGTCTATTTGGTTGGGTCTAAAAACAAACAAGAAACATCATAAATATTCTTACTCCATTCAATATAAAAACAATAATCTGAAGATAAGATGGAACTTTATTTATTCCAGTGGTTCAGTGGAGAATGTGTGAGTCAAGGCAGTTTTTAATAGACGTAATAAAAATAATGATACAGTATTCAGACTTTTCTTCTACAGGATAGAACAGTATGCATGTTAATAAGATGAAAATTGTATGGCAACTAAAAAGTGTAGCGTAATAACAAGACACATCTGTCATTGCACTTTTTAAATAATAATAAACAATACTAGATACTGCCTCTAAAAGTGAATGAAAAGTGCAGTGTACTAGGAAACATGGCAGGCATTTTGAGGGCTGCAAAATACTTTACAATGGTTTATATTTCCATACTATTACTAGCCTTTAATCCACTGTAAATTTAAGTTCAACTGGGATAGTTTTAACAATTATAAAGTGACCTCATTATTCATTATTCCATTTTCTTAACATCAATGACAAACAAGGGTAGTAAGTAGTAAGCTGTACCTGTACTGAAATTTGAGCCGATCAGGCGTCTGTGTAAGAAACTCCCGGACTCCATGGGATTGTGCTGTCACCGACAGATGGAGAAGACATGGTTTTGGAGGTTCAGGGTCTTTCTGAACCTTGGCTAACTCTTTCAGTGCTCTGCGTTGTGCCCTGTTTACTGTAGTGCTTAAAGATTGGACTGTATTACAATCATTAGTGCCACGGATAGGAGGAAGAGTCTGGGGATAATATAAAAAAATATGAAGAATTTCAATGGTTCTGATAGAGTTAGAGTAATGTTTCTTTGTAAAATTTAAACTTGACAAATTGACAGTAACCTTATATTTGCTCACATAAGCCTGCTGCCACAGTGCAACAGCTTCTGCGTTCTGGGACAAAACAGAAAAATGTTTTACAGTCAAGAAAATAATAATAATATGGTTTTTAAATGTGCTTAGCAGGTTACATTTTCTGTCGGAATCACTGTGTTTTCCTTTGGGGTTTTGTCTGTTATGGTGAATTCATGTTTGAGCCTCTCTTTCTCTTCTTCCATTTGTTGCACTGCATTATTATACAGACGAAGAGCTGCTTCTGGAGTGATCTGAGTTGCAATTTCAAAGATACTGTATGTAGTTTGACGATAAACAATAAACTGATGTATAATACTAGATCCTACCTTACAAATGATATCAAACTGGTAATTAGTGGGATCCTCAGAAGCAAAAAAGGTAAGGACACACTGCAGTATATCCCCAGGAGATAAACGTCCTCTGCTTGGAATAATGTCCAGCACCTGTCTCAGCCAAAAACAAAAACTAATAGATGTTGACTTAATTCAAATAATATTTTCTAAAGCAACTCAGTAACTCGTTATTATTTCTGTTAAAAGATGAGTTCACTTGCCTGTGGATGGTTGTTTTGTTGAGGCAGTACCCACTCAAAGAAAACAATGTCGTTGTGTGAGTTGTTGTTGAGGAAAAGCATTTTTGAAGATTTGGAGGAGATGACAATGTCACCAAAATCAAGACTGTCCTCAGATAGAAATGCTGGCTTTATGGAAGGACAATATGACAGGTTTAAACATCTGCTACTGCAAAGCTGTGTTTAAATGTGTTTGTAGGTGTTCTTACTTGCTTGGGAAAAGGCGTCCTCTGCCAACAGGGTAAAAGATGGACATCGTTGCAATCACTTGAGCTGGACAGATTCTGCATTAGAGACTTTATTCCACATCCTTCAAACCTAATTATTGTGGATTCTCCATTTAGGATATGAATAGGGATGTCCATCTGTAACATAAAGACCACAACAAATTACTTTTATAACTTGAAATGAACACTACCCTTTGCTGTATTTTTAAAATGTATTTGATGTTATATTATTATTACTTGTTAATATGCTTTCACCAAACTCTCAAAGCACATTACAAGTTTTTTATTCACTCCTTGCCATTAAAGTGCATATGACTGTTTTCATTTTTTTTTTTAAATTATGACTTGGTTTGGTGGGATCATACATGTCATAATAAATATTTATCATAGTTTAACACCAGTCAAGTGGTTTGTCCCCACAAACAAAAAAAGTTGAAAAGAAACAGAAACCTTCTGTCTATGTCATCCACACAGAAAATGTCGTCCAAAAGGCAGGGAGAATTTACATGGAAAGAACACATTTTTCTTGGAGTTAAACACTCATTTGACAAAATAAATGTGCTGTTTTTATATTTATGTTTGTCGAATCTTAACTATTGTACAATTTAGACAAGTTTACACCCGGGAAGTAAAATAATAAACTAGGAAACTTTTTGTAAAATGTGGGTAGTCTAACCACTTTGATGTACTTTAAATATTTTCTGTACTATAATATCAACTTATAAAGATGGCTGGAAGAATAACCAATAACATAAAAAATGTGCACCTGGTAAAACTTGGCCTCCAGTGGAGAGAAGATCCACTCCAAGATGGCTGTCTCCCCGGGTGGGATCTGACCGCTGGGGTTGAGACAGCGCAGCACCGGGTGGTTAAAGTTTTCCTCCTGAATCTGTGAAAACACTGCTTTGTCCACTTCATACTGCACTGGCACTGCTCCCTGGTTGTGCAACTGATACATCTGTTGATGAAATAAAAGTTTAATTTAAACACTTGGTTATTTTAGGATGGTGCTCATATGGTGATACGAGCACCATCCTAAAATAACCAAGTGTTTAAATTATTTAGGATTCATTTAAATTAATTTAGGATGGTTTTAAAGAACAAATATTGTGCATTATTCATATTACTAATGGCCTTTAAACATGCTCTTGAGTATCTTTACTTTGTTGGAAATGTTTTTTACAGAGAAATTTATCACAGCCTTAGGAAACGCCAATTAACTTAGCTGTGGCCCCATCTACTGGCTGCAGAAGCAATTGCACATATTTGTATATACATGTTTTGTAATGCAGCTGTTCAGAGATGTGACGCAGCTGTAGTGATCGTGATTAGACGACAGAAATGCTCAGAGTGAGTCTGGCGATGATTAAAGGACTTAAAACAGCAGAAGATTCTCGGATAAGTGACGTCAGTTATCAAAAAATGTCACAATTAAAAGGAATTCAGAACGGAGTGTTTTTGACGGTCGGTGGGGGTGAAGCTAAATCCGACTCCAAGTATGTTTTTGACGATGGAGTATTTTAGAATATGGCTAAAAGCTCAAAAAAGTCAGTTTTGCATAATATTTGTCCTTTAAGTATTGATGTGCGCACACCTGTTTGGGAGGGTTGTAGTCTCCAATTGCAACAGAGGCAAATACATGTGTGTTGGAGGCAAAATGAAGATATGGTCTTTCCACTTCTACTGTTATGCCCTGAAAAGTGAGCTGGTCCAAAGAAAAAAAAGAAGAATTAATGATATTCTTATTTGTAAAAAGCCGGTATTGGAAAATTTTATTTTTAATTGTATTGTGGAAAGAGGTGGGGATAAATAGGTGTTTACTTCCTCCTACACCCTTTTCAGACATACAAGGAGACATGTTGTTTCATTCAAGTGCATGAAATGTAATATTTATTTTGACATGGTTTGTGTGTGTATAAACAGTATATATATATATATATATATATATATATATATATATATATATATATATATATATATATATATATATATATATATATATACACACACACACATATTTTTCTTTCTTTTCTCCATACTGTCTGAATAAAACATTCATTCATTCATTCAAATTTTCATTTACGTTTACAATATGTATTATGCCACCAAATAAAGTCAATTAGAAAATCATAAAAATGTGTCATACTTCAAGCGTTAACTCACCATTATCTCTCTCCCATAAGATATTTTCAAAACAACAGGAAATCGATCTGTTCCAGGAAAGTCATGGCTGAATAAGAAATTTGTTTTATGAGTAAGTAAAATGAAACATGGTTCAGTGAGTATTAAATACAATGTGCTTTCACCTGTAAGTAAAGGTGACTGCCCTCTGCTGGCCGGCAATCAACTTTCCAGAGCGAGGTGTAACACTGAACAGATGGTTGTCTTGAACCTTTTTGGGGTATTAACATTTGTAAATCATAAAATAGTTCATTTTAGCATAATTAAGATTAGTTTTAGGTAATGTTAAGAGCTGACCTTCATTTGATAAAGCTCTGTGCTGCTAAACTCCCCTGTCTCTGCCCAGAACTCCAAGTCAAGCTGTTGGTCTTCTGGGAACAAGAAGGTCCTAATAACACAATGTTAAAAGGTAAAATTCAATGTATCTAATTAAAACACATGAAATTTATCTTATACCAAAGACTTACCACTCCACAGGGATAATACCAGGGTTGTAAAGCATCAACACAAAAGATGAGGGGTCTGAATTTAGAGGAGCAGCAGTAAAGTTAAAATCCACAATAGCTTTGGTGAAAACAGAAGGAGTGGGGTACAGGCTATAGGAGAGAAAAACACATTAGCATATTATTAGGCAGAAAGTATAAACAAAGTATTGTGAAATACCACTGAGCATTTATTGATATAGTAAAATAAAGAAACTGCAAACTAAGACAAGGCTACCTTCACTCAGCAGATCTTGATGCTCTAATCAGTTTTATTCTCATCAGATGTTGTTTTTTTTTTTTTTAACAGAGATCATTCACATAGGAACTAAATTGCAAATAAAATGTGTCACAAGTCAGTTTTCATGTGTGAACCCAAAAACCCTGAAGTGACGATAACGAGTTCCACTATTGTCACTTTCGGACACACACTATACCCTCTGGGTTCAGGACCCCCTGAACAAGAGATCTCAGTGGTACTTTCCCGGTTAAATAAGTGTCAATAATAAGAAATATATTGTATAATATATTAAATATAATGTGTTCGTGAGCAACATTTGTCAGTATATAATTACCTACAATTGTAATTAGTAACAGGCTAAAGTTTATATTTTATCTTTAACACACCTCCTTTCCTAAAATATCAATACAATTAAAAACTATCACTTTATTTGCACAGCTTCACTACTGTTGTCAAGCAATTGTTTAATCTGTTTAATTACGGCCTTTTCCAGTAAAACAATCATGCTGGTGCTGTGTAGAAGTTAGAATAATCTCACTTGCTTGTACAGACCTCAGTTTGTCAAAGGTCAGATTCGTATCCGAGTACCACATATGAAAGTCACATTCAAATGAAATCTGATCTTATCTCTCTGTCGCCTGAGAATTATTTGTCTGTAGGTATTTAAGTGTTCTGTGTTATCGTGAGTTCTGTCTTGAAAAACTCTATACAAATCAAGATCCTACCATTTTTATTAACTGTCCAAATATTAAAAAAAAAATAGGACATTTTGGCAAAATCATTGAGAAGGTTTTTTTCTTCATTCTCTGCCATTTACTGGAGTCAACTTGAGAACTTACAACAGCAATATGACTGTGTGAAGTGCCTGACCTGTGCCTAGTCGGAGTGCTGTAGGTCAGTTCAGCTGGACAGGGGCTGAACTGTAGCAACTCGTTCAGATGGTTCAGCGACAGGAGTTTCCACAGGTGCTTCTTACTGAACCGGGACAAACTTCCTCTTCCACAAATGTCAGTAATTTGTAATGTCGGATACACACCCTTGGCACGAACTTCACACAGCAATTTGGCAGATGACAATGAACCTAAGAGTTGAAATGTATGGTTTATCATATTAATTAATCAAAAAACAATTACGTTAAGATCTCTTGCTTCTTACCATTGGCATTTATTTTTTGATAGCTGATGGTCCATATGTACTGGGCTTTTTGATATGGTGTTAATGTTGACTGTAGAAGTATTGTGGATTTTGAGGCAATTGTCACTCTCTCATTATGAATCTGTAGGGCTAAACATGGAAAAATAATAGTACAATATGTGTGAAACCTTATTTGCTAATGATGTGTCTCAGCTAGAATGATTTTTCAGTGAGTCAAATGTATGAATGGAGAGATGAAGGACAAGAAGATCGCTTATAGGACAGGACTGGAAGGAAAAAGACGATTTGAAAAGACAAAATATTGAATTTAAAAAGATTTACCACATTGATCATTTGAGTCGTATACAACCCCTTTATCCAAGAGTTTTTGTTCAACTGTGACATAAAAGGAGACGGTGCATGGGCTGTTGTTTATCACAGGAATGCTAATTGTCTGGCAGCCTCCAATCAAAATGTCTTTCACTTCTAGGACTGCTTCTTTTGCCTTTAAAACAGAATCAGACTTGGTAACACATACTTGATCAAAGTTGGTTAAATTACACAAACATATCGAACAGTGAGGAACCTGTATGAGGCCAATACAGCCTTGCCCAGTGACAACAAGAGGGAGATGCAGGTTGTCATAGTCTGGGAACTGCATCGGACTTATTGTAAGAATAGGTAAGAATGTGTATGTTTTCTCTTCTAATGGAGTAAAGGACCACATCTGCACCTATAAACAAAATGACAGCAACTATAAAATAAAATCTTTGATGTGTACATTTAAAACAGTTTTATTCTCTCACCAAGCTCTCGTTTGGATGTAGCACACCGGCGCCTGGCTCCACAGAGATAAGCCTCTGGTCCTGCTCTGGAATCCTCCACTGAAACCTATCACAAAAGACCATCACATTCAACCAGCTGTGGACAAGATTTCAGAGGCCAGGACTCCAGATTAAACTAAATCTACCATAAAAATGATACATAAGTATCTGAAAGTAAATACAAAATTCAACAACCAACCGTAGAGCTTGACGACTGAGGTTCCTGATTTGATAAAGGCGTTGTGTCAAGGAATAAACAGCGGTGGGATGAAAATGCAATTTCCCATCACTTTCGAGAGATACACAAGGTTGCTCGGATTTGCTAATAATGGCAAGTTTCTGAAGAGCAGAGGTGAAAAGTTTGTTTTACATTTAATGCTATATTCAATACACTATATTTGCTATGATTAGTAATATTAGAGGATGTAATGCCTCATTTGTCCAGGAGTGGTGCATAACAGAAAATATTAATAATATGGACAATGTTTTTTTAAACCAAGACATTAAAGCTTCAAAAACATTGTCCAACCTTTCCTATGACCGTAGCTATTTTATTTAATATTTTTTTTATTAATTGTTGAGCAAGATTCTTTCTAGTCAATTTCATTCAGAGGTGTTCACTCTTGCACATTCACCAAATCAAAAATGGGACTAAATCTAACGCAAAACCAAACTTGGACAAGATCAGGACTACACATGGACTAGAACAAGACCACCCTAAGTGATCAGGACTAAAATGGGCATCAAATAACCACAAATGTGAATGCATGAAAAATGTACAAACATAGAGGGCGGTATATACACATTAATAAGACAAAATAAAAATAAAAAGTTCAAAATGTATACTTCTATATAATACCTCTATGTATTTTGAAGCATTTAAATCCAGTTGCACATTGAACCCTTCTTTGGGGCTGTTTTCAGAGGGAATGGTTCTAACAAAGAGGATTTGATGAGATTGCGGCGAAATCAGGCCACAGCTGGGGACCACAACCAAAGAGGCGGCTTCAGCGAGCTTCTGATCACGGTCTGGGTTCAAGTGGAAGGTAAGAGGGAGGTCGCCTTTATTCAGGAGCAGAACTGAGCGATAAGAAGCACTGTTTACTGGTGGGAAGTCCTACGAGACACAACGGCATAGAAAATATTATCAATACAAGCTCTACAATAACTATGGTAAGCGCAAAATCTTGTCTTTTCAAGTTTTTGTAAACCCTGCTATATGTGTTATTACATAGAAGGTGGGGCTGGGAATCATAGGGTCCTTTTATACGATACACGGGTCACGATACAATAATTAACTTTTTTTTTCTTTCTTTTTTGCCAGATACAGTTCAATTACAGTACTCCTTTACTAAACCACTGCCTGCACAAACTTAATATGAACTATACCATTTTAATCATCAAAACGGTCAAATGTCATTTCTTTTTAAACAAGCAACAAAATTGTGCTTTACAAAATTATTTTGTAAGATATAACAAAAAATACTCTTGGTGATATATCAATACAGTAGCCCACATTATCGATACTGTATAATAACATTTTGTAACACAATGTATTGATATATTTGCACACCCCTAATTGAGAAATGAAATATATGCTTTTAAAATGACACAAAAACTGCTGAATCACAAAAAATGACACATTGACAAAAATATAAATATTGTAAATAGTAGTTAGTAGTATAAGTTATTCTTGCTTCTCACCAGTAGGCGGGGCTTTAGTGAACATCGTGGTATGCTGTGCTTTTTTCCAGGTTCAAATGAATGACCGATGACTCTCACAGTGACACAGGAGGGCAGCACGCTTCCACTGAACTGATCAGTGTCCTACATTAGACAAAATGAAACACAAGTGCTATTATATGGTATTAACGGCAGGGCTGTTGGAGTCAATGTGTAATTACCGCCATAGGAAAAGCAAAACACTCCAGCTGTGCCCCATGCAAAGAGTTGAGCTGCTTTGGGCAATAGCTCACTCTGAATGAGGTGGACTTGAGAGGTGGAAGCTCACAGAACAGAGGCGATACAGAGAAGGACGAGTCTGGAGCAGCTGTCCACTCCAGTCTGGAAATTCACAAGCAGTTACATGAAGAAATCTAATAATAATGGACTATTGTTGTTGGTTTTACCTGAGTTTGACTTTGATGTGGTTGGTAACAGTAATGGGTTTTTGAGAAGTTAGGTTTTCAGGTAGAGAGTAGAGTTTCTGGTTAAAGACGAGCTCATTTGGTACAACAGACAGAAGAGGAGAAGCTGGAGACAGAGGATCGTTGCCACCGAGACACGACAGAAAATACTCAGACATTGGAGTCACAGCCACAAGCCCAACTCTGTTTTGTTCTTGGTCAGTCTGAAAAGAGAATCACAGCATGTTAATACAAGAAATACAAAAGTGAATGGCTGAAAGAAACAATTATTAGCAGAGGTGGGTAGAATAGCCAGGCATTGTAGTCAAATAAGAGAGACTGTTTATTGTACTTTTTTTTTTATTGAATCTTTTTGTACGGTATATTTTATTGACAAAACATTATATATTGTTATACAAATAAATACATAAAAGACAAAATATTTAAAAAGAAAATTCAAAAGAAATAAACATGAACAAATAAAACAAACATAGAACTAAAAAATTAGAAACTTAAAAAAAAAAAAAATCAGCTTCTATTAATCTCTGTTTCTCAAATGACATAGTTCCTCCCTCTGGTGGCCATGTGAAAGTATGAGTAAGAAAGAGTAATGTTACTTCAAAATAATATTACAGTAGAAGTGTAAAGTAGTGGTCCAAAATGACTCAAGTAAGAGTAATATAGAACTGGGGAAACTATTTTGTGGTAGTGAAACTCTCTTTTCCTTCCCTGAAATGTGTTCCGTGTGTCAAGTTACTGTCTGTTGTCCAATGTGTTTTTGTGATCATTTCTGTACTGTTGATGTGTCTCACTTTGTGTAACCTTTAATGGCACCATCAACCTCTCCAGGGACAACAGATGGAAACTAGCCTGTGGCTAAACTCTGGTATATTAACATATGAATCATATATTAATTAATATGCACTGTCCCTTTTATACATAAATAAACTAAGAGTAAATGTAAGAGTTTTATATTTAAATGATATAATATCTAAGGAAGCAGTGCAAGACACATAGATGTTCAAATCATTGTATATTGCCCTAAAGCTTTTGTCACCAACTGAACTTGCTCGGGAGAAGAAACCAAAACTTTTAATCAAGTTTGAGTATTAGGTGTAACAGTGTGGTGATTGAGTAGAAATTTATTCAAAAGTTATTTGAGTAAATGTACTTAATGTAAATGTAATGGAGCACCCATCTCTTATTATTAGTGTATTTCATGCCTTTTTTCAATATCTTACCTCATAGAAATTGCTTGTTTCCAATATCAACTGATAGAATGGCTTCTCAGAGTGACAGTTTCCAACAAGGTTGAGGAATACAGGCTCCTGCAGAGAGAAATGTGAATATATTTCAGAATCAACAGGAACATGACAGCAATGATGCCTTTCAGTAAGATTACAGTCTTTATAAAGCTGAATTACTACTCCTACCCTGTGTAGTATGAGACAGCCCACTCTTCTGTAGTGAGGAAGAGACTGTGAGGGTTTATAGGTAACATTCAGGGTGATGTGGCCCTGTGGGGGTACAGTGCCCCCTGCTGGTTGGATACAAAACACACTGTGGCCACTCCAGTCAATATTCCACTGAAATACAGCTTTGGCCAAAGAAGAATTCACCAGCTCCACTGTATGTGTCACTGCTTGCCCTGGTTCAACAATACCAAAGTCCACCACAGAGGAAGACAACAATACTTGAGGACCTGTGGAAAATAAATTCATTCTTCAGATGTATATTTTTTTGATAACAGTTAACATTGCATTTCTTTGTGTATATGACCATCATCTGCTCCTGGTGCAGACAGGTCCTTTGTTTGTGTTTACTCGACTGGTTCATCGGCCTTATGTATTTTTAGAGTGCATACGTGCATGTGTGTACATTTGCATGTGACTGTGTCTGTAGGTGGATTTTATGGTGGTTTAATGGGTCAGACAGTTGTGGAGTGGTTGATTAGGAGGGTATGTGGGAATGTTTTAATGGACATACATTTTATGTATGAAAAGCACTTTACAAATAAAGTTTGATTGATTGATTTAAGTATAAAACACAACAAAACAGTAGCTAAATTAAAAAAAGAGCTTTTTGTGAATCTGTACTTCTTACCTATACAGCTTCCAGTGAGTTTCAAAAGGCTTTTATTAATTGCTCCTCTGCATGTTAATGATAAATACTCGACTGAGGTGCTATCAACTGTAGTGGGTGTGAAGCTGACAGTAGCCTTTAGCGCTGCCCCAGAAGCCACCTCTGCACTGGTCAAATCACACCTAAACACAGAGCCCAACATGTGTATACCACCACCAGGCAACTGGGACACAGTGAAACAGACAGGAAACTGAAAGACAGAAAGATTATGTAAATTAGACGCCATTGAATTTTGCATCTTTGTTATTTCTGCACAATACTCACAGGTGAAGGGTTATAAATCTCAAAGTGGTTATGCAAAGTTTGTCCAACTGCAGCACCGCCAAAGTTCACCACTGGTACATGGTCAATTCCCTTATGGTTAGTGAGAGTTTTGAGTTCAAGATAAGGGTGCTTAGCTGCAAATAATAAAAGTGATAAGCTTAACTTGGTCATCATTAAAATTTCAATTAGTCTAATGTTAAACAATGGAGATTTTAAGAAGATTAATGCTAGAATGTCGGGTCCAAGGGTACAATCTGCTTTGATTAGTCATTCGAAGAAACTGATACGTTTAGGAACACCGTTATAACTGAGGTGAGGAAAGCAGTTATGGTTAAGGTTAGGGTTAGGAAAATGGTTTGGGTTAATTAACATGTTAGCAGCAGTAACTGAAAAAAAAAAAAAAAAAATGTCACCTAAAAGTCATATTTCCTCTTACATCATAAGATAAAACGTAGAATTGTAGAAACATATTAGTTAAGGCCGGTTCATACCAAAAAAAGTTACACATTACCGTGGCAACCAGAGCTTTGTCATCACTTCCATCCCATTTAGCATGAACCTTTTTCAGAAGCTAAATACAACACTTAGCTTTCTTCTTTTTTGCTTCTTTTTGGAAGCTTAGCACATTTGGCCAGTAACAAAGTTTTTGATGTTCGAACCTGAGCTAAATAGACTACATTGCTGATTAATATCAACAAGCTTCAGAGTGATGCAACATTAGGTGGGTTTCCATAGCAATTAAACAATCTAGAATAAAATATTATTATCTTTTCCATGGTAAAATACAAAATACAAAATTCCTCCAAATTGGTGGCCATTACCGGTACATGATTGAACCAATATGTTTTCAATAAATTCATGTTATTACGTGATTTCTTTGTGGTACCTACCTACTCCTTGAAGGAGAACACTGCAGCAGCCCTCTAAATTGTCTGCATGAGTCCCAAACCTGCAGGAAACAGTTTGCTGGTGGATCAGAGCTTCTTGAGGGTGGAAGGCCACAGTGATGTTGAGTTCTTGGTCTGGCTTTAAATGGCCTTGGTCTGGACTCAGCATGAATGGTGGTGAATACTCCCAGTGGAAGAATGTGGTGAGCTTACTGTCAGAAAGAACCACACATTAATATATTTGAACACATGTCCATCTAAAATACATCACAGCCCAGATAAAATGCACTGAGCTTCAGATAGTTAGTTGCAGACTGTATACCTGACATTTTTTAACATAAAAGTGGTCTGTACGGAATGTTGAACAGCGCAAAGTGGCATCACCACAGACTCTGGCACTTCAATGGTGTGATGAGGCACTGGAGCTCTGAGAGGGATGTGAAAGCTGTTATTTCTGCCTTGAAACTCAATGGTGTCTTCATAATCACACTGCAATAAAACAAAACACACAACAATACATTAGCAATATACACTAAGACAAAGGTAAAACTGAATTTTAATAGAATAAATGTTGATATTATAATCACCTTACCTTTTTCAATGGTTTAAAGGTTACTGGGATTGAGAACGAAGTTCCTGGCCTGAGAACAATTTTCTGGCGAGCCAAAGATCTAAAATACTTCGAAAGTGGAGGCCTGTAAAAGAGTGGGGGAAATATAATTAGTTGTCACATTTTTTGTATTTTAGTGCATACTGAAAAAGGGAATAGTCAACCTAAAGAATATTCTTTGGAGCTTTGATTGTGTGTTCTTTATTATTAATGTCTTGGTGAACTCTCTCCCCAGATCCCAGTTGTTCCAGACCAGCTCTGTTTCAATCTCAAAACCAAAGAAGCTGCATCTTTGACTGGATGCATGTTGCTGTCCATTCTCCACGATGTGATCTCTTTGACGGTCAGAAACAGGCTACAACAAATTATATCAAACAGTTAAGGGAAGAGGGAACTTGTAGTACCCACATAAGCAACGGTGCATGTGAGAAAGTATGGTACATTTAAACAAGACAAATATCTCAATTACTAGTGTCCCTCCCTCACAAAATAAATGTTTTTTATTTGTTTCAAACCGAGTGCCTGATAGAGCTGCATGATATTGGAAAAGATTGTGACATATGATATGGCTGTTAATTATTGCAATATCGATATCATTGTGACATCTGAACACAGGCCTACTTTCTAATTGATTTGATTTATTACGTTACGATTTTGATTATTGTGTAAGCCTATGATGCAATATCAATACTTTTTCGATATGTTATGGAGCCCTAATTGTGGTAATTATTAATCAAAACTTTTCATTCGTCACATTGCATGAAAAAGAGTTCTGAAACATGTTAGACATTGCATTACTATTGGATTCCTGTCAGGCAGTGGTGATCTTCTGTGTTGTCCCCCAGAATCAAAACGATGGTGGAAGCGACTCTCTGCTAACATGGCTGAAGATGAAAACAAGAGAAGAGAGAGTAATGGTAATCATGCTTTTGCAAATGAGCTAACGCCTTGTAACGTTGAAGATTTTGGATAACTTGCAAGGCATGAAGGACTTGTAGTTAGCTTAGTTAAATTAATGCTAGCACTAGCTTCTTGTAATTATATGCTTCTTGCCGATTTTATAAATGATCCGAACGCCAAAACAATGTTATAAAAGTGAACAAAAAAAGTGAACTGCTGTGTTCACAGCTGGTAAATACATTTATCAATATATAGTGTTAGAGTACTTTTGAATTAACGCTATTTAGCGTCATAAAATCCCAATGGATTTAACATGGGCTAACTGAAAATTCTGCTGTGTGTGATGTCACGATCCCTAGCTCAATAAAAATAGTTTTTCACTCACCTGCGTCGCTGTTTAGCTCCACGTATATGTAGTTTTATCTGGTGGAAATTAAAATTAAATAAACTTTACAATTACTAAGATTACAGCAAAAATAAGTACAGCATGGTTTGTAAAGTTGGTCGCTTGTCTGCTCCGCTTCCATGGCGATACGTGACAGTTTGCGATGCCATAGCAACGACGGCACCTGTAGAGGGACAATAGGAACCACGCGAAGAGGAAAACGTTTGAGAGGTTGCAGTAAAGGGTAGTACAATAATATTTTCAAATACATATCTTAAACTTAAACTGCACAATGACTTCTATATTGGCTACTGTATAATGTATAAAAATTAGAAGGCACCGGAAGATGGCAGAATTTTATTTTAAACAGTCCATTTCCACAAAGACAAATGTTACCATTTTAAAGCAAATATATTATATCTATTAAATAAAACAACAACAATTTAGCATTTACATGTTGACAGTACACATCAAAATTAATGCCAAAATAATTAGGACTAACAATTTTCAAAATAAAATAAACATGCATTGTATGATAACAAATTAAATACAAAAAAGCATTTTCATGGCACATATAAGAGCTTAGAACATTTGTGACTTACAATTTCATTCAATCAAAATTATATCTGAACATACTCTATTTGCTTGTAAAAATGGGAAGCCCTGAGAACAATGCAACGCTTTAAAATGTCCATTTTCAAGTACCTTTGTAAATGTACCTCATGCACCAGCAAAATATGGCCTAAAGGATAAAACTTTCTCAAACTTTTGACAGCGAAATCACTATTTCATTGCAAGTTCATTGGCCTTGTGTCAAAAATCTCCCACACAACAATTCACTATATCCTCTCTTCATTTGGGCAGTTTTTGTGCATCCATATTTGAAGTACATATATATAAATGAATTTCATGCTATGGATTATGGAAATACACCATTCCTTGTTCTTGGGTCCCTCTCCTCCACCTCCTCCTCAGAATAAGAGCTGTAGTTTGCTGGTGTGTGTCTGGTGAATGGTGGCCTCAGTGCTTGTAGTTCTTCTTTCCCCTCTTCTTCCTCCTCTGCGTCCATGTCATCCTCATCATCGATACTGGAGTGGTGGAAGTCGCTCTGAGACTTGGAGCTGTGGATCTCGTCGCTCTGTGCATTTCCCTGTTGTTCTTTCGCTTTGCGGCTGCGCTTCCACTTCATGCGTCTATTCTGGAACCAGATCTTTACCTGCAGAAATTAAAACATCACCCAGGATATTTTAGCATAGGCCTACTAATGAACACAACGAATAACTGTAGAATATAAACTAACACCAAGTTTGAATACTTTGGTGTATTTTTTGGCTCCTCACCTGACCCCGGGTCCCCACATAACCTTTATAATAAAATATTAACTTCTTATATGCATGTGTCAGGTATCATATTACATACATACATAACTTGCAACGTAAATGAGCTTATAGCTTTTTTACACCTGTCTTATTAGAAGAAACTCTCAAGTTAATAATTACAAGAAGACTGAATGAACTTTTCCAAATATAATACTGTTATTAAGTATTTCTCTTGTGGATCATTTTGTCGAAGTCTAAGTTTGTTTCAAATGTGGGGAAATATACTATCCATTGTGCTGTGTAATGTCTTATTGTCAAAGTGATTGTTTCATACCTGCGTTTCTGTGAGCATGAGTGACGTGGCCACCTCGAAGCGTTTGGGTCGCGACAGGTACTTGTTGAGTTTGAACTGGTTTTCTAACTCTAAAAGCTGCTGACTGGTGAAAGCCGTCCTGGGCCGTCTGCATTTGCCCAAAAGTCCTGCCTGTGCTTGAGCTGGAGGAGGAGAAGAAGACAGAGAGTTAAACTGAGCATCACTGTGTTGTACAAATCATTCGGAGCACAGAGGACAAGAGAATGTGTGAAGATGCAATGATTATCTTTATTATTGAGATGCATTATGTCGTGCTGCCCCCTGCCCCTGTGCGCTGTGAGGGGCTTGTAAACATTTATAGTCATGATGTACACAGGCAGTGAAAGGATATTGCTCCGGATGGGTCATAAAACACCACTTGGATCCATTACCTTAATGAAAACACTGTAAATGTTATCAATTGATGAAGTAGTATTGGTCAGTTACAGGTGGGACCAGGCTGTAAACGCTGCACGTCGGTTTTATGAGCTAATTGTCCTTAAGCATCTCAATGTCATGGTGCATTCAGTAACATAAGCGTCTTTATGAACGCTGTAGCAATTCAATAAACAAATGCTTCATGATGATTTATCAAAATTGGTTTGTTGTTGCTGTTCTTCTTTCTTAACAAACACTGATGTAAGCCTCTTGGCTGAGAGCACAAGTTGCAGGTTGCATTCACTTGTTCATTTCTTCAATACTAGGTGAAACTAAATATAATGCAGCAGACGCAATGACAAGGCATAGTTTCGGTAAAAATAATTAGTAATAATTTCAAATAACAAATCTTGCTACATGTCTCTCTCAGCAGTTTGAACGCTCCAATTAACAGGAAATGAATGGTCCATGTAACGTTTATAGCCTTGTATTATAGGCCCATGCAACTGACAAACAATTTCATAATTCTCAAAGGTCCATTATGTCCTTAAATGGTCTCGGTCTTGAAAGGAACACGTGGATTATTATAAGTAAGGCTGATTAATATGGCAAAAAAGTTAATCACATTTTTCCTGATATTGATTGATTTCGATTTTCAATTTGATTTCATCTTTTCTTTTCAAAAACTAAATAAAAATGGATTTCAGCATTTATTTCATGAACGAGCAATGCAGACAATGTAACACACGTAAAACGCCAACGACAAACTTCCTCCAAAGTCTGAACTCTTCTCCAAACCGCAAGCTTTTACTGAGAGAATTGGCTGTACCTCTCGAATAAAAAGACCCTAATTTATGACGAGACATGACTCGATTAAAATGTTATTTAATTCCCCATCCATGGCCTCTAGATCAGATGTGCTGCTGCTGCTTACCTCCGTACTCTCCCAGCCTGGGCATCATCATCCCCGCTCTGATCCACGGCTCCAGCGGGACACCTCCAGCCAGAGACGCTCCCTTCAGATGCTCCGCGTATGGGTGCATGAGGCCCGGAAACCCGTGGTACAGTAAGGCGGGGTGCTGTCCTCCCAAAGCCGCCAGAGGGTACACGGAGCCGGGGTGCACTCCTAACATCCCCCCGTGTGGCAGGTGACCGAGGCCGGACTGGGGCAGGCTGAGGAGCGGGGGTTTTGTCAGGACTCTGGGCTGAAGTGGACGGGTCATCTGCGGGTGAGAGGGCGGGGAAGGCGTCTCTGAGCCCCGCTGGGACACGGGGCTGCCGCTGCTGGGGCTCGTGCTGTACCGTCCCGGGGAGCCTCCGTCGCTGTCCGTCCGGAGCTCTGCGTCATGTGCCAGGAGCGCGTCAATACGAAAGTTTTTAGACTTCTCCATCGCGGCAGTCATTGTGTTAACTTCCTAAATCAACCTACAAGGCTTTGGTAAAGACGCAGCCGAATCCACTTCGCTCTGAGTGGCTTTTGTGGAGTTTCTATTTGAGCTGTGTTGTCATGCCTCTCCTCGTGAAGACGTGACACTCTACTGACCCACTCCACTCAAGTCCCGTGCGTAAAAACACACAACAGCGCCTCAAGACTCCTGCGCTGTGATTGGCCAGAGCTTCCAAGAGGCTGGATTTAATGGCCTCCAGGCGGATGTACCAATGAGCCTTTTCTTCTGAGTAAAATCTATAAAAGGCCCTCACTTGGAAGCGAAAGGATTGAGGCTAATTAAACTTGGTAAATAGGCGCTGAGAACAACTACCTGCACACTTTTCACGACAAGCATTGCGATTAGATTTGCGATTCATGTATAGTTGGATTCTGTTCAGAATGCACATTTTAACTCATTTAGGACCTAAACTGCTAAACTGTCATGCATTCAGAGCATGTTTGCAGGTCTAAAGTACAGCATTTACAACATATACTGAATGTTTGTTGCACAGGAGTTTGTTTTGCCTCTTCTGCAAAAAAAAAAAAAAAGTGTGATTGTTCAAATTGCTATTTCAATTAAGTTGCAATAATATATTTTACCGCACTACTTCAACAGGTCTAGATAATTAATGTTCATAATGAATTGTGGGTTACAGAAATTTGAGCAATTGTCGTAATGTTTCATTGCATGGGTTCTATTAGCATATTGCTGAAAGGATTTATTTATTAAAAGTTATATTAGCTTTTCATAAATAAAGCCCAATACTTCATGACAATTACTCAAATAATCAGCTTCCCTGGAATAGAAGCATTATTCACAATATATTAACTCGTTCCATTTTGACAGAATCTTTTGACGTTTAATGTAGACTTTATTAGTTTATTTGTATATTTTAATGGATATTTTGGCCTGCATTTCAAGTATAGCTTGAAATGGGAGAAAATTGTTGGAGCCGTGATCTGAGTCCTGCACAGAATCTGTTATATGCATAATGTACACTTTAAGTTCACAAAAAAGTCTGTGGTTTATGCCTGCACGACATTTTTGAAGTTGAAATATCATTAATTTTTGTTTATGAGCTCTATATCTTCCTGAAGTCAGCTTTCCCTTTTTCTTTGTCACTCTCATGACCCCAGTGTAACCCTCTTTAAGTGTGAACTACATGATCAAACATTGCAGCCACAAACGAGACAGGGTTGTTACATTTATTACAGTAATCTGATGAAATTAATCATTTTATGAGCAAGTCTTTATTACCAGTTTACAACCTGGTACAGATGACACTTGTTATCAGAGCCTTATGGTGTGATCTGCAGTCATAATGGAGCTGTAAAGTGGCAACCAGTAAACTCATTTTGTCCCCTCACAAATCACTATATAAAACCAAGTCATTGCTATGCCTCTTTTATGTAATAACGGCAGACAATTTCACATTTAGAACTGTTAAAAGTTCTCAAAGCCTTGACTGGAGAAATGCAATAGAAGTATCAAAGGCAGCCTAGAGGATATTGGTAACATTAGTGACATCTAAGTTTTGTAAAAAATAATTAGATGTAACTTTTCTAGTGCAGGGTGTTTTTAATGCTTAAAATCTCTATAGGACGCAGTAGAAGCACCCAAAAGTAAAGGATATTGGTAACTTTGAACAAAGCTGAGTAAGAGATATTAGTGATTTCCTGCCAGTTTAGTCTGGATAGATAAGAGAGAGTCTCGTTCCTGGGAAAACCAACTGATCTGACCTCAAAAACAAACACATTAGCACCTGTTCAACCACCATGCAGTAATCACTAAACTATAACTTACCAAACATGGCTGTATTTCGGTGTTTTTCAATGGCTTTGAGGTAGACTTATTATTAAAATGGTCAGATATATTCCTTGTCTTTGTAGGATGTGGGGGCTCAATGGAATAAAGTCCATCTTTATATAAAAAGTGCTGGTCAGGAGATATTGAAAATGGGGTTTACATCAGGAAATAGGGCTGCAAAAGCAATGGGAATTGAATCGAAATCGCATTTCTAATGGATGCAATTAGCAAATCAAAAAGATTGCACTTTTTGAAACGAATTACAAAATATCCTGTTTAATTCTGCATAAAATCTGCCAACCCGCAGTTTAGACTTGTACACACATGTTCAGAAATACATGGGATCCTTTTTTTAGTTTGTCAGTTCAGAGGCCTATTTCAGTCTTGTCAAAATGTTATAAGATTCTGTTCAAACATAATAAAAAATCTAACTGCAATTGCAACAGTCTTCACAAAAATCGTACAAAGGTATTTTCCTATATCATGCAGCCCTAACAGGAAGGGCAATAAATAGTTGACGTTCAAGGAGTCTGTTTGCAACATTTCATGTTATTATAGCCAATAACAGGTATTATCAGTAAAACTAAATCGCTAAAGACAAAGTACATAACGTTTTAGCTAAAAAAGAAACATTTTGGGTGGTTTAATTGTACAAGAAATGTATCTTTACTGTGAGCAGGCTTGCATCTCCACAAAATTGTCTCTTGCTTTTTCTGAAGGAGCTACATTATGCCGCAGTATGGTATTAAACTCATCTATGTATGTCCAGAAGTGTGGTTTTAACTCTGTATTTTATGGCATTGTGCGTGACATTGCATCTACAAAAAGTTACATACCTTGCCTTAAAGTGGATTTGAGAAAGAAAACATTTGGAAGACACTGTTATACAAGGATTTATAGACTCACTTTGTTGGCTTTCTGTAAATGACCTTTTCAAATGCATAACAAAAGACTTCAAACAATAATCTTCTACTTTCTTGGAGTTCTGGCTGGATAAACTGTTGGTTTATTGGACACATGATTTAGGGCTTGGTGATTATTGGAGCTTGCTTACACTGCCATTAGAGCTCACCACTTACACTACGGGGCTCAGGGAGAAACCCGTGGCTGTAAAACAAGCTATAAAATAATTATTTGTCTGTGATGTGTTCCTTATTATATGCAGTGATAGATCTGAGCACTTAAGTTTGTTTTAAAACTCTGATATCCGGCTGCACATAACAACTGCTAAGATAAGCTTATGGACACTGCTTTGTAAATTTCACGCCTTCACATCAGATTTAGTGTCGGTAGTAAAATAACAGCATGTTTTATAGTCATTACATAGATACGCTAATATTGCCCGGAATACAATTCATATAAACCGTTTTGTTTGTAGAAATCATTCACCGTGAAACAGTTGCTGAAAATGCAACAGCGTGTAATTGAGTTTATTTAATTTTAAAAGTACACCAGCGTACGTGGTCGTGGCACATTTGCTATGGCCCTAGCATCGTTAGCTCGCATCCCGGTTGTAACAGTGTTCTGAATGTCTCTCCCTGCTCTAAACGCTCACTGTGCAATAAAGACTGTGGGCAAAAATTCATTATATTCAATTAAAATGCATTGTTTTATAGACCTTTTAAAATGTGATGTCATCAGAATTCCGTAATGAAGTTGACCGTAAATTTGTCAATGATTAACTCACATTAGATGTGAGTGTGAAAGTGTTTGTGTTGAGAAAAAAGCAACACATGAATTTCCAGGGTAGAAAGCTCAGTTAGTTTGCAATTTTGTAACAAACGATGGACAAAATACAAATTTCTAGCTTTAAAAATGTATTTTAGCTTCAAAATAATCTATGGTATAGTATCAAATATAACTCTAGATAAAATGAAGAATTATTGTGTGCTCAAGATTTCTGTGAGTATTTTTCCAGTTAAACCCATAAATCTGTATTTTTATCATAATTTTCTAAAACATGATGTAAAATACAATAATACATGTGTTTAAAGTAGTTCTCAGTGATGTCACTCACATGTGTCTGAGTGCTTTTACTTTTCCAAAATCATAATTTTTCATATTTTGTGATTCTGTGGTTAAATCCCAGTTTCTCCAGTGAAATCACATTATGTTGCACTTCACTTTTGCCTCCATTCCAGAATTTGGAATGTTTTTGTTTTAAAGTATCTATTGGTTTTTATTATTTGCTGTCATGTGTACTGTTCTTGACAAACTACCTGATCAACCATTCTGAAAAAGTGCAATTTGAAACAATGTAACGAGACAGCACTGAAGCCCCACTTCTCGTTTAATTCTCGTCGCTCTAGTGCTGCCCGTAAAAGAGCCTTTCATTTGGCCTGTATTCATTCACAAATGGGGAGGTTAACCTTGAGGTCTTCTGTCAGGGCTCACCAGTAAAAGGCACTGTCGGCTTCGTGGGAGTATGTGAGGACAAGGACACACTTTATACAGATTTTAGCTCTGGAGTTTCTGTCAGATTTTTGCTTTGGTTGTTTTTTCTGGAAGTTGTTCTAAGAAAAATATCAACATAAATTTGTCGGTGGTGCAGTAGTTAATTCTTGCGTCGTAGATTTGAGTCCAGCCCTCAACATTTACTGATTGTCTATAACCCTTCTCTCTCTCCCTTTCAAACTTCAACTGTCCTGTCAAAAAAAAAAGCCTTCAGGCCAGAAAAATCCCCTTAAAAATTAAAATAATAGTTTTGAATTAACTAAACAACAACAAACAATTGTGTTTTCTGATCATTTATGTTCTATTGTTTCTTCTTCTTCTGCATTCATTTACCAACTGTTCATGAGTTTACGTTTTCTGAGCACGTTTCACATTCAAAAGATATTTATTTATTTATTTATTTATTTTCAAATCGTTTGTTAATTGCATAATAACTGTGCTATGCTTATACTCAGTTTTGTTTTGTACTTGAGGTGTAATGAATTTTTCTGGCTGCTGGCTACTCCACACTTTTAACCAAAATGTAGCTGCGTTGGGTGCTCCTCCTTGACAGATGTGACGCCCCGGTTCACTAATGACCCGGCCCTGTCTAGTTAGCACCAAACAATAATAACTGTGTCCCATTGCAACATTATTGTGGACGAGAAAACTCCCAAAAACCTCCCATATAAAGCAGCCTGTTGTCCTCCTGCTGTCTAAGTCCAATTGTGTCCCCTACGGTCTCATACATCCCTTCACTCCCCATTGTCCCGTGTCATTGTCCCGGATCCGGATAGCTTGTGATTGGCCTAATGGTGCATTTGGGAATAGAAAGCTTCCTGGTTTTTTACCCGGCGTAGGCGTGGGTGCGCTGGGGTGGCAAGGTTCAACTTCGTCCCAAATGACTTGATTAATGGTCAAGTCTCGGGGCAGAATGAGAAGGAGGGGCGAGATTGGATGGGTGTTACTTAGCAGGGTAAACACTGGGCTGCTGCCACAATGGGACACGGTTTTTGGAAAGGGGGGGTGAAGCTAATTAGTGCTAAAGAGGGTCCATGAATGAGAGGTGGAGACAGACACACGTAAGCCTGGTTAACTCACACAATGCAGTGACTGGTGGCGTCTCAGAGTGGTTAAACATCTGTTGCTCTTGTAGGACGGTCCATGGGCTGCAGGTCACGCACCTAAAATACTAATTACTTAAAAAACACCAGCCCAAATAAAAGAAAAATAGTAATTAAGCTAATGGTTTGGATCAGCAAACTGTAAAGGACAATAGAGAAGCACAAGTCAAAGTGATTACAGCTCAGTTCTGCAGTGCAATTGGATTTTTGTTTTTTGTGCTTTGTACTTTCAAAACACCAATCACCAGATCCTGATTTGGTCTTCAAAGTCCACATCCAAGACGCCCTGGAGGGGATGATCTTAATCCAGCCTATCGTGTGTTCCAGTTGTACTCTAAGGTCGGAACTCGGGCCACGGAGAGACGTTTTCTCTGAGTTTCTGTGTTCTATCGGTCAAGCCGGAAAAACTATAAGCAACACATACAGTTGATGTACTATAACAACTCAAATAAAATTATATAAACAGTAGAGCTGTAATTATCCAACTTAGTTATTTGTAAATTATAAATCAACATTTGAAAGTATAGTCTGCTTTTGTTATCAGTAGCTCCGTGTAGACATTGGCGTAACAGTGCATAAAAACTGCAAAGACTGCACATGAGCAGGTTCACAGTTCAGTTCAGTTCAGTTGACTTTATTTGTACCTGTAGGTGGATTTGTTGTGCAGCATTTTTTTACAGGATTGGCATCAATAAGATAATAACAATACCAGGACAGACACATAATAAAACAATCAGACATTCACATTGGCTCGCAAAATCAGGTGGAAATAAACAAACACAGACAGCGGGTGGACAGTAGAGAGCAATTAAAGGGTCGCAGTAACGGTGTATCAAGGCACTTGCTCAAGAGTTTTAATGGTGGATGGTTCCAGGACAAACCCCTCAAGAAGAACCACAACATCATGAAGAAGGGAATGTACCAAACCAGCTACAAACAAGACAACCTGAGAGTCTGAGGAAAAGAGAAAAGACTGACCAGAGGAGGTCCTTTAACTCTAACTATTAAGTCATACACACATACTTACATTCAACACGCACACACAGAAATGGAACTGCAAATAAGACTGCTGTGTCGTATCGTTGACGATAAAGTTTAAACTTAATTGAAGTTCAACTTAATTTGATGTATTTCCAAATTGTTTCCGTCGCCTATCACATTTGACTAACGGGTATAAATAGTAAAATGCTGTTTATAAAACAAGCCCATGTCATAAACACTTTTTCTTTACACAAACATCATAGCTGTAAAAAAAAAAGTGTTAGGGGACTAAGACCCTGTTTATCTTTTCAATAAAAGCTCATGAAGAACGTTATAAAACTAATAATAAAAGATGAACAAAGCATGAACAATGACTTAAAGTGCATATGACAGGTTTTTATGATTTTCTAATTTAGACTTTATAATTACAAGAGGTATTGATACAGTGCATAAATTATACTTTTACACCAACCAAGTAGTCATTTGTAGAGAAAAGTTGAAAAATCTGTTCAAAATTACAGGAAGTAAACAAATTGAAGACATCACACTGGGGAGACAAAGTTTATGCATTATTTACACAAAAGAAACTACTTTTTATGACTTTTTAAACACTGATGTAACAAAATAAAGGTGTTCGCGTGTATTTTTCTTTGTCAAATAAAACAAACAATGTGAAATGAGAGGAGTTTTGGTGCACTGTACAGGATTGTTTCTTGGTAATTTCATAGTGTGATGTCATCATTTACAACCAGGAAATGAAATTTAAAAAAAAAAAAAAAAAAAATCTAAACTGGGGGTAAGATTTGTCAAGATTTTAGCAGTATTTTTCAATATATTTATCATAACTCCATTTTAGTTAAATGAGTAGTCCAACCTGTCATAGGCACTTTAATTCACAATTAACATATAGTTTAATAAGCACGATTCAGGCTTAGTAACTACTTAGAGATACGGTTAGGAATTAGGGTTAGATTACCTAAATGGTTACTAAACCTGAATAACTCTTAATAAACTATTTGTTCACCAAGTCTTTGTTCATGGTTTGAGGCAGGAATAAGTGTAGTTATTCTAAAGTGTTACCCAACGACCTTGATTTTGGTTGGTCATTTTTCACTTTCATAGGTTTAACAGGTTTTACTGCATGTTTTTGGACAGACCCCTCTCTGTCTCTCTTATTCCTCTCTTGAGTCCTGTCTGCAGTAGTTTTAATCTAGTCGTCATGATTCTCCCGTGTCAGATGGAGACAGCTCAATTAGCCTTGTGCCAAACGGACCCTCCCACATTCACACCATTCACTCTGGACCTAATCAGATCAGGCCCTGCTGCTGTTGTCCTGAGTGTGTGTTGTGCATGTGTAGATATGTGTGTCCGTGCATAAGTCTTCGTGACACCCCCATCCCTGCGCTCCCTAAAGTAATTGTGTTGCATGTTCTGACACCAGGCACTGAGGTGTTCAAACTCAGCAGTCATTACTTAAAAGGGAAGGTTTTGACCCAAGATTTACTGCAGGGGATTTAAATATGCATAAGTAAAATGGATAATACTCAACTGGTCTGTTTTGGGGGCGGAGTTTTATTACTACGACATTTGTGACACACTTTTTATTCAACCCAATTCATTTGCTAAATTGTTTCTCTACCATAAATACTTTAGTGAACGGTGATTTTTTTGTCTGTCAAGTTCAAATAAATAAAACTGTTTTATGTTTTTGGCTCATACTTAAACAATGTTAACATTCCGAGACTCAACAAATGGAAAAAATAACATTTGAACTTAATTACAAAATGGAATCTCTTTAACAGACTTTGGGTGAAATGGGACTCGTTTATTTGCATGGGTTTGCCATAATTGTATATATATATATTTATTTGTGTTTTTTTATTTCACATGCTCTTTAGTTGTTGTTTGCTCTCTGATCCTGTTCAATGTTCTATGTGTTCTTAATTGGAACTACTTGGTATTGCAGATTATATCATACAATTGTTTTAATATTTTTTTCAATATGTATATATATATATAATTGAAGAGAGAAAAAAGTTGTCAGTTTGTGGTTTCAATTACTTGCTTGTTTCTTGTGTTGCTGTCAATGTTGTTTTTCTCCAATTCATTCATTCATTCTTTTTCACAACACTTTTCAGAAATAAAATTGTTGATCCTCATCCACCAGTTGTAAATGGTCAAAAATAAATAAATAAATAAATAAATAATAATAATAAAAAAACCACTGCATTTGTAAAAGTTTGGAATTTCAAGACATCACAATGGCAACTTTTATAGTAAGCTCCATCTATACTGAAAGGTAAAGTAAATACATTGGTACAATTGCGAAATCTCACAAACAAGATACTCAAATTCAGAACTATAGTATGTATTTGGACCTCAAAACTCGCCATAAACACACTAAATAGCAAGGAGCATATTACCTCTGGCAGCAAGAAATAAGGCCATCACAAAAAACTGTATCAACAATCAAGGACTGGACCAAAATGACAATGGACATTTGACAAATGTGACCAACTTTGGATCAAATGGGACGTTTACATTGGGCAATTTGTGTCTTTGAGATGTCTTTCACAGCTTTTTCTTTCTTGTCCTCTCTTCAGTCTTGTTCTGTTTTTTTGTCTGTGTGTTTTATGTGCGGTTTTATATATTTAGAAACTGAGGGGGGGAAAAAAAGACAGAAACCTCATTAGGTTTAGAGAAAAGGAGATCCAAGTGTTTTCATTGTCTTTGTTCTTACTATGTTTATTTTGTCTTGTTTACGTTTCCCCAGGGTTGTGAAGGTTATAATATGTTGAGGTTAACGTGTATATTAGCTCTGCTCTAACCTGTCGAACAGAGGCGGGGCTGACAGGCCGAGGGGCGGGGCTGTCACTGCTGATGGATGTCATGACACTAAACATCGCGTTTCATTTCCCTAATTGAACCCTCTGTGGCTTTATTTTACACCTGCACCTCCTGTCACTGTCACAAGACTCCTTCAATGAACTGAGACTGCAGATCAACAATCACTGGATATTAATTAGCATCACAAATGTCTAATCAAAAACAGGGGTTAGAGCAATTAGGCTGCAGTGGAGACAGGAGCCACTTGTTAATCATGAGCGAATTTTCTCGCTCACAATCACAATCAAGTTCCAGACAGATAAAACTGAATAAATCATTGTCCAGAAAAAAATATGGAAGACATCTGTTGTTAAGAATTCTTACATTTATTTTTTCATACATTTATTTTTTCATACATATTATGTGAAATTGAGTTTTTAACCATGTTTTTAACCATTATAACCGTTTTTCTTCATTGTTTGTTGACTCAAAATTGTATTTAGATTGAATCTATGTTTGAGTAACCATATTGTCTTGTATTGCATTTTCCACGCACCTCTCTCTACTTACTAAAAATCTGACTCTGGGTCTTGTCATATAGTTGGCCTCTGAGGGAACATCCATTTTCGGTGGAGGAAAACAATCCATTCATTTTCAGAGCTGCTCTTTCACCCACTTTACAAAAACTACTAGAGCAGGTGCTGTCAGCATTCTAACAGCATCCGCCGAAGAACATTGTCTTGTTATTTTGAGGAAACACCAGATCAATAACGTCCGTTGACTCAGTTGTAACTTGACTTGAATTAATTGTACTTGAATTAGACATAATTTGACAGGAAATGTAGAAGAGTAAAGAGTTGCGTTTCCTATTAAATTAAAGGAGAGTTTCCCCCAAGTCTTCGCCACGACAAGATATCACAGAGTTTCTCTGTCTGTATGTTGCGTCCGTGCATAACCTCTTCTCAGACGACTGTTGCTTCTCCCACTCCTCTGTGTCACTGTGACCAGTCTGTTGAGTCTAATGTGTATAAACAAGCAGCTGATGATGTGTGCAGATATTTGTGTTATCAGAGGCACAGACACAGGTGCAGAGCTCACACCAAACTTCAGACCAGATCCAAACAAACCAAGCACTCGCTCACACCTGGACACACACTGCACTGATAAAACAGGACATTAGGTTACGGCCACTCTAACGGAGGTCAGCGTGTACGACAACATCGAAACTTGTTTTTCCTTTCCTCTGTTTAATTACGGATAGACTTTATTGATCCTGAAGTAAATTCTAATTGACTGCACTTCTCAGTTGTCTTTGTGCCTCAGTCAAAGGTCTCGGTGCAGCTTAAACAGGAGGATTTGTCAGGTGGAGTCAGCAGATCTGTGTCAGGGCAGTTTGAGGAGAGTAACAGCCCTCAGGACAAAATACTCCTGGCAGTATCGCAGTCAGTGTCCAGGTGGAGCAGGTGAATTCTGGAGACACAATGGGAAAACCCTCTCGTTCTGTGGTTTCAGTCAGTGATGAATGAGACGGTCATTTGCTCAAAGTATTTCCTCTGCCGCATTTGGTTTTTGAGCAATTCTAAATGTTTAAAGGCTCGGCGAGGCTAATATGGTAACTATTGTCCATAATTTCTCTGTTTTCAGTTTAAAAAACATATGTGGAACTTTACATTTGGCAAACTAATTACCACCCAACAAGCTTTTGAACTTTTGATGTCATTTATAGATTATATTGTCTGTACATTGTGTCATATCTGATCTACGGTGGAAAAACAGGAAAATCTAGTTTCTGAACATTGAAGTTTGTGGTCACTGTTGAGCTCTATATGATTGTTAAAGATATTGGGTGAATATTCAGTGAATTTGAATGCTAAATATAAATGAATTGTCTAAGTAAGTGGTGAAATATTTACATTTAATGAACAATCTTTATATAAACTATATCAGATCTTAACATGCTTTGATTTAGTGAATACAGTAGTGAGCACTTAGCCACGATAAGAGGTCACAAAAGCACATTTGTTTGCCTTGCTTCACTTTCTTGCAAGAATTGGAACTAACATCTTACTTTGACTTCAACTTTAGAAAAAATAGTGTGTATTTAAAATAGTTGAACCCTTGTGCTCTCTTCAATTGACCTGTGCACATTTGGACAAAGAGCAATATACTTTTTCAAATCAGGAAGAAAATGCTTATTCGTTTCAAGATAAATTGTATGTTGAGTGATGTTTTGGACCACCCATCAGCAGCAGTGACATCAGATATTGAAGTTTCACTAATATAATGAAATAATAACACAAACCAGCTCAACATTCTGCACTTGAGATGCCGTCATATGTGCTTATCTACCCACAGATGGCTTTACTCCTCTCGCCCTCGTCTCTCCCCTCCTCTCTCAGACCCCTTCATAGACCTATTGACGCGGTAATGGTTACAAAGTGATGAAGCCATTGAGTGCCGCGGTGACACAGAGGGCGACACAGAAGGCGGCGCAGGGTGAGCGGGGGACACCAGCTCTGAACCACCCACAAACATCCATTAATCAGTGTCCGGGCCGTCCCTCCTCAGTTCAGGACCTGGGGCTTTGCACAAGAGTAGAGCCGAGTCCGGAAACCTAAGGCTATTTCATCTTTGCTTAAAAACAGGAAAAGTAGAGAATAGCTATAAGAGAGATGGCAATTACTGGCTTGGGGTTTTTAATCAAGAGCTGGTTGCGTAAGTTCTTTGGAGGAGAGTTCAGACTTGAATTAATGAATTGAACAATTGTTAAATGGTAACAGAAGTTTATTTTTAAAAGTCTTGTCTTCTAAGCTCAGATTGACATTTATCTGTTTGTTTTTTTGCCTAGCCCTAGTTTGTCCTACACCCCCAAATTGTTTGGCTATACTGTGTTTTTAGTCCTGGCTCAAGATCAAGAGATTGATCCCAGCTGACATTGTCCCAACGTCATTGAATGATGGTCAAATGCAGAGGATTTATTTTCTCATGGGGACAATAAACCTTAACCTTATCCTTTAGTGTTTATGTGGGTATACTTCACCATCAAAAGACTAGAAAATGTTGGAAAATTGGTTGGAACTGTTTCGAGTCTAAATTTCTATAGTAAATAACTGTGAGATTGAGTTCTAGAAAAATAAATAAATGAACACATTATAGATGTATGGGACGCGAAACTAAAGTGTGATTAAACAAAAATGTATGTTAAATAAGAATTAAACTATTACTAATATATTGATTTTACATTTTATCAATTGCTATATTGATCAAAACAACTAAGTAATAGAAATCCCCTTTATAATTGAAAAAAGGCTATTTTTTCATCCATCCATCCAACATGCATGATCTGGGCGATCGAGATAGAGGGTAGGTGAAAACAGACATTTTGTGAGCGTGCAAACCTCAGGATAATTCTGAATCACTCAAACAACAGGAATGTACAGTAACACTGGAGAAACAAGGTCAAAAGGTCAACATTTCACACTGCAGGTGAATAGGAAAAATCTTAAATTAAAGATATCAGTTTGAAACTTCTCCTGTAGTTTACTCACATAAATATAAGGATGTTTTTTTTATTTTTATCATGTAATGTTTTCAAATAAAAATAAGGCTTTTGTGTAAAAACAGCCAAAACTGCACATATTTGGGACATTTAAATCCGAAAAATGGACAAAACCAGGTTTAAGGTTAAAGGCCTGATTCTTTATTTCTTTGTGGGAGAAAAATGCATTTTAAGAAATTGTCCTTTAAAGTTACAATGTCCCAGAGAAATCTATGGATTGGATTAAATTAAATAATAAAACATCTTTAGGAGCAGATTGGACGAGTAAGTTTGTTGTTTCCACATGAAAGTGTATATGTTGAGAGAGTCTCACATTGTGAACAATTTAAATATAGTCCTAACTCTCCTTAAAATGTGGAATTAACATATCCAGAGTTTGAATAGTCTATCTGAAACTGTTTTGTGGTGAACAGAAATAGAGACACCAAAACACCCCCCTGACTCATAACAAGCTCTTTATTAAAACACCACAAAACCACAATATCCAATTTCCAGGTTAATGACTTGAAACGGAAGGTCAAAGGAATGAATTTTAAGCTAAAACAACCACACGCCGCCTTCGTTCAGTGATCACGGACAGGGCCGGGCTTTCATTTAAATAAGGCATGGATTTATGCCAGAGTAAATCACAAGGCTATAGCTGACACTTGCATCCACAGTCCATAATGAAATCAGGCCTGACGCTCAATACTCAGTCAATACGGTTAACTAACTTCCAGACAGCTCACCGAGTGAAGAGAGAGTGAACATGGGCGAGGAAAAGTCAGATAATCCAGGAACAATGCAGTCATTTTAACCAGCTTGATGAGTCTGTTACTTTGTATTGTGTATTTGAACGTATACAGAGCTGCAGTGAAAAATACAGTCAGGAATAAATAATAATAATGACACATTTGGTGTGAACTCTGATCCTATTGACGGCAGTAAATCAAGGTGTTGGAGGCAGCGGTGCTAAATGTCCAACAGAAAAGAATAGTCACTTCCTGGTCCAATCATTTTTAACTATTTGGCTTTCCCCTCTGTGACCTTGAAGGGTGTCAAGGTTATTGTGAACAAGAATCTTCAGAAGAGTAAAACTGTGCCGTGGTGTTACATTGATGTTTCTAAAACTTACCAAGTTTGTTGTTCCAGGAGTTGCCAGACCACCTTCTGTCTTTGTGTGAAGAGATTTGATGGGTGATTTGGCCTCAGATTTACAGTTCTTCAAAGCTTCATTTATTTGAGCTGGGAATCTTCGATCAAAAAAAGGAAACAGAAGGAAAAGGAAAAGTTTATACCTTCTTCTTGTCATACGGACTCTGCTTTTTCAGTGTTTATGGTTTAATAAAGACACTTCATACATTGCTTTGGGCCTCACAATCAAAGGCTGCTCTTTACTGCTCCCAAGTGGTGATCACATGTAATTACAGATAATGTTCATATTTGATAAAATACAGTATCTTGACGTAGTTAGACAGATCTACTGAAGCTACTGAGTCTAAGGTTTGAACTGGTACCAATGTCACACTGACACATTTGTATAAGGCCTATGTGCTTTCAAAACCAGAGCTGTGTAGTGTTCATGTGCTTAAGACCATTATTCAGAATCAGAATCAGAATCAGAATCAGAAAACCGTTTATTGCCATTGTCAGTGAAATTCACAAACATAGGAACTTGCTTCGGCGTAGGTGCAACATAAAGCAATGAGTAAAATATAAAAAATATATAAAAAGGCATGCATAAAATTAAGAATAAAATAGACTCATCATCATTAATATTGTTTGAAATAAAAAAATAATCCTTATTAGGAATGTAATTGTTTGAAAATTTCACAGTACAGTATAGTCACAATATTAATAATTTCACGGTATTTATTGTGATATTTTGAAGAGGCAAAAGAATTATAGAATTTTATATTTTTAAGTTTTTTAATTTTTGCTTTTAAAATGCCTTGACAAGTCTCTGTTGTGAATCATTACTATTCCACAGAATTACAACAACAAAAAATATTAAAACAATTGGTTATGTTATGTCTTCATGCTTTGAGCAATGAAATGGAGCAAAGGCTCATAGTCTATTTAGTTCCCCTATGTAGTTTGTGATGTTGCAACAAAAACAATGCATTTAAGCAAAAAAAAAAAAGGAAAAAAAAAAAAAAAAAAAAAAAAACAACAATATGACTATACAATATCACGATATTTCTGTTATTGTTAATTCCACGGTCTTCCCTTTAAAGTAACTGAATCTTGTAATGTGCTGTTACTTCCACTAGACGTCGCCAGAGCTCACTTCATCTCCTCTTAGGTTCGTTCCCCTCCCTCCGAGCAGTTCAGGTGATGGATTTGAAGAACTTTATTATTTGCAACAGAGAAAAGAATACACTTTAAACTCAAATTTAAATTTAGAGTTATTTCATTGCAGATCATCATTTGTCTCAGAGTGTGTCTTTCTACTTTTTTGCTGCGTCTATCTGCTTTGGAAACATCTATTTTACCATTTTGTTCATCAAGCCTCCGTTCGTTCTGCTAATTATTACAGCCACTGTATCGCCTTTTGTTCCAACGCCGTCCCTTTGCGCATTACGCACACGCACCGGGGGACCAGAGCCGGGGCCCTCCTCTCTTTCCCAGCCTGCAGAGCGGGACGTGGGAACGGGCTTAAAAACTTCTGCTCCGTAAACGCGAGGCTATTTTTACCGCTCTGAGCTCAAACCGAGGCCCGGTCCCTGGAGACCTGCTGCCGGCAGCGCTCCCCAAACAGGCCGCGGAATTTAACCCGGGACAGCTCAATCCCCACACGTGATGGAAAACATCTGGACCTGCAACAAGGCGCAAATGTCCGCTGATAAATGAAACCAACGAAGCGCAAAGGACGAAGGAATGTGCGGATTGGTGAGATGGGGTTGTAATGCCCGGATAGCAACCTTAGCGGTATTGACGAGGACAGAGCAGAGCTGAGCCGAGTTCCCAGTGCAGACCAAGTGTTATTTTATTTACATATGTACAAAATAAGCAATACCAGCAGCATGGCACACAGCACCTCTCTCTCAGGGACTGAGCCCAGAGACCTTTTATAGGGCCTCTAGCCAATTGGGTAACCCCATCAATAATCACAGGTAAAACCCCACAAAACACAACAACATTTTAAAACATTACAAGTAGACAAACAGTGCTCCAATAACAATCAATCAAAACATTCATACAAAAATATATCTCTATATAAATTAACAGTGTTTTAACCTAACTCCCAACTACTTTACTCAATTTAAAACTTGGGACACCCCTGCTCCTTTTTACCCCATGGTCTGCCCCGGAACCATTTAAGGTGCTCCTGCTCCCCGGGACTCTTTTACTCGAACACACAAAATGGCAGACCCACAGGTGAGTACCATTACATTACTGCACATTTTCCACTTAGTCTTTACTAATTATATATTTTATTTCACAGGTAACACACAATCAATTAATTAATAAACATTTTAAAACTTTGTTTGACTCTCATTTTTACCTCAGGCCCACGTAATGGACCTGCTCCATTACATTTCCTCCCCCCTCTATTAAGAGTACCTCTACTCTTCAAACACTCTGGACAGGAGTCAGCTACAATGTTAGACTTTCCAGGCTTATAGTGGATCTGTGAAGTTGAATGGCTGTAAGGCTAGGTACCAACCAGCAATTCTTGTGTTAGAGTCTTTCATTAAATAAAGCCACTGAACAGCAATATAGTCAGTTTCTAAGCTAAAATGGCGCCCAACAGGTAAGATCTTAGTGACTCAATTGCCCACTTCATGGCCAAGCACTCTTTTTCAACAGTAGAATACCTGGTTTCTCTGTCTAAAAGTTTTCTACTTAAAAACACCACAGGTCTTCTCTCCCCATCCACCTCCTGCAGCAGAACTCCACCTAGGCCCACTCCAGATGCATCCGTCTGCAGAGTGAATGGTTTGTTGAAGTCCGGGGTCTGCAGAACCTGGTCATTTAGGGCCTCCTTCAGATCTTTGAATGAACGGTCACATTGGTCAGTCCACTTTACTTTTCTCGGTGCTGAAACTTTGGTGAGGTCATTCAGCACAGCTGATCGATCTGCAAAGTGGGGAATGAATTTCCTGTACCAGCCCACAAGACCCAGGAAACTCTTCACCTTCTTCTTTGTGGCTGGAACTGGGAAGGAATGAATAGCCTCCATTTTCCCAACCTGGGGCCGGAGTTTGCCGTGTCCAATGACAAAACCCAGGTACTCCACCTCTCTCTGAGCCAGACAGCATTTCTGAGGGTTGATAGTTAATCCAGCTGACTTTATGCACTTTAGGACTTGTTTCAGATGAGCCATGTGTTCTTCCCAAGTTTGGCTGTAGATAACCCACATCATCTAAGTAAGCAGCCGCAAACTCTGAAACGTCTCTCAGAACATAGTCCATTAGTCTTTGAAAGGTGGCTGGCGCCCCCTGGAGTCCGAATGGCATAACTCGAAACTGGTACATACCAAAAGGAGTTCTAAACGCTGTCAGCTCTCTGACCTCCGGAGCCAGTGCCACTTGCCAATAGCCTTTGCTCAGGTCTAAGGTGGTGATGTATTTTGCCTGTCCCACTCGTTCCACCAGCTCATCAATCCTAGGCATTGGGTAAGGGTCACACAATGAAACAGCATTCAGGTAACGAAAGTCAATACAAAATCTTAGTGAGCCATCCTTCTTTGGCACTAAAACCACAGGACTGCACCATTCACTGTTAGAGACTTCAATTATGCCCAATTCCACCATCAATTTGATTTCCTTTTTCAAAGTTTTGACCAACCGCTCTGGAATTCTGTAGCTCTTTGTCGTGGCGGAGCCTCTTTCTTCAGCCGGATGTTGTGCTGGACCAGGTCAGTGTAACCAGGAGTGTCTCTGAACAGTTCTGGTTCAATAAGAGTAGCCACTTGTTCCTGCTGGGAGATAGACAGATGGGACATGTCTATGACCGATGACTCACCCAGACTTCCAGGCATAAACTTCTCTGGTGTTTCTTCATCCAGAACAGCACTAATCAGTAGCTGAGGAACAGACTCCTGGCGAGACTGAAATTCTTTTAACAAGTTCACATGAAAACGTTTGGTGCTTTTTGGTTTTATCAGGCATGAAAAGTTCATATGTGACCTTACCCATCCTTCTGGAAATTTCATAGGGGCCGTGCCATTTGGAGAGGAGTTTACTGTCGGAGGTGGGGAGGAGAAGTAGTACTTTTTGGCCCGGTTCAAAGCTTCTTTCTCTGGCTTTGCGATCATACCAGGTCTTTTGATTTTGTTGAGCAGTCTTCATTGTCTCTTGTGCCAGTGCAGACATTTCCTCCAGGCGTTGCCTCATCTTTACCACATAGGCCACCACATTCTCTTCTGAGGGTTGGGTTCTCCCAGTAGTCCTTGAGGAGGTCCAGTGGCCCCCTTACTTGACGCCCATAAAGCAACTCAAATGGTGAGAACCCTGTCGAGCCTGTGGCACCTCACGATATGCAAATAGGAGATGCGGCAACCACTGGTCCCAGTCTGCTCCTGTATGAGACACAAACTTACGCAGCCTGTTTTTCAAAGTTTGGTTGTAGCGCTCAACTAGCCCGTCCGTCTGGGGGTGGTAGGGTGGTCCTAATGCCCTTAATCCCAAGGAGTTTATACACCTGTTGTAATAACTTAGACATAAAGTTTGTCCCACAGTCTGTCAAAACCTCTTTTGGAATTCCCACCCTGGAAAACAACTGCAATAAACAGTTCGCTACATTCCTAGCTTTGATAGTTTTTAACGGGAAAGCTTCAGGATATCGAGTTGCATAATCACAAAGAACTAAAATGAACTTGTTCCCTGTACTGCTGCGTTCTAATGGCCCAACAATGTCCATTCCTATTCTTTCAAATGGAGTTTCAATGATGGGGTAGAGGCTGCAACATAGCTCGAGGGACTTTTCGGGATGAGGCAAGTTGACAAATCTCACATGAATTACAGAATTTTGAGATATCATTGTACATGCCTGGCCAAACAAATCTGCTTGCAATTCTGTACAAAGTTTTTTGGAAAGCCATGTGCCCTGCCCATGGCACTGAATGTCCGAGCTCCATGACTTTAACTCTGAATGGTTTGGGTAATGCTAAGGCTTCAACCGTGCCCTTGCATTGATAAAGAATGCCCGCTTTAATGATGTATGTTGCCTCCTCTAAACATCCTGGACTGCCCTGTTTAACCCCCTTCCACTTCTGAAACTTTTTTGAAACCAAGGTTTTAGAGTTGCATCCTCTTTTTGTAGAGTGGCTACGTCAGGTGGGAGTTCAAAGTCTATATGGTAAGGAGGTTTAGTAGGCTGTTCTGTCAGTTTACTTGCAGTTCCTTGGAACTTTTCACGCCTTCTTTGTGCTTTCGATTTCACAGGATTTTCTCTTACAGGCTCAAGGTCCTCCTCCCAAAATGGTAACTCTTTAAGGACTCTTTGCACTCTGCGCTCTTGTAGTGACCATATTAAAAGCTTTAGATGGCTCTGCTTTTTCAGGTAAGTTTACACATGGATTCACAGGTAGGTTTTTCGGGTAAGTTTTTAGGTAGATCTAGGTTTTCAGGTAAGTTTTCTGACTCTTGGACCAAATCTAGTAAAATTGGAACATCATTACCAAGAATCACATCAAACGGTAGGTTTGGAGCTAAAGCCACAGGCATTAGAAAAGTTTGGCCTCCAACTGTCAAATAAACTTCTGCAGTAGGATACTGGTGTTCATCCCCATGAATGCAGCTAATGCTAGTTTTGTCCCCACTCCATTTTTCTCTAGATACCAGGCTGGACAAAACCACTGACTGAAACCCACCCGTATCTAACAGTGCTGTAGTCCGGTGGCCATTTATCAGTACAGGTGAGGTACAAGCTTTCTGAGTTGTTACAAAATGGCTGGGCAAAACAGGTCTGGGCACTGCACAATATAGTGATGGTTTTGATTTATTGGCTAAAGGACAGGAATACTGGGTGTGGCCTAGCCCATTACACAAGTAACATCTGACCTCTTGCCTGACCTATGGGAACTGTTAACAGGACTTGACTTTTGCACATGGCTTGGTGTAAATTGCCTAGGTCTAGACATTGACCTATTTTGACCAAAACCCCTTTTTCACCCCCATTGGACTTACTTTGGGCTTGGTCTCTGTGTGCATGTTCTCGATCCGCCTCTCTCTGGCTCTGAAAGACGTTTGACCATAGGTGGCGTTGTTGAATCCTTTCCTTGCTGCCAGGAAGACCTCTGCCAGTTCTGCTGCTTTGTCTGCCGTCTTGGGGTCATGTTCACGGATCCAAACTCCGAGCTCCGGGTGAACCATGCTCAGGAACTGCTCCAAAATCATAGTCTCTGATATCTCTTGTTTTGTAGATTTTTCAGGTCTGACCCATTTTTGAAAACAGGTCCTTCAGTCGGACGTACAGCTCCTTTGGAGTTTCATCTTTGAGAATCTCTGTGGACCGGAATCTTTAGCGGTAAGTCTCTGATGTGATCTCATATTTTGTTAATATTGCTGCCTTCACTTTTTCATAATCTTCAGCATCCAAAGTCCATTTGAACATATGCACTGCGAGCCTTTCCTGTGAGAAGAGCCACAAGGCGGAGAGCCCACTCATCTCTTGGCCATCTGCAAACTTGAGCCATTTCTCTCAAATGTGGTGAGAAAATGTTCGATATCGCCGCCTGGAGAAAGAGGCAACAACTTTGGTTCTCTGTGGATTACCATCTCTCTGAAAAACCTGTTTGGTTCAACGTAACTGGGGCCTTCATCTTCATCCACAGTCTCATTTATAGGGAACATTTTCTTGCTCTTGGTCTCGCTTTGGATATTGACGAGTCACCAAAGACTGCATTTCTTTCATTTGGTGCTGTATGTTTTTCCATTTTGTTTCTTGTTGTGCTGCTTCTTTTTCTAGACGCTGGTCTCTGGCTGCCTGGGACTGTGCGAGTGACCTTACCAGCGCAGTCAGCTCTTCAAACTTGTCCCCAGGGCTACAAGTTGCTTCAGCCCCCCGGTCAGCAGGTTTACTTGTCCCCTCGTCGGGATCCTCATGTTGGTCAATCTGCACTCTTCGTCTTGTACTCATCCTCAGTTGCTCTGTTGCCTGGGCCCCAGCTTCTGACACCAATTGTAATGCCCGGATAGCAACCTTAGCGGTATTGACGAGGACAGAGCAGAGCTGAGCCGAGTTCCCAGTGCAGACCAAGTGTTATTTTATTTACATATGTACAAAATAAGCAATACCAGCAGCATGGCACACAGCACCTCTCTCTCAGGGACTGAGCCCAGAGACCTTTTATAGGGCCTCTAGCCAATTGGGGTAACCCCATCAATAATCACAGGTAAAACCCCCACAAAACACAACAACATTTTAAAACATTACAAGTAGACAAACAGTGCTCCAATAACAATCAATCAAAACATTCATACAAAAATATATCTCTATATAAATTAACAGTGTTTTAACCTAACTCCCAACTACTTTACTCAATTTAAAACTTGGGACACTCCCTGCTCCTTTTACCCCATGGTCTGCCCCGGAACCATTTAAGGTGCTCCTGCTCCCGGGACTCTTTTACCCGGAACACACAAAATGGCAGACCCACAGGTGAGTACCATTACATTACTGCACATTTTCCACTTAGTCTTTACTAATTATATATTTTATTTCACAGGTAACACACAATCAATTAATTAATAAACATTTTAAAACTTTGTTTGACTCTCATTTTTACCTCAGGCCCACGTAATGGACCTGCTCCATTACAGGGGTGAAGAGGAGATACAGATATTACAATGTGTCTTTTATTTACTGTGAAATAAAAGTGTAAAATATTGCAGTGTTTGCTCTCAGTCCCAAAGGCTTTGAAAACCTGGAAGAGTTGATTACACAAATGGCTCCACCGGGAGGCTGGTGCAGGACAAATTTACAACTAAACTGCAATTAGTGTATGAGCCAAAATAAGAAAGTCTGAACCCCGAAAAAGTGAACATTTTTTTAAAAGGTGCACTGAAGGGTCTGCCCTGCTTGTCGCCATGGAGATGTTTTGGGTCTGGCTAGAATGCCCCACAGCACACAGGCCTATGTTTGTTCATGGAGACAAGCAGGTGATGATGGGGCAAGTTACAGGTCAGATCTGTGAAGGGAAGACTCTTTTCACAGTATGCATGCATGTTCATGATCTTCTTGGCAATTAACAGCTACAATTAAATCAATGCAAGACAGACAAGTTTAATGTCAAACTGTGGAACATTCCAAACTAAGGAATAACAACTCCAGAGACAAGCTGCAGCATGAACCCTACACTGGAAAAGTTACCTTTAAAAGGGAAACGGGATGTGGGAATGTTTTTAATGCACTGTAAAGCACTTTGTGTTACATTATATGTATGAAAAGCGCTATATAAATAAAGTTTGATTTGATTTGATTTGAAAACAGATGCAGATCTCTATCAAGAAATGAGCAGACGTAATATGCAGCTCAGTGAATATTTGAAGAAAAAAACAATAAAAAACCCAAAACACTTCATTATAACCAGGGTAAGTATCACTGAGGCTTCCAAACAGGCGGACACAGACGGCTGTGAAGGAGCGGCTGATCAGGTGAATGGATCTGCCCCATTTAGAGCTCAGGTTTGTGTCGTCATTTTTAATTAGCTTAATGTTATGGAGATTTTCAAATGCTAAATACTAAACTTAGCATACATTTAAAAAAAATAATTGTTCAACAACTCAACTTGTTGGTGCAAGACTACAAAATCTTGGATTGCACCAAATATCCACAACACCAATCTGTCTCAATAGCAATGAAATGACAAGTGCTATATTAGATTTTTGTGGAAAAACAAAATACTAAACGCCTCTTCTGATACAAAACTGCCAATCCAGGACTGATCCAGAATTAAAGCAGGACTAACCCAAAATCAAACCAGGTCTAAAGCAAAATGGGGCATGGATGATGCATTTATCAGTAGTGACCCAGCACTTGCTCTTATATCTGTATGGAATCATGTTTGGCATAACATTCAATCCCAAGCTCTTTAGAAGTGGTGCTTTGTATTTACAGTGTGTTTTAATGCACACATCAAATGTAAACTCTGGTATAAAGTAATCACACATCATCATTTTAAACACAACATGTTAAGAGAAGCGTAAGATGTGTTCAAAAACTTAAATGAGACTTTTCACATCAATATATTTATTACATATTTAATTTAAAAAAGATTACTTGTAAATGTTACACTGAGTTCTACTGAAACAAGTCCATATCTGTCTTCAGCACAGGTTAACATTAGGCACACAAGAATGCAGACATCATCTTTGCAACTGCAGCACTTTCTCAAATACACAAGTAGAGATAGGAAAGGGAAAATAGTCATTCTTTGCCAAAAAAAAAACAAACAAAAAAAAACTGCATACAATGGTGCAAAGCCGTGATACAAATGTTTAAAATTTAGCGTTTATCTAAGAAGTCAAAGTGCGACTTGAAAACACTTAACCCTTTACACCAAATTTGGCTCTCCAGAGAAAAAGTTGGTACAAAATGTCATTAAAAATAGTTTGCAAATTGCACAAAAACATTACTGGCAAATGGCAACAGATCATCATTGCAGGTTTTGGACTAAAAATACACAATTTATGAAATTGACAGGGCAATTTAAATTCCACCTGAAATTGTATTCTTTTTAGTAAAACATTCAACATTTCTTTAATCCTTTTATAATTTTAATGTTAACATATCCCATTTCTCCCAAGTTGTACAAACCCGAAGTTGAAAAATCATCAAAAATATTATTGTCAATTAACCTGAATATCAACATAATCTGGCTCAAGCAAATGTATACACAAGAAAACACCATGATTTGTCCAAATGTCCATTTGGTCTCGCCTTCAAAAGCAAACATTAGGTCAGAAAGGGTCAAGCGTAACAATAGTCAAGCTGCGATATTGATAATTTCACAAACACAGCTACGAAAAGGTAGATAACTAGCATTTGTGTCCATGCCAGGACTCCAGCTAATGTACAGCTAATGCACAGTGAGCGCTAAAGGTTGGTACTGCCTTTTACTACTATAAAAAGATATCATCAAAGTTAATTTATTGCACAAAAGAAGTAGCCAGAGAAAGGGGCTTAAGTGTGCACCAGAGTCTCTCGTACAAAACGTGGAAGCTAAAGTTGTAATGGAAGATTTGGGTATCATTGCCAATTCTGGTCAACTTTCCACAATAACAAACCACTTAAGGAGATAGTTCAGTATTTTTAAATGCGGGTCTGTAGTTATTTAAAGGTGCATTATGTAACATTTCGGGTGGAGGGTTCGGTTATTGCTTTGCCTGGATTGTTGCTATTAAACTTTTGTATTTTGTGTTTATTCAAGCGCATACATTTTTATTGCTTTGAAAACCATGCGTTATTATTGTGAGCTGACCCTCCACTGGAAAAGTTACACAGTGCACCTTTAAGCAATGTCAGTGAAGCTAAAAAGTACTACTGGAGAATGGATTGGATAGAACAAAAATGATAGAAGCAGTTTAAACCTATATTTTTCTTTAAAAGTCAATTTCTGTTTAAAGTTAAAGTTTATTTGTACACAATTTGTTAAGTTTTCTCCCTAAATTCAGTTTAAAAGTGTTATAGAGTCGAAATCAGGTGTACTATGTGATTATATTGTTGCAAAAAACAACAAAAAACAATTACATACTGGCAGTAGTAGAAGTAATTACATTGTTGTCCATGCTGATACTTAAAAAATAATGTTCGCCCTGAAGGAAACTACAAAAAATACAGGAAATACTGTATGTCCCATTTCTAACCTCAAACGTCCACGATTACCTATTCATGGGATTCATTTGACTCTTATATTTTGCGGACTATTCAAAAGAAAGAGTATTATATGGTTTGAACTGTTAATTGCAATAACAATCCTAATTTTTCATAACTTTAAATCCATTTATAGTAGGATTTGTTGCACTTCAGTATCACACAGACCCAATTTGACAAACTACTGAACCATCCCTTTAAGGCTGTTACAAAGGTCCATTTAAAAAAATAATTTACAGTGATTAACTAGTGTTTACAATATTGGCATTGTTCGGAAAGTGGAAGTTTGTCATGTGTAGTGTCAAAAGTATCAATAATCTGCCAGAAGAAGTCGTTTGAAAAGTGTTGGCATCAAAATAATTTATCACTAAACTACAGTATGTGGTCTAGGAATCCTATATATATTCAATTATACAGTCAAAAAAATGACACTTCACAATGGCACATACGTAGGAAAAGCAGGTACAAAACCGGTTGCGAAATAACATCGGTGCTTTTCAATGGCCCACTGTGTTTTGTTTTGTAAAAAGAAAACATAACATACAATCATTTCTTTCCATGTCGTCCTCTTTTGGTTAAATCGAGGTGAGAAACAAGTGCAGTGGACTTTACAGATATCGGATCTGACAGGACTCGCCCCGAAAGCTGCTGGTTCATCCCATATTTGAGGGCGTCCAAGTCGAGCTGCTAAATAATGCATCACTTTGGGCCAGTTGAGGCAAAAGCGTGTCGCTGTGTCTTTCTCAATACAAAGATAGCACAATTATTACAATTATTTTCACACAATGTCCCCTTGACTTTGTGTTAACTGCAAAAAGGAATATCTACACTGGTTAAAATGACTTCAATTCGGAGTATTATACTTTGATAACTTTTGATTCGATGTACTTTTCACATGTCATTGGAATATACAATTTAAATCATTTCAAGGAGTACCCCACTTACAGACACCTCGGCTTGAAAAAAGGAACATACTGTATACTGAAACACTTTCAAATTAATCTTAAATTGTCAATTTGAAGCATTATATTTAGATTTTGCTAACTTTTGATTCATCCGACTTAATTTATTCCGTCAACTGCTATTAGCGTATTGATTTTTAATAATTTCAAGAAGTTTTTACACCACGTACAGATAATTTTGCTTCATAAAAAGGAATGTTTCTAACCCAAACTTGTAAATTTGACACAAAAATAAACGAAAAAAGATTAAAATCCTGAATTCAAGTCATTAAAACCATGGTAAACCTTTCCTTTTTGCGTTTTAGAAAACATTTAGTGGCATGCGACCCCATTTCAGGGCTTCCTTTGCACATAGTGGCACATGGCAACAACTACAGTGGTGCCATCTGATAAGAAGAGACTAAAGGAGAAAACAGCTGGTCTATTATAAAGTTCTTGTTTGGGCTTTCGGGCACGGGGAGGTTGGCCGAAATACAAAGTGTGTGTACGGATTGTAATGGCCCCTATCAATGAGACACGGGGGGCATTTTAAGCAGCTGTAGTCGGGACAGACACCTCCAGGAGCCTGTTGTTTTTGCGTTTGCATGACACACTGCTGCCGTTCTTTGGCACTCCCTGAACGAACTTAACGCACACTTTGTCCTGTTTGAACTGCACCAAAAACCTAAAACACACAAAGGGAAACAGATTAGGATGCATCGACATTGGAAAACTGTTATAATTGTGATGGTAGCTGGGGAGACACATTTTTATGCAAAGTTCAAGACAGACTAAAAACGGTGTCAAATTTTGGAAATAAATAATAGGCAATCATGATAAAAAACAAAAAAAAAACTGTTTTCCAGCTGTGACAGGGCTGTACCAGATTTTTGTTTGTGTGCAATAAGGTAAAATCTGTTTTGTCCCAGTACAGATGTATTGTAAAAGCATCTATTTGGGTCAAATTGAGACTGCAGTATGCAGTCTGCATCTAATTTTAGGGCGTTCTATTTTCCACAGTGTGCTACTTGTTATCTTTAGCGTGATGGAAAAACAGTTTCTAGCCTCTGAAAGTTGAGAAAAGTGCTTTTGAAGTCATTGTGGTGAATAATTAGGATGCACCGGTCATGGGTTCCTAAACTTTTTAGGCTGGGACCCCCAAAATAACCGTGAAACCGATCCATGACCCCCACTGCTAAATTAAATTGTCGACTGATAATTTCAAGTTGCAAAGCATTTCAAATCAGGTTTAACAGTGATTATTTGAGTGGCTTATGAAGTAATTTGACATAATTTCACTACAACATACAGTTTTCAGTTCACATTAAATACAGTGTCACAATTATAAAATCTACAGTACTTTTAAAGATTTTAAGATACATATTTTGTGCATGTGCATGGCCAAACATCACTGTAATAAAACACAGTTCTTCTGGTGTAATATGATCTGAATAAATGAAAACAATGGTTTAGTGTATCGTTTATAAAGATTTAGGATCTTACTCGTCAGAAATGTCGATGTTGAGCTGCTCCATGTCAGCGGCTGTGGTCCCAACGCGGTGAAGTTTAGTGATAATTTCAATCAAGTGTTCACTGCTTAGTAAGAAGTCGCCTTTGACGGCTGATGCAGAACCCTGGGAGAGAGAGACATGCATTTATCATTTTAAATACAATATCCTGAGGTTGAATGAGGATGACAGAAGCTCTTCAGACAAAGTTGACCATTTGCGTAACCCAAAGACTTCCTGTTTACTGTCTGTCTATGAGCCGTAATATGAACCAAAATAAAACGTTGCAAGAAAAAAATATGAGAAAATCAGGAAGTGCTTAATTTGCCTGAAACAGGAAACTGCAGCTTAAATCTACATCCAATCCATGTAAACTAATTATTACATCATAGATATCTGGGCCATCTCAAGACAATGGACAATTTCTTGACCACCCAGATTCATGGTGCACTGATCAACTGTATTGTTTATTAAAGTGCAACAAATGGAAATTCAATCTGCAATGGTTTGTTCAGCTGATTTGAACTTTATTGTTTGGCCCATGTCTGTGGTAAAATAACAACAAACTATTGATCTTTAAAAGGGTATAAACAATATTTTACGAGATCTTACTAAATTGATTTGTAGAAAACATAACAAAATCCTAAATATTAAATAAATATGGACTAATATGCGTTACCTCTTTGAGTTTGAGAGCAAAGAAGCCGTCGCTCTGTGTGCTGACGGAGACGCTGGAGACGTCTGGTAACGGGACGCTGGCTTTGACCTGTCCTGTTTTCTGATCGGCCAGAACCACGTTCTTCTTTGTCAGGAGGAAGATCCGCGCTGTGCCCTGAAAATGGGAGACACAGAAATAGTAGTTGTAGTTGTTATTATAAATAATGGCTTACTATGAATCATGGAGAGGATTAGTCAACAATTATAGCCATGTCCTTAATTTTACTACTATATATACATGCTAAAAATGTTTTTGTTTTTGCTCCCAAATGTTTTCCAGGAAAATCCAGGATGATCTCTCTGTATTTTCATACAGATACATATCTGTCTGGTCACTATAATCTCCTAGAGTTCAGATGGGTGTGATTGACAGGTGGATTAGCCGATCAGGTACACACATGGTCCATCCGTATTAAATGGAGATAAGTCGTTATCTGAAGTTCGGGAGCAGGACCACACCTCATCCACGCCGCTTCCGGTGACTACTCTATTTAAGCTTCCCGGTCACACACACCAGTGTTCGTTATTTCGTGCACCTCCCTCCCACCCTCTTCTAATTATTCTGTCTTATCCTTTAGTCGGGGGGTATCGAGGCCTGGGAGCCTGCTGCCCTCATCGCTAGAAGCCCCAAAACGGCATTTATCATCTACTCTCATGCATTTTATCGTTCTTGTTCGCCAATAAACTTCTGCATCCAAGCTTGAGGTTGTGGTCCTTGCTAGTGAAAATAAACATGGTTGTGACAAAAAAGTGTCACTAGGACTGAAAAACATAATGGATTTCTGCGGAATCCAAGAGCAAAGCACAAAACTCTTTTAATCTGAGATATTTGATTTTGTTATAAAAGATAAATGACCAGTGAGCTCTTCTATTTCACATGCATCATGAAAATAAACAAATCCGATTGCACGGTACGGTTTGGAATCAAAACGTGACGGAGGGCGTGCTGACCAGACTCTTTGTAAAGAATTGAAGAAGCTTTTATTGTGGATCCCAGGCAGCCCAAATGTTGCAGACAACACAGAATTGTTCTCTCCACATTTGTAGAGCTTTAACATATCAGGGCAAAAGTACAAATGAATAAAATGCTTGATAATGTAATACTTTAAAAACAATACAGAATTGCACTTAATGATGTCAACATCCGCTTCAAAATCCCCAATGACTCATTTAATTGTGGGAAACACTTGGTTATTAATATGATGTAGAAAGACAAAGGCATGGTGTTTTCAGTCTGTTTGATGTTTAAATCAAGAGCCTAAATTATAAATATCCCCTTTTCGGCACACGTCTGCTACTCGCTGAACCAAAAACACTGTGTTCTTAAAATGTCAAACAGCATTACTGCACTATTCTGTAACAGTGACTTAATAGACTTTGTGCTTAACTTTGTGGAAAGGATTGTTGCCTCTGGTTCATTTTAAAGACAATTTAAAGCTGTGAAGCATGTATCTTTTCGTGTCATTACCTTTCCATTGGCCCGGTTAATCTTGTTGACCACGTCAGCCAGAAGCACTTTTTCCTCCACTACGTTGTTCAGTTTCTGGTACTTGGGGTTCTTGGTGATCTCCAGGTAGTCGCCTTTGAATGGTTGGCTCACACTTAAAGAAAATGTACAATTATTAGTGATTATTAGTGATTATTATTATTATTATTATTTCAGTATCAGGGGTGTTTATAGTAAATTAATGTATATATAAATGAACGTTGAACACAGTACTATGAGTTGTCCAGTAGATTTGCAATTTGACCTTGCACACATCGTTCAGATCAGGTCAAGTTCTTCATGGAGATAAAAACTTTTATGGCATACTAATAACTAAAGGAACAACATTTCCATGGAAACAAGCAGGAGGCGGCTCCTCCAGTGTGTTTTTGTTTTTAGAGCAATAAAAACAAAAAAATGTCATTTGTCATTTTGGACGTTGTGCGTCATGAGCAAACACCATTATGGGTAGAAAATAGGTTTAATCAAGACCCAAACCTAATCATAAATGTACATAAATCTATCTTATTCTGTTACACATCTTGATTGTGTCACATCTTTGTGCTCCCAGCTACATAATAAAAAGAGTATGACTTGGCTTTTTAATACTGACTCATGAGCAAACATTTTCTAACTCTACACCATTCACAAACACAGCGCTGAAGTCACACACAATGGAGCTGATTCACTTGTGTACTTTGCCCCACACCCTTCACGGCTGGTCTTCTGTTTACCTGCTTGGATACAGAGCCTTTTTATCCTTGAAGATCTCACTGGCCTCCAGCTTCTCCTCGTACACCGCCCTCTTCTCCTCTGTAAACTGGCTCCTGTACTTCTTGCACTGAAAACAAATACACACCATTCAGATTTAGATTTGTTTTACATTTGCTTCAGTGAAGTCATAAATTATTAAAGTACATCATTGGAATTGTGTTCAGGATATCATTTGTAATGTAAAGATGTACTATGATATCTCCTTGCCCTTGTACAAGTACACAGTATGGCATTTAGCTTATCTATCTCCATGGAGACAAGCAGGTTATGCTACCAGGCCAAGTTACAGGTTAGATCTGTGGAGAGGCGAGCCCGCTCACAGTCAGAATGCATGTTTTTCAAGGGATATTTTTCAAGGAATAACTGCAAGATAGACCGGTTTAATGCCATACTGTGGAACATTCCAGGCACAGCAATAACATCTCCATGGAGACAAACAGATGAAAAGTTACATAATTGCATTTTTAATGTTCATCATGAAGAGGGTAAAATGAGAAATTATACATATAAAAGATAATAAAATCCTTACATTTTCTAATCTGTTTATGTATTTCTGTAAACTCAACACAGATTATTTGTTGTTGTTGATTGTAGACATTGACAATAAATCAAAATTTTGATAATATTGTGAATCTTGTGTAGAATATACACATAATTTGAATATCGAGTATATCGTTTATAGTGTTACAAAACGAACAGATTAAAAATAAAACTGAAAAAAGTGTTATGTTGTTAACTTTCAAATAAGGATATTAAATCATATTTCTGCACTTTTGTAATCAATTTTACAGGCATTTCACATTTGTCTGATAATTACACCTCAACTAGTGCATTTAAAGATGTGTTTTAACACATTTCTTGACATAATATTGTCTGAGTATTGTTATCAAGATTGTAAACAAAAAAACACAATATTCATTTTTGTGAATATCGCCCAGCCGTGAACAGAATAATCACTTCTAGACTGAACCACTGGGAAAAATACATTGTCTGTAAGTTGTTTCTTTGTTAATAATTACTGTACACAGATTTAAAATGATGAAGTATGGCTGAAAATGGTTGAGTGAAATCATCTCCGTGTGTTGTGTGCTGCTGACCCTCCAGAGGTGGAAGATGCGGCGCAGCTCTGTGTGGGTCTGGTCCAGGAACAGGTAGGGTTTGCTGGGCCAGCTGTGGTCGATGGGAGACATGGAGGGCACGGTGCTCTTCAGGCCCAGGAAGTACTTCTGAATCTGCAACACACACACACACACACACACCATCTCAACTCAGTTCCATTTTGTGAAACTTAACGCAAAAAATCTTACAAAAAAAGTTAGTCTAGTGACAATGGGCTCTGTGCACCTTGGTGGACAGCTCTGTGTTGATAAATGTATGTATTTGTGGGTCAAAGCACAATAAAGATAAAAATGAAAATAATGAAAATAAAAAATGGAAACAATCAGGTAGTCTTTACTTTACATTTAATTGGTTGTTTATATATATTTTAAGTTTAATTTTACGTTTAAAGTTAGCATATAGCGCTAAGCCATTTAAATACATTTTATTATTATTTATCATTGCGTTTTGTTAATTGACTAAAATTAAGAATGAGTAGAATTAACAATAAAGGGGTCAATATTCAACTGTTATAATCTGGTTATAATCCATATCTCTGCAGTTATTGTATTTTTGTCGATGCAACCGTAAAAACATTTATTTATTGTTCAATTGATGTAACTGACAAAGTTGGTTATAGCTTCGAAAAAGGGCTGCAGCCACAGATCACTACTAATCGATTGGTCTAGCGATTATTCTTTCAATCAATCGATTAAATGTTTAAAACACAAAGGTCACGTGATGAAAACATTTTTACTGAATTGGACCAGATGAAGCAACACCATTTGAGGATCCTGGTGAAGTACATTTTCAGACAGAAGGGTGTTTTTATCAAATATACTGACTTTACACATTTTCCGAGTCATTTTCAAGCAATTGCGGCACAATTTGAGTTATTAAAAAAACGTCGTCTTTCAGCTCATAGCATTTTTGGAACCTATGTACAGTCCAGTTATTATTTCAATAATTGATTCGTTGCAATTAATTGATTAACTTGTCACAGCACCACTTCAAAACAAGTTCTACTAATATAGACTGATTTTGTTTTAATTTGACGATATTGCCATGCCCATAATATAACTTTAGTTAGTAGACAAGACATACACTACAAAACGAAACAAAAATACATGACACAAACTAAACGCACAAAAAGCATAAAATACCTGTATATGTATATGTGCATACGCATACACCTAGTCACATACATATACACATCTACATAATATAACATTTTAGAGCAAGAAAACAAGTTATAAGCTACAGGAGGTTCAACTTACAATTCGCTGGATGACAAAGTTGTAGATCTTTTTTCCTGCGTTTGCCCTGAAGAATTTCCTGTACTCTCTGCGCACCTGTTAACAGCAAACACAGGAAACAAAACATGTTCAATCAACCGCTAAATGCAACTACTGAAAGTTTAGGAGGAGGCCAAAAAGTCATAGCGCAACAATGAATGAAAGATGGCGGTCAACACAAACATGGGGTTAGTTACAGACATTGAACACCTGGAAGAAACAAGGCAAAGTCCATGCTGCGAGGAATAATTAAAACGACTGTTGTTGAATAAATGAGAACAAACGTCAATGGTGTTTATCACAGTGACCCAAATTGTACAAATTGAGTCGTGAACAGGTGCAGCGTAACATGTTGTGGACAATTATCATGATGAAAAGATTAACAAATAAGCAGGCACATAACGGATGATTACGTAAAGCAGGACACACACAACTCCTAAAATAGAAAGAAATTAAAACGGAATTATAACAGCGTTGCAACAATTACGGGTGGACACAACGTGAAACTGTTGGAAAATGGGTTAGTGGTTTGTGTAGAGACAATGCAAGCAGAAAGTAGTCGTAGTGGAAAGACAGGTTGATTGACAAGGCACAGAGCGGCTCAGAAAAGTGGAATTTTTCTGGCAAAATTATTTAAATGAGGGGCTTGCCATGTAGACAGTTTTGAAAGGTGTCGAACTAGATATATATATTCTGGCTGTCTATAACAATTTAGAAAATGTGTGATTGTCAATCTAATAAATCCTAAAGAGGTGTCTGTCATTGTAACTTCCGGAGTATTAACCCTTTGTCTATTAATCAAAAGAGTGAGTTTGATTTGAAATTGTAGATGACAAAAATAAGGAATAACAGAGGATTTGAGGAAGTGTCAAGCTTGTGTTGTTTTATGAGAAATGTTAAATTATGGATGCAAATAATTCATCAACCAGTATGCAGGTGACTTTTTAACAGTGCAATTCAACAACTGCAATTGTGCAACGTACTGTGACTAAGCTAAATGTTTATATTTGCCTCAAATGTTGGAGGTGACTTTGTTCATTTAAGAACCATCGTAGCTTAAATTGTCCCGTGATTAAAGGTTTAGCTACTACTAAACAGCGTTTTTCAACCTTTCTTGAATCACGGCACCTTTTTTGTTGAAAAGATACCAAATCATACCTTTTAATTAAAAAGATGCGCAATATAACGTGGCAAATAATAACCCTGCCACAATATGGTTGTATGACAATGGTTTTATCTTATTTTTGGTACAGAAGTAAGTTTAAGACGCTCCAATATGGTAAATTATTCAATCATATCCAAGTGTGAATAAGTTAACACAAATTGGACTTTGTTTCAAGGCACTGTTCCCTGGCATAATGACTGAAAATCAAGGAGCTACACGGCAAGTAATTGAGAGAAGGGTCTGTAAATGTATAGGTCTACTCTGCGTGGAATGGATATTTCTTTTGGTAAAATTGATTGAATTGAACTGCAGATGTGTCAAATTTGTCACTTGTACGACTCTTTATTGAAATGACACTACATACTAACATACTAACAGTTTTAGAATTATCTTGACTTTTATCAGTGAGACCACATAATAACAAAGAAAATACTACTATTTAATGTTGAAAATGATAATTGTGTAAAACAAAAAAAAGCTTTTAGAATGATCAGTATTGGAAACTTTATTATTAACATGTTTCATTCTGCTATTTCTTTATTGCAGTTGATGTCTTTAACACATTGTACATTCAGGGTTTAAAGGAAGTATCCTGCTTTTGTTGTTTGTTATTGTTGTTACTGTGTCAGTGGCATGAAATAGGCTCAATATTATCACGTGATGGGCCTACTTGATAAGACACCAAATCACACCCATTCATGCATATTTTAGAGCTTTATTCCAAGTTGTTGTGGATTTCCATCTGAAAAGATTGTTCGACTGAAAATGTTGTATGTATAAAGATAGATTGAAGGAAAGAGCGGGTTGGACAGAGTCGTTGGTTGTCGACATGCTCTGTAATGGCCGAGCCGCAGATTCGGAGGTGGTACCTGGAGTCCCTGCCAATAGGCCCAAATGACAGCGACTGCGTGCCTACGACGGGCCTCCTCCTTCAGCCGCCTCAGCTCCCTGCGAGCCTGTGCCGAGATGGGCCGGAGAGAAAGGCAGGGAAAGGAAAGAGATGAGCAGAGAGGATTATATAACGCTAAAAGTACAAGGTTAAATCAGATTACAGTACCAGGCAAATGTAAGACGCCTCAAATGTGCTTTGATAAATACTGAAGACTGCAGTTTATTAAAGGTGCATTACGTAACTTCTTGTCTCTGAGGAAATGTTATTACTTTGTCTGGAATATAATAAACTTATCTTCATAGAGACAAACAGGTAAAGCGAACTGGCCAAGTTACAGATTAGATCAATAGAAAGACAAGCCAGCTTACTGTAAGAATGTATTTGAAGGTATTTTTTGAAGAAAATAGAGATGGAGACTATTGTGATAGTTATTGTGATTCTGCTGTCCCGCTGGCGGTATGCTGGACTTTTTATAACTGTTTCCTTTTTATCCACTTCTGATTAAAGGCTGCTGGACATGTTTAATATGAAAAGAAAGCTGTAACCCACATTCTGGGATGAATTCGTTTTGACTCCAAACGCACACATTTAAAAATTAGACTAAAATAAATTAAAAAATGGATAGGATTGTATATGGTTTAAGTCCTTATAATTCTTTTTTTGTTCAATTAGTTTCAGCTGTCAAAAAGCTTGTCAAAAACCCAACAAAAGCTAGAGTTTGTAAATCAGGCAAAATATACAGACTTTACTTTTTCATATATTTAACAAAGAAAATGTACACAAAGTTTAAAATCTGATATTCTTCTGAGTAGAGCTTTTTTCCAAGTGTAAACAGAGTAAATCAGACATCCAAGACCAAAACTACAGATTCTCAGCTTCACAAAGAGTCCAGACATTTGTTTGTGTGATTGGGGCTCATTTTAGTTTTAGGAAAAACAGGTCAGATCTGTATAGGGTCTATAATCAGTTTTATTTTTCTGAAATTTACTAATGCATTGAAATGTACTTAAATCACTAATACTCAAGTTTCTGGAGGCCATAGATCCCATTAAATTAAATGAGACAAACAACTGGAAACAATAAATTAGCTACAGTAATGATAACTTTCTAGTCTCTTGTAGCCACTCTAAGTCACTCTTCAACAAGCGTATCTTCATAGAGACAAACATGGTGTCACCAGGCTAAGTTACAGATCAGATCAATGGAGAGGCAAGCCCACTCACTGTTTTTTAAGCAAGAGAGGAGGAGACTTGTAACGATAATTACTAGTTATTGACTTATCGTTCTGTAAATGATGAATGTAACAATATTTTTGGGCACAACATTTATCCAATGTACATTTTTGAGCACTTGTGAGGGCATTTTTGTTATTTTTGTGGTAGAAAGATAAGATCTGAGACTCCAGAAGCTCATTATAGAGTCTAAGTGTTTTATTCTGCTGTCTATTTACTGCAGAACTTCTTAGATTTAGAACAGAGTCTTATCCTGCTCATGAGTTATTGTGTCAGTGGCGTAAAGTCGTTTGAATATTGTCGTAGCAATACTGTATATCACACCGCAAAATGTTTTATTGTGACAGGCCTAATGTGTTTTAAGGAGATTCAAATGTAAAATAATGTAGTGAAATAGACCGAAATAACTGACTAACTTCCTATAGGCCATATATCAAATTTACTGCACTGACATTTATTATTTTTGCGCGTCATAACACACACAATTGGACACCATAAATAAGCTACTGTAAACTGCAAGTGTTGTTTCTCTTTGAGCGGTTCTCACATAAGCACTTCCTGGCTGTGCTGCTTTTTCTCAGCTCTTGTGTGAACGTGTGAGAGAGAGAGAGTGTGGAGGGTTATCTGACAAGAGTGCTCCATCACTCTCCTCTGTCGAATCACCCGCACCGCCCCCTGGAGGTGTCACGGGTCACTGAACGAACCAAAACAAAGGTTGGACCCAGTGACTGAAACGCAGAGCTGTTTGGGCGGTGGAGTGGAGTGACACGCCGGCGTTTAACGTGCCGTGAATTTGAAAACAAAGAAAAATGTCCAGCAGATAAAGATGTATTTGATCAGAGCAGCTTAGAGTTGTTTTGCCTTGAATGTTCTGTGGAACCTTTCAGGCAAAGCAGTGTGTATCTTCAACTTATTGCCTTTTGGAGAGGTTTTATGACATTATCTTTCATTGGCTTCATTGTCTTTTTGAACATAATTAGACAACTGAAAGAATTTAAATGTAATAAATCTTACGAAAATCTATCTCAAAGTTGTTGTAGTCAATTAATTGATCTTATTGTTGACTAGGTTTATTTGCACTGTATGTTTTATTCTTGGGGGCTGCAGATGGAAACTTTTTTTCATTTAGCTACAATTTTGTGCAGCACATCTGTTTTTTATGAGCATAATATCTTTGTACATTGTCTCTTCAAATGAAGACTAAACTAACTAATTAACTAACAAATTAACTAACTAACTGACCGGTCGATGGAGTTTTAAGTCAAATTTCAGCACCACAAAAATTAGAATGCATGGAGTGAGGAATCTGGATATTTAAAGTAACGGAGCAGTTCAGTTCTAGTTTAGTTTAGCTCTTACAATGGTGCCTTATCTGCCTTTTCAAATGTATTTATTTATTTGAACAGGACCATGTACAATGACGTTATGCTCGAGGGCAAAGATGATTGCACCAGATTATAGCTATGCAAGCTAATTTCCATCTGCAGTCCTGGATTCCAGTCCTGGAAAGATGACATTTACAAGTGCTTCTCTAGATGCACTGTTTTTGCACAATGTACTAATCATTTTAAGGACATTTGCCACTGCAAAATTAATAGTGTGTCACGTGATCAAGGCTTGGGTTTGTGCTAAATCAGAAAACTCTTGTTATTTTTATAGTTGACAAAAGTTTATTGACACTGTTGGCCCCCTTTAAGTAGATGGCAGTACTTTAAAGCTTCATTTTGGTGAAGCTTTGGGCTATGAGACCTCATTGGTTCATGAGGCTTCACTTTCCCCATTATTACCTTTTAATCGATGGATGCACATGTCTTTGACCAACAATTACTTTAGTCGACTACAGCCTTAGTAGGTTCAACATGTAAACACACAGATTTAATTCTTATTCTACACATATTTTGCATGCCCTTATTTTATCCTTTTAGCATAGTCTATACTTATTTACGATTCTATTATTATTATTATTCATCGTCATATGTTGCACCTTACTGCCAAAGCAAGTTGGCAATAAAAACCTTTCCGATTCTGATCCTTTTCAACTACTAAATTTGACTCAAAATGGTACATCTTGAGGTTAATTTAGGACAACTTCCCACATATTTCCCAATTTATCTGAGTGAATACATTTGTCTTCACTTCCAACACAATTTCTTAAGTCTTCAGTATTAATCATTTCACTCCAACACATATTTTACTGGTACTGTAAATGAACACCGCACACAGGTTTAGGCACTTCACTCCATTTACCAGGATAAATGCTGTGATAAAATAAAAGTTAGTTGTAGTTAAAACAAGAACAAAAGTTAGTCATGCTTATGTTTCAATCTGCAAACTACTGAAATCCAAAAAAGAAAACATGCATCAATCTGGAGTAGGAAAAGAAGTCATGCAGAGAAGGCGGACAGCATTCAGGAGTGATGCATGATGGGCTCTGATGGAACAAACGTATGTGAATCTTTCCTGTGTCAAAACTATTACATTATTATATTAAACAGGCAATTACTCCATTATCTTAAACCTGCGCGGGCAAGCTCAAGTTGCAATGACTGCCCAATATTTAACTTATACATCAAAACTATTATAAAAATCCTAAAATTTGGATGATATGAGGATGGACATGGGTCGGATGGGTGTTTTTGGGTAAAAATGGTGGGAATGGGGTTCAATGGAGGCGGCAAGTCACTACGATTCAAACCAGCGGCTCCTAAATACCTTGGTGCCCTGCCATCCGGCCCATATGACCGACACGGCACGCTTATTCCTGGCCTCCTCCTTCAGCTGACGGAGCTCTCGTCGGGCCTGATGGGAGCGGCGGTGGAGGAGGTTAATTTCAAGGACAATCAGCAGTAATTGTCAGATATCTCAGATGAGTGGTGGGTGGTAAAATCATTGGACATTGATGAAAGGTGCGTAATATTGAACACAACGTGATGGCTCTGACGGAGACATAACAGGGTTTCATGATGGGCAGGGAGGCTAATTATTAATATCACATTTGAGCAGGTTTTAATTTGAGATATTGCATCTAAAGGCATATTTGAACAGTCTGTCAAGCCAATATGTGTGGGACAGTTACAAAAACGCACTATGGCATCTCACATTTAACCAGTAGGAGTGCGTTTGGCTATTATTTATTATAAGTAGCAAAAAGGGTAGTATTACATAGGGAAAAGTATGATAGCTCATTTCTGCTAGTGAATAAAAAATAAAAGCCCCACAGCAAGTCACGATTTTGAGTTTAAAAGTCATAATAGTGAGTTTAAAAGATCATAGTTTTGAGTTTATGAGATAATAATTCTGACGTTTAAACTTGTAGGGCTTTTATTTTTTGTATTTTTTTATATTCTCTGACATTTAATTTGACACAATACTAATACGACACAAGATGTGAGAGATAAAACTAAAACTTAAAGGAGCAAAATCTATATAAACTATGAAAATAAGTGAGTGTGCGCAAAACAATTACTAATTATATTGAGTATTAAGAGTTACTTTAAAGTTGCACTTTTCTGGTTTGCCGAATGCTTGTTTCCACTGAGTTACATTGCCTGGAATGTCCCAGAGTATGGCATTAAGCTTAACTATATTTATTACTGCATTTATTCAAATACAGGTGTTTTCATAACTAAATAATATCTCAAAAAACAGTAAGCTGCTTGTCTTCACTGAGCTAGGCAAGTTTAATACCTTTCAAAGCAATAATATCTCCATGGAGACAAGCAGGTGGCAAACACTCCACCAGAAAAGTTACATCGTGCATCTTTAAAGGGGCTCTTAATACACAATGAAGTGCTTAATCGTTTCTGAAATTGTGCATAGACATTTTACTCAATTCTATCCACTACAGCGTTAAAAAATATCTATACATGATGACAGTAAACATGTAAGGCACATACTGAAGTTGAACGGACAAAAATACATTCATAGTACATTTATAACGACATACAAACACAATATTGGGACTGAAGAACAAAGGGGTAACTACTCTACTTTGGCAGATCACACTGGTGCGTGGGACTGATCCGACACGGGACGACAACATGGTGGGAAGGACTGACACTAGAACTGAAAACTACAAATACCTTGGTTCCCTGCCAGTACGCCCAAATTACTGTCACAGCACGTTTATTCCTCTTTTCCTGTTTAAGTCGTCTCAACTCCGTTCGAGCCTGCAGGGGGTAGCGAGTGCGGAGGATTTGAGAAAGGATAAAGAATAATAAAGAGGAGTTTAGAGAGGAAAGGCAAGTTACGTGATTAGAAAACAGAGTAAGATCATAGAGAAACAGCAGCATTGGTTGAGAAAAACACATCAGGCAAAATACTATGACCCCCGAAAGGAGACAGTAATTATCTTCTTTTCATGCACTGCAAAAACAAATGCCTACATGAGTTCAAATGACATGATTAAAAAAGTTACTTATTTGAGAACTTTTGACTAGTTTAGATTCAGTCACTTATTAGACCTAAAACCTTGAACTGGGAAAAAAGACGTCACAACGTCATCCATCCGTCCAATTTATCTGTAGAGCCAATTTTAAAAACAAGGCGGTTCCCAAAGCGCTAAGGTTGATGCAACAAAAAGAAAAAACAGAAAACACTGAATCAGCAAAACGAAAAATATACAAAAATAATGCTATAAACAATATTGAAATACATAAAATCATAAATAACAGTAAAATATGTAAAACAATAAAACTACATGTAAAACTATATTGTATAAAATATTAGTGTTCCGATTATTGTGAGAAGAAATCTCACAATTTAATGAGTGTTAACAATTACTGACAGCATGACCAAACAGTTCTGGAATCTTTAATTTGCTTTAATTACATTACCATTATTATGTGACCAGCTTTATGAAATCAAACTTTCTGAAGGATAAAGCAAAGTTTGAAGCACTTTACATTTGGATTCACTTTTAATTTAATTTAGATAACTAAAATAGTAACGTTTATATTTTTTGCTCTTATTGTGATTGTGAATAATTCAACTGTCGGATTAATCTTGAAATTTGGTAATAATTTTGGCTTTTTTCAATATTTGTATTTTCAACATTGTACGATAGGTCCAAACAACACAAATCACAATTAAAATTCTGAATTCGAGTCAATTTAATTGTGGTAGATGTTTGTTTTTGCAGTGTGGCACAAATCTGTGGATGAAATATAGTGTAACACAAGTTTGTTCCCAGTGTGTTAAAAAAACAACAAAGTAAAGGGTAAAAGTATGAATGAAGGGAAACAACCTCCAATGAGCATTCAAAGTGCTTTACATCAATGAAAACCTCATCCACTCACGCACACATTCATAGAGCAGAGTCTGCAGACACTGAAGGTGAGGCTAACCTTCAGATCAGTGGATTAACACTGTACAACTGACCCACTGCCGCTCCAGTATTAAAGGACAAATATGATGCTTTTTTTGTATCATTACTACAGTGATCCCTCGCTGTATCGCGTTTCATCTTTCACGGCTTCGCTGCTTCACGGATTTTTTTTACAGTGCGGATATTTTTACAGTGAACCCCCTGAACTTCAGCGCACAGCACAAGAACGGGACCCTTTGATGAGTCGTTCATTGCAGTTCTCAAATATAATCGAAGGTGGCATATCCGTTTATAAAAATCTTCTTGCTCAGAAAAAGAAAGAGCGCCAACAACTCCCCATAACCTGCGCCTTCAGTAGAAACAGATGCTACAGTGGAGCGGAGTCAGGACCAAGAGGCACAGACTGTGAAATACGCGAGTGACAATGTTTCCAACCTTATATTACTATATTAAAATTATTGTTTTAAACAAATTTTGGGCTTTAAAACAGGTTTTGATTTTTAGTTTCATTCCATAGTTCAGTATTGCATTGCAAAATAATACAAAATGAAGCTGTGACTACTTCACGGATTTCACTTTTCGCGTGTTATGTTTGGAACGCAACTCCCGCGATAAACAAGGGATCACTGTAGACTTAAAACATGTTCTGGAGTACCTTTATGTTTGGCATCTTGTGTTTTACAACTAAAAACAATGTTATGAAAAACCAAATTAACATCTCTATCTCTGCCGTTTCCCACGGCAATTACTGAGTTTTGACAACATCTACTGGCTGAAGAGGAAATTACACAAGTTTAAAACAAACAAGGACATTTTTTTTCTGCCTTTGCTGTGAAGCCACACAGTTGGAATGATCGTGATTAGATTCTCGGATAAGTGATGTCCGTTGAGAAAACGGAAAAGTCATCGAGGGAATTCAGAAGGGAGTGTTTTGGACAGTCGGAGGGAAGACGACTCTCTAACCAGGAACCAGGAAGCTAAATGCAACTGCAGGTGCTATTTTTGATCAGGGAACAATGTTACAACACGGTTAAAAGCTCAAATCAATTTAGCATAATGTGTCCTTTAAACAGCGTATAAATAGCACGTTGATTCAGTATTTTGTTGTTTGGACTGCTGAAGAATTGCAGATTTTGCATTTCTGTTTCAAAAGGGCTGACTATAAATGAGCTGGTCACGATGTTATGCTGAATGTGTGTGTAGCAATACTGCAGAGTTGGAAAAAGTGTATACAATAGGGGAAACAAGTACTATAGATACTTGAAGAGCAGGCTTTCCCTTTACTTTTGATGCCTGTATCAAAGGAAAATCTTGTTTTTTGATGCACACACACTCTCCTCTGATATCTTATGTATTTTCAGTACCTGTGTGCCGTGCCAAAATGCTGCAATTGTGGTCACCGCCTCTTCACACCTCTTTTGATACTTGAGCTCTCTCAGGAGTTTGCGAGCCTGTAGTAACAAACATAAAAGACATATGTAAGCTTGCTTTGGTCATGATTTCGTTTTAAGGTTGAATGTTAGCATGTATAATTCATGAGTGTCGCGTACCTGCCATCCTCTGGCGTACGACTGAACCACGGTGGTAGCACTCTTGATCCTCTTGTACTTTTTTTGTTGCTATGACACACAATGAAAAGATAAAAGGTTGAACTGCTGTTTGTAGAACAATTGCAAGCTTTATCATTTCACTCAACACAGGAACATTTTATCCTTGTTTTCAAATATGCATTAGGGTTAACGTGTATCTAGAAAGAGGGGCAAACATGCAAACTCCACACAGAAAGGCCCTTCCTAAAAACAAACGCAATAAATGCTGACGATTTATTCCTTTAAAGCAGCCATTTATTCCTTTAATGCAGCTTAAAACTCTCAACCAGATGATACCTTGGGGCCCTCCAATAAAAATGTGCTCTATATTCCAAAGAATATGTCATGTTTTTTCTTTTTAAATTTACAAATGACTTTAGGCTTATAAGAATATAAAATAACTGCTTTAAAGGTTCACTAACTTTACTGTTGGAGGGTCAGTCACCTCTTTGTCTCCATGGAGATGTTTTGCATTATGCCATTCAGTTTCTCAACCTTGCATTTATTGATCCATTATTCATTAATTTATTGTTAAAAATGTAACATTTAATATTTGCCTGGCTTTTTGTTTTAATGCCTAAACCTTGTTCAGACTAGGTTTAGTTCTGATTTACATGTGGTTAGTTTTAGTTGCCATTCGATTTTGACTAAACACATATTGAATGTCTTCTGCCGTGATATAACCCTGGTACATTAAATACTGAAAGATTAGTAAAGTTCAAAGTGTTGAGCTGCCATCTTCTTTTAAACCTATCCCCTTTTAGACCTGGTTTAGATCCATATTTCATGCCAGTTTCATTTTGGATTTGGATTTTGGAATAGTTTAGCTGTAGCACCCAATAGCCTGGTTAAGATTGCCCTTAGTCCTGATGCAACTTTGTGTAGTCTTTGTTTAGACGTCGTCATAGTTTAGCTCTAGTTACTCATTAGTCAATTATCCATGGGACTTTTGCCCTAGAAATCAACAATTTTAACCGAAATATTACATCTCTTGAACGGTCAAAAATCCTCAAAATTGCGTCTATAACAGGAAAGATATAAGAGAGAAGAGATGTATAGAGTGAAGGGCTACTCACAGCATATCTCCGGTACCAGGCGGCCACTGTGATCTGACTCTGTTTGAGAAGCAGGAAATGTGTGCGGCATTTCCATCCTCTGTAGATCTTCTGAATGAGCGTGGCCAAGTCCTCCAGGCACTGCTTCCTCCGCTCCTCCAGAAAGAAAAGCTACAATACAAAACACAACAGGCGACATTGTTCAGTTTTACGGCAGACAAAGAAGGACAATTTCCAGTCAAATTTCTGTAAACAAACTGCTCTTGAGATTCTTCACATTTTTTTTAGATTTCTCTGCATTTTTTAATGTTTATCTTTCACACTTGGCAGCTGGTTTGAGTCCAGGTCTTGGTGTTGTCTTGGTTTGGTCTTATTCTAGTCCATGCAAAGGAAAAAATGACCATCAAGAATTAGAAGAAGTTAATAAGTGCTTGAAATAATCCGTATTTTACATTTTACATTTTGATTGCCAATGGGACAAGTATAAAATATCTTGTTTTACTTCAAATAACCAAAAGAAAAAAAAAGCCACTACACTTAAAATAACAGAAAATTTGCTTATTCTGTTGGAAAATCTTATTTTAACACATCAAAATATACTAAATCAAGATAAGTAATTTGATGACTTTTTAATTTATTATCTTATGTAAGAATGTACATTTTTTCCAGCGTGTTATGGTCATTTTGATTTAGTACTTTTTTTCCCTTTGGTTTTAGATATTTACAAATCAGGAATAGCTTTATAATGAGTCTATCCAGAACAATTTGGATTAAAGTCAGTTACATTTTGTTGACATTATTTTTTGTTATTTTGTTGGCTCCAAATTACTGGACAAATTCAAACTACATTTTAAAGCTGTATAATTCTGTCAATGTTATCCTTCAATGGATTGTGATAAAAATACATGCCAGTAGTTGATCAGGAATGTGAGTGCATTTTTGAACATGGCGTGCCAAGGCTATTTTCACATTGCATACATAACTAAAGCATTTATTTTTTCTCTTATATGCTGTAACTTTCCATATTAGGTGGCACTTCAAACTCTAGTGGCACCATTGCATAACACTTTCAATATGGCTCCATGTGTTCGGTCTCTATTTGGCGTCCTCTTTCTGGGCTCATCACAGCAAATAGTCCATCTACTAATGAACACTGAAATGTCATATATTATGCTTTATTTGTATAGTTGTCGGCCTTTAAACATCTTGAATACCTCTGCTTTGGCATCTCATATTTTAATACTTAAAATGCATCTACTGAAACAAAACATTACTATAAAAGATAATATTGGTGCCACTTTGTACCACTGAAACAATAGTAAACCATTCTTTAGACATACAGAATCATTAAAAGGTATGCGCTGCAACCAATAATTAGCCATAGAAGTCACTTATTCAACCCTCTACAGATCAAATCTCACTGTATTAAGCAAACAAGAACAAAAATCTCCCTAAAATTGCAAATAAAACATACACACAATAAATATTGAGCACTAAAATATATTGTTCCAGCTTTAATTTCTTGAACGTTAAATCGATACAGTAAATATTATGACAGGTCTTTCTTTCATCTGAATTTGTGTCAACACTCCATCTACTGGCAGCGGAGGCAATTACAAAGGGAAGATAAACAAAAGCTAGCTTACCCCTAGCATGCTAATATAGGTATGCAGTTGTAACAAATGTTATTTGTCGACAGAAATGATCAAAACGAGTCTGGCGATGATTAATTAACCTACAAATAGTGCAGGATATCTCCGGATTGCATCTTACAGCTCTGGTATGTTTTGATGCAGATTAAAACATCAAAAAAGTAAATTTTGCATGATATGTGACCTTTAAAAGTATTAAAAAGTTTTACTTCAGACGCCCTACCCTCAAAGAATACCTGTTTGCCCAGCAGACATCTTTCTCTTCATAATAAAGCAGTCTTTTCATCTAAACACTTCCCATCCTTACATAATATAGATACAGTATTTACAGTAGATTGGCCCAGCAGATAGTGAACATAATTACAAAACTCGTCCTATGAGATCATGCTATTCTGGGTTTTGTTTTTGCTGGTTGGGTTGAAGTCCACTTAAATGCTGGAGGCCTCAAAAGTTAGCTTATTTCCCATGTACAAGAAGGCACCGATAAGTGAAACCATGTGTTTTGTGAGTAGCGGTTGCATGCTAATTGCTGGAGTGGGGGCTCAGAGCATGGCCCACCCGGCTTCACAAACATCGTGAGAACAGTACCCAGCTGAGCACACTGGAAAGGCTTGATAAATAACAGCTAACAACAGATGTCAAAGCAAAGAAATGTATGTGGGATGAACTGCGCGGTTTAGTTTGCATCTGATTTGTTCTTAGCTTTGTCCTATTTTTTCAAGCTTTGGATAAACTTTGGATAAAGGTTTAAGGTTAAATCTTGTGTAGTATAGGTTTTTGCTTGAAGAGGGCAACTTTGTTTATTTTGTAGACTTTATTGTTCCTGCAGAGTAATTTATTCCTCTGCATTTAACAAGCGCTTCCCAAGTCCTGGTTTAGTACTATTTTAGTGCTGTCTTTTGCTTCAATTAAATATGCTTCAGATCTCAGTTTAACCTTGGATTAGACCCGCTATAGTCCTGGTTTGAACCTTCTTCAGACCTGAGTGTTGGGTGCACTGTTTACTCACTGTTCTGGGGTTCCTAATGAAGATTTTGGAGCGGCCGTAGGAAAACTCCTCTGGGTTGACTTGGAGATCTGTCATCAACACCTCCACACCTTCCCTATAAAAAGGAAACAAAAAGAGCTGTTAACATAACGGAACAGACAAAACATCTTGAAGGAAAAAGGAAGGACTCCAGTTAAATATTTTAATAACATGAACGAGTCATATATAACTGAAGAGTTTTTGATCCTTAAAAAAAAGGGGGGCGTAAAAGCTTTTGAAAATTGTCTGTGCTTCTAAATTAGCTATGTTTTTTTTTTTTTATACCATGTCTCCTGTTTAGTGTAGATGTGTAAATGTTTTATACTGTATGCTGCAAATTTTGCCCTGTTGAAAAAGAGGTCACAATCTCTTACCTGGTTAAATAAAGGTTAAAAGATAATAAATTAGTAAATAATATTAAAGCCTCGTCAAAAATTATGACAAAGATCTTTCCAAAGCATTTAATTCAGCCTCAAATCATTGTGAGCTACTGATACTTCAAAGTCTGCGATATTTGTTGAATTTCAATCGTATGAAATCCAATAATTTTAAATTATGGCTGTACAACATGGTAAACACGGTAAAAAGGGAATTGTGATCTTAGAACAGTGATGATCTGCTATTTTGATTAAACTGCCATATTGTCACACATTTTCTCTTGAATGTAGTTCAATACTTAAGCAAAGACACTTTTTCCAACCTGTGAAACCGATAATTTAGTTATCGTAATTCCTTGATTTTCAAGCAGTGTGCCTCAAAGTACTGTCAGATGTGCCTTGAAAAAATCCAATTTGGATTCATAAATGTATTTAATTGAATAATTTACCATTCTGCAATATCCAGAACATACATCTGCACCAAAAAAAATGGAAATCAATCAACATTGCTAACTTTAAGAACCAGACAGTGGCACTGACATTATTTGAAACATTATATGACTTTTTTTTTTTTTTTTTTTAATATCTGATATTTCTGATTGTGTATAACTTTTTTGTAGGTTATATACCATCGCATCTTTTCAACCAAAAAAAAAAGTGTGCCGTGACTCAAAAAAGGTTGACAAACACTGCTGTAAGTTACCAAGGCACTATACAAATGTTAAGTTTACAAGAACTGTGATCAAATCGAAATTGTGATCTGGCTCCAGGAAAACTGTGAAATGAAATAAAATTAAATATTATTTTTTTGGCATATCACTCACTCTTATTTTAAATAGTCAAAATTGTAATACGTATTCATTAAAATACATAAAAGGTTACTAATATAGTGTAAATGGATGCATGTATTGGGCATACAGTCATTTTGCTTCTGCCTGTTTTCATCACACAAAAACGTATGAATGTTAAAATGACTCAAACGGAAAACACTGAACTGAAGTGAAATCAGCTCGAGAGGCTCTTTAATCAAAAATGCCCCAGTGGAGAGAGGTATTAGAGGGGCAGGAAAGGGCAGGCGAAACAACAGTGTGCATGAGAGTATAAGGGCTGATATAAATCTCTTACCAGCAGTGGATGAAACATACAAGTCTAGACAATTCAGAACAGAAAAGTTTGAGATAAGGAAGAAAAGTCTGAACATGCTTTGGTCGAGGAAGGAGACACTTGGAAAATAAAGGCATGTACCAAGACTTGTTTTCAAGAAGTTTCATTGGACATGGGAAAGTAATGTAAAATATGTGCACACTGTTTTAGAAAAGATTAATCCTATGTCACGCCTGCCAAACCCAGCCCTTTGCAAACTTTGGGTGACGTGGTTGTAAATAAATTGCGCAAAACATGCTTATAAAACTTGCGTCACATGATTATATTCCTCTGCTGGCTTTATTTTTAGTCAAAGATATTAAAAAATGAGGGTTTGTTGCTGCGTAAATCAAAAGTAAAAAGTAACAATGAGCCAAAAACAGTGGTAATTCAAATTTTATAGGATACATCTGCTCACGATGAGAATACATGTTTTTCAGGATATTTTTAAGCAATAAAATACATGTAATGTTAATAAATAAAAGACAGAAACGTTAATTGCCATACATACATCTAGGCAAAGTATTACATCTTCAATCACGGAGAAAAGCAGGTGAGAAAGTTACACTATGCTCTTTAAAAAAAGCACTTGCAATTAGGCTTGTTGTCGATACTATAATTATTGTCTCAACAAAAATAATGATGTCATGGTTTATATTTTGTCAATTTCAAGATAAACTATTGAAAATCCACATTGCGGCTTTAGAACTACTGATATTATTCCTTCACTATAGACACTTGTATTTCTTCTCAGACTTTCAAGTGGAGAGAGTTTATGGAATTTCTTTGTGGAAACAGGCCTCCAGCTCCACTCAGTCACACCTGGGACTGACCACTCCATTAGCCTCGGTCACTGTGTCGATCCTGAGGGACCAAACTGTGCAGCACTTTACTGTTGTTAGAGGCAGCTGCCAGCCTTTCTCTTATTTTCACACACCAAATGGAAACCTCAGAGTTCAACGTATTTGTTTGGGAAATGGTTCAACAAAAAGAACTTGGAAGAACACTCTGGAAGAGGGAAACTCTTGAGGAGCAGGTGAGTATGTTATAGGATTGTCAAATGTATCGAAAATCAGATACTAATACAAAGCTGGTATGAAAACTAGATACTAATTTCTGCAAGTACTGATGCTGAAACACCTTTCCTGAGCAGTTTTAGAAGGATTTTGATTATGTTATCAGAACTTGGCTGTGGTTAACTGTACTGTTACTGTGTTTGTATTGATTTGTATGCGGTTAGGCACTTGGGTTCAGCTGTTGTGCTTGTAAAGCATATACAAACAAAAAAGTGTGATTGATTGACTTAGTAGAAGTCCTACTATTGTTCTTTTTTTTATTTTTATTACTGTCTATTGGCTAAAAAGAGATAGTATATTGCTACACTAGTCTGTCAGACTAAAAAAAGACCTAACTTAATTTTGAATTTGACTAACAATGTTAGCAACAGCAAGGAAATGTATACTAGTCAACTGTAGGCTTCTGGAGTCCTACCAAACCAAAACTGATGGCATTAAAGAGCAAAAATGTAAGTTAATCTAGGGCAGTGCTTTTCAGCCTTTTTGAGTCGCTACACACTTTTTTTGGTTGAAAAGGTAACACCAACTATGAAAACATTAACAAATCATACCTTTAAAGTAAAAGAATAAAGGTAAATAGTGAATATAATTGTCTGTGTCACTAACTTGTGTATCACTAACTAATTTGGAGGTTTCTTTTTTTGGTACAGACATTTGGTCAGGACACTATAAAATGACAAATTATTGAATTAAATCCACGCATGAATCTGTTAACTTAAATTCCCCGGCACACTGGTTGAAAAATCAAGGATCTGGGGAAGGGTTATTAAATTGATTTTTTCCATTGATCATTCCAAGAGAATCATTCCAAATGTTGCACTTGATGTAGGTTTGACTGAGGCACCACAGGCTTGGAACATTCATGTTAAGTTTTTGTCACATCAACATCTTTGTTATTTTAATTATGATGGCATGATTTTCTGTAAAAGTAATAGTCTTTTGGTTATTTGGGCCAATGCAGCAAGAACAAACATCATACCTGGCCGGGCCTCTCCAGTGCGGCCACGTGCGTTTGCAGAGCATCTTGTATCTCTCCAGACAGGGTTCATAGGGCTGCCTGAAAGCGTAGCCTGCCCTCCTCACCCGCACATTCTCCATCAGACCCAGGTAGCGCACTTGATGACAGACCAGCGAGTCGGTGAAAATGTGCGAGGCCTTTTTGTCATTGGGCTTGATGCACCTGGACGACAGAAAGGCGAAAGGAAGAATTACACAAGGTTTGAGTGTTTTAAAGATAAGACTTGATGCTCCTTTAATCATCATCAGCAGCATGTATTTTTATTTGTACATATTTTTTCATTTGTTTATTTCATTCATAACATATTAAATACATTAACAGTGATAAAAGTTAAAGGGGCTGTACCTGATTTTTGAAATGTGAAAAACAGAACTAGTTCATGTACCCAATTTTTGCCTGTAAAGTAAAATCTGAGTTGTCCTAGCGCAGATATATTGTAAAAGCATCTATTCGGGTGAAAATGAGACCGCAGCACTTTCTCGGCATCTATTTAAAGAATATTTTATTCCACAAGAAGCAGGAAGTGCAACATTAGTATGCTAATGTTTGTTAACTTTACTGGGACATGCTTATAAACTTGGAGTTTATAAAATTTCAGTGAATATTTAGGATGCTGGGACTGCATTAGGTAAGCGAGTGAAACATGTGACTGTTGTAAAAACTTTAAAACAAATTAGTTCTGTTTATCATGTTTCAAAACAGTAAAAATCAGGTACAGCCCCTTTAAGTTCAATCTTATCTTTCCCTTTTCAACTTATACTCAACACTGATCATTTAAAACATTACACTATACGATATACTATACTATATTTCCATTTAAATATCATACAATAACTAATTGCAATTATTTCATTTTGTAAATGAAGGGATACAAAAACTGCAGATCCAAATACAAGTTATTTATTCAACTTGTTTTTTAATAAGCTGCAACTGAGCATTCCTATTAAAGTAGCAATGAAACACAGTCATACATTTTTTTTCCGTAAACTATAAAGACATTACATTTCATTAGTCCACTAGAGTAGATTGGGACTCTCTATTCAGTACCTTTAACTCAATAATTTTAATCCGATATACAGAGAAAAGTTGGTTGTATGAACTGTGGTAATGCAGAAACACTAAATACCTGATATAGTTGGGGTTTTTGGTCAGTAGGTTCTTCATGAGGGTCCCGACTGAGTGTCTGAACTGGAACCCGGCGGTGGGGGGTCTCTTCAGGTTGACTTTGGCTGGGTTGCCCTCCGGAAACAGCTGCTTGATCAGGCTGTGGTTGGCTTTGTACATGGCCTGGGAAAGATCGCGATACAGCAAGTCGTTGTTCTTGTCCACGAAGCCTTCAACTCTGTAAAGCACCTAGAAGATAATAGGAAAAATAACAAAGAAAATAATGTTGAATTTGTTTTAACCTGGATTACTGTGCATTGATTTTATGAGACGTGACAAACATACAAGAGGATACAGATCACAAGAGGATATTAGAGGATACAAGAGGATATTAGATCATTCTATAATCACAGAATTACCTGGGAGATATTTGAGATTTGGGACTCAAGCATTTTACATAAACTAGATGAACTTTTTTTTCTTTTGAAGTTTTAAGTCATTGTGTGAGCTGGTTCCTTTTAAAGTTTATATTACTTCCTGGTTGAACATGAGCAGCAAATATGACATATGTTGAGATAATTCTACAACTCTTGGCAATATATTTAACAGCAAGCAATTATACAATAGTCATGGTTTGATAAATAATAATACCTGATAGTGCGCATATTTTGTTTAATGGCTATTTAATCTGTCAGAAAAATGTGTCAGTTGTGTAATGTAAATGTGTAAATTGTCTCAATTGTGTTTTCAATGGCACGTCACTTTTTGATGACATAGATGGAGGATTCCGTATTAGGACTCAGCACTACTTCCTGTAATTTTAAGCATTTATTAATCAACATTTCTTCACAAACTGCAACTTCACTGATGTAAAACTATGCTAAATATTTACCACAGGTGCCCTCCCACCAAACTAAGTAATAATTAGAATATCATGAGAACGTGTCATAGAGATTTGAAGGGGTTTCCACTTTAAAAACAAAAAAACAAAACAAAAAGCCAGAATCTTATGAACATTGTCTGTGCTTTTAGATGTAGTCTTGTTTTTATCTCTTACAATGTTTTTATTTACGTGCAATTATTTTTATGAAGTATGCAGTTGTGCACTTTAGCCCAGGAAATCCTTGAAAAAGACGTCAATGTCATTGGGTTTTTCTGCTGGTTAAAGGTTAATAGAAAATAAGCACATTTTAAGTTTTCAATGTGCATATTGCATAATAGGACCAGTTAGTAGAGGGCCGTATTGCTAGATTAGATACATCATAGTCATAGTAGATTACAGACGTAAACAAGAGTGTTTCCCAAGAATAGTAGGACAAATTATACTTGTTGCTCTCTGTATATCATACAAACTTAAAAAAACAACAAAACTCAGTTCAAAATGAAACTGTTTAAAGGTTGAATAGAAGCAATAAAAAGATGTTTATCAGAACCAACTCTATAATATTAAAGTATTTTGGTCAGTGTTTGGTCCCGTACCTTGCCGGCGTAGTGCTGGATCCTGAAGCAGTTGTGTGGAAGACTGTGGTCCGTGAGGAACTTTGAGCTTTTGCTGAGGCGGCTCTCAAAGTGCTGATGTTCTGCACAGATTGTGTTCAGTTTGTCCAAGAACGTCTCGTCCGTGACTGTCCCGGGACGAAGGCACTCTTCATCCAGCATCGCCAAGATCCCGTTCTGGTTCTGGTAAAAGGAAAAAAACAAAACGTTATATATATTTAGCTACAGAAAGTAATCAAAAATGTAAAAAAAGGGGATGACCAACACCAGCTTGAACTCCTGGACAATAAGAACTTAATAAGTGCAAATATAATGTGCAATATCAAGAGACAGAGTAGACTATTTATTCATATTAACAGTAGACTAAATATTTAAATTATTTTATCATTGACTGGTTGATTTTATGTTTTTGTCCTTTTTAATGGTTAATTTTACACCAATTAGAAACAGCACTTTGAATTGCTACAATAATGTGGTCGTCTTCAGGAACAAAACATTCATAAAAGGAGAGATTTTAATCTGATGAAAAGCAGTATGAACAATAAAAGAAAAACAATGTTTTACTTTTTTAAACAACAGACTTTGTGCCATGTGATCTTAAGCTAGTTCTAATAAAGCTGTTCAAACGTCAGATTTTGTCTTGTTTATGTGATTTTTTGTAACGATACTCGCTCAGTTTTTTAAAATGTTTTTGACAACCCTAACTAGGATTATTGTTTCTTGTATGTATTGTTATATTTGTATATCAAAATCTCTTCAGCAATACCTCAAAAGTAACCATTTGAGCCTTCAATGCCCATTTTCATGCTTGAGTATAACAGCAATTCATATATATTATAACTTTTTACTTTATGTACTTTAAAGTAAGAGCACATTATCAAACATTGAGTAAACATTTGCTGAATTGCTGTCTTTGTGTCTGAGGATGCCAGGGCTGACTTACATTCTCAATGAGGTCGCAGATAATTGCATTGTTGAAGTATTCGATGTTGGTCCACTCAATGCCCTGCAACAAAAAGAGAAGAGGTCATGTTTTCAATGGCTGGTAAAGCATCTTCAGAGCACACAAACAGACCCAGCATCAAGTAGAACTTGTTAAACATTTGTGGATTTATTTCAAGACATTATTCAACCCCTTGGTCAAAAATTAGCAGGGAAGGAGAAGACAGCAGGCTTTTGTTTATTTGTGGGTACAGTCAGGGCCTTGAGCAATCGTGTTTTAGATTACAATTTGATATGGTCGGTCTGCAATCTGTGATTCCTGTCATTGCCAGTGTAAGTCCATGAATGGGCCTTTGTGTCCCTAAACCATGTAGCAACCTCATGTTTACTGCCTTTCAGGAAAAATGTAGCACACTTGAATAACATTAATGAAAAAGGAGCATGCAATCTAGGTCAATTATTCAAACACTGACATAAAATACTAAATAAGGTCTGATTTGAAACAACAAAACAAGCTCATAGCAGGTTTGTATTAAAGCTGGGGTACCAGACTTTATTCTTGTGAATGAGTAAATGTAGTTTTAGAGTATACTGCTGAGCACTGTCTGCATCTAATATAAAAGTATTTTATCAATGGCAAACCCGGAATAAAGAGCTGTTTTCTGTATGAAAAAATCTGTTCTTAAGCTGTGCGTGTGCCTGAAAATTTAGTATTTACTACTACTATACTTCTTACTTGTTCCTGTCTATGCAAAGATCGTATTATACTCTCATGGTCTGTACCAGCAAGATTTACATCAGAAATGCACTTGTGTCTCCCATCCACAGTTTTGTACAATATGTGTGTAATAATAATAATAATAATAATAATAATAATAATAATAATAATAATAATTTTTAAAAGTCAGAGTTAGAGACACACCCCGGATTAAGAAGGCAGAAGCCGAACGGAACAATGTATCTGCTGAAACCGCAGTGATTTCACGTTCAAGTTAGTTTTCCCAAAAATTGCTAGATTGGATTTAACTTCAGCCGGGGAAATGAGTCATGTATCGGTGGGGGACGCGAGAAATAAGGCGAGACAGCGAGCCGAAAGCTAGTCATTTTCTACTTCCAGGTAAGTGCTCTGATTTAAGCAATGGGTGGTATTTAATATGTAATATGTGCTGAATGTTGCACAACACAAAATATATCATAAAAGGGGAGGCTATGAAACTGGAAATATAGCAATTATGGGGCCTTTAATAATAATGCAAATGTCTTATACAGTGTAGCTCAAAGACGCTTTACAATTTTGTGCATTACAGTGATCCCTCGTTTATCGCGGGAGTTGCGTTCCAAAAATAACACGCGAAAAGTGAAATCCGTGAAGTAGTCAGCTTTATTTTTTATTATTTTACAATGCAATACTGAACTATGGAATGAAACCAAAAATCAAAACCTGTTTTAAAGCCCAAAATTTGTTTAAAAAAATAATTTTAATATAGTAATACAAGGTTGGAAACAGTCGTATTTCACAGTCTGTGCCTCTTCGTCCTGACTCCGCTCCGCTGTAGCGTCTGTTTCTACTGAAGGCGCAGGAGAAGAACATTGTTATGGGGAGTTGTTGGCGCTCTTTCTTTTTCTGAGCAAGAAGATTTTTATAAACGGATATGCCATCTTCGATTATATTTGAGAACTGCAACGAACGACTCATCAAAGGGTCCCGTTCGTGCCGTGCGCTGAAGTTCAGTGGATGCACTGTAAAAATATCCGCACTGTAAAAAAAATCCGTGAAGCAGTGAAGCCGTGAAAGATGAAACGCGATATAGCGAGGGATCACTGTATTCATTCAATCCATGCTCTGTGGTACTGGTACTATTGTTGTTACCACATCATTCACACACCAGATTCATACGAGTCAATGTGGGTAAAAACAACTAGAGCCACAGCCGCCCTGGTGTCTTCCATTCAAGTTATAACCAGGCCCAGCCCTGCTCTGCTTCTCAGATCAGACGAGATCGGGCATTAACATTCACTTCACTTCTTTGCGGTTTGAAAATCGGGTTATGTAGCTTTAAAATACTAAGGTGGATTAAAATGAGCAAAAACTGAAATTGAATTGAAAGAATCACAAGCAAAGGCCTAAAATACAAGATTACCAGATTTAACTGAACGAGACGCCAATGTGGTTATTTCATTCTATGCAATCTTTTATGAATTGCCATATCTGTAACTATCTTATTAAAATGCAATTGAAATTTGGTTTTCTCTATCAAACATGTTTAATTGACAGGGTTCGTACATCTTTCAAAAATAAAATCCAAACACTTTTCAAGCACCTTCAAGGTAGACTCAAGTTTTTTCCAGCACCTTTATACTTATATATACTTATACTCGGTCCCAACACTTTCCCAAAATGCACTTTGTAAATGTGATAAAAAAGTATCAGAAGAAAGCGGCCTGGTGATGCATGCTTCATTGGAAATTCTGGACAAATCTGAGTAATTTCCAATGTTTTAGCACTGCCTGGTTCAAATCATTCATTTGAGAAAAACTTGTGAGCTCAGACGCAGAAATCCTTTTGAAGGTCACGATAACGTCACCAGCACGAAGCAGCATATCCACAGTTTTAACACACATCACATTGAAGACTTATCAGTGCTTTTTGCTGTCAGAATGCATTGGATACAGTTAGGCAAGTTTAAATTTCAAGTATTTTCCCCAAAATTCAAGCACTTTCTCTACCTTGAAGAAATCGTAATAAGACTCAAGCTTTTTCAAGGATTTCAAGCACCCGTACGAACCCTGTACTGACCTCTAGAGTTTTTTAGTTAAGACAATGATCTTTCCAAGTACTACAGCTTTAACCCACTGGTCACATTTTGAGCCTGTCCTGATGGAGGACCAGTCAAATTCCTGATTGGTGTCCCGGTCTGTTCTCTCAGGACTGTGGTATTTTCCCATGCAGTGGACTGGACAGGGGCCAGGGGCCAGGGGGGGCTGGATATCATCGTGTGGTGGTGATGTAGAGACGAGTGTGGGGGTCGCACTGCACTTAAGATACAAACACACATGTGAGGTTCATGTGTCTGGAGGGGACATAACGTGGACTTGTTTTCATTTTCTGAGGCCTAAACATAACCTTAGAAATGGCCAATACACTGAGGATACCAAACTTGTGCAGAATAAATTATAAAGTAGTCACAAAGCAGCAAAAACATGTTGACAAAATAGTTAAATGTTTCTGATTGTAAAATATTATTATATAGTATTTTTTTTATGGATAACAAAAATGAAATTGAGATATTACCATACCTAAACGGTCCTCTACAAGATTTAAAACTACCGTAATCCTATCTTTTACTAATTAAATTCATATACTATAAAGCATCTGAGTGTCCAAAAAAAGCACTTTATAAATTAAATTCATCGTCATCCTATATAAACTCCAAAACATTTAGTTGATGTCATAAACGAGCTGCCATGTTTTTATTTTGTTATATTTTCATTATTCTAATCCATTTCGTCAGTTATTTGTATTTGAAGTATATTTTAAACAGTTACATTGAAGATCTATTCTTGTTTTGTCAATTATCATGCAGAAGATTAATTATTTTATTTTATTTTACTTCAGCAACACTGAAATTAACCCATAACAAGACAAGTAAAGGCTCTCTTCTATCATATATACGTCTAAAGAAGTTTGAGTCCCCACATTGAACTTGTACGCTCTCACACACACAACTTTGAAAACAAACAGAGCTTAAAAGGCCCAAAGAGTGAACTGCTGTTTAGGTTTTAGCCGGACTGAGGGACCACTTCCGCCGCTAAAGTCCACAGACAGGACAGAAATGAACAGCGGAGACGGGATATAAAGTACAAGTGACACCGGGTCAGGGGCAGGAATGTAGATTTTGGGCGAAAAAGCACGAAAGGTTAAACAGACGAGAGACGTGGCCAGGTTATAGTGGGGTTGGCATGATGGATTACAAACTTCACAAAATAAGTGGTGACATGAGAAATGTTAATGTACAGATGTAGATATAAGAGAAAAAGTGCAAAAGTGCCAGGCTGCCTCCCAGTGAAACAAACAATAATTTAACTGTTGACAAAACTTGAGATAGATCGAGCAGCTTTAATTAAAGTAACGTTTGACGACCAACTCTGGCATTTCCTATTTGCTCATTAGAGATTACATTATAGAATTTAATTACAAGTTAATAAAAGCATCCAAAGCATTTTGCATTGTGCTAGAAAAGAAATGGGAACAAACAGGCATAAAATCAGCAAAAAAAATATATATTCAAATGAAAAAGTTATTTTTTGTTTTCGTTTCCATGTTCTGCAGAGCAATATCATAATATTCACTACATAAATGAGCCGTAACATTACGACTATTTGTCTATTGTCTCGATGGTTATATTTGGACAACTTTGTATCAGAAATAAGTAAGCTTCTTTACAGCTTTTCACTGTACTTAATATGAAATAATGATTACTCTTAATACATGTTAGAAATTAAAGTAGCATAAACAATAAATGACGTCACTTTCTGTCTGTTTGAAACCACACTCTGACGTTTATATCTGGTAATGTACTGTGTATCACACCAGTCATTATTTGCCTGCCTGTGTCACATTGTAATTGTAATAAAGCAGCATTACAGATGTCTACTGTTTGTTGTGAAAGGCGCACCTCTCTGACGTACTCCTCCTGCTCCTCCCTCAGCGTGAGCTCGATGAAGATCTGCTGCAGTTTCTCGTTGCAGTAGTTTATGATGAACTGCTCGAAACTGTTGTCCTAGAAAAAACACCAACAGAAAAAGGATGAGGGACAAGCAGTGATTCATAAGTAATAGTTACAAAACCAATTATTACATACACTCAACTACATAAATCAAATACATTACTTGATTTACAATTGACAATTGAAGGAATTAATATTGAATTATAATATCTTTTGCCCACTGGATTGTAACTTTATTTAGACCACAAGAGTTCAATAAGGCTATCTTTACCTGTGTTTCTATATGGCTATGTAAAGTCATAAGGATTAAATTGGGTTCTATTAACTGTATTACAATGATAATGAGCACAAAACATATTTAAAGGAGACATATTATGCTTTTTTCCAAGTACTTAAAACCTGAACTTTCACACAAGTAGATCAAGATTTTGTATTTTGTTCCCTGTAAACTGCAATATTGATCTCAAACGGCTTAGTAAAAAAACAAGTCCACTAACTTTCTGTTCAAAACTGCAGAACTGATAAGCCCTGCCTCTTCATATGACATTTCACCGTAACAAGCAGATTGTTACATAGCCTACATGTTTTTTTATTTTTGAGTTGAGTTTGATTTAAGTGGCTACATGACATTTTAGAAACCTACTGTGTGTTCATTTTTCAATTAGATATATGTGAGCGGGGATAGGGGGTAGGTGAGAACAGCACTCAAGTATCAGTTACAGGACTCAAACATGCAGGAATCAATCTAAAATACAACTTTGAAAACACCAACGATGAGGAAACACCGTCGTAATAAAGTTAAAAGCTCATTAAAATTGATTTTGTATAATATGTCTCCTTTAACAACATATTCTTCAATACTGTTGCAGGTCATAATTCGATTTTAAACAGCTAATCTAAAAGACCAGGATATATCTGGAAAGTTGTAATTATTAACTTGAGAGTTTCTTCTAATAAGACAGATGCTTATTGCAGTTATAGCTTTTTACAACTGTCTTATCAGAATAAACTCTACAGTTAATAAAAGACCAGGAAAGTAAAACAATTAAGCCATTTTGATTATGCAAACTATACACATTGCCAGAGTTAATCAGACCATCATTACAATCCGTGTATGTCTTATATTTCTGTTAATAGTGCGACCCATTATGGCCTCTGAGCTTCGAGTCTGATGAAAGCTGAATCGATGGGTTAGAAAAGAGAGTTGGGTTAGACATTTTTACACAGTGAAGAACACGGCCATTTTTCAGACCAGGAAATAGAACAAGACACAAAGTTGTTAATGTTAAGGTCTTGGCCTCCATTTCCTTTTACTGAGAAATCGCTATGTCTCCTTCACTCTTAATAAAACACACACAACTGCAAATTGACATGTCTATAGTCGGCTATAGACCCCAGTGGCAGCAAAGACCACGTTATAATACGCCGCAACCGACCCGAGCCGTCATAAAACTACAGCTATAACTTCAGCTTTTTATGACACACTGTTAATAATAATTTAAGGAAGTAACCAACAGGCAGCAGGCGTATTTCTGTGGCTGTTGACTCAGTGACTCCATGGAAAAAGGCGGGACCATAAAATATGATAGGAGTCATATTTTAAGTCTGTGTTTTATGCATGGGAGTGGGAGTAAGAAGATGAGAAGAGCTGACCACGCCGGCATGCTTTTGTTGCGTTCATACAAGAATTTCAATGGGCCAAATCCTTGTCTTCTTATCATTATGTCAACACAAAATTGGATGCGGTTATAGAAACAACCACACTGACATATTAGTGGGAGAAAGGCTGGTCTCATTCACATGCATTACGCCTAAAATTTGTGCTAACTTTTTAGACTTAAATCTTAAATAAATCAAGCTTGGAATCGGATATCAACAAATCCTTCTGTACGTTTGTCAAAATCTTGTTAAGCACAACATTGTAAAGTTTGGTGTGTGTTGGTGCTAGTTTAAGTGGTGCCCTTTCTGTCTCTGTGGGAGAAAAATGTGTTTTAAGAAAATGTAATATCTTCAAGATGTCCCAGATTTCTGTGGATGAAGTGGATTAACTGAAATAATAAAACATCTTTAGGAGCAGATTGGACATTTTGTTTGTTTCCACGTGACAATGGTGTGATTTTGACAACTTTTCGACCATACGAAATGATGGAAGAGGTCTAAGTTACAGGGTTGGTCCAATTGATATTTAGTTATTTGTACAACATAAACCTACATAATTGATGGCCTTTTTCGGTGTTATATTTTGATCAATCTTATACAAGTATTATAAAAATACTTCTTTCCTTCTTTCATCTTCTGCCAATTTCCAAACATGTATATTTTGACCGTTGAAATGACCAGAAAATACAAGTATACGTAAGAGCTGCTCCCTGTATCCATTCGTCCCAGCGATAATACTTCCTAAATGTTAACATTTTACACATGCATGTTCATTAAAGATGGAGGCAAAGTTTGACAAATAAACTTATCGGCTCTAGCCATCTGTTAGCAAAAACAGCTTTAACTGTATGGAATCAAATTAGCAATACCCATTAGCAATATTATAGCATCAAGAAAAGTAATCCCATGACACAATTTTGGAAGGATTTAGCTTTCAAAAGAGATATCAAGATATTATACTCAGGTAATAAGACAGATGCAATGCTGAATATAAAAATGGACTATATTTGCATTTAACCATTACTGACTGTCATATTGAGTCCCCTAAAGGGTTTTTAGTCCTATGCTGCACACCAGGAGTCCTACAATGATGTTATTACACAGCAGAATTAAAGAGCAAAGCATGCACACTGCAAACAGGCTGGGCAGGTGTTACTTACTCCGTCCTGGAGACCGACACAAAACAACAGCCACAAAAGACTTAAGAGTGAGTGGGTGAACAAGCAGGCATGTCAAAAATACAGAAATGCATGAAGGGGAGGCAACAGGCAATACAATTTAGTATAACAAATAAATATGAGTGAGTTTTTTTACACAACAGACGTGACATCATATGATCATTGATGGCTAAAGTGAATAACATGCTCAAATAAGTGGCTCAAAATGTGATGGCAAGACCAGTGCTTTTCTACTTTTGTACCATTGTAACCTAGTGTGCAACAAAAAAACAAAAGAAAAAAAAGGAAATTCTTCAATTAAAATTCTAAAAGCGAGTGAGTGGCCATTAAGTTTTGCACATAATTCTCAGGCAGATGAACTGTTGGTGAAAAGAAACACAAAAAACAACCGCTGCCAAATTCAAAGAGCCAGACACTGTCATTTGGTAACTTTTTAGTGGGTTGTGTGCAGCGCTGTGTCATCTTTTCTACAAATAAATGTAGCAGGACTCAAAAAGGTTTGGAAAATGAACGACTGAGTCAGAGAATCTTCAAAACTGCAGCTCATGGTGAGGATTCCTAGCAGGTCTTGCTTTGCTGGTACAGTAGATAATAAGGGCACGTTCACACTTGCAAATACGACATTAAAATTGGAACTTAACCAGGACTAAAACAGGACCAAATCAAGCCTCAGAATTAAACTGGGCTCAAAGTACAAGTGTGAATGCACATGAAGAGTTGAGCTTGTTTTGTGTCTGTTCATTTAAATTGTTTTTATGTGTTGAAAGGTGCTGCAAAACTAATTTCTCCTGGTGGGACAATAAAGACTTGACCAAATGAGTACTGACATGTTTTCAGAATAGATTAGTATCTGTGTATTGATTTTTTTTTGGCAAACATTTCTTTGAGCAATTGAGAAACGAAGGCTGAACCAATGAAGTCGCCATATTAGGAGTCCAAGTGCTACGTCTGATAAGTGAAAAATGAGTAAGTATTAAATATTACCATTATGCCTTACCTCAAATATCTCAAAGCCGTAGATATCAAGCACACCCATTACTTTGTGTCTGGTTTTGGCCTGTGCCTAAAGGGAGAGGAAATAGAGAAATTATACATCTTTACTCACCAAAGAAAAACCTAATTTGGGATATAATCTTGAAAAGTCAAAAATGAGGCCGTGACTTACTTTGATGCTTTCATTGATCCTCGTGACCAGCCAGCTAAAGAGGCGACTGTAGAGGTTTTTGGCAAGGGCATCGCGAGCGTAGTAAGCCTTTAACAGAGCAAATGAATATTAATAGAAGTACAGCCTACATACGAAAGTAGTTCATGAGGGTATCTAAAGTTCAGAAACATAGTCGACTTAAAATTACTCTTTCAATGATGTAAGTTTTAATTTAAATTGACAAACAAGAACAAAGAAAGTTAAGTAAATGAATTTGCCGTTTTATGAGAAATTAAGCTGGTCCCAGTGAATTTCAGTTTAATTTTTTTAAATGGCACAGAATAAACAATGCGTATTTAAACTAGACAAAGAGGAAAATTCACGAAAATGACTATATCGACTTATCATTCAAAATATGATAGATACAATTTTTTGTCTTGTATGAACATTTGAGCTTGTTAGGGCTGAATCATTAACACATACGACTTATTAATGATTCATACTTAACAACTTTAGTGTTTCATTCTGTTATTTTACATCGCAGCTCATGTTATTTTAGGATGTGTTCATTTAGAAAAGGGTTTACCGTGAATTTCCTGCATCAGTGTTATTGTGTAGATGGCATAAAGTAGTTTCAATATTATCGTTAACCGGAATATTTTAATTCGCAATATATCGCCCTTCAAATTCTGCTATTGTGACAGGCCTACAATGTACAAACTATATCTGCTCTTTAGAAGCGGCTAGCAATATTTTGAAGAAGAAAGATGTACAACCGGAACACATTTAAGAAAGATTTTGTACAAAACAAAATGACCTTTCACAATGCACTTTGTTAAACCGTAAGTGACGAAACATATAATTTATCGTTTCAAATCTGTTGCCATTTTGCGTTTATTTCGTTTAACATTTGAAGAGTTGCAAAACAGATGTCACAGAAGTGTCATTTAAAAAAAAAGTCAGTGGAGGATTGCATTTTACTCATCGTATGGCAACATTTTCCAAAGCCAAATGTATCTTAATGAAAAGAAATGATCATCTCTCCTTGATTAAATTTGCTTGCCAGAAGATGGAAAATACTTCAAAATGGAGATAATGTTTTTTGCACTTGAACTCATTTGGATTTCTCACAAAAAAAAAAAAAAAAACCAGCAGCTCGACTAAGAATAAGTCTACAAAAAGGTTGCATGACAAAAAAATCTGTTTAGGATTCTCCAGGAAACAGAAGATTCTTAAAATGAATGTATTTCTTCTAGATCAAAACAACCAATAGACTGTTTGTTGTGAAAAGGCCTTGGTCTGTCACTTCTGTGTCTGAACGCAGTAACCTCTTAACCCACATTTGATTTCCAGGAAGAACCCAGCTCATCTATAATGAAGAGGTTTTCCTGTAGCTTTGACTGGATGTGAGTCGGCAGCCACTGGACCCAGTCAAGTGTAAGCAATGGCCCTTTATCTTCCCATTCACTGTCTTTGTGCGTAGCTATGCGTTAACTATAGTATGTGGGTCACACGTGGGGCAGAGATGCATTGGTCTTATCTACTGTAAGCTTAAGATTTTCTGTGCAGGATTTTATAAAATATCTCTCAAACATCACCCATCTATCAGAGCTGAACGATTTGATATCTAAGTGCAATTTTTCTGTAGCGATTAGATTTGCGGTTTATGTTTCAATTATCGGATTCTGTTCAAAGTTGATATTTATGCAGCAGACATTACATTTAAATGCGTCCGGGGGAATTGACAAAAAGACTGAACCAATTTAATTTCAGAACATGTTTGTACAGGTTTAAACCACAGGGTTGGCTGTTTTTATGCAAAACAAGCCGGGATATTTTGTTGTTTGTGGAGGAAATTTTGATTGCAGTCTTTGTGATTTGCTAATTGCATTGATTCAAATTATAATTTTGATTTGATTGTGATTGATCTTGCAGTCCTACCATCTATGTTGTTGGATATGAAGTAAATTTGGTCAAATCAAAGACAATCAAATGTTGATTTATTCACAATTTCAAACATATTTTAATGTCTTAAGCCAATTAACCAGATTAACCAGAAAGCTGAATGCCCTCCTTGATTTGGGTTGCCAGATTGTGAAATTAACTTGTGTTATGTCCTCAATATTTGATTTCTTCTTTTTCTTGTGTGTCATGTTTTTCAATCATCGAGAAGCTTTAAAAAATTACTTAAATAAATACATATCATGTCTAGATTTGAGATGTCAATCACAAATATATTTTTCAGCTTTTCAAGAATAAAACACTTCAAACATAGAACACAGAACAAGACCAGCGAGCATACAGCAGCGTATACATTAAAATAAATAACATCATCAAACATTAAGTTAAATAATAAAATTCTGGCACATTTAAAATATAATAATCCCATTTAGTCCCCAGTCTATGAAATAGGTTAAAGTTCAAACTATGAATGTAAATTTTCCAAATATAACATTTTAAGATTTATTCCAGTGGTGTTTTTAAACTCAAAGACAAAATCAAGATTTGAACATGTCTAGATTATTCATTGTACTGTGTAATGAATGCTAGTTTATTATCTGACCTGGGACACATTCAGAGTCGTGGACACTTTCTCCATCTTGGCCTCCACCGTGCGGTAACTGAATGCTCTTTCCAGGACAGACTGCTCCACTCCTAGCAGCTCACACATCTCCTTCAGATCTAGACAAAAAGAAATCAGTAAAAAAAAAAGTGTAACCTTTTTTGATCAGTAAGGATTAAGTTGGATGCAAAGAGAGTTGACCTACATGCAGTTTTGTGACTATTTCAACAACTACAGTATAGAATGTACAGTCATTTGATTTGAAAATGTTGATTATTTTTGTCTAATACAAGTTTATAGTTTGAAAAAGGCCAGAATATGAAAATTACATTATATTTTGCTCACTTCTTGCATTTCAAAGTTTCATGTATTCTGGATTCTATATTATATTATGAAAAGTGTGATACAATATCATTTAGTTTGCATTTCACTGTACAAATGTCACAATACTATCTGTTATTCATTTTTATTTTATTGATTTCAATAAACTGTTATGTTTATAAAATGTGCTGTATAAATAAAATGGACTAGATTGAAAATTTCAAACTAAAAGACACAGTACATCAATAATAATAATAATAATAATAATCGTTTGTTTTAGACAATAGAATATACCTTTTCACACAAAATAAAAGCCGTTTCTTTCATCCTATATCTCTATTGTGTTCATATACAAGTTCAGATATAGATCAAGACCAATCTAAAACAGAAAAGGTATATATACAAATTGTTTTGACCCGGTTTGACAGTTACGAAGATGTGGTTAATTTACCAATTAAACAGCATTATAAACTAAATAAATCATCAATGCATTATTATACTTTTCTTTCATACATAAACTTAAATTACTAAGTTAATAAAACATTCAAAACTGCAGACATGCGGTCACCAAAACCAAAAACGTCATAAAACAAGGCAATAATAAAAAGAACAATGGTGGAGCACAGGTGTGTTTCTTTGGATGGGACAGATCATTACTTCTGTTGTGGCAGGAAATATGAAAATGTTGTATTTGCCTAAAGAGCACAGCAGTGGGAGCCTTACAGCAAACAACGCTTGTCAAACAAATCATAAAATCAAATGTGTGGGTAAGACAATGCTGGAAGTACTATATCCACCGCCAACAGGGGGCAGTGGTACTTCCACATCACATGAACACTGACTTGACAGAAGGATTCAGGTTGTAGACTGAAGTTAAATTAGTTTTAGTCTAGGTTTTAATGAACTGTGCACACCTCAATGTTCACACTGAGGGTTGATGATTTTGACATCCAAATATGACCGGAATCAGATATTACCATGAATGTGTAATGATTTTCAAATGTGACCCAAACCACTTTTACTTGTGGCTCTAAATCAGATTGTTAAGTGACTACAGTCTGAACAGGAAGGCACCATTAAAGGGGCTCTACCTGTTTTGTATTTTGACTGTGAAAAACAACTAGTTCAGTTGAGTTTTAGACAACATCACGATATTCTATACATTTTTAATATTTAATGGGGCAGGAAAATGTATTGTTAATCTCGATGAGTTTTTGTCCTTAAATAAAAGGTTAAAAAAAAAAAGATCAAGTTCAGCATTTGTGCAGACATTGTGCTGAAATAGGAAAACTCTTGCCTCCCTCTGCGAGCTAATTGGACTGACCGTTTTTGTCCTTGATGCGGCTCTCGTCGGTGCCGTTGCAGCGAGACTCTGGTTTGAACTCGATATTTCCCAGTTTCAGAACGGCGGCCACGAGCTGAAGAACCGACTGCATCTCGTCCTCCATGAAGCCCACGATCTGCATGGCGTTCTAGAGAGGAAAAGACACAATTATACAGGGTTATACAATGACTGCATTGAAACTAATTTGAACTGAATGTCAATTGTCAATGCTAAGATTGGGTCTTTTTAATCAAGAGGTCTAAAGCCAAATAAAGTGAGGTTTGGAGCAGAATTCACACTTTGAAGGAATAAATCTATTTTTTGTTTAAAAAAAAAGGTGCTGATTAAAAGTAAAATAATGACAAAAGCCATACTTATTTGTTTTTAATAATCCAAACTTGAGATCAATAGGATGAAAACCAAATTTTATAAGCTAGGTATTTCTTGTCTTTGGTTCAATTGTTTGAATGGCAGAAATCCTTTGATTATTTGGAGAGTTATTTTTAGATAAAGAACTCTTGAGTCTATTGTCTATTTATTATGTCTAACCTACTGACAACTTTAGGACAACAAACTTCACCAATTACATTACCTTTAACATTTAGCGCTAACATTCTTGACTGTTACTCGTAGCTTAATAAAAAAGAAATATATTTAAATATATGTACATATTACACTCTAAATGTTTGGGGGAAAAATACATTTGACTATACTTCAGGACAATATGTGCCACCGTTTGGTTTTGAGACACAGTGCTTTGCCAACACAGCCATTGTAAAGTGGAAATGTCCTCTTGTTTAGTTTTTCCGGAGTGGAAAGGCAGCTGTTTAAGTGAATAGCCTCAAACCCGATGGGGGTCGAGAAGATAAACAGGAAGTGGAGTTTATTGGGTAGAAAAATACAGGAAATAGATGTGTTGTGTTGAAGAGATGTTACATAAGGGTTTCAAATAGTTTAAAATGGATGTTGAAGTAAGATTTCTATGATATAAATTTATGCTAAAACAAATAAATGCAACTATTCTGAGAAGTATTATGTTTTTAAAGGGTTTTAATTAAGTTTAATTAAGTTATCCACATTAAACTTTAACATCTTTGTCACAAATTAAAGTGATTTTCATTCCCTCTATAAGAAGTTGCAGCATTATTTAGTCAAATATATGCGCTTAAAAGACGGAGAATTAAGCAGAAACTTTAAATGCATCTTCTCCTGTTCTTTTCATGCAGCTTTTTCTGTTATGTTAAGCACTTTGAATTACTTTAACTGTGCGCTACAAATGAAAAAGAAAATAGCCTCAATATAGGAACTTAGTGGGTCAAACATCTCAGAAAATATCAAGCTTTGAATTACAATAACAATGTACTAGGGTAAAACAAATTTTAACACGAAAAAATAAAGGAAAATCAGGTACAGAACCATTAATATGCCAGTTTTCACCGCAATAGCTGGTTCAAGGTTAAAAATATAAATGATGTCATGTTCAATCATGTTCAGCATTTGTGGATGTACTGGAAAGGAAAAACTCATTTAATATGGGAACTTTGTGGATCAAACTTCTCAGAAAATATTTGTAAATTTCCTGTTTGGTGATTTATTTCCAAACAGTACCTTGCAGGCGTACAATATCATCGACTCCTGCTCTCCATCTGAAACTCTGACACAGATTCAATAATGTAAATACTGTTTCGTGTGTCTGGGGTCATGTGACAGTGAGTTGTGTCTGCTCCCTCTGCCTTAGACACCACATGCTTTTCTTTACGGCATCAGGGCGGACGAGAGGAGCACGTGGACACAGAAAGGCTTTGTTTCAAACCGGGAGGATGGATTGAAGGAGGAAGCAGCTGCCTTTTCTCAAGTGGTTTTCCCCAAAGACGAGCTCCAGGCCCCTGTACATGTGTCCCCTGGTGTCTCAGATGTATCTAAGCTTTCTTATTACAGATGTCAGCAAAAGATGTCAAAACCTGGGACGATGATTATGGTCTTCAAGCAGAACAAAGATGTAACTTAAATATTATATTGTAATGATGATGATGATGATGAAGAAATGAAAGAGACATATTCTGGGTGAATCTCAGAACAGAGAGAACAAACATAAGGTAAAGACAAGATTAATGCAATTTAATAATACAAAAATACACTAACTGTTTTAGATTTATTTTTTCCTCAAAGGTGTCTCCACTACACCACAGTTCATTTTTTTGTTTTTCAGTTTTTCATTGTTTGTTCTCAACATAAGCTGTCACAACAACAGTGTCCAATCTGAACCTAAAGATGGTTTCATTTAGTCCACTTGTATCCATGGATTTATATGAAAGTTGTAATTTCAAACATTGCTTTCTCTTGTACTTAAGATGACAAATCATATTGAAGGATTAATTGGTATCTATTCAAAGCTTGATTTATCTAAACATTAACTCCCAAAAAGATTCTTGCTGTTGTTGTTGAATTTGAACTAAATTAAGCAAAACAATTTAAACCTGGCTCTATCAATTTTTCAGACTTTTATGCCCCAAATATGTCCCAATTACACATAACATGCCGTATTTACAGTATGAAAACATATATTGAAACCTTAATAATATTGCACTGGATTTATATAGTGCACTTTACATCGCGCTATTCATTTATAACCCTGTTTTACATCATATAGTTGTGTTCAAGATAGTTTTTAGCAAATTAAACATACTGTAATACACATTTATTCATTCTTTTTAAATAGCTGTTTCCATGATATAAGACAAGGCACACATTTTCTGTAATCTTTCAGCTTCTCCATCTGTTTAATCAATAAAAATCTGTCTTTGAGCTCATTTTTAAGCTTACTTCCGGTCCAAAGTCCCCTGGTTTTGTAAACAGGTGTGAGGGAGTCTGTTTTCATAATAGGGAGGAGTGCATTGTGAGATAAAGAGGAAATTAAAGTGTGTGGATTTAGATTAACCCAGCGTGATGCAGCAGCGGCAAACGGCTAAGCTCCGAGTGTGTGTGTGTGTGTGTGTGTGTGTGTGTGTGTGTGTGTGTGTGTGTGAGAGTGTGTGTGCGTAATGAGATTTGACTTTCTAACACACTGTCCGGGATTTAGCACGTCCACCTAAAACTATTTACTCAAATATGGGGTTAAGGCTGAATGCAGGTTAGCGGGACACGGTGGGTTCAAAGCAGAAGCAAGCACCAGAGAATGAATAAAGATACATTTACATATAGGTTTAGGGTAAAACTTCTAAGCTGCACTCACCAGATAAAGAAAAGCACATATACAAAGTGAATATTGAAGGACGGCAACTGCATTTTGAAATTAAAATTATGCAGGTTTATGCTCAAACAGCCTAAAGGCCTTGTAGTGCAGGTGGTGTGTGTCTGTTTAGAAAGTACACGATGTAAATTTCCTGGAGAAGGGTAATCCCCCAGCTTGTCTCCATGGAGATGACATTGCTTCGCTATGATACAAACCTTACGCCTGACAGGAGAACAAATTTTGAAGTGCGATATACTGTGATGTTAGAGTAAATATCACAATAAAAGTTAATATTGAAAGTACTACTGACACAATAAAACCCCTAAAATTCCACTAAACCGCTTTGTAAATGCACCATCATCATAGAAAAAAAAGAGCAAAAAAACAAAAACTGTAATAAATAAAGGGCAGAATGAAAAACTTAAATAAATAGTATTATTTATGAGTCAAATATATTAATTATTCAAACCTCTTCAGCTAACTGTGTCATATTTGCTGCCCATGTTCAAACAGGAAGTAACATTAGAAACATTACAAAAAATGGCAAACTGGTGACAAACAGTTAAAATGTTTAGTGAAATCTTAAATATCATGTTTTAGTCATGTATGTTGTCTAACCTGACAGACTTAAACTAGATTTGTAGGCCTTGCTATAAATTTTAAAAACTTGACATTGGTCTCAACAAATCATCAGCCAGAGTGAGTCAAATAGCGGCTATTGGTATAATCTCTAAAAAATGATTCTGGCCCAGCCCTATAAAGTAGGCTGACTTGTGTATAATGTTCAATGTTCGTGCTGTGCTGTTTCTCCGAGCTGCTGTACAGAACTTTGGCTGCTGAGACTCACACAACCAGAAGGACGGGTACAATGAATATGTGCTATGGGTGGCAGTTTTCTGAATGAGATAATTAACAAAGAGAAGGCATTCTTTTCTCAAACCTCAAAATTCTGAAGTGCAAAAGAAGATGAACGTAAAATAAGGAGACTGTTCACCAGATTATCTTATCGTACCATAACCATGACCAGCTATTTCAGGGTTATTGCGGCTTTTTGTATAACTGGAGACTAGACAGAACATTAAAGGAAAAAAGCGCAAAATAAAAATGTGACTATTTACCATTTAAAACAGGGGAAGATTCTCTGATAATTGAGAAGTCGGAAAACACGTCCAAAAATCCCGGAAGTTCAGCAGGACGTATGTTTGATGCTCGGAGGGGGGGATGTTTATTTTCTAATAAACATTCCTCAAAACAGCGTGAATGTAGCTAAATGAAACTCCAGGTATGTTTTTGATGACGGAACATTGTTAGAAAATGGTTTAAAGCTCAAAAAAGTCACTGTAGCGGATTATGTGTCCTTTAATCAACTTCAGCAGGCTTCCACAAAATGTATTTATTCACCAGTATTTGACACTTACTCTGACAGTCCTGAAGTTGGCTGCATCGTCGAGGCCATTGACCGTGGCAGAGTCCAGGCTCAGGTAGTTGTATTTACTGAAGTCTCTCTCCAACTTCAGTTTCTCTGCGACACAAAAACACAGAGCATGTGGCAACCATTTCAACCCAATTTGCGACAATTTAGGCGTCACTGACTTTACATGCACCGCCGCTCGCGTGGGAATACACTTTTACCTCCAAGTCTTTGCAGATAAAACCCAACCTTGAACTTTCTTTAAAAGATCTAAACCGCTTTGTGCAAATAGCAGGCTTCTTTTAAATTGTGATACAAATTTGTGTAACCTTGAGGGCATTGTCACTCCTAACCATTTCAGTGGATGTAGTCATAAAGCTGTGGGCCTTTGAACATTATTGCGGTAGATCAAATGGCGCCCTTTAAAAGCGCCGATCTGGTGGCAAAGAAATCCATTGCTCTCGCGGGTGAATGTGTCAGATTTCATTAGTGCAAGCATTAACTACAACTGAATCAAGTCTGTTTAATGCGTGCGCTGTGGAATAAACGACCGATGAGAAACAAAAGCCCTTTAAGAGACATTAAATGGTAACTTAACAGGAGCGACTAGGCCTGTCACGATAATACTTGAGACGTATTGCTCAATATATTAAAGAGAAAACATTATATTTGGGGCTCAATATTTATCGTGCAGATGTTTTATAAGCATTTGGGGGACCGTTTTGATAAGATTTGAATCATAAACTGTGAAATAAGTAACTTTTATGACTCATTATTGGCACCAACAAAGTAAAAAGTATTTAATTCAGCCATTTATTTAATTTTAGCTCATTTTTTTTAATTAATACTTCACATTTACAACGACTGTGTTTGGGATTATCCAGCTTTAGGGCTAAAATGTGTTATCATGACAGGCGTAGGAGTGACGTCATTTTTAAACTGACTGATCATGAACTGTTCCAAAAATGAAATGTCCTGAGACACAGATGGACACGGATAACACGTATATTTGGCAATTTGATACATGTGACTTTGTAACGCCACTGAATCAAATGTTAAATGGGTTTTATGTCAGTTTCCTGGTATGTCCCACAGTATGGCATTAATCTTTTAAATCTACCGTTAATTCAATTAGAGGTGTTTTTAATGCTCAGAAATATCTAGAAAAACATGCATTCTTCAGGTCTGAACTGTAACATGTCTGGTGGTGAGACTTGCTTGTCTAATGCCATACTGTGGAACGTTGCAGGCAAATCAATAAAATCTCCATGTGACAAGACGAGACAAACTAGAATAATCAAATCACAGAATAAATACAACAAATTTTTCTGTTTACTTGCACAAATGTATGGGTAATAATAATAATAATGAATGGGTTTTTAGGGCTGAAACAAGTTAATTAACTCAAATGAATTTTATCACTCAGACAAAGCAGGAATTGCCATAGGACACAATCAGAAAACCTATTTTCCTTCAGTTCCTTCAGTAATACTAGATAGGTTCACTGCTGTTGATCAGGCAGAGATAACTTCAGTCATTATGTCCTCCAAAACATCAACTTGTATTTTAGACCCAATCCCAAGTAGACTCCTCAAAGAAATTCTCCCCCTAATTATAAATCCCATTCTTAATATAATAAATACTTCACTAGAAAGCGGTTATGTCCCTCAGTCCTTCAAATATGCAGTGATTAAACCACTTTTGAAAAAGCCTAATCTAGACCCCGACATACTGGCAAACTATAGACCTATTTCTAATCTGCCCTTTGTCTCTAAAATCCTTGAAAGAGTTGTGATTAAACAGCTTTGTCGCCACCTGCAGGACAATAATTTATTTGAAGTTTTTCAGTCAGGGTTCCGTGCGTACCACAGCACTGAAACTGCACTAGTTAAAGTCACAAATGATCTGTTATTAGCTGCTGATGATGGACAGGTCTCAATCCTGGTTCTGTTGGACCTCAGCGCAGCGTTTGATACCATCGACCACAACATTCTACTGCAGAGGTTAGAATGTGATATAGGTGTCAGTGGAACCGCCCTTAGCTGGTTTAAATCCTATCTATCTGATAGGTACCAGTTTGTTAATGTAAACCAGAGATCTTCCCCATGTTCTAAAGTGACCTACGGTGTGCCGCAGGGTTCAGTACTCGGTCCAGTTCTGTTCACACTTTATATGCTGCCCTTAGGTATGATCATCAGAAAGCATGGCATTAACTTCCACTGCTATGCAGATGACACTCAGCTTTATTTATCAATGAAACCTGATCAGACCCATCAAGTAGACAGACTCAGTGCCTGCGTGAAAGACATAAAAACTTGGATGACTCTTAATTATCTGCTCCTTAACCCTGAAAAAACCGAGGTCATTCTGCTGGGCCCTAAGCACCTGCGAGAGTCTTTATCCGACCAGATAGTTTCTCTGGACAATATCACTGTAGCCCCCAGCTCTACTGTAAGAAACCTTGGGGTCCTATTTGACCAAGATCTCTCGTTCAAAGCTCATATAAATCAAGCCTGTAAAACAGCCTACTTTCATTTGCGTAACATAGCCAAAATTAGAAAAATCCTGCCCAGAGATGATGCCGAAAAACTCATCCATGCATTTGTCACATCCAGATTAGACTATTGTAACGCTCTGCTTGCAGCGTGTCCTAAAAGCTCTATAAGAAGCTTTCAACTGGTTCAAAATGCAGCAGCAAGATTATTAACAGGTACTAGAAAAAGAGATCATATTTCACCAGTGTTAGAGTCTCTTCACTGGCTTCCTGTTGAGTCTAGAATCAAATTTAAAATCCTCCTCCTGACTTATAAAGCTTTAAACAATATGGCCCCATCCTACCTCAAAGATGCTATAGTAGCGTACCATCCAAACAGAGCTCTTCGTTCTCAAAATGCTGGACTATTGTTAGTCCCCAGAGTCTCTAAAAGCACAGTAGGAGGTCGAGCATTTAGCTACCAAGCTCCTATGTTATGGAACCAGCTCCCTGTTCATGTAAAAGAGGCCGACACAGTCTCTACATTTAAGACCAGGCTCAAAACGTTCCTCTTTGAAATAGCTTATGGTCAGGCCAGTTAGGAACAGAAATAAAAACCTACAGTTTTAGCTATGCTGCCCTTGGAGCAATTCTGCTGGGGGAAGTATGGCAGCTTGAACACTATCCTCTGGTTCTTCCTACTTTACCTATCAACAATATTTAATATTACTTCAACTGTAGTCTGTTCATTGCTGTTCACATGTTTCTCTTTCTCTCCACTTCCCCCGGGGAGTGGAGACTGTTTCAGGCACTGCGGCGGCTGCTCCAGTGACGACCCCCCCACCCCCACCTGTCTGGAGGATCGATCTCTACACTGGACAATCTATGCGCCACCCGCCTGGACAACTGGATTAGCCACACCTCGTCTGCCTGGACGAACTCCTTCTACTTTAGATGAACTGTTCCTCATCTCCTGCTGGAGGATCTCTCTACACTGGTGGACTGCTCCTCGTCCGCCTGGAGGAACTCTTTAAAGCCACCTCCCTCTTGAGTGGTTCTGGCTCCACAGTCCAAGTGGATGCGTCAGTCCTAGTTCATCTGCAGCCTGTCCGTCCGTGGGAGTAGGATCTCTCCTTCACTGTGGTTCTCCCCGAGGTTTCTACTTTTTCCCATGGGGTTTTTTGTAGTTTTTCCTCGCCGTGAAGGAGGGTCAAAGGACAGGGGCATTCTGGGACAGTTATCTGAACTGCTTTTACCTGTGGCCCATCGAGGCAACTGTTGTTGTGATTTTGGGCATTATAAAAATAAATTGATTTGATTTGATTTTGTAGTTATCGATTAAGTGAAAGAAGAATTGTCAGACTAATCGATTGCCAAAATAATTGTTAGTTGCAGCATTTGTTTTAAGAGTTACTGTTGTAATTTAGTACAAAACAACTCTTTCAATCTTTAACAATTTCTCTTTCCTTTTTGTCTTTTGTCAAATCAGAAGACTCAAAAATCAGATAAAGCGGTTTACATGACATTTCCATATCCGATAACTTCAGAAATCAGATAATAATCAGATTTTTAGAGCTCGTAATCACAGTTATTGTTTGGGATTATTTATGGGATAAATCATTTCCATTACTCATGCAGCTGTGATTGTAGACAGAGCTGTAAACCCCAAGATTAAAAAGTAAATGATCACAGAAATATCTAAATAGATTTGCAATATAAAGTTATTTTGTAATGAGCAGATCTTAAACAGAGCAGAGTTTCATTCTTAAATAAACTCCACATTGTGTCTGGTGCACAGAAAACAAATTGATGCAGGCTGAGCAGCGTGGTCCTTTGTTCTGGCCTGTGTTTTTGACGCAGGAAGAATAGCTCACTAATGCATGAGACGTGTGCTGCTGCAGCTGCAGGAAAGCACCGTGTGCGGACTGTCCGATAACATCAGGACAAAGAATGGCACGCCGACTGAGATTAATTATAGTAAAACCCGCTAAATGTTTCCAGTAGATGCGAAAAATGCAACTCTGGTAGAACATTTTATCAAAAGCACCAAATACTGCTGCCATTAGATTCAGATTTTCTACTTTCTGCAACCCATTTTATATTTCTGATGCATCTTTTGAGAAAATTTGACAACTTATTTGATTAAAGGTAAAGATTAAAGGTGTTGTTGTATTGTCTTACTGAGAGTGTCGTCGGAGGCTCCAGACAAAAGCTGGTAGAAAACGTGGAAGTTCCTCTCTCCTCTCGGCTGCTTCACAACACGCGACTTCTCCAGCAAATCTAAACACAGGAATGACAGTACAATGAATACATAACACACAGAGAAGGAAGTAAACATTACCAATTGTTGACTGGAAGAAACAGTACAATCATTTCTCATTAAAAGCAAGCATTTGGTGGAAAGTGCAAGGAAATGAACCAAAGTCACATTCTATAGGACCCAAGCAGTTAGTTATAGGAACATTTATTTCAGGGCTAAACGCTCTATCGATTAAACCACAAATCTTAGACTAAAGTGAGGGAGGCACTTAAACTAAGAACCTAAGTACATAAAGTTAGCTAGTGCTTCCATCGTCTTAGCCCAAAGGCATATATATTCAGATACAGTGTCATTATATTTCAAAGATATGATTAAAAAGATCACCATTAGAAAGTTTTGATACTAAAATGTTAAGCCTTTGTGATTTGCTAATTGAATCCATTAAAATTGTGATTTCAATTGTGATGAATCATGCAACCCAAACAATTCGTGTCAAATTTTCGATTATTTTGACAACAATGTCACCAGTTCTTTCACCATAATGGAAAATTTTAATCTTAACATTTAGTTGAATAACCTACTAGTATATTTTGAAATAACTCGCATTAATAAAATCAAAGCATCATTCTTACTGGTTTCCATAGTGACAGAGTGACCGATTACAGGGTGCAAATACAGCAGGAAGGACACGGGACATAAAATGAGCAGATCTCAGACGTCAGCCCTTTTCGTCCGGGCAGCTGACCAAGACCAACAACCCACTGATTAAAAGCGCGACCATTTGTTTACCACATTAGGCTAAGTAGCATTAAATTAAAGACCAATTTAGAAAGCAGTGAGAGATCCAATATATTCACCACTGTTTTGTATAAATAATTTTAAATTGCAATAAAATGTGCTATACTGTGTGCAATGGGCAGCAATATATTATCTATGTATCTATATGCCATATGCCCTCCAAATAGGCAAAGAAATCTGCACTAAACTACTCAAATCTGGCCAAATAGAGACAGGAAAGTTTGTATGGAGGATAATCTGTTTCATCAGCTTTGAATGTTAAATGCTGGCAAATGTCTAACTCTGAAAAAACATGTTTGAATTTCAGTCGCTGAATACTGAAGTTTACACTTTCATTGTGTAAAATCTAAATGAAAAATGACCTTTTAAATATTCAATAAATAGACTTTCAAGCTGTGAAATTCATAGTGTAAAATTTGCTGTGTGAATGAATCTGGGCATCTGGAATCTTTCAATCCAAATATTTCTCTCAGAATTTAAATGGTTGCATTTGACAGCTTGAAAATCTATGCACAGAATATATAAAAGGTGAAAAACACATCTTAAATGTAGACTGCTAAATTGAGCAATTGAAATTTACATTTTAAACTAAGATGATTTTTCTAAGTGGTTTTGGAAATATATTTGCATTCCACCGTCTGTCACTTGCATTACTATACTTATTTAGAATTTTAGTTGTTGCTGTATTATTATTGAGCTAACAGGTTTAGACTCTTTGTAATTTTCAGAGCAAATGTGCCTCAGAATGGACAATAAAGGTTACTCAAACATCATTAGAACCATTAGAACAGACTTAAAAGCTCAAAATTCCAAAAATTCAAGAAATTCAGACAACACAAGTGGCCTGTTACGACCCATCCTGCAGGTTTAGCAGAGGCATGGTCTGAATCAGGGGCACCCAACGGCGCCTCGTCACATAAGTGGTCCCAGTGCATCAATAATACAGCAACTCTGACATTTACTCATTTGACCGGGACGAGGAGAGCAATGGAGGACAGTGGTCAAGAGGAGGAGGCGCTGAAAGATTTACGAGCGTCGTCTTGGTGCATTTGGAGGTTTCTAACACAAGACACTTGACGCGGAAATGAAATGATGGGGGGAAATACGTTTAAAGTATGTATGTCGCACAGAAGTCTGATTTATTAGGGGTGACTTACTTGCAGTGCATTATTAGAAAATCTGCAATATTTGCCAGTGTTGTGGGATAAATTGCATGCATTATTTAGTCCATTGCAGACATTTTTCAGAAACAATACCAAAGTGGTTTATGTAACTAAGGGATTTCTGCATGCATTTCATTTTTAGGCATTAAAAAGCTATACTGTTGAATAAGATCCAAGGTTTTGCTGTGCTATAATAACATATATAGTGCGTCTTTGTTTTAAGAAAAAAAAGAGACTGTCTGGCAAATACATTTAGTCACAACTTCCCATTTTTGGAAATTATTTATATCTTAATATATTTTGAAAAAGCGCCTTGTCATCACAAAATCTTAGTCTATTTTCAGAGCTGTTGTGAAGATGCATCGCCGCAATATCCCACTGCTAACAGTCAATAGTGTCTCAAATCACAGCAGCAAACTCAAATTTCACAGCTTAAAGAAGACATATTATGCTTTTTGTAGAGTTGTAAACTATGACACACACATTAATATTTCAATACTATTTTTGTTTATTTTACTGAATACTGATCTAAAACAACATAATAAAAACTGGTCCACTTACTTCCTGTTCAAAACTGCTAAGCTGATTTTCACCGTCCCTTTACATTATGTCACCATAAACAATATAATAAATATTGTGGGATCATAATTTGATTTTAATCCTTATTTGGACAAACACATAGAAAAAGACAGCAGAATTACTAACTAAATAGTAAAAAAGAAAAAGCGATTTCTAACTTTCATCCATGATACACTTTCTTTTGTAAATATTCTCTATATAGAAGCCTCCAGTCACTATATTTCAACCTTTATTTGGATAAGAAAGACCTTCCCCATCGACCGATTAGTCGACTAAAAGGGGGTGTGACAAAAATATAACTGAACTATGAAGTATCTCCATGTTTCTGACCCAAACTACTCTCAAAAGACCACGACTGTACAGGAGTTCAGGAAAAAACAACTATTTATACAGAAAGGTACTAGGACTAGTAAACAGTGTATTTATTTGTTAGAGATATACAAGTTAGATCAAACTCATGACTGACTCCAAAATCATCAGCTGACTTACTCCATAGCTTCTCATTTTTGTTTATTTGTGACTAAACAACAAAAGGCCCTAGTGGACATGCATCAGTGGTCGGTGAATTTTCAGAGCCATAGAGCAATAAAGATGACTCAAACATCCATGAAATACTCAAAATTCAACTTGAGTTAATGATTAGGAGAAACCACAAGTTTAAAAGCTCTTAAAGGTCAACTGTGCTTCTCTTTTAATAATGAAGTTGGCGCTGAAATGGGGCTCTCCATCCAGGGCGTCCCACCATCAGGGGCGCATCCATCTGTCTGGCCCGGGGCGGTCGGTCACATGTCGGCGGTCAGTCAGTCCTCACAGACAGAGGTTTGTGTCGGCACCGGCCAAAACACAGAGGTTCAATTGTGTCCGCGCACTCTGCTCTTCTCTGTGTTTCTGTGACCTCTGGCAGAGCGTCCAGCAAACACTCAACAATGTGAGTCGACACGAGACCAAAACCAAAACTGAGACCTTGCATTCCAGATACATATTTTACAGCCTTTTATCTGACTTTTAATAATCAATGAGGATAAAGTGATAGGAGTTATCTTTATCTGCAGTAAAATGAGAATAGTTCAAAGGCAAATGCTCCGTCAATCGGGGCAGCAGTCGACTAAGAAATTTCTTGGTCAACTTTGTACCATGCCCTTTCAGCTTTTAGTAAATTACTCCTGACCATAGACTGTAGATATCAGTGGACCATGTTAGCATGCTAGCCGCCGCGTTCCAAATAGGAAGCAGCTATGGAGGCGCTCCTGGCTCCATAAAGCCGAGCTGCCATTCACTTTCTGTAGGGACACTGGTGCCCTTTACTCTGTAACTGTTTCTGTCAAGCTCACCATCTTGAAACTAAAACGTCTGTTTTGACACACTCTACATGAATCGGGTGTTTTTTTTTTTCGTTAGGTTGTTCATAAATCAAGTTATTAGCAATAATAACTGACCAATCAGGTGGTACCTTTTCCAGGGCTGTTTTCGCTCGTGTTAGCAACAGGTTTGATTGACAGCTAGCGCCGCACGTTGCCGCCGTCTCCTCTCGCCGAGGGGCGGATACCGTTTGCAACCGCGCTCCTGATTAGTCCGTGTGGTTGGCACGATACCCACTCGGATTACCAAATATGGAGTCTGGCTCCGCTTTAGCCGCTATAACTGCTAGCCGCGATGGGCTTCATTTGGCTGGAGGCAAACGCTATGGGTGACGTCACAATCCCATAGTCCACTGATGTACAGTCTATGGTCCTGATGCACACTGACTCCGGTCCGGCTCCGGTTCGGGACCTGCGTGGGTCTCGTGCGGGTCCCGCAAGACTTAGAAAATGCTTGAAATCAGTGCGCCCTGTCACACCGACCTCGGATCACTACGGCCGCGGGTCCGGCAGCCGCGCGGGTCTGCAGAAAGAATCCGCAAGAAGTCTATTTTGCCGGACACCACAGTGGTCTGGTGCGGCTTTCGTGTCATTTGACAAGTGTTCTCGTGTGAAACCATGTGAATCTACGTGGCTTTTGTCAAAAAAAGACCGCAGTTAACAGGCAAGTGTGACAGGCGAACGGACCGGACCGGTCAGTGTGCATCAGGCGTTAATCAGGCAAAAAATCTCAAAATTATTCAGATGTTGTGCAAAAACAACTATGCAAACAGAAGTACCCGCACTCCACATCTTCTTTAGTAAAAAGGCACATTCAACTGTCCAAGACTCCAGCTAAATTACTCCATTAAAGAAAGACACCATCGAGTGATCGATTAACTGGCTAAAGTACTGTCCATGCTGTTTTAAACGTTTGCCGCGATGTAAGATGAAACAAGAACAAAACAATAAAAACTGCCATCCAGATAAAAGAGTTGTCTATTAAATCAAATATTGAACATACAACAGTTCATACACTGTAATGTATTGCTCCTAGTTTTTTCCCCGACTTGACACTGGAACGCAGAGAGAAAACGTCTCGCCGACCTCCGAGGACGACTGGCACGCAACATTAAGTTAAGAGCTATCTAGAGAGAAATATGAAAAGAAAAAAAAAAAAAACATGTACTGTTGCCGTGGCAATTAACAGCACAAAATATTACACTGAATGGTGAAAAGCACTTAAAAGTATTGCGATAAACAGGAGCCGAAGCCCATGAATTGCTTCGTCCATAACAGCAGCACAGGGTCAAACAGTCAAAGATCAGATTTTTATGGTTTATCAGAATGGCATGAAAACATATTGAAAAAGAGATTTCTAATGCAACTTTAAAGTCTGCAAATGTAGTTTCCAGGTCATTGGAACGTTTCCTCTTCATCTCTTTGGTAAACTATGAATAACTACTGACCCAACTTCCAGTAATTCCAGGATTTCCCAGGACATAAAAAGGATTACTATCAGTAAATCAAAAGGAAATCACTTTGTGCTCTGTGTTGAATCACTGGCATCAGAGCTTGTTTTGAATGACAACGCAATGGGACTTACAGTTGCTGATGACTCCGCCAAGAGGATCCCCCTTGAAGTCAAACTCTATGTCCATGTACTTCCCCTGAGAATAAAACAATACATTTATTAGAATGATTAGAAAAAAGAAGTCCGTTGTTAACCTCTAAAACGTAAAATATAAAACAACAACCAATAAAATGTAAAATACCTGAATGTTTTTATTTTTAGTTTCCTTTTTCGTTTGGTTTTTTTAATTAGTTTTATTTTTTATCTTCAATATGCTTCAAAAACCCATAGAGAGAACTGGGCAGGAAGTACTCAGTAATACAATGAGCTAGCTATTTTAAGAATAAATAGCCAACTGAAATTCCAAGTACAGAGCCCAAAGAAGTGAGTGTGTTATGTGTATATGATCTGTGTTAGAGCCTTAATTTATAACTGATAGACATGTCACAAGGACCAAAACACAATTCCATTTTTATCATCTTATTGTCCTTTTCCTTTTTAAAACTAAAAAACAAGCTTTTACAACAGTCCGACTTCCCAATTGAAGGACTGATCATGTAACAACAACATGCAGTGAAGAAAAGGGGGAAAAGCCCCCTGTCCCGATAGTTTCCTTTTAGTTGCCGTTCATCATTGGTCGCTCTGTCTGTAATGCAAGCAGCAGGAACAGAAAGTCCTGTGTTTAATTTCTCCTTCCTCCTCTGATGTATTAATAGCCCCAGAACACATTAAACTATTCAGCCTAAACTTAACCCTCCTCCACTCTGCAGAAGGAAGAGAGTTCAGCGCACTGGGTTTGAGCGGTTCAGTCAATGGTGAGATGTGGGTTGTCTCGTCTTTCAGAAATGGGAATGGCTAAACAGCTGGTTGAGAGCATCTAAACAGCAGCTCTAGTACGTCTAGTATGTTCAAGACTCAATTTAGTTCTGGATTGGACCTCATTTAGTCTTGTTTTAGTCTGCAACGGTCTGCAGTGAGCCAGGTGATGAAAAACAGACAAGCAAACTAGAACTGCAATGATTAATTAATTAATTATTTGTGACCAGGAGACTAAAAAAATATATCTTTACCTGTCTTAAACAGACCTTAAAACACATACACAAAGAGAGCAGCGTAATTCAAAAGCAAAATAGAATGAACAATTTCAAATTTTCATTAGCAAAACATATTATTTGTAAATTCTCTATCTAGGCCTTCACTATATGTCAACTTTTATTTTGTGGGTAATATTAAGAATCTACAATTCAATATCAATCTACCATATAAAATCATAATTTGACTAATCAACAAATGAAAAAAATAAATCAATTGCTGACTACTACTACGGCTAGAATAATAATAATAATCAGTCACAGCTCTACTGTAAATACATTTTATTTAATAATTACTGTTTTTAAAAGTTTTAAAAGAAATCTTAATATGACATGTTTTAAATTAGCGTTAATGAATGCCTCATGCATAAAAGTTGGCTAAATATAGAGTTGAAAATGAAGCCGGTTGTCATGACATTCCATTGGATCTCTACGCTTCACTGCAATTGGTTAAACCAGTCACCCACTCAGAGAATGACAGCAGCTGACCAATGGGAGGAGTGGGCGGGGAAAAGTAGATCACTTGTGTGTGTTTGAGCACAGAGCTACAATAAGTAGAAAAACAATGACTCATGGTGTGATCATGTAGAAATTAGCAAATTGTAAAGAGTCACAAATGAATCAGCAATGTTTTAAAATAAGGTTCCTTAGCATTTGCGGATAGATTATAATACCTTAACGTTAATAAACCATCAACAAAAACTGTTTTAATAAACCATAAGTAAAATGTTTGTATGAGCATTAATAAAACGGGGCTACCCCACTTTGGTGGGACACAGCCCAGGTATATAGATGAGCATTAATGAGCTGCTTACTAAACTTTTCAATAACCAAGGGATAACTGCTTATAAATGCCCAATAAGTGCTTATATATAAATAGTGTTTATTAACTTTGGAAACGTTAATCTTGTTTTATACTGTATGTATCTTATTTCTTTTAGTCAGACAACTTTTCAGATGTCAGATGTATTTACCTTATGTTTTAAATGCTTTCTGTGAGCTATAATCACACAACATATATCTCACTCAAAAAAAGTGTAAGAAAGATAATATAGTGTTTTATTAATGCCTTATAAATGGTTAGGAGCCTTACTTTAAAGTGTTAGCGATGAATCAATATCAAAAATTTACGTTATTCTTATTCTGTCAATCACAACACTGCCATGTTAAAATCTCTTTCCACTTTCACACTAATCTGTTAATGTTTGTCGAATCTGAAAATGACGGCACAGTGCAGGACAAAACGTGCTTTCTGTGGAGGCTTTTCAGCACAAGATGTTTAGTTTGTGTTGGCACGGGGCCATGTCGGACATGAACAGCAGCACAGAGTAAAGGTCCTGGACTTTCTACAGCACGTAAAGAGCATTTACAAAGTCCGTTTCACATGAGCCGTCCCCATTTATCACACACGCACAGTAATGAGAACGCATGAAGGATATGTTGCTAGAAAGCGTTGGAAGGGACAAAACTGTATGTCAATGTACAAAGGCCAGAGGTTTGTAGAGAACTGCAAAGTGTGAAGGGTGAAGATTTGATTAAGGACTATTTCAACTTTCTAAATTCAAAGTTGATAAAGGCCTGTCACAATTAGTGCCAAATTGGAAATAATACAAGCTGAAATGAATAAATAAAAAGCACAATGAAGCACTTTTGTAGTTTAGTTTAGTGCAGTTAGTGTTGATGATCATGAAAGCTAAACAAAAACAAAGAAAGCAAAGAAAACATACAATAAATATTGAGTACCAAATATACTGTTCTTTCTATTACATATTGAACTATAAATCGATATAGTAATCATTGTGATATGCTTCCTTTTACACTATATATGTATTTATTTGTTCAGAGAATTTTGCAATCATTAGTCGATATCAAAAACTTGTGAGTCGAACACATTTCTTCAAATCAACAAACATAAAAAATTCAAGCATCATTTAGACTTTACAGTAACTTGATACCACCTTTATTCTCTGCCCAATCAGAAAACACATTTTTCCGTGTAATGTTTCAATGGGACATGCTCATGCTCGCATAACATGTGAGCACAGGAAACTCAGTCTAGACTCACATAAAAACTGGTTTTATGTCAAAATACCTCCAGGTTCTGTCTGTTCTCTCTGTAACTGACATGAGAGGTGGTGCAGCCCAAACCGCAGCAAAGGAAAGTCAAATATCCCAACATAACATTATATGGGAATTATACTTCTTAGTCTTTAAAGTATGTGTAGATAAGAGCCAAAAGGAGAAAGTGAAGAGCAGGTTGGGATGTATTACTATAATCCAGTGTAGTGTATCAGATGACAACTTACAAATCTGGAAGAGTTGTCGTTCCTCATGGTTTTAGCATTTCCAAACGCTGGAAAAGAAACAGAAAATAACATTACTATAGATACATGAAGATGCGTTTTGATTTAGTTTGGTTTATTTCACAGGGACCATGTACAGGAGCATTAATCAAAGAAAACATTGAGGAGATGCTTTGTACTGGGCTCTTTTTCCATCTGCAGTCACACAGATTTATTATTTGTTTTCAATTTGTCACTAAAGTAATGATTTATTTACATGTCATCAGTTCTTCACCACAAACGTAAATGTGATTAAGTTACAATTAAGGATGCGTTTACACTTGTTCTTCCTGGTTTAGCCCTGGCCTTGTCCATGTTTTGTTCCGGGTTTAGTCCTGGTTTTGTCACTATTTTCATGTGTTTTTTTGTAAGTGTGAATGCAGCCTGAGAAAATACTAGGCTTCCTCCAAGTCTTTTTTAGGAGTTTATACTAGGGTTGCGCCAATATAATTTTCTGAGCCAATACCAATATCCTATAAATGAAAAAACTGTTGTGGCGGATAAATGATACTTGCCAATACCGATAAGACCACAAATGTATGTAAATTTAAAGAAAAGTTCTCAAATTACCTATACACTTTTGTTAAAAAAAAAAAAAAAGATATGTTTTTATCTTGGCAATAAAACAATAATTAAGTAAACAAACACATTTTTAGTGTTATTGGCCTCCTAATTCTATTTTTACCCATGTTTCATGTGTTTAAAAAAGACAAATTCTCTTTCACTGAGGAAGAAGTCGCATGACACATGAGCAATCGCAGACTGGGGCAGTGCACAAAAAGTCTTGGTGCCAAATATCTGCAACATTTTCAATACTGGAATGATACAGATATCTGTGGAAACCCTCCTATATCACTGATATTTGATAAGATACATACATACATACATACATACAAACAAACACACATATTTACCTAAGTAAGAAGTATTGTTTTTTGCAAATATCTAATCACTGAAAGCCACCTAAGTATCTTGACCCTCGAGACCTGTCAACAATGTGCTGCTTGTCAAATCCACTTGACCTGATGAGGCTCCATAATTCTGTCTGGATTAGCACTAAGGCTCTTCAGGCTTAAGAAGCAGCTGAACCTGAGAGTCACGTCACACCCATGACAGGATCAATATGCGCCCGTCATAAACAATAACACACGACACATTTGAATACACACTGCTAGGACTGTGCAACTGAGATATATTAGTGAAGTAAACTGTGGCTGTATTCATTTTCTAAAGTGGTAATTGTTGTAAGAATGCTAATTACCTCAATCCTTCCAAGTTTAGATCTATTAGAATAGGCAGTGATTATTTTGTTGACACAATCATTATTAACTATATTGACTTTGTTCAATAAATAATAAGGGTGACAATTTTGGGGGTCAGTATTTATTGCATGCACATTTTCTTTGCATTGTTTTAGGGAGTTTTGTGTTATTTTTCTGAAGTACAAACTTTAGAGAGTCAAACATGTAACTTCTACAACAAATTAAATACACTAACTGACGATTAAAGTGTTTCCATGCTTTGTATTTGTGCAGTTTTTTCAAAATATTATATATTTAGAAAAGGGTTTACAGGGATTCTGTAACATAAAGTAGTTTCAATATTATCATTTAGCGTGATATTTTTATGTAGCAACAACTTTTTATCATGACCAGCCTATTTAGTTGCTTTGTCAATTATTGAAGTGTTTTTTTTTCCTTTTCTGTACATTTTACTGAGATTAAGGTGAAAAGTTAGCCAAATTAAAACTAGACAGACACAAGGTGTACTTGATTTGATTGACTTGACTTGATGATTAAAATCACAAAATGCAGTCTTTTAATCTTATGCCATATGCCAGTTTATCATTGAAGCGCTCATTACCTTGTAGTTTTTGTGACGCTGAAGTAAATCTGGAGTATATTAGCCTGATTTGAATTTTGAGATAATAGATTTTGACATAAATAATGTCACATGCAACACCGCCTTTTATGAAGACAGCTTAATTACTGGTATCAGCTGTTTGAGGTGAGTTGAAGCCTCTGTGTTTTCAGACAAGTGTGTGGGCTGCTGTTGGTGCAGCCACAGCCTCAGGGCCTGAGCGACTATAAGAGAAAGTAAAGCACATAAAGAAAGGAAGCAATAAAGATGGTGCAAGAAAGTGAAAGCGCACAGCAGCTGTAACATACATTTACTGTGTATATGAGGGGAGCTGGATGTTTGAACAGGAGTAAAAACTTTGCACGGAGTTTCCACCAAGTACTGCGTGTTAAAATGGATATAGATCAGGACAATGGGTAAAAAACACAGGATTAGGATAGATGGATGTCTTAACTGACAAAATAACAAACAAAATTAGGCCTAATTAAACCAAATAAAATCACAAATAAAACAAGACTGTATAGGCCAAAACATTGAGTAAATCAAGATTATCAAAATTAGCCTAAATCAGCATTTAACAGTCCATACAGCTCTGAACCAAGACCAGAACAGGACAAAACAAAACAAGGTCTGAACTTCACTGGGTTTAAAGTTAAATCAAGACTAACTGAGTCCACACAGATCTGGACCAAGGCCAAACTAGGACTCAACTAAAACTAAACAAGGTCTAAACTTCACTGGGTTTAAACCAGGACTAACAGAATCTAAACCAGATGTAAATCAGATCTGACCTGGGTAAGGGCCTAAACTAAGTCTGAACCAGGAATAAACTGTGTCCAAACCAGGTCTAAACCAGGTCTGCAGGATGTCACTTGCCCAAAACAGAACTAAACTCCACCTAAACCAGGACTTTTCCCTTATCAATTATCTGACAGAACAAGAGAATATGATTAAATCAAGAGGACTAAATTCAAATTAAAATTGAACTAAACTAGCCTTTACACTGCAAACAGAGCTATAGCAAAAACCCCATACAACCCATCGTCCCGTACCAGTGTGAGAACCTTTGCATTAGTCCAAATAGCTGAGCAGGACTTAAACTTTAGCAGATGTACGGCTTCTCTGCAGCAGCCTGGCCCTGTGTAACTCTTCATCATCAGTGGGTATTTCCTGTGCACTGCCCCCAATTAAAGTACAGCTGCTTGTGTGCCAGCTCGCAGCACACAGTCGTGGTGAGGATCGCTGAAATACTCTTACACATGTGAAGTATGAGGTGTGATGGGAAAATGGGAACGAGTTTGAGGAGGCTGGCGAATTTGTACGACTGCTGAAAAAGCTTTTACTGCCAATTTATCCCAGCTTTGCCATTACATACAAGCGCTAAAATGGTCTGTGTGCAACTTTTGACACTAAAAAGGCATTACAGCATACAGTGGATTGTTGTATGAATTTAACATTACTGTGTGTGTGTGTGTGTCTGCAAAGAGGAAAAGACTGAATCCATCAGGGCTGGACAATATAGTGAAACAAAACTGATATTGTATTATTTGATTGATATTGTAACAAACAAAATATATTGAAACAGCACCAAGATCCTCTATCTGACAGATATTTACAACTTTCTTTCTTTTTTTTTTTTTGTGAAGTCATAATTTAGCAGAAAAGAAAAACTGCTCAGAGCCATTTTAGTGCCACATATGGAAAATGGAGGTTACATTACGTTCATCCAGTAAAAAGCTGAATTAAACCCTTGTTTTTATGATTTTCTAATGTAGACGTATGTGTATTAATACCTGTTGTACATATAAATTATAATTTTATTCCAATTAAGTAGCTGCTTGTGGAGAAAAGTTACTTACAGGAAGCATAAACAAATTAATGAGACACTGGGGAGACATTCAAAGGTTATGCACATTTTAAATAGACAACTTTGATTCTTCATACATTATTTCAACAAAATAAAGGCTTTCACGTGTATTCTTATTTGTCAGATAAAATTATATATATATACACCTGCGATGAGTTTTGGTGCAGTGTACAGTGAGGTTGAAAGCTAATTTCCTACTGTGATGTCATCATTTACATCCAGGAAGTGAAATTACAAACCCAAGAAAACAGCTATATCAGTTAATAATGTGTATATATCTCGATATCTATCTTCCTACGTTTTAATGAGTAGTCCAACCTGTCATTGGCGCTTTAAGACAGAACCTATAATCAAGTTGCATAGTTGTCCACTTTTTGTAAAGTCAGTTTTGTTTTGTTTTGTTTTGTTTTGTTTTTTTGGATTAGAAATTTAGAACAGGTTGAGATGGCACTTCATGAAACAGTTAGGACTAAAAGTTGCTTGTTTCTGGTCAACAAGAAACAATGTCCTCTGAGATGCATAAACCATAATCATATGTAAAAAGAAAAGTATTTAAGAAAATAACTGTATAGATTCTGGACTGTTTCGTTTCAAAAGTGTATTCATATTATAGAATCTTTTGACTTCTTACAAAAAAAGGACCACGATACTTTGCTTTTTATGCTAGTATGCAACACTAGCTTTGACCATCACCCTTTTATCGGCAAAATCAAGTTAGAATTGGATTTTGGGGAGCGTCTTTGGTTCTGCTCACCCTCTAGAACTGGATTGGACTGGAGCAGCTGTTCCTTGACCTTGTTGACCTCTTGGCCCTTCCCACACACCGCAGCCACATATGACATCACCAGCTTACTGGCCTCTGAAATAGACATTAAAAACACAGAGAGACAAAGATAAATATTCAAAACCCAGAGTTACACACACAAGCTTAGACAGAGAGTGACACCCATGTTGGAATATTCCCTGTGAAAACCCCTGACATCAGTCTCCTTCACACAAATGATTTCAGGGTGTGGGCGAGGCACTGATTTTACAGTAGACAGACACCAGACTTGACATAACCACATCTTAATGACTGTGTACTTTACTATTGTTGCATCATATTTTCATCATTGAAGTAGCTCACTGTGAAAAGAAAGACAACTGAGGTCATTTCAAAAAGCGACTGTGTAAACTTCTTACGTTTAGAGTGAGGTCAGGCACTAGTGTTGTCAATCACAATACACTACAATACATTTCAAACTTTTACGCGAAGGAAAAGGCACGATGTTGATTTAGACACTGCAATGATGAAATGATAAAGACAAGTATGTGATTGTCCACATATATTATTATTATAACATATGCTACTTATATATATATATACTTATATACATATACTTCTTTAGTTGATCAATCGTAGGTTGTCAAACATCAGAGATTGATCAATAGTAAAAATGGTATCAAAACTAGATACTAATATTGTATGTAAGTATCAATAAGGGATATCACATTAAACATTAAATAAAGGTTTATTTTCCTTATTTTTTTCTTAATTTTTCTATACTTTACTTTATTTTACTTTAATATTTTTTGTTTATCTTGTTTTGTTTTGTGTGCTGGGTGAAAACTCATGAAAAAAAAAAAAAGTTTCCTGAACAGTTTTAGAATGACCTTGAGCTTTATCAGAAGACCATAAATAAAATACTAATATTTTGTTTTAGGAAAGACAAAAAAAGGACTTGCAGATAAAAACCATGTGAACTGAGAAAAATATTATTTTGTATAGATTTTTTGGTTATTCTTATTCTTCTTATTCTTCTTATTCTTCTTAATAATAATAATAATAATAATAATAATAATAATAATAATAATAATAATAATAATAATAATAATAATAATAATAATAATAATAATAATAATAATAATAATAATAATAATAATAATAATAATAATAATAATAATAATAATAATAATAATAATAATAATAATAATAATAATAATAATAATAATAATAATATTATTATTATTATTATTATTATTATTATTATAATACTACTGGCGTGGTTTAAATCTGTATTGAGCTTGTTCCTTGTTATAGAAATCAAGTTGGAAATGTTTTTTTGTGATAACACTTATTCATTGGTCAAAGGGATCTTAGTCGGCCACATTTTTATTCATCAACAAATTATTTTAAATCTTCTCAACTTTCTCCAACAACACATTAGTATTTGCCTATAATACGTAAATATAAGTAATTTGTATTGATTGTCTACAGGAGGTTTAATCATGTCCTGGAAAATTTGACAAATATCTGCCAAATTACTGAAATAAATAAAATAAAAACTAGGCTTGTACTATATTCTCCTGAACCTCACATAGCAGTAAATCCAAACTACAAGCCTCCAAGCACAAACTGTTACAGGATGATCCCAAAAAGACTAGAGATTTAGCCAGAAGTGACACACGCATCAAAAGACATGTCTCTGTCTGCTCCGAATGATGGGTCTTGTAGCCCGACTCCTGGCATCATTTTCCTGTCCGGCCCGATGACAGCCGCACGGCACTGATGTAGTTTACGACGTGCCAAGAAAGGATGAAGAAAAGCTTTTGACAGAGGAGTAGAAATCATCCTGGTACGTAAGCCGGGACATTTTACAAGACTGGAGGAGGGTGCCCTGCTGAGTAATCTTGCTTCCATCTATCAGATTAGCAAAATAAACCTCCCTAGATGTCTCACTTTGACAATAAAATGTTATGACTCTGGTAAATTATGGTGCCAAAAGATAGCACAGGTCGCCGTGATTCATTTCTCACTGAATGACTAAAAAACAGCACAGAAATCATGCACATTTATGACTGAACATAAAACAAAAAACTTAATATCTTAAAAGCACACTTAAAGTCTCCAAATTGTTGTTGTTATATGCAGCACTGCAAAAACATAAACATTGAAATGCGACTGGATGATTTTCAGATTTCAACACATGATTGTAGTTTAAAGGTGCATTATGTAACTTTTCTGAGGTTCTGTCACCTGCTCATCTCTTTGAAGATGTTACTGCTTTGCCTTGAGATGTTCCACAGAATGGCATCGAACTTGCATTTATTCACGTCTCCATGGAGATAGATAAGTTTAAAGTAGCTAGTTGACCAAGATTGTTTTTGCCCTGTACAGATCATTGTGAAAGCAGCTCTGTTGGTCAGAATAGTTCCAGTCGGCAGCTGAATGACGCCCAACGGACCTCTGTGGGGGAAACAATCCATTCATTTTAATGCATCAGAGCAGGTCTTTCACCCACTGTCCAACAACTACAAGAGCAAACACCGAGATATTATGAGTTATATTATATTATATTATTGTGTCAAATACAGACAAAGACATGGAGAAGAATAAAGGGGTTCAATGGGACACATTTTTTAATTTATCCAAGAATACTAATGTTAGGTGCGAGCTAAATGCTACCACTATGCTAGTGTGGGCTGCTGTAGTTTACATCTTCAGAATCAATCTGTTTACATTTCTGGGGTAAATCCAGGTCAACAATGTCTGTTAAGACTCGGGTGTGACTTGATTTGACTTAGTTGTGCTTAAAATAAAATGAGTTCGCCAAGAAAAAGGGGGAAAGAAGTTGAGTTTCCAATAAAATCATGGGAGTTTTCCCCCATGGCAGACCAAGCCCCCCGATAGGACACTGTATCTAAGACCGCTGTGTCTGTCTAGAGTTTTGTATCATCGGAGAACCAAGAAATGCACTATTAGCATGCTAGCAGTCAGCAAAACTTCACTCTGGCCTCTGAAAGTTGTAAAAGGTGTTTGTGTACCGCATTGTGGTGAATAATTAGGATGCTAGGAATGCGCTAGGAAAGTGCAGTTTTGTTATTCATGTTTTTAAGACCGTGAAAATCGGCTACAGTGCCTTTTTCACATAGTGCACCTTTACTATGATAAAATAAATTTAATTATAAAATTAAAAAATGTGCAAAGATGCCACCAAACCGTTAATGAGGCAATCAAATCGCCCCAGGTCAAAACGTAACATTAATGCCACATTCTGAATACAATCAGTTCAGATCACCAGTTTTTATATTGAAATATTTCTTATATTCAGGCTATAGGAAAGAAAAAATGTGATTCTAATATGCCACACGCCTTTCTTTTATGTAGTGCAGCTCAAGGGCATCTGGTCTTGATACAAACTCTCTATATATGAAAGCTCATTTTTGCGCAATAATACCATCCACATATTATTTTCACCATCACGCTGGTTTAGTCATAAGGCCTTCAAAGGAAATTCCATTCATTATTACAGGAGCAAGGTATGTCATATTCTTCAATAACATAAAGCAGTAGCTAGACAATAAAACATACCAGGCACTGACGTTACCTTTACTTCTGGTCTGAAAACATGCAAAGTTCAAGGTCTTCATCTAAATGTACAGAACAGTATTTTATCTATGCGAGGTACGTCATTTCTTGTACAGTCAACGATTTTCTTAAGACAGCCGTTATCTGTGACCTTTAATGCTTATCTTTTAGAAATCGGAGCAGTGGCAAGTTATGTCTACACTTTGAACAAAAAGCTTTGTAAAGAACAGATAAGAGAGCAAGACTGGGACTACCTGGTGAAACATGGTCTACTGTATATATCTTTCATTCATTCATTCATTCATTTTCTACCGCTTATTCCCGTTAGGGGTCGCGGGTGACTGGAGCCTATCCCAGTGACTTTGGGCCTTAGGCGGGGTACACCCTGGACAGTGGCCAACTCGTCGCAGGGCTTTTATCAATATCAGTAGCTTTAAAACCAACATGAAAATACAAAAATATTACTTATGATGCATCTCAGAAAATGTTATTTGTTTTAACTGAATAGAATAAAGTCAATGAGTAAAAACAAGGATGCAAAATGCTGGCTTTGTGCTATATTGCTAATGCTCTCTACCCAGACACAGACAGCACTTAGTCAGTTCTCATTCCCATTTTCTTCTGGGAAAACTTCAGATAAGATAAGAGAACCTTTATTTGTCCCACAATGGGGAAAATTCAGTAGGTCGATCAGGTAAATACAATAAGAGAAAAGTAAAGTTGTACTCAAAGCGGGGATAACATGTGCCTGTAAACTCTAGATGTACAAAAGATATTTACAAAAAGTATTTACAAACAAAGAGGAAAGGGCAAAAAGAATAATAACGCTAATGATAGCCCTGCAATAATTGTCCAAACAACTATGTTCCTCAATTGCTTTAAGCTTATGTTTGATTGCATTTTTTTTTTTACCCATGGAGAGGTTGTTTGTTTGGCTGGAATGTTCTTTGTCTTTTTGGTTTTATTAGTCAAAAGTACCTTGAAACGCATGTATTCTTACTGTGAGTGGGCTTGCCTCTGAACAGATCTGACCTGTAACTTGGCCTGGATTTGTTAGCTTTTTGTTTCCATGCAGATAGATGTAAAGTCATTCCAGGCAAAGCAGTAACATGTCCATTAGTGTTGCCAATACTAACATTTCAAACTCGATTTTGATACTAAGGAATAAGCTCGATACTACGAGGATAATTAAAGCTGAAATACCCCATTTTCATATAGTGAAATAAGGAAGTAGGTATTTAAACTAATTCCCCTCACAAACACAAACTTCTGCTACACTTTCAGGGGAGTAAAACAATATCAACTAAACCATGACAAAAATAAACAAAGCTATTTTTTAGACAATATGCAATCATTTTCAACATAAAATAATAGCAGTTTCTTTACGTTACCGCAGGGTCCCATTCACCTTATTCTGGAATAATAGCTCTAATAAAGCTCAAGATCATTCTAAACCTGTTCAGGAGAGGTACAATACTGTCGCCGTTTATGTGATTTATTCTTAGTATTGACACTCGCTCAAATGAGAATCTAGTGTCGATAATAATTTCAATATCTATTCGTGAAGTTAAGGTCAAGGTGCACTTTATTGTCCTCTGCCTTTAAGTATCAGATTCTCAATACTTTTGACCAAATGGCAGATCCTAAACCAGAAAAGTTCCACAGTGCGCCTATATTACCCGTTTTCCCTGCGCCGCTCTCTCCTGTGATGAGAATGCACTGGTCCTTGTCTTGGTCTCGTAGCGATCGATAGGCTTCATCTGCGAGGGCATATCTGCAAGACACAAAACATACAGACACTTTAATAACCACTCATCCAGTCGAAAAGCACACTTTTTTTATTTAGTCGTGGGTTATTTTTGGTGACAGAGGATCATAGTCTGGTGGGGCCACATGGCGTCTGCTCTAATCAATAGCATGTGGTTTTATAGGAAATGAGGCTGCAAGTGTAGGCCAGCCAGTGAATCGTAGCCTTATTTTGCTCCACTGGCCGAGTTAGCGTTTGGCTTACAGAAATGGAATAATGACAACTTCCCTTCCACGCTTGAACTCTTAACCCAATGTGATCAAAAGTGCTGAAAACTACTTATTACTGCTTAAGGGGTATTTAGCTTTTAATCTGTTTAACTTGTCACTGCACTTTGAGATTATTTATTGCCAAGTACATTACAAGTACAGTTAAAATTCCCCGTTTTCAATAAATAATGGTAGGCGTCTTCTAGTTTACCCGTTCTTCAAAGCCACTTGAGCACAGGAGTGTTTGCTGTGGACAAAAATAAAATTGTTAAGTGTTTTTGTCCGTGTAGCTGAGCGAAATGTGTTTTAAAAGCAGCTCAAGGTGTCAAAATGAGGCAATGTATGCTATCTGCGGAAAATCTAAAGTGGTTTGTCGTCTGAGAAGTTGTGAGAAGTGCTTATGAACTCACTGTGGTGAATAATTACGAGGGGGATAACTTTGGGCTGCTGTAAACAGTTTAAAAATCGACTAGTTCCGTTTTTCCATTACACTGAAGTCACTTGCCATTTATTGATGTCCATATGCTACACTGGGGCTTGGAAATATGGTGATAAAACTGAATTGTGATCTAATTCCTGTAACAGTCAGCCATTTCGGTAAAATCGACATATTTATAGAGATATATTACAGTGTATATTACAGTATATATCTTGTTGAGGTTGAAGTATTGCAAACAAAACAGACCATAAAATCAACCACAAAACTGCAGAATTATCACTTGTACCCTTGTTTGGGAGCTTACACCTGTGCTTTTCCAAAACATTGACATGTTTCTTGATTAAACCAAAATCGTGATTTGGCACCAGTCAAATTGTGATTGTTAATTTCTTGACATATCAACCAACCCTATGCTATACTAGACATAAAAATATTCATAGCCACTTATTGTACAACGGTATTTGTTCTATAATTGCTCAGTGCTCTGGAAGATTTCAGTCTATTTAAATAATACTTGTTCATTTTGATTATTTTATTGCATAATTCTATTCTATTGCTATTCTTGTATGTTTTTAAGATCAGGTACAGTACAGCACCTTTAAATATTACGTCTTATCATTATTTCAGATTGGTCTCCCTTTAGTTCACTTCCTTTAGTTGAACTTGAGATTTTCCCAATTAGCAAACGGCTTGTAAAATATCTCACGGTGCATTAGTGAATGATAATAGAGTGTGGGCCAGCCTATAATAAAAATGAAGGCTATTGTCGTGCATTCCAGGACGCTGACACAATGGGAAAGTTGACCTAATAATGGCACCCTCGTCCCACTAAAATCCCAAACAATATATTATTTGTTCTATATGCACTCGATCCTTTATTCGGGTTTCAAAGCAGGGTGTGGACAAGGTTAGTTGCCGAAAAAATAGATAGGGAGGAGTGACATTTTTTTATGATACTGGCATGTGAACACTTTTGTACAGGCTCCATATTGGCAATGGATTGGGTCATTTATGGACCACATCTGGTAATGCTGTGTGCAAATTGCTTCCTCTTGCTAAATACCCAGCCTGTGAAACACTGTTCGCTAATCTCTTAAAATTACCACCTTAAATTCTCCAGTTCCACCTTAACACAACGAAAATAAAAATTTGCTTGAGGTAATTTGGGAGAAATGCAACAAATAGCATTTCCCAAGTGTCTTATGGAGAGTAATGGTTAGCCCTGGGTCATGGTTGAACTTAGGTCTTGGAGTAATGTGATAAATCAAGTATTCTAATGCAGACTTAGTATAAAGGCAGCAGTAATGTCAGGCATACTTCACACTTGGCACTAATGGGCAAGCCTATTAAAGTAGCAGAACTAATATTGTCTTTAAGAGGCAAGGTTTAGTCATACCTGCCAAGAGTGGTTTAAATGTCAAACTATAAAGTCTACAAAGTTCCCAATCCAGAGTTTTATTTGGCTCACAATAGTTTCAAATAATTACTTCTATTACCATACTGTAAAGACCTAATATAGTTAATTAGTAATATTTAACACTTGTTGTTTATAAGCTTTTTTAGAAGCTTTGCTCCAGGGGCAGTGTAACGTCTCTTATTGTATTCTCAATAGGCCTGTTTGGATAATTACTACATTGACTTATTGTTCAATAAATGAAAGCCAGAGCAATATTTTTGAGGGGGTAAATATTTATTGTGTGTGTCTTTTTTTGCGCTAATAGGAAACTTTTTGTTTGTTGTTCTTCAAATTTCAGCAATAGTGGGATGAATAATTAATATATTACACTCATAAACTACACCAACTAACTACTTAAGCGTTTCATTCTGCTCCTTTTCTTAATTAGAGCTCATATTTTTTACAATATGGTTTATTTGGAGAAGGGTTTACTTTGATTTTCCAACTTTAACGTTATTGTGTTGTGGGTTAAAGGTCCCATAACATGCAAAATCGACTTTTCAGAGGTTTTAACCTTCCTACAGTGCTATTTGGGCCTCGTATGTGTGCCCAAAGTGGTTTTTTGATTGATTCCCGCATGTTTTCGCTACAGAACTGTCTTTTTTGTCCCCCTCGGCTGAGCAGGCAGACGGGGGCTCATCCCATGGATGACGCGGCTTCCCATGGATGACGCGGTGTTTAAGCCACGCCTCCGGGAAGCGCAGTCGCAGAATAAAAACCGCTAATGCTAATGCTACACAGTAATTACACGATGGATAATGCATAGATCGAAGAGGTAGCTTGTTATTTACCAAACGTCAACGCAGCGTTGTCGAGGTACTGCGTCCACGTCAAACTCCAGGTCAGATCCAGGACGTAGGACTCAGCACGACGCACCGTCAGGACGGATAAAAGGTTTATTCCCGTGTTTGTGTATCGCTGTTTACCGGAGCACACGGCGCATGCGCACTATCTCCGCTCTAGGCTTTGGCACGAGTTGGGAGGGGGAGCTGCGCGGGTTAGGCGGGGGAGGCAGCATGCTCTCTGTTCGGGGGGGTCAGATCTCAGAGTGAGCCGTTTGCTTTTGCAAGGAGGGGGGCCAGTCCAAGAAATGGGTGTTTTTTGGAAACTGTTATGTTATGGATATTGCACAACGCAAAATTTTATCAACAAAGCCCTTAGAATAGACTGTGTAAAGGGGAAAATAGCAGAATATGGGACCTTTAAAGTAGCTTCAGCATTTTTCGTCGATCCCTCATTCGTCCAGGCGTGTTCCAGATTTCAGGGGGTTGTAATGATAACCCCTGAAACCTTTTCTACGGTGGCTTCAGCATTATTGTTTTTCATATTTTCTGTAGCATTACATCACACCACAAAATCTGTTATGACAGGCCTAATAATTGAATAATTGAAATCCCAATTATAAATGTGATACATTTCTGAGTCCTATTATGCTCATGTCTCAACCAATGACTGTAATAAGCATCGCCTGCAACAAGACAGAGAGGGAATTCCACCATCAAAATATATGCTAGTGGGATTAATTATTTTCTAAATGCAACATCATGTCTTAATTTTTAATTTTATGCATGCCTTTTTCATATATATCTTGCATGCATGAATAAAATATATATCCATTTTATTCATTGTTTTATGTTGCACCTTACATCAAAACAAGTTCCTATGTTGAATTTTGATCACCGACAATGGCAATAAATAAATGATTCTAACTCTGATGTCTCATGTGACTGTATGAACGAAGATATCAAGCAACAGTAAAACGATCAAAACCATATTGTTATGAATTTGTCAAATGTGTTTCTTCTTCACTTGTGTTTAGCTTACACTGTGTGAATTACAGATGCAATAGCTTTGTAAAACACACCATCAACGATTTAAACTAAAAAGTAAAACATCAATGCATTACCCACAATCCTCTGTGCAGTGGGCAGTGGCCAGGAGTCTAATGACACCAACAGCAGCATTGACCTCCAATTCGGTAACTGATTATTGGTACAAAGAGCCCACAAAAGACCAGGGGCAGTAGATGGACTTTCAGATGAGAGCGTTTCAGTCCACAGTAAAACATTGAGGTCTGATGGTTGCCTGGTTTTTCCACTATCAAAACAACCTCTGGACCAAACCCTGACCAAGCCACGCTGCCATTACCGTCCTCCCTGTTTTAAACCTCAAGACGAGGTTCTGTACCAACCAGCCTCGACAAAATGCTAATTCAAGCACATGGTAGAGACATCCATGCAAACTTCGAGGGGTATTATCGCTATATTATGTGACTTTAGGGAGACGTTAGCTTTGAAGGTTGTCAAGAAGAAAGGCGTTCTGGCAGCGAGGCTAAGGTTGGACGGTACAGTAAAGAGCAGAAAGGACTAATGGTTGTTCTAATGGATCGTGTGGTGTATAAAGACCCTCGAGGGAGAAACGGGGGGATTTCAGTTTCACTTGAAGTCATAGTTTGGAAGGCTTTAGAGCTGAAATTACATGGGAGGTGAAGGTGGCAGGGATTTGGCCGAGGCATGATTATTTTATCTTTACCAAGGAACCAAGATTGAATGTCGGGTTGAATCTACTGTATATCAATGCAGCCCTGATGAGTTTCCATTAACTTCACAGCATTATAAAGTCCGTTTCATGGGTCTCAGCTTAAAAAATATGAAAAACATGTATCTATCAATTGAAATGATGCTATGAATTTAGAGAAACTCACTGCATAAATAATGTGTCTTGTATCCAATAGGAAAGTATGATTACATTTCAGATTGTTCAAAATGGTGAATCTCAATGAGAATAATAAAAATTGTGTTTCTAGATTTGAGTCAATGTTTAGTTCAATCATACTTTTATACAACATGGATGCAAAAAAGAACGGTGACTGAAGATCCATTCTTGGCTCTGTCAATTTACTGAATGTCTCTCCCCACTCTAAACCTATACTGCTCAGTCTGTTTAGGATTGTTGGCCAAAAAACGCAAAAAAAGCAACTATTCTATCATTTCTCTCAGTCAAACAATTTCCCCCACCCCCACAATTTCTGACAGTCCCTGAACGCCCCTCGCACCACCATCATCCCACCAGCACTTTTGTGAGGGGCGAGCCTTGCCACGGGACATTACGTCACTGCTGAAAAGGGGCAGCTCAGCGCGGCAGATGTCGGCTTTGTCCAAACACTGCAGTCGGCTGACCTGATCCTGACAATGAGCGAACCATCACACAATTATGTCGCCCCCGTGAAAAGGCCAGAGCAGCCCAGCAGTGAACGCGGGTTAGGGGTGGGACCAGGGGTGTGAAAAGGGGTAGTGGGAGGTACTCTGCTAGGAATGCATCAAATGGGTCTCTCTAGACTACTTCTCCTTCAAAAGAATAGTCATATGAAAACAAAAAAGGGTCACATTTATCACAATTTATGGACATTCATAGCACTTTCTATCAAGAAATTATTCACCTGTTCACACTCAGATTCACTCAAGACTTTAACATACAATATGTGTACACAGACAATGGAGGCAAGGCTAATGAAGTGTCTTGCACAAGGATCTAATGAAACTATGTATCAGTATCTTTCGAGTCCAAATTACAGAAGAACATTTTATTTATTTAATGTAATATAATAAAATCTGTTTTGCCCCAGTGCAATTAGCTCTTAAGGTCAGAATCAGACCTCTCTGTGTTGTCTGCATCTAATAATAGAGGATTTTATTCCCAGTGAAGGAGGAGGTGCATTATTAGCTATTATGCTAAAGTCTAAGCTTTACAGTGAGCTTTACAGTGAGAGTAAACTTTGCTATTGGCTCCGAAAAAAAAAAAAAAATCGCACTGAATAATTATGATTCTCAGAATGCATTTGGTTAGTGAGCAATAAACCGCTGGACCCTGCGAACAGTTTAAAAATGCACTAGACAAGAAATCAGGACAATCAGGTACAGTACCTTTAAATCATTTGAACTTCTAAATTGCACTTTTGGACTTGCTTCTCTGCATGGGGGTGTAATCATTTTGCCTAGAATGTTCCACAATATGCCATTAAACCCCTCTATGTTAGCATTTTTTGCTGATACAATGCAGTTAAAAAGATGTATTCTTCTTATTGTGAGCTGGTGCTCCATGTGTGACCAGTAATTTGGCCTGGTGGCACCTCCTGGGGGATAAAATCGATAAATCTAAGCCACACTGTGTACAGAGAGATTATTGCCATGCAAACCCTCCATCAGAAAAGTTGCATAGTGCACCTTTAAGTTCCTGCAAAGTTAGAGCCAATGAACCTACAAATGAAAGTTCAACATAAACAAGTCTCTGCAGGATGTATGGCAGCTGTCGACTTTCTATATGTGAACTCACTAACACGCAGATTAGGCCTGATATTTCCCTTGTGGTCCACAGTGATATAATGTTAACAGAACTGGGTGTACCACTTCACAAACGCTGTAATTACAAAGACGATGAAGCCTCAAGGTCACCATCAAACGGCCTTGGTCTCCGTGTGGGGCTCGGGCAGCCTTGGCTCTGACTCCGCCCCTCACAGCTGCCTGCAGGCTGTAATTTGGCCTTTGCACGTGGCAGCGGCGAGTGCCCAAAACCACGCGGGACGGGGGCATGGATGAGGTAAACGCTGCAGATTTGATCATTTTTAGATTGAACGTGATGAGGTCACACTCTCAGATATAGAAACTCTCAGGCAAGTATTCCTCTATTAATTTTTATGTGGCATTATATTAGAAAGTCCAAAAGAATCAGAGAAAGTTTTATTGCCATTGTCACTAAACTACATTCACAAAGTAGGAATATGCTTAGAATGCTCAAATGATCACAACAAAATAAATAATAGTAAAATAATATAAAAAAGGCATGTATAAAGTAAGGTTTTGAAATAAAAACAGACTTGACTTACTATAAATACAAAATATGCAGTAGCGACATGATATTTGTTGACAGAAATCTTTTAAAGTGACAGATAGGCCATTATGTTTCATGAAAACACAAAGTTGAATGTAGAAAACTGAATCCTTTATTCTGGCTTATATATATTCATCCAAAAGAGCTGAAAGATAAGACTGTGTAGATTTAAACGGTCTCAATTAGAAAACTATGAAAAGGTATTCTTTGCAAATGTTCTTGGTCAAAAAAAAAAAAAAAAAATCCTTATAAACTTAACAATGGCTTATCCTTCTAATGACATGAAATGCACGTGATTCTTATATATTGCTACTGAGAACTGAATCTTACAACAAGCTGGACGTATTAATGTATGTTTATTTATTTTTTTTTTACAGAATTGTTCATCCACATGAAAAACCAACAAACAAAAAGCTATCAATTACCCTGCTCTGAATTCATGTAGGCCTGTAGAACATTGATGACATGTGAAACCTGGGAACAGTCCAGTCAGTCATTTTTAAGCTGCATCTCTCTGTAGCTGAGTCTCAGGATGACATGATGAGGCCTGCTGCGTGTGACCTGAATCTGTAAACAGGGCGGGTGCTGCCAGGACACACTGTAAAGCTCAGGGGCGGCTAATGAAGTCGTAAAGTGTAAAATTGTGGTTACCAAACTGAGACACAAACACACGCTGCTGGTTCGACAAGCTTCTTTGATCTCACATTCTTTTGCATCAATGCGGATATATAGTATTTTGTAGGAAACGTTGAGGATTAGTTTTTATTTGGAGCATGAATCATTTTTAATAATTCCTGCTTGTGTTGTATTTACTTGTTGCTTTTGTTTAATCCTGGCTTAGTCCTAGTTTTTCAGGGCTGGCTTAGTCGATGTTTTACTGAGCTAGTTTGGTCCTCGTTTTACCGAGCTGGCTTGGTCCTATCGTTTGGAGTGGGCCTAGTCCTGTCGTTTGGGGTGGGCCTAGTCCTGTCGTTTGGGGTGGGCCTAGTCCTATCGTTTGGAGTGGGCCTAGTCCTGTCGTTCGGAGTGGGCTTAGTCCTGTAGTTCGGAGCTGGCGTAGCCCTGGCCCAGTCTTGATTTAGTTCTGGCTTTGTCCTTTTTAGTTCTAGCTGACTTAGTTCTTCATTGAAGTTGGCTTAGTCCTTATAGTTTGGAGCCATCTTAGTACAATAGTTCGGAGCTGGCTTAGCTGATTTTAATCCTGCCTTAAACCTGTAGTGGTTTACTCATATTTTAGTCTAGTTTAACCTGATTTGTCTTTTTTGACCTAGTTTAAACTTAGGCGATTAGTTTGAGATTTAAATTGCTTGTGTAGAAATTTATATTGAGGCCATGTCAGGTCTTTTACAAACAATATTAATCTTTCTGGAGGCTGTTTGTGATGCCTTCATGCTGAGTTTAGCGCATTAGCATAGGATTTTTGAGCTTTGAGTTTTGATCTTTTTATAGAAATCGCTTGACTTTGTTCTGCACTTTTTGCACTAAACTTACTTTTGTTGCTGTTAGCGTACAGTAGCCTGTGATCTCAGTGGGATCAGGCTTCCCTCAGGAAATCCGCCCGGCAAGACAAACAGCTAGGAAGCAACTTTTTTTCCTGCTGCTGTCAGACCAGGTGGAAAAAAAAGACATAAGGGAGATGAGACGGAGAGAGAGAGCAAGAGAGAGCGCGCTGGAGTGAACCCCCACACACACACTGCAAAAAATCATTATCTAGTTCTGAAGAATTTATTTTAGAATATTAACTTGGATTAGAGAGGTCTGTAGAACATTCAACTTTTTACGTGACAAAGTTTTGAGAGTCCAAAGTCCAACATAATTTAGAATGAAATGAGTTTTTAAAAAATGCAAATGGGGTCAATTTTGTTGTCTTTTTTAGCTTCGAATAAAAACATCATAAATTGGGGGAAAATCAGCTACATTAGTAAATTAAATATATTCAGATATAAAAACTACTCATTTTAACCTGGATATTCTTTTTTGCAGTGCACATACTGTACAAAGGCCTAAAGTTGAGACAGATGTGGGCTATCTGTGAACGGAACAGGATCGTGGCGATGTCTGGGAAACATGTGCTAATGAGAGGAGCTCTGGCTTAACCCCGGACAGGAATCTAACACATATCTGAGCTTTTGGGAAACGATTACGCCGTCTATATCTGTCTGATTAAAGAAGTGTACAGAAGAAACTAGTATTAACTGATGGTGATTTTGAAGATATAATATTAAATGTATGAACTACAAAGCCTCTACAGTGATGTGCATTTTTATTTCGATATTTGTATTCCAAATGTGGCACCAATGCAATCATTGATGTAACAAATGTTTGGAATATATGCACAACTGTAATATTATTTCATTAATTAGCATTATTGAGGTTACAAGTGTGTACACATGTATCATAGCGAAGTTATTAGAAACAGTGTGCAACAATTCTTGTCAACAAACTTGTTAAATAGGATAATGCCCCGGTCTGCTCTATCTCTATAGTTTGCAATAGTAAAACGTATTGCTCTAAAACTTAGTGCTTTTTTAAATTATTTTTTTCTCCCTACTAACAATAGTTCAAAGCGTAATTGGCTAGTAAAGGCCCCAGTATAGCAGATAGTGTTTCCTCCTTCAAAATGTATTTTAATAATGTTTCAAAATTAGTTCCCAGATCCACAACAAAAGCCAAACATTTTCTCTTTTCACATTTCTGACTTTTCCACTTGACAATTTAATCGTCTTACTACCATCAGTGTTACAAAGGCAAAAAGTAATTTAATTTGTTCTAATCATGTGGAACAAATGAAGTTGCTTTGTATGCGTCTTCAAATCCCACTTTTAATTAGACCAAGGAAGAACTTTGAATCCCAAGATCTCCCAAAGTGCAAGTAAAAAGGTAGTATAAAGCTTACCTCTACTTTCTCAAATTAGAAGCTGAGTCGAGAGCTTCATGCTGTCACTAATCTTTAATTTATCCAACTCTCACTTAAGGTTGTCTGGCACTCCTTCCTAATTGCCCATTGATACTGCACCACCCATGCACAGAGCTCAGAGGGGGTCCAGGGCTTTCATTTACTGCAATTTTCTCTCTCTCGGCAGGCGAACACTCAAGACCATATCCTCAGAAAAGCAGGAAGTAAGCACGCGGAGAAAGGTAGAATAACATCCGCAGAAACTCAAACAATGACTGCTCTTAGACACTTTTAGACACTGAGAAGGGAACTGTGGTTTGCAAAGTGTTCACAACAAAGACAAACGTACTACCACGGAAAATAGTGGAAACAATTAAACTATAGCATTGTGAAAAGAACTAGAATGAGTCAAAGGATTAACATATGGAAGGAACTCAAGAATGGCTCGTTTTGGTGTCAAATTTAAAATGAAAATACAATCTATAGTTGAGTGAGATGGTAAGATTACAGCTATACCTGAACTGGAACAAAAGCACGACTAAAGCAGGACTCCACGAGGACTAAAGTGGGATTCACCTTGAGTGTACATTGTATTTAAGAGGTAACTTGGAATGTAAAGATATGCAAATCTCAGGGTACAATATTATCACAATAATTCAATAATAATAATTCCACTGTAAGATATTTATTGCAAAACTGAGAGAAGCAAACAGAATGATAGAAATTATATATATTTCCTTTTAAAATGCCTTGACAAACCTTTGATGGGAATAATTTCTGCCATATTCCAAAGAACAGTCTAAAAAATACAGGTATAAAGGTATTAAATTGCTTAACAACAGTTATGTTGTATGTTATATGTGTTGTCACCACTGAAATGGAGCAAAGGAACATGGTCTGTGTAGTTACCTCTGTTTTCTTAGCTGTTGCTGCAACTACAAAAACATTGTAAAGAAAATACAATTGCAGAATTATAAGTACACTTCTTTTGCCACCATCTCTACAGAATAAGTTTGACACTTGTTTGAAATAATCGTGATTTCAATTGAGTCAAATAAGAGTGATCATATTTTTGCCATAATCCAGCAACCCTACATTTAAGCAAAGGAGTGTGTAATTCTATTGAGATAGATGTAATTGTGAGACATTTGACAATACACAATCACAATATTTCGGTTATTACATCCCTGGCATTTACATCCGCTTATTTGCTAACAATGTCAACGTTATTTAAGACAGATTTTGACAAAAAAGTTTGAAATTGTGCAGAAATGGGGAAAGCTAAAGCATCTGAACCACTAATAGAAAACCATGTACCACCAGAAGAAGCCCATGACCTCGACCACAGTTTGATAACCACTGTTTGATATCAATCCGTATACCACGCTCTAAACACCCAGCAAGTTCAAGCATTATGTCTTTTTTCCAAACAATATTTTCGGTCTTGAGCCACTTCAACTCTTCAAGGCCTTTGAGACTGCAGTTCAGAGCTGCTGGCTCACAACAAGCGACCGGCTGACCTCATATAAAACCAATTATACTCCAATGACTGCTGTGTGAAAAGCCCACTGCTGAAGGACAGCAGATAGCTTCCCTCTACTTCACTTTTCTCATCCTTGGACAAGACTTGAATAAATAAAACTCTAAACACACAATTCAGATATAGGGATCAGTAAACAAAATACAGAAAGCATGTCCAAAGGTTCTCAAATTATAGCATGGATTGGTCTTGTTTGGGTTTAATTTTAACTAGGAATGTATAAGAATATATAAATGTATTGTCTCGATTATTGTAACATCATCAACACAATGCGATGATTCACACATAATTGACGAAACAATAAAATTCATTTTCTTTCATCCCACTCTCAAAATAAACACGAAAAGCTCTGTGAAATCAAACTTTCTCAGAGATAAAGAAAAGTCAATGTGACATTAACAGCAAGATAAAAAGTTCACTTTCCATTTAAGTTTACGTAAGTAAAAATTGAATTGCAATGTATCATTATTATGTTATGGTGATCTGAATAATGGCAATTATCAAATAACTATCTAACTAACTAATATTGATTTCTAAATTTGACACTGTATAGTCCTTAGTCCTTTCAGTCCTAGAAAAGACAGTTCATGTTTCAAAAAGTTTGTCCTGAAATGGTATTTGATCTTTCATGGCTGGGAATTTACAAAGTATTAAGAAATGACCAAGTGCGTTTGAACATTACGCAAGCTGTGTAAACTGATAACATGAGCTTATGCCATTGTTTAGTCAAATGGGAGAATGACACAGCACACTCAGACAAAGGACAAAAACAAGAGGCAATAAACGACAGCACAGGTAATGTTTAAACTGTGGTTAGCTTACAGTTGAAGTGAACAATCCCTTTAATAATTAGGTGGATTTATAACCCCAGGTCACCCTTAAAAATGATCTGAATGTGTTCTCACCTGCTAAAATAAAGGTTAATAAATAATACATTCAAAAAAAAACTATATAAATATGTATAACCTTGAAATGAAGGAGAATCTTGTTCGTGTCCAAAACCAATTAATATTTTTAGACCTAAGTGCCCTTTCATAAAATTTAAACCAAAATGCAACACATATTTTGTGAGATTTCAGAGAAGTTAGTCTCACAAACAGGTTTAATAAAAGTAGGGTTAGGGTTGGTTATACCATTTTGAGGAATGAAAGATTTTTTTTTTTTTTTTGATTAGCTAATTCTTAAATTTTATGAAAGCAAAGCAAGTTTGTGAATTTTGTTCACCAACGATGGCAATAGACACTTTCTAATTCCGATGCTAAACTGACATTTGGAGCCTTTACTGATGTTATGTTGTGTACAGTGATATATCGACTTCTGATGTACTCCAAATAGAAATACATCTTTAAAGAAAGAATTTAAGGAGGAGCATTATGTACTTTTTTCTGATTGGAGTGTTATTCGTTTGCCTGGAATGTTCCACACTTTGTAACTGGATTAACACAAAATAGATAAAATTTTAGGTTTTTAATAGTCATGTGAGCAGGCTTGCCTCTCCATAGATGTGACCTGTAACGTGACCTGGTGGCTCACCTGCTCCATGGAGATACATTTGTTTAATGGCATACTGTGAAACATTTGAGGCAAAGCAACAATATCTCCAAACAACAACACTGTTCAGGTTATATAAAGTTGCTGTATGTACCTGCTATAAGTGATCGCACATCGAGTCTAAATCACAATCATTTGCATCTCGCTGTGCAGAGGTGTGAACACAAACGGTTCTGCCCACTCATCTGGCTTACATCGCGCTGCCCACCGGAGTCACACACAAGTGCCCACTCACAGCCACCTACCTGCAGGTCCAGCTCATCTCCAACTCTCCGGTTATGCAACGGCAAAACACAGGAGGCACGTGTTAGAAGAGAGATTGTACTCTTTTAGCCTGGCGTTTTGAATATTCAGTTTTATAAGGAGAGTTTTTCATGTTTGGTAAGATAGGAAGTGTATTTTTGGTAGAAATATAAACTTAGAATCAGCCTGTTGATACTAGGATGAAGTAAGAAAGAGCTAGTGCTGTTTGGCCTTGCAATATCAGTTTTTTCACATAAAAGGAATACATATTTTGGTTGAAATTATTTGGCAACAGGCTTTTAATACAAGGATAAAGTGAGGTTAGCATAAAAATCGTACAAATAGTGGTTAGAGCAACATATCAAACGCATAATTATTCAAAAGAGGAGTAAAGTGCAGTGTGCAAAGGAAGATTTAAAGTAAGGACTAACGTTACGCTACACTTTATTGTTCCTTGGACCAGGGCCAGGAGTAACAAACACGATAATTACTTGTAGGTTATCAATCTAGTTTTATCAAGTCACATTCCCACAGCACTATTATGCAATGTCTGAAAGAATAGTGAAAACAAAAATGCCATAAAGTTGCGTGTACTTCTGTAAATGATCTGCAATATTTCCTTTGTGTTTGATGCAAATGTGGTGCAATGAAAGCACAAAAGTTACAACCGTCGCTGTTCGTATAGTTCTCTTTCCTGCCATTTAAAAACAGTGATCATAACAGAAACTTTACATCGAAAGAGAAACTGGTATTATGGGTAGCTTTATGCATCTCATCAGGTCAATAAAAGGCTTGGCAGCAGGTTGACATAATGATGCTGGTGCGGTGCCAGGGCTGAGTGACATATCCAGTGTGGGCCGGCCAATATGTTGAATTCATTTGGATAATTAACACCTTTCTGTCATATTGAATGGCAACTAAAACAAGATTAGCATGACATTATGGAAATGCTTTTTTTTTGGCTACTGCAATTGAAATATTGTTATAAGCGTTTCGAGTAAGATAGAGCTAGGGCTGTAGAATAAAAACGGTCTTGGTCGACTAAAGACGCACTCTACTGAGCGATTAGTTGACTAAAAGTGTGCCAAAAGCTATCAAAACTATGAAGTGTCTCCATGTATCTGAGCCTAACTGCACTCACAATACCACAACTGTACCGGAGCTAATAGAAATTCACACCAAATGACACCGACCACAACTTGGTATTGTTTATGTGCTAGAATTGATCCCGAAAGCCATTTGTATTTGCGTTTGAAAATTGAATCACATTGAAGACACACAGCTCGTATGTGATGGTTTGTCCTGTGACCACTCTGGCAAGAAACATATTAATTGTCTATTTCATGGGCCGATATCCGATGTCTTACTGTTGAGGCCAAAAATATATGTTATGTTACAGTAAAGGTCACAACTTTAACTTAAAAAAATAATGACGAAATGTATTTATCTGGGGTATAAAACTATTTCTGGAATGATGGTGTAATCCTAGCCATGTTTTTGCCTTATATATCTCCAGTTGTAGCTTTTATCTTAAGCACTGAGGACCAAAAAAGAAAAATATTGGTGCCACATATAGGTTCAATTTTCAATATATCATCCTTACTTACAGTACAATTTCCAGTAATGTCATGATTCAATAATGAGAAATATACTCTTGTTTCAATACCACAAGGAACTACAATGCTCTTTTATTAGGTCAAGGTTTGAGATGATAGACTTTTCAACAGTAAATAATAGTACTTTATCACACATCCTGGACCTATACTATTTCTGATAAAGCTCAAAATCTTCTAAAACTGTCCACCAAAGGTAAAAGTTGGGGATTTTTTAGTATTGATACTTGCTCAAATGAGTATCTAGTTTCACTACTAGTTTTAGTCTGGATTTGTATCTGATTTGTGATACTTTTGACAGCCCGAATTTACAATAGATTCACTTGTTTAGCTGGGCATTGAACCCATAACCTTCTCTGGGCAGCAGTAACATTAAACACTCCACCTCATTGCGTTGTCAGGAATAGGTTTACACTTCATACGCTTAATACGCGGCACAAACTCATAGCTCAAAAGGGCAACCACAAAAGAACAAATCACTCATAGCGACAGTAGCACAAAGCTCGGTGTCAGGCCTCGGCGGTGGAGCCATTACATCCACGTGTTTCGAGCTGAAAGGTGTCCCCCTCTCTCCCCTCCCCAGAGCGGGCCTCTCTTTGCTCCATTAGCCCGCCCCCCCACCGGCCCCAAACCTCTGCGGGTGAAGGGTATTGAGCTCTTAACCATCGGGGGGCTCGATACCTCATTAAACATTGGCGAAATACGATCCCACCCCCGAGACATGGGCCTGTTCCACACAGTGCACCCACACATCCGCACGGCACTGTAGTCAATCTGTGGGGCTGAATTCGAGTAGCCCGAGCCATCTGTACGACTGAAAAGCACTGATTAGTTTATCTTAATGGGCTTGGGTCGTGCATTGAAGGGGAGCGTGGCACCTGCTGGTTAATTATACGGTTTGATCTGGGTGGGGTTTTGCTAAATTGGTCAGTAACGAAATTATGTATGACTTGAAGACACAATACAGCACCAAATATTGGGAAACTATGAAATGTAATAAGAGTAATGCTGCTGACAAACTGACCCAAACTTCCTTGACATTTTGCGGTTTCATTTAGATTGGAAAAAAAACAAAACAAAACACAAAAACAAAAATAAATGTTGTATTAGTCAGTGCACTATGTAACTTTTATGTGGTACAGCATGGCAGCAATAAAGTTATCTCTATGGAAACAAGCAGTGGATGCAACCGAGCCAAGGTACGGGTCGTATCTGTGGAGAGTCGACAAGTTAGAATGGCTATTTTCCAAGGAGAGATAAGTTTAATGCCATACTGTGGTGCATTCAAATCAATAACAACTCCATTGAGAACATGACAAGTGGCATTTGTAGGTAAGGATTTTTAATGTGACTCTGCAAAAACACCATAGAAATAGAATTGGACAGGAAGTACGCATTAGTACAATGAGCTAGCCTTTTTAAAAATGAATAACCAACTCTTTCACTTAATGTGGATGACAATTATATGCTGCTATCTCAAAAGAAACTGTCACACAGTAATGGTGCTGTAATAATAAATCAAAAAGCATAAAACATTGTAAAAAACATTGTCACATAAAAAACAATGCTTTTCTTTGACCCTTAAAACATTGTGTGATGTTTACGCAGCGCAGGACACAGCTGAGCTCAGGGTCCCACCTGATCCATTCATAACCAGTGCAACAGTAGCTTTTCCCACTGGGGCTTGTTCCTGTGAATACATTTGAAATGCCTCAATAAAAAACAATAGACTCTGACAAGATTGAAAGATAGGAAAGCAGCTGTAGTCCAGTCTGAGCCAGGGCCTGTCCAGGACGATAAATGGGCACACTTCTCTATTCGACCAAACACCTGCCTACACAAATGTTTCATAATGACAACAACGCTAACTGTGAAAGAAAACATGCTTCTGTGGTAATATGAAGACATTTATAAGATACAATACTCTTAAGAATTGCTTGAGACAAATAAAATACTGAAATGGCTTGATTACATATAGTTATTTTTTTTCAGTTGTAGTTCCATGTTGTAGAGTGCGTCAGTGTCAGATGTGGATCACAGAGGCAGAGACGCCCCGCTGTTCTTTTAATTAAAGTCACCCTGATCCGTCTCAACACAACTGAACCAGAGCCTGTGGGGACCAAATGTCACAGGAAGTAGTTTGAAGAGGGTCACCAAAGTCTTGTTAGGAAACATAGTGCACAAATACAATATAGAGGAAAATCATTACTGTTAAAAAAAAAGTCAACAGTCAAATTTGTCCTGTTACAAATGTTTGCATTGTTCAGATCCACGTTTTCTATTAATTATAACTGTTGTAATCCATCAGGTTATTTCGTATGTTAAGTGAGAGTCGACCATCTCAGAGTTTGAAGTACGAATTATGGTTCGAGCTGTGTTTTTAGGGCCATTTTTCAAGTCGGAGAGTTGCCTGGAACAGCAATTAGCTATTCAGATCAAAATATTATATCCTTTGAATGATTAAAAGTCCTAAAAATGTCAAAAACCTGTACAGGAAGCTTAAACTCATATGTAATTTTGCATTTTGCTTAAAGTGAGTGAACCTTTTCCATTTCAAACCACACATTTACTGTCTAAACACGTTCAACCTCAAAGCTTGCAGCTAGTTTGAATACCAGTCAAGTCAAATGTATTCAAATGTCCAGAAATATCAGATTTTCTAGCTCAACTGCCCAACACAACACTGAAATATTTGCATTGTTTCAACAGCAACTTCCATGTAAAATAAACTAGTCATTACTTTGAAAAGCCGTCAAAATGGAGACCCGAAACTGACTCCCATGAATACAACAAACGCTCTTGACTTTAGACCTATAGAATGAACAGCATTGACTTTACTCAAACGATTCCCATCAACAAGACTGGGTCCAGATGGCCACACAGGGATTAGGATCAATTTATTAAGCATGTTGAAACAATCTGCCTTTGAATGACATTTGGGCCCTTTTACGGGAACTTGTCTCATTATCCTGGGCTTAAACATAGAGCTTGAGGCAACAAATGTCAATCTCTATTCTAAATCATAAGAAACTTGAATTTACTGCGTGGATTATTGATGGATTTCTGTGCAATAGTTTAACCGGTTTGTACTTTTGGATTGTGTGTGTTTTTTTAGAAACCAGGCCTGGGTGCAGTTTGTAGGTGCCGCAGACTGGGACTCTTTGATGAATTTACATATGAAATTGGATGGCGATTGAGATTGTCAAGTTCACATGGTAACTGCCACCAATGGGTGCTGGATGTACTTGGTTGTGAGAATGTGACGATTGTCTTTTGTCGGTTCTGTCTGCGTCTGTGCCCATTGCTTGTACAACACAGTTATTTTCCATTGGGAGACAATAAAGTCTAATCTAATCTAATAAAGGGATTGTTTGGTATTTTCAAGCTCATTTTCCAACAATGCAAACTGTTCAAATTGTCGAGTTAAAGCAGACACAAGACCTGTCAGTCAAAATGGTTGTTTCGGTTCTTTCTAGGTCACTGTCTCCAACTCATCATTTAAACTTGACAACTGAGTATCTTCCCTTTGACCCTTGAAAGACAAATGTTGAGGTATTTGGCCTCTAAACCTCAAGAGTTGTTAACTCCAGGGAAAGCTCTATCAAAAAGGACAGTAAAACATGTTCGTCAAAATGCTACAATGCTGAGGAGTATCTTTGCAAAATATATGTTAATAGATGACACTCAATAGATTTGTTCAAATGGAGGATAAGAATGACAAGAGATACTTCGGCAAATAGTATATTTCAAAAGCACAATAAGAAGGCTAAATAGTGACATAATCATAATAAAGCATAAGTTATGATATTAAAATGTTCACTAAAGAGGAAATAGTCAATTTGCATGATATGAGGACAAAAACAACCCAGTCTTGTGTGTTGTCTTTGTCTCTCATCCCAAATGTACTTTCATTTTGTTTCGTGAAACCCAGCTAAATAGACCATCAAAACAATGATTGGGGGCATTAAGAAAATTATGGTACATTTTCTACTTGCTACTTTGGGTTGTTAAAAAAATGCATCCACAATTCAATACTAAAACTATTCATGAAACTAGATAGTACTTATCTTTTTTTAATGACAATTAACAAACAGAACAGAAACAGATCAGAGACAGCACAAAGAATAATAATAATAATTTAAAAAAACAGAGCAGAGGACATCAAAATAAAGTTAAGACACGTGTGATTTTCTTATTTTTCCAAATGTTAATGACAATGTTCAATAACTGTATTGAAGTATTGCATAAAACATGATAGAACTGTAAATTCAACCAATACTACACCATTGTCTTTATTTTAAAGATTACACACCATTTTTATTCTTACACGTGTTATTTTGCAGCCTTTTTGATAGTTCTTATTATAGACGATACACTGAATATTAAAATTTAGCTCCAACACTACAATTGTGATATTACGACCTCTTAAAAGGACAACATTTCACTTTTCCTGAAAGGGTTTAGAATGGCGTTGACCTGTTTAAGAACTAGTATAAGTCTACATGCTAATATATTAAAGAGATTACTGCTATTCTAAGTTGAAAATCGCATGGAAAAAAGGAGAAATCAAGCTTGGAGTTGTAGTACACACTATCGCTAGTAGTATACTTTCTAATTCTAACTTGTCGCTCAGCACAAAAAAAAAAAAAAAAGTCGACAGTACAGACAGCAAGCCACAAAGAAGAGTGAAAGTGCCATGTCAGGACTTTGGCTGAAAATTGAAGCCCAGATCCAGCTTTTGTCAGGGGAAAGTGTGTGATCCAGGACTGGCACACGCTGCTCCTGTCCACATGAATGGGACGGGACCAGACCAGGGCTAATTGACGGCTGCTGGGGCTTTGTTTGGTCTTTGGCTGCCTCCGAGCAAACACATGGACTTAATGCTGCTGAGTGGACAGATGGCTGCACTGTAAAGAATGACCACCGGACTCTGGGTTTGTGATCCTTGGTCCCGTCTGAAACGTTCTGTCGCTACAACATCGTGTGAAAAATGATCTTTTGTCACAGACTTTGAACATGTTGAAAAATGTAACCGTTAGAGACAGATTTACAGCAAAAGGTGCCAACTTACCAAAACTTGTCTTATTCTTTCACTGCAAGTCCTAAAATTGATTGTTTATATTTGACGGTAATGTTTGGCCCCCATGTCCTTGAAGATGAATTTCTGCTATTTTAGACAAAATGACTCAACTGAATAAATTAACCAAGTATACCATTTTCATTTATTTGGTAAATGTCTTAAACCTAATCTTAACTTAACCTAACAAAGACCAAGCTAAACAAGAATATCTTCATAACAGGGCAACAACGATTAATCAACTAATCATGACTAATCGACTATAATAATTGGTAATCGTAATAGTTAACTGGATTATAAAGGCCCTAAAACACATGTAAAAAGACCTTTTATAACAAAGACAGTGACATTAATACATCTAAATGACAAAAAAGAATAGATAATTGCTGATTGTCATTAATAACACACTTTAAATCATAAATATTCTCTATCTAGAAGCCTTCAGTAATCACATTTCAACCTTTATTTGGCTGAAAATGTATATAAATAATCGCTGACTGAACTGACCACTAAAATAAACGTTAGTGACATCCCTCTTGACTGTTTTTTAATACATTTTCTTCTATTCTGAGACAAATACAAACTGTAAATCTCATATTTAGTTGCATCATTTGATATTTGACACTGAATGATTGTGTGATATTGTGACCATGACATGACTCAGTGTCCCATCTGAGGACGCTGTGCTGTATCTGCAGCGCACAGACAGGAGGAGGACTCATAAAAACTGAACAATCGCTCTTGAGGCTCTGACCCCTCCGTCTTTGTCGTGGTGAAAGGAGGTTTTATAGAAAGAGCAGAAACATGGGGGCCAAATGGGGGCCAAATGGGGGCCAATCTCAGCCTGCAGCTTAAACTTTATGTTCTCTCTTGTGTCGCTGAATGGACGCACAGATGCCCTTCTTGACGAAACGCACCATTTATATCACGTTGTTTATCTAAAAACATGTTAATGCCTACAACTAATTCATTATTGGGAATTAATCTCCCAATAAACCAGGATCAAAGAGAAGAGCTGCCACATTTGTTGTTGTTTTAATACTAATTGTGAATTCACAATGGTGTACTGACACAGTTCTAGATTTTTTGACGCAGACTTTTTGGGTTAGAAGTGGGAGCTATATTGAAAAAGGCATAATATTGGAATTGTTTTGGAAACATGCAAAATTGGAAAATTTTGTAAATCATCTATAATTAAAACTATTAAAAATAAGCGCATAAAGAGCTAATTAGAAATACTGTATATTGAACAGAAATGTCATGTGTAATCTTTCTGGACGTTTCTGGTATATTTATTTATATATATATTCTGGTATATTTACGTTTGTGTGATACTTGAACCTCAACAAAAACATTTCCAGGCATCGTCAGAATATCGTTGCTGTTATCAAGATTACAATTTCGAAATGTTCTTCTATCTTGGGCCTTAAATCGATTTTATTGTATCCTTTCTACAAATCACAGCTAACAATGTGATTTGCTATAAATAGGCATTATTAAAAGAAGAAAAAACAAAACAAAAACATTACACTGCTCCACTGCATTATACCTTGTGTGTCTGGTACTCACATGTGTGGACTGAGCTCATAGAAGTTCCTGTTCCTGTACTCCTCCACTTTGTCCGGTGTGAAAATGGGCAACGATCTGTACGGGTTTATGGAGATCACTACGCTGCCGATGTACGTCTACGAGAACAAAACAAAAACAAACATTAAAATTCAGTCATAAATGTAGTATTTTAAACTGACAGCAAAACCATTTCCCCCCCCCAGAATACAATCTGAACTGCTTGAAATTCTCCCTGTGTCAGCATTTCTTTGGGTTATTCAGTTCAGGTTTTGTTGAGACCTGCAGTGCCTGAAGGGAACGCACTTAAATAATAATACAACATGGGCCAGACTGGAGACGGACAAGGTCATGTTGTTAGAGGCACATTCTTACTGCTATAAATGTCCAGACTAGAAACAATAATGTAAGAAGAGCAGGAAAATGGATGACCAACAATCATCCAACCTCCACAAACAACAAAATATACTGTTTTATCCTCCATAAAACCTTGAAATTTAGATTTAGATTGAAACAAGCGACAAAATGCAAGTGAAAATGACTAAAACGCAGCTAAAAGTGACAAAAAGGCATTTAAAATAGGGCTGTAACAAGTTAATCGATTAATTTCAACTAATGAACTATAGATACAGTTGTCAACTAATTAAGTAATTGAATAATTGTTAACTGGTCAATACACAAATTCCAAAACATGCCATGAGGGCTTATGACTCAGACAGAGCTGGAATTGCACAAAAAATGCTGCAAAAAATGTCTACATTTTGTGCTTTTGATGAAAATAACCTTTTATCGGTACATTTCTCCACCTTAGTGGCTTCACTTCAGCTTTATCTGGGTCAAATTGAGTAAAATTCTCATATTCACGGGCCTTTCGCATTCTAAACAACTAATTGATTAATCGAAAGAATAATCGCTCAACTAGTCAATTACCAAAGTAATCGTTAGTTGCAGCCCTAGTTTAAAAGTGATAAAATTCAACTAAAAGTGACAAAACGTTCTCAAACATGCGATTCTTTCATTAGTTTGTCAGTTTGTATTTCAGTATTTTTATCAATTCTCCAGGTTATGTTTAAAATGCTAACTTTGAACAGAATCCCATTGTTAAAATATAAATCACAAATGTAATCAAAATCGCCATACAGGTCAGAAAAAAATACTATTAGATATTTTTTCCAAAATAGAGCAGCTCAAGCTTAAATGTTATCGTTTATTGTAATATTTTCTGCTCATCGCTGTTGCTCATCAAATTTTTTCATAGAGTCGTACCTCTACCTATAACTGAAGTTTCAATAACATCCACATAGAGACAAGTTACAAGGTGCTTGTTTAAGTGACAAACAAAAATCCAACGATGCAACTTCATTTTTTTCACATTCAATGTATAATTTAGGACAGCAACAAGTTAAATCAATTAATTGTGACTAATTTAGTAAATAAATAATAATCATTGAATGGTCTATCCATAGCTTCAAAAACATGCCATGAGTTGAGAAAAAAAGTTTTATGACTCAATCTGAGGTGCAATTGCATGAAAATTATGCAGAAAATGTGCAAATTCAGTGTATTTGATGAACACACTCTTTTGTCCATAAATGTACTCCACCAGGTCCTCAAACGGTTTCACTTCAACTTCATCTTGGTCATTTTTAGTGACTTTTGTGTTCTAAAAACAATTAATAAAAAGAACAATTGCCAGACTATTTTAGTAGCACAATGATCGTTAGTTGCAGCTCAAATAGTATTTAAACAAAATGTCATGTCTATGTCTAATCAACTTTCTTTAAATTTGGCAACGTCCCAATAGCCTTTGCAAAAATAAACACAATTGTTTGTCTGGAATAGAAGGGTATGTTGTCATCATTTACTGTAGATATGAATAGAAGGGACACCATCAGTGAAAAGTCCCTCCTATATGTGCATAAACAAAGCATTTCAGTGGGAACATAAAGGAAGAAGCTGTGTTTACATGTGGGACATTCACTACATTGTTCTGGGCTGAATGAGATAAAGGGAAATTCCAAAACATGAGGAATCGTTTTTGGACAATTTGAACACAAAGAAGAGACTCCAGAGTATTCAAGCAGTCTAACATAAAGAGGAAAAATTTGAGAGGTTCTTTGCAAGTTTCCGTGCAACCTACACAACTTTATGTTTCTGTATTTTGTAAGTTCTATACCAGATACTACCCTGTGACAAGAATGCACAACATTATAAAGAATAGTCTCTTGTGGACTGACAAAGTATAAATACATCCTGGGGTGGACAACAAAGGCTATTTATTTTCTGGACAATTTTGATAACAATAATCCAAAAATATTTTGGAAATCCGACAGAAATATTCCAATGGATTTCTTTAAATATGTTACCTGAATTATCGATAAACAAATGTGAAAGAACTAAAATGATCTTCAAAAGTAAATATCACTTTGTAGCCATGTTTGAAAGATTAGTATGAATTACAAGTTTGTTTCAAAATCAAATCTTTTTGCTGTGTTTTGAGCTTTTAAATCTCAACAATATACCAGATATTAAGGCCTCACAATATTTCACTAAAGTAATAATATTACAATACTGGCATAATAATCAATACACAGCAACAAACTATATGCTGTATATCACATAAATTGATAATAAATGGAAAAAAAAAGGCAGATTTGATCAGCGATGTTCTTTAATAACTTCAAAATTAGCTTGGTTGAGTCATGCAGTATTCAAATTTTGTTTAATTCAATCAACCAAAACAATATTAGTGACAATTTGATACGTTGCCCACCTCTAAAACATCCATTTCTTTTGAATATTCATCCACTACACAAACGTTCGAACACTATCTTGTCTAAACCTTCATTTACTGTATGTATATTTAGCCGATATCTTATGCAACATTCCCGAGCACGTTGCTGATCACACTGGCACAGCAGCCTCCACTTGTCAGGTATTTTTCTGCAGGGGACAGTCATCATCCTCCCACTCCTAACACTGAAACTCGCAGCACTTTACCGGCACACGGGCCGTTCGATCGCCGCTAATGGTCGTTGCATAAGACACTTTGACGATATCGGATCATGGCCTTCTCTGCGGTGCTTCCTCTGCCTCCCACAAACTCCCAGCGTTCAACCCCAACAACATTTAAAGTGAAACTACAGAGAATGGAGTCTGCGCGCTGGGTAAATACACTTTTAACCTGTAAGTGAGAGTGTGCTGACAAAAAAGACAAAGGTACGTGAAAAGGCAACGTCAGGAGGTACACAGACCATTGTTGTTGTACGTTTACAGTGATAAGCAATGAATAATGACTGGGTTTCTTCATCACAATGCATGCAACTGTGTGTAAATTTCACCATGTCTCGTCAAACCAGAAATAAGAGCTGAAAGCAGTGCTCTGATTGGCTCTGCTTGAGGTGGTCACAGGAGTTTCACTTTGCCGTCTGAAAAAAGCTGTTCTAAAGCTGAGCCCATGCCAGAAAATTAATATTTGTGGATATTAATGATGTGTCAAAGGGTTTCTGAGAGCTAGGGATGAGTTAGAAACACTTAAAGACCTACTTTCAGTTTTGCTTTGTGAAAATTAGGTACCCCAGTTTTAAGTGAACTAGTTCTGTTTTTCGCGTTTTTCACAGTACAGCACCTTTAACTGAGGGTATGCCTGTAATAGATTAAATAAAAGTTGTAAATCAGACTTGGAACTGATCGATCTTAGACACACAATCAGTTTGGAGACTTCAAACTTCAAATGACAGGGAAGACAAGATATGAATATATTTGTTTCAACCTCCAAACAACAATCTATTTGCTCAAACAAAAGAAAATGAAGCACCTAATAAATCCCACATGCCACAACCATGAAAGAACAGTGTCTTCTTCTTTGTTAATCATGTTTTAGAAGGACAAGAACAGCAGTTAACAGGGCCATTTTATTCTTTCCCCTTACATTTTCAGGAGTTATTAGTGACACGATGTTCTGTCCCGCCGCTAAACAAAGCCATGTGTCTGCAGTGCTAAGTTGTCATGTGATAGTTTGGGATGTGGGTGTGAGGGGGGTACGAGCCACCCGCAGGGGATGATGCCACATGAGGGAAAAACACTGACATCACAGACTTGTACACAACAGATTTATTCGATAAGTATAGGCCTCTTCTCTTGTTAATAGTCCACAGTCAGAGGAAATGGTTGCAGTAGACTTTTTAGCACAGAACAGCCCAAGAGTTCATTTGATCACAATGTCTTCGTGGCATTTGATCATTCCGTGGCATTTTGGAAAGTATCACAAAAGGATACATCATAATTGTAGCTAAGAGAGGAATGGTTTAGAATTTAGATATATATATACAGTCTTTAACAAGAACAGAATATCAAGTCTGAATTAAGTCCCGTAAAGTAAAAAACGCTATTTAGATTTTAGTACAATTCATGTAAAATTTTTACATTTGTTTTGCCTTGAAGAGGTAACAAAGTCATCTGCTTCTTCTCAAAGTTCACACTAGAGATGTCCAAATATACAATTTTAGAGTTATTGTGAGAAGAAAAATCGTACTTTTAAGATTATTGATGATAGTTGGCACCACGATTGTCGACCGAACAACGACGAATTCTCTTTTTCCTTTCATTCACAAGCCTATGATTGCTCATCATTCTTAACATGAATTTTGAGATTGGACTTTCTGAATGAAAAAAGTAATTATACTGACACTTAAACAGCCTGTAAAAAAGTACATATTTAACTATTTAGCCAAAAAAATCAGACCAAAATGAGGAATGAGATCACAATTGGATTTTAGCCTTACTTTCGAGCCAGGTTTGGTCATTGCCAGTAGTAGATCTCTGCAAAAATGAATCAGACACTTCCACAACGCGAATATGCTTGACCCTATTGGAGAGACATTTAAAATGTATTATGCTCATATGGTATGTAGTGTATAGTTAATGATGTTGCCAGAAGTGTGAAGTCAGCTGAGGTTAATGCAGTGAAATGGGCTTTACCAGGAACATCCACATAAATAAAGCAAAATCCCTCTAATGTAGAAAACATATTTAGTTGAGTGACACGCTGCCTCGGCTTAGACCAATAATCAGCTGAGTTTAAAACAAATGGCTCCTGGTAGTGGGCAACCACAGCCTGGAAAACGACTCAGAAACAGACAAGTCAGCTATATTCAGCTTTTGGAAATAAATGGATTTAACCAAAGCTGGAAACTTGGTTCATAATATTTTGAAGATGAGTACACAAGTCATCTTAGGTCAGACTACCATATGTGGCACAGCAGTGACTGAAACATTTAAGACTGAACAAGATCTAAGAACTACTTCAGAAAGGTTTGGATTTCCAAGAACAATCTTTAGTTAAATGACCTAACACAAGAAAAAACGAACAAAAAGAGGACTAAAGTGGAACTAACTCAGGTTTCTCTAATGAGAAATGGATGTTTAAATCGTGACCAAACCAAAAAAATATCTGGGTCGATCAATCAACTAAACGTACTAAACTGACTATAAACATATTTGTGACAGTATTTGATAATCGTAATAGTTATCTGGACTAAACAGACTCGAAAATACTAGGGCTGTAGTCGACTAAAGAAATTCTTGGTCGACTAAAGACCAGCCTCATCGACAGATTCATCGACTAAAAGGGGGTGTGGCAAAAAGATATAAAAACTGTAAAGTATTTCCATTTATGTAAACCTGTACTTTAAAACTGTAGAGTTCATGCAAAAACAACAATTTGTCCAGAAAAGTACTTTGAGACAATGTATTTATATGTTAAGATTCCAAAATCTTCAGCGAACTCATTTCATACCTTCTCTTTTTGCCATATAAATCATTTAATAATAATTTTATACAAAATCTAAAATAAAATCTAAAATCCCATCGACCAACTAATCAACTAAACGACTAGAGGAACACATACACATACACATACACAAACACATACACAAAAAATGTTTTATGACAAAGACAGCAGCATTATTAAATCAAAATGGCTAAAAAGAATAAACCTATTTCAGATTTGCATCAATAATAGACTTTATTCGCAAATAGTATCTATCGAAAAAACCTTCAGTTACCGTATTTCACCCTTTATTTGGTTGATAATGTATTCAAAAAGTCTCAATGTACAATAGAAATATTACTACTACAATAATCGTTAGTTGCAAGCGGCAGCCCTAGTTGGAACTGAATAAAGAAATCCAGAGATCCAGGTTTAAACCCATTCTAAACCAGGACTAAACTGGATTTAATAAAAGGACTAAAACAGACAAAAAAAATATATATCTATAATAGAACTGCTGCTATAACTATGAACAATTCAATTTCAAAACAAAAAACTATATCTTTATATCTTTTGCATGTTAAAAAGTCTTCAGGAAAATGTAAAACAACGGAAACAACTTTTAACAAATATATACTAACATTTGAAAACCACTGGATCTCAAACAAAGACTGTATTCTACCCAGTTCTTCGCAGCCAAACTCACTGAGGCAGCTGCTGGAGTTTAACTTTACATTTAGGTCAGAGCTTATGGAAAGTGAGGCCACGCGAAATGAGGAAAAAACCCATTCCAACGTCTCAGCAGGAAGCGGCTCCATCTAAACTAAATGTCTAAAACATGTTTCTATGGCGATGCCTCTGGCTGTTTGAGGTGACATCATGCCCTGGGCTCAGATCCCGGTGAGCCAAACCAGAGCTGTAATCATCTCAGCTTTAGACCTGCCAACAACGCCAAGTGTGGAGTGTCACAGTTTATAAAGGCCTTGGACAAATGTTTGGTGGAGCAGGAGTCACCTATTTAGGCTCCCGACAGTTGTTTTACCTCATTGGTCAATAAGGCTATTGCTTGTTATAAGTAAATAGCCAAATGGTGTTTTACAGCCACAATTTAATGTGTTCTTGTTCTATACAATGTACACAAAAAGGATATAAAATTGTGCCAGACGTAGACAGCAATTGATTAAAAACAAATACGCACAATATTCTTTTAGATATTTAAAAGTTTAAGCTTAACTTTAAATGTGAGGACATAGAATATCTGGATATAATGTGGGATCATTTGGAACAGTAGCTCTCAAACTTTACAAATTCAGAGCCAAAAATTTTGCTTTCCAAGTAGCACCATATCAAAAATCTAAATCTAAATTAGGGCTAAATCAGATCTAACATAGGACTTTACCACTGCCACAGGAGTTTTATCCAAGTAATTACCCAAAGATGGGCTAAAAGGGGAATAAAACTCCCTCTAATTACACTTCAAATGAAGAGCGGTCCATGTTTGAGCCGCTGATTAAGAATATACACAGGCATAAGGTGGGCAATACATCAAAATTTAGTCATGTCATGAAAGTTGTTTTGAAGATTTGCAAAGATTTTGTTTATAGTCTAAACTACTAGGAACAGAGATGATTTCAAAAAAGTAAAAGTAGGTTAAATGGGGATATTTACATTATTTTTTGTCAATATTGCCCACTCCTAACATCTCTGCTGATAATGATACATAACACTTAAGATGCTCCACAGGTCAGGAAAGACAAAAACATACATGAAACAAGAGACAGTCGGTAATAAGTGGACATCGGAAGGCAATTTTGGACAGGTTTCAGGTTTTCAGGGAGTTTTTAAAAATGGTGACTGTGGATTGAGCTTACCATGTTAGTTCAATTATAACTGATAAAACACATTTTGTTTAGATACTGATAATATAAGAAGTTAAAAGTGCTCCATGTAATTTTTTCCAGTATGTCAAAGTAAGGCATTTTTTGTCCCTTAAAAACAACGATTCTGCATTTTACTGATATCTGCAACATTATGCTTTGCCACACATTCAGTCAGCCCTGGTTCTGTCCTCTTGATCGCGCTGGATTTCACGGTTGGTTTAAAAGGCATCATCTACATTCCAGAGTGATGTGATTTATTGATCGTCTGGTTACTGTGGCCTCTGTATCCGTGCCATGTCTGTGGTCAGGACTAGATTAGTGAGTGAAGAGAGGAACAATGAAGATATGAAAACTATCCCAGATTTCCTCCCGGGAGCCCTCACGCTGGAGGCTGGGGTGAGTAAATACTACTGCCGTTTGAAGAGTTGTTTTAGTCGAGCGCTAACTACATGTTTTGGCAGTGGACCATCAAAATAAGTCGACTGCTTAGCTGCGAATGTGAAGGGCATGACACCAAAACACATTCTGGTACAATCAAAACAGTCACAGTTTGAGTCGCGTCAACGCAAATGTCTAATGTAAACCACATGGAAGGCTTTAACGAGGAATAGTTTACAATGTTGATATAATATGAAAACCTCTTGTAGTTCTTATTTTAGGGCTGTACAATTAATCAAAAACTAACTGAAATCATAATTTTAATGGACGCAATCAGCAAATCGCCAAAGTTGCAATTTTTGAAGCGCAATAAATGCCTTCACAAATAAAATATCCGGTTTTATTCCGCATAAAAACTGCTAGAGCTATAGTTTAGATTTGTTAAAACATGCTCTGAAACAAAATGCGTCAAAAAGTCTCAAAAACGTGTCTGGAAAGAGTCATAAAAAAGCAACTAAACTAAACTAAAGTGGTAAAATCGCAACTAAAAGTGACACAGACGATGCTAAAGGTGACAAAAAAAAGCAACTAAAAGTGACAAAACGTGACAAAAAGCACACACAACAAAACAATCAATCAACAATCAATCAATGTCTAAAAGATAACAAAAACCATCAAAAACTTTAAGAAAGTGATTATTTTAATACTTCGTCAGCACATATTTCAGTCTTGTAGTCACTTCTCCTGGTTGTGTTTCAAATGTGAACTTCGAACAGAATCATTAAAACTAACCCTAACAAATCGCATATATCTAATTGCAATACTAGTCTGAAAAATCGCAATTTGATATTTTTCCCAAATTGTGCAGCTCTAGTAAAAATCTGTTTTTCAGTTTTCAGACATATAAATTGTTACGGCTTTTCTAGTTAACACTTTTGGCCGGTGGATTGATTACGTGATAAGTCATTCACGCGAAACAAATCGAAATGCAATCGTTTTAAATTTCACGAGACAATTACAACAAGTTTATAGGCATCATTTTCCAACTTTCCAGACAATGTAATATGCATCTTGATCCAGTGTAATTTGGACAACATTTTCAATTGCTGCTAGAAAAACAGAAAGTAAAAGGACCTCTGGGTCATTCGGTCACAGCCTTACAATGTTAGTCAAATTGAGGTTTTGATGGTTTAACAGGGCTTTTACATTTAGCAGACTTACCTTTTACACACGACCGTTTACACATCAGCTCTATGTATTGTGACAGTGGGTTCAATTAACCACGTGTCAGTTATTTTGTGGATATTTATGATACAATAACTCTTTGAACATTATGTATTTCTTTTTTGTCTTCGCCATATTAGTTTACCCTTTTCTGTAGAGCTGGAAGAATAATGGAAATTGATTGCTTGAAATGGCAATTTTAATGGACGCAATTAGGGGAAAAAAAGTACCATAATTTCCTCTTGTTTTATTGTACATTAAACCGGTGAAATTGTAGTTTAAATTTGTACAAACCTGTTCTGAAATGCACAATTTTATTTTTGTCAGTTAATACAAATATTTCAGTCTTTTGTCAGTTCTCCTGGACACATTTAAAATGTGAACTTTGAACAGAATTTTTGTTCATATCAAATCAAACTTTATTTATAAAGCTTTTCATACAAAGCATGTAACACAAAGTGCTTCACAGTGCATTAAAAACAGTCCCTCAAAACACAAATCGCAAAAGTAATACTTCTCAGAAAAATAGCAATTAGAAATTGTGCAGCCCTTCTTTTTTCTTTATTAATGTCACTGTCTTTGTTATAAAAGTCTAAGTTTGTGTTTTGGAGTCTGTTTAGTCCAGAGAACGACGACCATCGTCAAAATACGACAGCAATTACTGTTTATAGTCGACTTCACAATTATTCTTCTGATTGTTGCAGCCTTATTTTTGCCTTTTAATGTCTGTTATAGTAAAGTAAAAAAAAACAAACAAATACAAAACAGTCTAATTTAGTTTGAAAAAACTATTATTCATGATTTTCCCTTTTCAATGTTGTTGAAATGTTATGTTTTTTTAAAAACATAACATTTCTATCAGATGAAGACTTTGGTGTTACTGCTGTTTATTTTGTTTGTTGTGATACTGTTATTGCGTCAGCCAATATTGCAATATCCATACTTTTGCGATATATTGTGCAGCCCTTGTCTATAGTATGTTAACCTGCCTGGCACAGCTGGTAATAGTTATCCATCGGTAAATTATCATACTGATTTAATTCAATTCAGTTCAATTCAGCTCATATCACAATAATCACATGACTTCACCACAAACACACTGCATACACGTTTCTCTGTAAAAACCCGTGCTATCCAACGATTTTTGTTTAACTCACGTAGATCTCGTTGTGGTCGAAGCGTTTCCTCAGGTTGCCGATGAAGGAGTCCTCAGACAGGGGCTCGAGGAGGACCATGTCCCCGACCCCGATCATGTTGTCCAGGAGTGACGTCTTCACCTCCATGTTGGCTCACGCTGCCCTCTGCATCAAAACACAAAGACAAGGGGCTCATGTTAATGCACAGCAGACAGTTGATACGACGAACTCGCCTTTTTGTGTTTAAATAAAATGGTAAAAAAGGTGACACTAACACTAACAACTATACTTTGAGTTAGGGCTGCAACAAATTATTATGGTAATCAATTAATCTGTTGTTTCTTTTTTCAATTAGTCGTTAGGATGTCTGTCTAAATGTCTGTGAATATGACAGTTTTACTAACATTTGACAAGGATGAAGCTAAAGAGAAGCTGCTTGAGAACATCCTCATAGTGTTAATGAAAGTAGATAATAAAAAACACACATTTTACTAATTTATTATGTAATTTTGGAGATATTTCTGCTTTGTCTGTGTCACAAAACCTCTTCCCTCAGCACAAGAGTCTGTGTATAGTTCAGAAAGGTATTTAGCATCCGATTATTAAAGTACAATTTAATCAAATAACTTTGTTTAACCTTTGTTTGTGATTAATTGGTTAAACAATGAATCCCAGTAATGCACTGGGTAGAAGAGATAATAATGCATAGAACTATCTTTGAACCTTAAAAATTACACACACAAAAAACACTAAAACCTAAAAATCAATCAACCAATATGCTTACATATTTAGATCATTGTTGAGTTTAGTTTATGCAGGTTTCAGCTATTCAAATTTAATGCTTTTTAATGCAGCATTTCAACATTTTAGTGCCATAATCAATGTCCAAAAAACACATAACAAACACTTTTATTATGTCAAAACTACTGGCTTGTAACCATTCCATTGGGCGGCAGAATAACCAGAATATAATGACATACTTAAACATTCAAAAAGCTAATTTACATGAAAGTTAAACCAGGGAAATGTATGTTTTGAACCCTTGCTTTGACTTTTTAGACGATTTGATCAAAGCTACTACCACTAGATTCAACAAACGCAGTCACACTAGGGATTTTTATTACATTTATAGTTATTGTTCTGATGGATATTAATGCCTGTGGGGTTTGAACGCATTTTAAGGCCTTATTTTTGCCAGAATTCAATTAATGACTTAATGCTTTTCAGTGCCACGCAACTGTCAACATTTCAATGAACAATCCATTTATCTCCAGATCTTGAACTAGACTTGGTCATGTCAGCGTTTGCAGGAAGATTTTAACTATTGTGCATAGATATATTTTGGGTTTAGCAGTTCTTAAGTGCAAATTAAAAGTCATTTTTTTGTTTTATTTGTTCTTAATTCTTTGTGAGATCTCCACTTTTTCATAGCTTTTCTGTGATGGTAAATAAACAAGCCTGAAGTTAGCGATGTGCAAATAAACCACGGGGCGGACTTGTTTGCTCAGCGGCGCTTTGGCTGCAGGGGAGAATCGAGCGCTCTGATTGGCTGCTTTTCTCTCCTCTAGCATTTTCAACAGTCCCAAAGGTGATTACATAACAGTTACCCCCCGACCCCTATGTGCCTGCTCTGTGTGAATCCACTAATGTTTAGGAGTGCCTTATAAATCAAACAGAAGGCTGGAAAAACACTACAATGCAAGATGGTGTGTTTCATTTAGCCCGGCGTCAGAAAAAGTTAAAATGCCATTTTAAAAACACGCACACTGCAATCGTTGTCAGATATTAAGACATGTTTCACAAACTACATATAATCACAACAGAAGTTAAATTAAATATATACCAAAACAATGCAAGAACACAAGTCTATGTCCATTGTTTGCTTATGTGATTGTTTTTAACGTTTTGCTTTTGCACATGTTTTTTTCCAATGGAGGTTTTAACTGTAAATGGCAAATGAACTAAACTAATCATATTTCCTAAACTAGGGAATATGATTATGCGTTCAATTGTGATTATTCAGAGCTAGTGTTGTCACATTACTAAAAATTTTTTCTTTTTTAGGTCAAGATTTTAGACAATAGACTGACATTTTCAAACAGCAAATAATAGTACTTTCTTTATTAAACATGGTCTTATACTAGATCTGATTAAGCTCAAGATTATTCATTTTTAACATTTTGTCTCATATTGGCGTTCTCCTTCTTTGTAACAGGGTCATTTTCAATATTATCGTGTGTATAGTTTATAGATAATAGTTTCAACATTATGGTTTATCGGGATATTTTCTGTAGCACTAGAATGCACTTCAAAATGAGTTGTTGTGACAGACATAGTTTCGATACTAGACTTAGTAATCGATTGATGTCTGATTTCTGATGCTTTTCACAACATTATTCAGGTCACAAAACAATCATAAGAACTAAAAGTGTCAATCCTAGGCAGCAATTTCAGTTCAATCCATACTCCAAAAAAAGACATTTAACATACTTTTTCAACTGATCGTTTATGTGACAATATAATTACTTTTTCATTTCAAAAGTGTACAACCACGAAAAAGAAAAAAAAAACATACAACGGTGATGTTTCTTCTTGCAATAACCGTAACACTAAATTTGACATAGTGACATCCTTATTCCAATGACAATATTCAAATGATGATATTTTTGCAATGCAATCCATCCCAAACGTCCTGAAACCTATTTTATATTTACACTGTACGCCGTGTGAACCTTTTCTAAAATGCGACTGCAGATCCGGCTGTTGGTTGATGCTGGACTGAGACAAAGACATTGCTGTCGGTGGCATTTTTCCGAGCTGCCTCCTGTGGCCTTTCGAACAGTAATCCCGATGCTTTGGGCCCGAGATAAAAGCGAGGACTAAAGCTCATTCAGAGTGAGGACACAGGGATGTACCAAACACATCTCTGCTTCTGCTGCTGCTGCTCGGACAATCCAAACCAGACGAGAGACCTCTGAACGCAACTCGCCCAGTTCAGAGATCCGCTTTTGAGACACAACGCCACATGGTGGTTTTGATTCATTATAGAACACGGGTTAAAATCAATCAATTATTCTATGTTCTTTTAAATCTCTGTATGATCCAGATTAAATTGCTTCAAATGTCAATCATTTTTAGTCGAGAGGTACAGCTAATTCTTCACCGGTTGAAGGAATAAACTGTGCGTTAAGGCGATCATAATTCATTTGCAAAGGAATCGAAATCACAATTTGAATGGATGCAATTCTCAAAGGCTGCTATTTTTGAAGTGCAATAATTTCCTCCACAAACATTTTTATTCTGCATAAAAACTGCTAACCATCATAGTTTAGATTTGTTAAAACATGTTCAGAAACAAGTGCCAAAAACTTAAAGTGCCAATCCTCCTGACAGACCTCAAACCTCTCATTTGAAAAGCAGATAACTGACATTTAGAAATCTTGATCTTGATTCATATTTGATCAACTGCACAGCCTTATTGTGGGCACTGCACCTTGATGCCTGATCCAGCACGTCATCTGCAACTGGTGGGCGGCATTGGACTATTAAAATAATGATAATCAGACGATATTATGTAAATCCAACTGAAATGTGTTAAAACATGTCTTTAAAATAAATGTATTAGAGCTTAATTATCAGACAAATGTTCAATTAATCACAAAAGTGCAGAAACATCACCTCAAACACAGGTGACTGGTGTCACAAAACAAACATTTAAAACTTGATTTAGATACTAAGGAATGTACTTTGATCCCACAGTGATTGAACAATTATTAAGTCAAGGTTTTAGATAGGTGTTGTGTTGACATTTTCAATATGTGTTGTGTTGACATTTTCAACACAAAATAATGACACTGTCTATATTAAACAGTGTGGTCTGATAAAGCTCAAGATCATTCTAAATCTGTTCAAGAAAGGTCCAATTTTGTCCAGTTTGTTTTTTTTAGTATCAATACTAGGACTTGCCACAATAATTACTACAATGATTTATCGTTCAATGTATGTATTTAATATTTATTGTGTGTACGTTTGCATGCACTTTGGAGAACTTTGTTTTTGATACGATTCGAATTACGAGTTTAGAATTACTTTCTTTGGGATTATTATCGTTTCATTATCGTTTATTGTCGCATTTCAAAATGTGTTACGCAGGTCAGTTTTGGTACTAGTTTTAGTATTGATTAGTATCTGATTTGACACGTTTGACATTCCTACCTTATACCCGTATTTGAAATGTTTTTTCTGTAATACAATATATAACGTTTGTGACTCTTTATAGACCAACAAAGTGTATAATCTTCTATTTTGTTGTTGTTGTTGCAATTCATGATTTTGGACAATAGTGTAGATAGGCCTGTAACAATAATTACTATATCGACATATCGTTCAATAAAAAACAAATGGAACAATCATTTTTGAGGGTCAATATTTATCATCTGAACTTTTCATTTACATTATTAAGGGACTTTGTTATTTTTCTGTGCTACGATACGATTTGAGCCGTACACAGTTGAATAAATAACTTGTTTGACTTAAAGGTATAAACAAAGTACTAAAGTGTTTCATTTGTCTAAATGGTTTGTGTTTGTGGCGTACCGTAGTTTCTATATTATAGTTTAGTGTCTATATTTTATAATCCTGCTTAAAGGCTATCGCATCAGTGGCATGAAGTAGTTTCAGTGTTATCGTTAATCGTGAATTTTTTTCTGTAGGAATATATTGTACTAGGACTGTTGTCAACTAAAGAAATTCTTGGTCGACTAAAGACCTGACGTGTATCTGACCTAAACTGCTCTCAAAAGACCTCAACTGTATAGAAGTTCATGTAAAAAAGAAGTATTTCTGCAGAAAAGTAGAAGGAAACAGTGTATTTTTACATTAGATATAAGGAAGTTACATTGAACTCATTTACTCCAATATCTTCAGCTAACTCACTCCATATCTTATCGTTTTTGTCATGTAAATCCTTTTAATCTAAATAAAATAATTAGTCGACCAATAAAAATGTTGGTCGACAAAGACACCAGACCGATTAATCAACTAAATGACTAAAGGATTACAGTAGGGCTGGGCGATATGGTGATAAAAATGGAATCGTGAGCTCGTCTCTGTGACAATCTGCTGTTTTTGTGAAATCGTCATATCGTGATTCACCGTTTGTCTCTTTAATGCAGCTGTCTGTTCAAACACACTTTTTCTCCTGTTTTCTCCTCTGAAGCCTCTGAGCAGATGACTTTATTTACCTCTTAAAGGCCAAGGCTGCACAATTCGACTAAATCAACACAAAATCAGAGTTTTAAGGGATGCAATTAGCAAATCGCAACGGCTGTAATTTTTGAAGTGTAATCATTCCCTCCACAAACAACAAAATGCCTTGCTTTGATTTGAATAAAAACTGCTAACACTGTAGTTTGGATTTGTACAATCATGTTCTGAAACAAGCGACAAAAGTGGTAAAAATGCGTTCAAAAGCATCAAGAATGTGTCAACAAACACGATTCAATGCACCAAAAGTCGACTAAAAACGACAAATACACAACTAAGTCGTGACAAAGACGTGTTTAAATATGACAAACACGACTGAACGTGACAAAAATACGACAAAATTGTGTCTAAAATGTAAATGTGAACAGAATCCTATTGTTAAAACATAAATTGCAAATCTAATCACAATCACACTGGTCAGAAAAATCACAATTAGATATTGTTATAGATATACTATATAGATATAGTTGTGCAGCTCTGTTATAGGCAATAGAAAAATTAAAAGTGAACACAAATCATGATAAAATCAAAATCATGATCTGGCCTTAAGAAAATCGTGATAATTTTTTGCCACAGATTACTACCCAATATTGTACATCAAAATGTGTTATTGTGACAGGCCTGGGCAACATCGACCGATTAATCGACTAAACGATAGAGGATTACAGCCCCACAGTGTACGACCACATGATTTCAATAAGCAAACCCTTCTTTGAACGCCAAGCCATGAGCTGCCCGTCTGACTTTTGGCAGTAATTTGGGAACAGCATGATCTCTTGGAAGAAAGATCCCCCCCACATGAAGTCCAGTTCACAAGTTCTTCTAAATCCCGGTGTTCCTGCAGGGCACAGTGTTATAAGGCCATAAAGAAGTTGCCTGCCTCTTGGTCGGAGCTAACAGCGCTAATGAAAGCAAGCTTGTTTGAAAAAGGTAGTGCGGGACAGATGGAGGAAATGATTGATGTTAGTTAACAATCAAAGTATCCTGGAGGGGGCTGCGGTGGGGTAAAGATGCCAGCTCACTAATTTGGCCTCAGAGGGGGAAGAAGAAAAGAAAGACATGTTATTTCACCATTTGTCGAGGCAGAGTTCTCCAGGAAAATAACGTCTAAAAATGGCACCAAGTCAAAACATTGTCTATCAGCTGCTTGTGCTGTCTGGCAGGTTGTTTTAAATTAAGTTGGTTCCTTTTAAATGTCATCTGTGCATCTCTAGAGGGCCAGACAGACTTCGCTCTCCTCTTACATGGTGTATTATCTTTGCATTATCTCTGCGTAATGCTTCCTAACTAAAACGAATCGTCTTTCTTTTTGACACCGCTGGGTATTACGTGAATCCCGCTGCTTACAACAAATTGTTCAAAAAGATAGTTGTTTTTGAAGAGAGAAAAGAATGTAAGCTAAGGTAATAAAAGTATAGCAGAGTTCATTTGGGGCTGTAGATCGTCACAAAACGATGCATTTCTAACATGCAGTACTAATGTAATGAATCAAAAACAAACAATAAAACATGAAGAGTGAATTGTTTGATACCATAGAGAAAAAGAAAACTAAAGAGTCAGGTTTAGATTTTATGTCTAGGCTTTCAATAAATGAAAGCCAGAACAATATTTTTGGGGGTCAGTATTTATTTATTTGCGCTAATTGGGAACGTTTTGTTATTTTTCGGTCTTTTTTGAATTACAGCTCATATTTTTTACATATTTGTTATTGTGACAGGCCTAGCAATGTCTTTTATTTGCTGTTGTGATCTATAACTGATATTTATAACATTAGAAATAGTTTTAAACCTATAGCAAGGGCCAGAAATTGAAGTAAAGTTGTAGTGAAGTAACATTTCACTTATGTAAAAAAACAATAACATCAATCTATACAACTGCATTATATTTAAATGTGTTGCGTATTATAATAATTCTGCAAACATTCTTCTTCTCTTAAGCTTCATTTCTCATCCGTTTTCATCTTAATAAAAACAGAGTAACAGAAAAAAAAAAACAGAAAAAAAATGTTGATATCTAGTCCATCTCTAATAACGCAGAATTTACAATTGCAAAAGAAAATTGCAAGATAGAGACAAAGTTCATGTGCAGATGGGTCTTTGCTGTTTGTGAATTCTAGGGCTGCATAATTAATCAAAACTGACTCGATAAAAAAAAAATACAAATGTTGAAACGTGTTCTGAAACAAGAGTCAAAAACGCAATTAAAAGCAATAAAAAACGACAAAAAAAGCAACAAAGAAGAGTCTAAAAGTGACAAGAAATTGCCAAAATTTCAAACAAACAACTAAAATTGACGCAAGCATGACTAAAAGCAACAAAAATGCAACTAAAAGCGACAAAAACATGACTAACAGTGTCAAAAACACTACTAAAAGCAACAAAAACTTTCTTCTTTTCAGTTCATATTTCTTTTTTTTGTGTGTGTTTAAAATGTGAACTTTGAATATTATTAAAACATCAAATCTAATCACAATACTGGTCAAAAAGATTGCCATTAGATATGTTTCCCCATATCGTGCAGCTCTAATGAATTCACACTTCAACTGAACTGCATTGAGTAATAGCCTACTGGTCAAGTCTGGTATGAAAAACTCACAGAATTGAACAACAAATCATTTACAGTCTCACACACAGGTTGACATCGCTACCACAATTATAAAAGTTGATATATTATCCTTTTAAGAGCGGTTTCTGCCGTATTCTTGGCTCATTCGTGAAACCTTACTTACTTTGGCGGGTCAGATGTTTGGTGGGAGTACGAGTTGAGTTCACTCCCCAAAAGCTACTGGAGACTAATCTGCAGCTATGAGGACAGGAGAGCATTACAGAAGGAGCAGTTTCTTGCACTTGGCATAAACAAACACTGAACTGTACCTCCCTGTATGAGAAGTATCAAATGTTCAGGCCTCCTACAACCTTTGGGACAACACTGGGCGTCTGAAAGAAGCTGCAATGCACTTAACCATCCCCACGAACAATAATTTACACAAACACTTAATCCTGGAGCTAAACCTGAACAGGCCCGGGACTAAACCATGACTAGAACAGGACCAAACCAAGTCTATCAGGATTAAATTGAGTAAAGTCAAATGCAGCCTTATTTTGGTCTTAAAGGAAAGAGAAAAAAGTAAATTCATCTTACTACACATTGGTAATCAGAGTTGGAAAAACAGTATTACTGCAAAATTGCGCCTCAATTTGGGATTAATAGTCAGTTTAAACAACACAAGCGTCAACATTTGAGAAAAGTTTGAAAGAATGTTGAGACTAAACTACAGCCGTACTTACCAACATGTAACAAAAAATGGTTTTATACTCAGATATTTCACTGATGTACGCACTACACTACAGTATAGTCACAAATAGTGCTGTTACAATAATACAATTGGAAGAGTAAAGTGAGGAGTTGGCTGATACTCAATACCACAATATACATTAGTTGAATTTTCTTTTCTTTTCTTTAATGGACATGACATGACAGCATGAAATGGGGATGAGACCGCCGGATTCAAGCTCACAACACTGTGGTCTGCTCCACACGACAGGCATGTGTGCTATCCACTCAATCAAGAGAAAATATTAGTACTTTCTTTAGAAAAAGGCTCAAAATTGTTCTAAAACATTCAGAAAATTGCCTTAAGTTTGTTTTTTTATGATTGATGCTTGTTAAACTGAGTGTCTAGTTTCAGTACTATAGTTTAGTATCAGATTGTTGATATTTTTAACAATCATAGCAACATTGGTTTGAAAATGGACTTTAAACATGTTTCCACGACCAAGAGTATTTTGTCGAGTCTGATGTAGTTGCATTATAGTCTAGAAGTAATGTTTTTGACGCAAATATACTCAGTTTGTTGAAACACGTTTTAATATTGAACACAGTAATCAAATTCCTCTTATATACATTGACTTTTTTCCCCTCAGCTAGGATAACCTACTAGCCCAGATTTGCTTCCAAGCAGCGAATGACACAATCCCATTAATGAAGTGTTGCCGCCTGCCGTTAAACGTTGTACCTCATCCAAGAGGGGAAAATGAGAAAAAGACAGAAAACCTGACAGCGCTGATTAAACTCCCTGGATTATCCCCGCCGTGTGGAAATAAAACCAGGCCGGTATTGAGATATTGACGGTAGATGCAGTTTTCGCCACTTGCTGTAATGAAAATATGAATATGATAAAAACGACAGCACACGCTCGGCCGTATATGGACTGACAGTAGATTAAACCAGCTCAGCTTTATCAATCTCTCTGATGCGTTTTACATCTGATGAAATCCCAACGGTGGTCATTACCCATGAGGCTTAGCGGCCATTAATCTCACGTCCAGATCGCGCAAATCACCAATGTTTCAAAAACTTTGTCCAATGCCTTTAGCTGGATCCGTGTCACCTTTGCAGAGTGCGCCGTCAGGACAGACGCTGGAGACACAATTGGGGTTTTAAACGACTGAAAAACCAATACAAAAAACAGCAGCAGCAACTAGGGATGCCATGATATCGAATTTTAAGGTTAGGATTATTGTGAGAAGTAACATTGTGATTTTATGATTGCACTTGTTGAACATAAAAAAGAATATTCAACTATAATAACGTAGTCGATGAGAATTTAAGAAGAATAAGACAACTGTAAACATAAACTTGACTATAAAGACTCTAAAACATATGTCAAAAGACTTTTTATAATAAAGACAGCAACATGTTTAAGGTAAAAAAAAAGAACAAACAACTGCTGCTTTGCATTAATAATACACTTAACTCGTAAATATTCAACATCTAAAAGCATTCAGTGACCATGAATAAACCTTTATTTGGTTAAAAATGTATCTAAAAAGTGTAAATATACAATAGAAATAATGATTTGACTAGTCAACTAACCGGAAAAATATTTGCAGACTATTCGACTACAAAAACAATCGTTAGTGACAGCCCTAGTGAAATCCTTCATTTGCAAGTCAAACAGATCACCCTTCCTCACTAACTTTATGAAATCAAACTCTTTCAATGAAAAGTTATGAAGTCACATAAAACAAAAATCAGCACAGACTGAACTGAAACTGCTCAACGGTGCCGTCATCATCATATTGTGTCCGGATTATCGATTAACCGAAAAATCTTCAATCCAGTACCAATTGTAGAAACCATATGACTTTGATATGACTTTGTAGCATATCAACCATCTTTAAACTCTCCAGCAAAAGAGGATATTTTATTGTGGGCCAACCAGCTGCCAAACGAACATGTAAACAAAGCTTGATTTGAACATTTTACTGCAAACAGGGCACTGGACAAAATGCGACTTAGCTGCTCTTTTATCCATTTTGTGGTAAAACAGCATTGCAGATGAGTTTATAGTAAATTTAAATTATATAATTTGGGGGAAAACAATTAAAATCGGCCCCACATATCAGCCCAAATATGGCGGCACAGGCAATCGGCCATCGCTTTGTCTGGATTCTAAACTTATGGTATCAGCATTGGCAGTGGAAAAAAAAACATATAGCGGTCCATTTCTGCTGAAAAATACAAAAATAAAAATGAAACAGCAGTACCAACCGTTTAAGACACTATTAGACCGTTTAATTCTCTGTATTTATCCTTGTATGACTGGAATAAGTAACATCTGGTTTACAATTAAAACAATAAGTTGGAGACACCATCAAACCCATTCTAAAATAAACGTTAGGTTTCCCAGTGTTCCCAACATCAAAGAAGTGTTGACATGCTGTACTGACAAAGCAGCTGTCTGTAAAATGTGAGACCAAGACTTAGTGGCCAAACTTGTCAATGGCGGAAACGTTCTAAATTCACAATTTATGGAAACCATACCAAATTTATTTCTGTCATTGTTTTTTCATTTCTATTGTGGCACAATAAAAGAAAATCAAAATGGATAGATTTCAAAAACGTATGTCATATGGTGAATGTTGTTATGAAGAAACAATACAAAAAAAGCTGATTAAAAAAAGTTAAATAAAAAAAAGTTACGTGGTAAACTTTCAAACGACATTATAAACATGAAATTTCTGCACTTTTGTGATTCATTTTACACACATTTCACATTTGTCTGATAATTAAACCTCAACTAATACATTGAAAGACATGTTTTAACACGTTTTGTTAGATTGACATAATATTATGCGACTAGCGTTACCGACAAACTCCAAAAACAAACATTAATATTCATTTTTGTCACTATCGCCCAACACTACATGGAAAATTTAGGCTTATAATTAGCATTTCAAATTAATATCCACACCCAATGCACTGTAACGCCTGTAGAGACTGATAGATAAATATGTTTTGCAACCCAATATTGAAACTCCTATTTGCATAAGAGGATATGGATTTATCATATCTGGTACAAATAACCAAAATGAGATCTGCTATTTTTAGTGGTCCAAATCAGCATTTTAGATTTGTCTGAAAATCCCTTGTTGGCTCTCCTCCTCCTTATCCCTCCACTTCTTGGCAAACGCAGTAGACACCAGGCACGTGCTGCTAAGATCAAATAAAGCTTTCCCCAAATGTCGGAACGTCGGCGGTTCTGGGTCAACGTTTTGATCCTATACATTGAAAATACATCACAAGTCGCCAAATTAAAAATATCGTGAAGGGCGTTTTCATCTATTATTCCCATAGATTAAAGCGCTTTATCTCGAGGAGCTAAAAAGGGACATTGTTTTGTATTATTTATCACTGAATATAATGAGTGGGCTGGACTTACTGTAACGTTGGCGAACAGTATTACCGGACACGTTAAGTCGCTTGTATCTTTCTGACCTAGATTTTACAGAGATGACGGGCAACGAGAAGCATATGGAAAGGAAAAAAAAAAGCCATTAAAAGTGAATTAATTATTTAAGGTTGAGACAGGACGATGTGTGTCCTTTGGCTCAAGTCTAGGCCACAAAGGTCAATGGAGTTCACACGCAAGAACCGACTGTAATCAGAGAAACTGGATGAGATTGTGCAACTGGAAATATTATTGGAATTATAACGTCAGTAAAACCAGGAACAAACAAGGGTAAAACCAGGACAAGAGTAAAACAGGATTCAATCATGGCCTGACATGAGAGTAAATAAGCACTAAATCAGGGCCAAATCAGGACTAATCCAGAAGGAATGGGCCAATATGGATTTTTTATTTTATTTTGAGCCGATACCGATATTTGCCAATAGTGATATATTTTAAAATTCATAGCAAGGCCCACAGCTCTAAATTAAGTTTTCACTGATCAACAAATAATAAAAATAACAAAAATAGTAACAGAGTGTATTTATATTGGATTAAAAATAATATGTTGCGTTATTGTGTAAATATACGGCCATATTTTTAGCCTAATTGCTCTTTTGTTTCCATTTTTACACAAGTCTGTTCCAAAAAAAAAAACATCAAATCATCCCCAAATATTGTCAATGGCCAATACCTATACTGGAACTGGAACATCCATCCCTTCTGTGTCAAGATCCAAACGATGTTTAAAATAATGCCTAAACAAGAACTAAACCTAGACTAGAAAGTACTGAAACTGGTCAAAATAAACAGACTATAAATCAATCCAGGACTATTAGGTTTCAACCAGGTCTAAAACCCTGAATAACCAGGTCTGAAACAGTGCTCAACCAGGACTAAAATCAGGTAAGCACGGCTGCATTCACATGACTTACATTCATTTCTTGTTCTAATTTTAGTCCTAATTATGCATTACATTCCCGCCCATCAAAATTGTGGTTTGACCTAGAATTAAACCTGCCAGACCAGGACTAAACAAAGACTAGAAGAATACCAGACCAAGCCTAGATCAGGACCAAACCCGTGTCAACACACCCTCATGAGTCTATTCAACAAGTATTAACTTATGGACCTGGCTTTCCTTTAGAGCTGCCTGCTTTGGGGAAAATATCTCGCTGTGATTTTTCTGACCATTATTGCGATTCGATTTGCAGTTTTCAAAATAGGGTTCTGTGCAAAGTTCACCTTTTTAAAACACAACCAGGAGAATTGACAAAAAGACTGAATTTGAAAAACGTTAGTCACTTTTTGTCGCTTTAAGTAGCATTTCTGTCCCATTTTTGCCGCTTTTACTCACATCTTTGCCGCTTGTAGTCACGTCTTTGCCGCTTCTTTTGGTCACGTCTTTGCCACTTTTAGTCAGGTTTAGTCAGGTTTTTGTCACTTTAAGTTGTGTTTTTGTCACTTGTTTCAGAGCATGTTTTAACAAATGTAAAGTACAGGGTGAGACGTTTTTAATGCAAAATAAAACTGGATATTTTGTTGCTTGTGGAGGAAATGATGGCACTTAAAAAACTGCAGCCTTTGCGAGTTGCCAATTGCGTGCATTCAAATCGCAATTTCGGTTCGATTTCGATTAATTGTGCAGCCCTAATTTCTTTTATTATCGCCCAGTACACCAACTAATGACAACAGCAGTTAATTCTCAGCCCCTGGACTCCAACTTTAGAAGAACAAGAGCTCCTGCCCTTATATTTACCTGCAGTGTAGATAACGACTGTGGGTCACTTCAGCGCTGTGAGTCTGAACTGCGCTTAACCCCGTCCACTCTGCCCTCTGCCCCACACAGTCCACTGCTGCTCCATTAAGGACTTCTAATCTTCAGCCCTCACTGTCGCTCTCCCTCTGTGTGGGATAGTGTCGCTCCCTCGTCTCCCTCTGTGGGGACTTTACAGACAATTACGCAGCATAATGCATCCAATATTATCATTTGTTTGCACAGACATTCAGGCAAACAAACACTCCCAAGGTAAAATGACGCCAATGTATTTTACACAATGGGTTGTCTCACGGTCTGTATATCATGGCAATTGCGTTAAAAGAGGGCTGCATAGTCATTTGAGGCAGAAATTTAATTAAAATTACTTAGGCATCGTAGTTTTAGTGTTTTTTGTTGGAAAGTATAATCTCATTTTTGTACCAAGAGACTATTTGCGGCATCCGATTCTCCACTTTAGTACAAAACTGCACTGTATGATGATGGAGGTCATTTTAGAACTCGAAGGTTGAGGGTACAATCCCAGTTAATCCCGCTATGTGTTTTTGAGCAAGACGTGTCACTTTTCAGAGTTACACTGGTTTGAATAAGAGATGTGGATGCCTAAGATTAGCATCCATGTCTATCAGTTTAAATGTGTAAAATAGCAATTAACAATTATTTAAATTGTCAACTAGTCGGTGTTAAGTTTACAATGAAATTATTATTTCTTTTATACATTTCATTTACATTTGCTGAGTCAATGCTTCTAGATGTTTTTTTTTTTTTTTTCCCCATGTTGGATTAATAATACAGTGTGTCTTTGTTTTGGAACATCTTGTCTTTTCAAGTCAGTATCATCCAAATAATGATTGCTAATTTGAATAACTGCTTACAGTTATTCAAATTAGCAATCCTTAGCCTTAAAAAAAGCCTTAAAAAGCACCTTAATACTAGGGCTGTAGCCTTTAGAATCAGAAATGTTGTATTACCATTGACAGTGAACAAAATACACAAACTAGGCTTGCTTCGGCGATAAGGTGCAACATAGATCTTTGAATTATGATAATAGTAGCAAATATAGTCGTTGATTAATCAGTTAATGGCTTTTTAGTTGACAAACATTTTTATTAGTACACTACTTATTTGCTTGAGAATAAAAAAACTATTTAAATGGACTGGAGAAAGGATAAAGCATGTAAAGAGATCGCTGGAGATTTGGGAATGCATTGTGAATTTATTCTGCCTTTTCACAGACAATATTTAATATATGAGTGCTTTTCTTGTCAGTGCTAGATAGATAGTTTGGAGAGCTTCAGCCAATTCCATGCCGTGTCGACTAATCAATGCAAAGGGCACAGTCAGCAACAATTCCTTTAGTGAATTTTCTTCATTTGATGCGTCTAAATAGCAAGGATCTACCAAACACAAGCCCTTCTGCGATTACTTTATAAAATACAGTGCGAATAAAGCCGCGAGCAGCGCATAAATTGGCCCTTGTTGGTGGCGTGCCAGTCCAGTAAAATATAAAACTGGTTCCAAGTCGTTTAGAGCTAATGATGGAGGCAATTATTCCTTGTGGTCATCTGCTCCATTCTCACTCACTCTTTTATTCGCCCTCTGGATTAATTAAACTGCGGCCGTTGCTGCTGAAGTCTTTGTCATGTTGGTTGCCAGCTGCACAGTCATGTTTCCTAATTTTATGAGCTTAGCTGTAAATACAAGCATTGTTGTAATGTTTAGGTTCATATTCAAGCAGGATAAATAGCATTGTTGTTGATGGGAAACCTGAGTGGACTTGCGTGATACAGATCTATGGATTTGACAGAGGATTTAAAGGTGCATGAGGTAGTTTTGTGTAATCAAGTCAAGGGATTATTATTTTACGAATTGCTGATGGTCTAAAAATGTTAGGGATATTAATAGTTATCATTTTTGAAATGTTAAAACCAGAACTAGTTTGTTTTAAAGTCTTAAGCAGTCAAATGCATGCTAAGAAACACACTTCCTGCTTCTCGTAGAATAAAACACTCTACAAACAGATGCAGAGAAAGCGCTGTGGTCTCATTTTCACTCAAATAGATGCTTTTATAATATATCTGTGCCGTGGATAAACATATTTTACTTTATTATATGCAAAAATAACAATAATAATCAGGCACATGAACATTTGAACACAGTAAAACTAAGGTACAGTGTCTTTAATATTATTAATGAGTTCCATGTTAAAAAAAAAAAATATATATATATATATATATATATATCATGCAGAAAATTACTTTTCTTTGTTGACGATTCATGATGATTATTCTAAATGTATGATTACAGTCTGAAAGATCTAATCTGCACTCTTTAAAGTAATTTTTATAATGATTTTGTATGCCATTTTTCCCCGTTATATAAAGCACTTGGAATTGTGCTATCCAAATAAACTTGCCTTGCCATAGTCATAGCCATAGTCTCTTTTTATTACAATTATTATTGTGTATTGTACCATCGCTATTCTACATTGTGTAAGTGCTGTACATGGAAGCATTAGAAATAAGGGCTGCAAGATATCGCAATCAAATAAAAATCGTAATTGTATTGGTCACAATGCAACTAAAATTATTTAACATAAGTTCCTCTGTAAACAACTAGATATCTGGTCTTCTTGGACAAAACCTGTAAACACAAAAGTTCAGAGCTCTACAAACATTCTGAAATGCATTAAATTCTTGTATTAGTTTCATATTACATTCTTCAAGTGACTTTAAAACGTGCCCTTCTTATCCAAGCATAAATTGCTAATCTAATTGTAATCGCAATTGCTCCCAAATACGCTCAGCCCAATTAGAAACTCCTTAATACAGTCCCATTTGAAAACCCGGTACGTTGCAATTTCTTCTCGCTCAATCCTTGAAAACTGTACATGAAGTGTTCCCCAGACAGTTTTGCATTAGCAGCTCTTTGATTGGTCTGTGCTATGGCAGTCAAATACAGCATGACTTAAGCCAATGGAGAAAACAGCTGCCGTGGACTTAAAGCAACACTGAACTTAATCAAAATGGGAAGATTTATGACTCGAGCTATACGAAATGTGGAAAGTGTTCGGAATCAGACCGCATTGGGAAAAATCATAAAGCCACAAGCACGAGCTGGTTCAGATGTAAGGGTTTTACTCAGAATGTTACATGTAAGCCTGTAAAATAATAGAATAACTTTATAGTATACAACTAGTAGAGCAGCAAGATTAATCGCAATCGAGCTGAAAGTGCAATTACCAAATCACAAAGGCTGCATTTTTGGAAACAAACAAGAACATATCCTGTCTCATGCTGAATTGTAAAAAATACATGTTCTGTAATACAAAATACAGAATTTGGTTAATAAAGTACAAATTGCAACCACAGTTAGAGCTGCACGATGTTGCAATTTTTCTGAACTGAATTGAGATTATGATTAGATTTTGTCATTTATGGAAAACCGACAAAAAGACTTAAATGTGAACTGACAAATGAATGTGTTTCAGAATATTTTTGTCACGTTTATTGCTTTTAGTGTCATTTCCGTTGCATTTAGTTATCTTTTTGTCATATTTGCTCATGTTTTGACACTTTTAGTCATGTTTTTTGTCACTATTTTGTTGCTTTTATTTAATTAGTCGTGATTTTGTCGCTTGTTTCAGAACATATTTTAACAAGCCGTTTTTATACAAAATAAAACGGGGTAGTTTGTTGTTTATGGAGGAAATTATTGAGCTTCTAAAATTGCAGCCTGTGCGGTACACAAATTGCATCTTTTGCGTCACAGTTAGATATTTTTCCCCAATCGTACAGCTCCAAACTCAAGTCACTGCTACAACAACAACATGTGGCACTATTAATTTAGGTTTACATCTAGAGCATGTGGCCCTGCATCTGGGAATCAACATAACAAAGGCTCAGCAGCTGTTGAAGATGTAAGTTTATAAATGAACAGCCATTATGACACTTTGCCTCAGTAAAATTGGTTTGGTGGCTTTTTTGCACGCTCCTCTCTTTGGACGGCCCATGTCTCCGCCCTCTGTGTTGATACAGCGCTAACAGCAGACGCACGCCTCACTAGACTAAGCCAGACCAGAGCAAACACTATTCATCACCATAGCACCGGGGCTGGGGGACTTTGGTCCTGTCTGCACACATTACATACATCACAACATCAGCCCTGAGTGCACCTTTAATGACACTTTGACACATTAAAACAAGCCAATAAAAACAAAAGGCCATCAATGGTGAGAGGTCACCAATAATATCGTTTTGAAGTTGGTAAAAAGTTCTTTAAATGGTTCATTGCAGTATCGGATTAGTATTAGAAAATAAGGAATCGATACCCAATCCCTTAAAAAGGTGCGGTACATGACTTTTACTGTTTTGAAACGTGAAAAAGAACTAGTTCATGTGCCCGTTTTTTTGCATGTAATAAAGTAAAATCTTTGTTTTGCCCCAGGACAGATATATTGTGAAGTTCAAATGAAACCACAGCACTTTCTCTGCATCTATTTATAGAGTGTTTTATTCTACGAGAAGCAGGAAGTCCATTGTTAGCTTTACTTGGGACAGAAAAACTGGCTCTGGACTCAGAGACTCATGTAAAGTGCTTATAAACTCTTTGTGGTGAATATTTAGGATGCTGGGACTGCATTAGGAAAGTGAGCAATACATGTGACTGATGAAGACTTACAAATTACTTCGCTTTCATGTTTCAAAACAGTAAAAATCAGGTACAGCCCCTTTAAGTTTTCTAGTGCTGGCACCAATATCAATACTGGTATCTTAAATCTCCATCAAGGCATTTACAGGAATATGTTAGCACATCTCTAATGTTTTGATAAAATATTGTCTCAGTATTGTCAAATTATTGTTGGATATAATGGATCAAATTTTGAGCTATAATTTTTTGTATCAATTTTGCCCACCCGTATTCAGTATAAAGTTGAAACCAATTCAGACTTGGGCAGGCTGAGTCTTAACTTATTATCATTATTTACTCTAGTATACGACCAATCCTAAACAATCAGGACCAGGACTAAACTCCAGAAGTATTCAATTTTCTGAAATGCAAATATTTTAGCTAGACTAAAAATGGTTAGAAATTGTGACCACAAACAACTCCTGGTTACCACTGAGGAGGTCGTACTAACTATAGAAGAACTTTAGCAATATCACAACTCCACGATAAAAAGCCCCTTGTTAGTTTTGCCCTGTGCAGGGATGTTACATTGATTGTTAAACTGACACACATTGGCTACAGCACAATACTCAAAACAAGACAACCACAAGCCGGACTCTTCCAAGACTGGCTTAAATGGCTGTGACTTTTTCCAGAAGTCTCGGTCGGCTTACATCACTGTTTGTTTGATCACTGCAGGTAATAAAGTTCACTTTGACTTTCCCGGTAACATGGAACAAATGTGTGCACAAAATCCACAGATGTCAGCAGATTCTATAAGATGTAATGTATGGTATGATGCAAAAATTAGATATCTGGCAATATAATGCAATATGTGGATCATAACAGTCTACTTTCTCTGCCTAAAAACTGTCTGACTGTACTTTGCTGCATTTTTACCAGATGCCTGTCCAGAAGCAACATTTACACATTTATTTATCCAAGCTTTGAATTAGCCACAAATGTCCAAGTATAAATAGCCTAACAGAAAATACAAATGTGGATCTCATTGACAAGCCAATGGGGAAAACTAATGTTTATGAGTGCAAATGCAATGCTCCATTACTTTCAGTGACACGATAACATTTCATGGGAACACAAACCTTGCCAAAACAACTTCAAATAATTTGAAACCCAAGTATGTATGGTATTAATGTGGTTTCTGAAAGCAATTGGCTCATAGAGACAAACATGGAAGAACATTTGACAAATCTTTCACTCACAGATCACTTCTCTTTTGCAATAGACATTCCCAGTGTAATGTTTATTGTATGCAAAAGGCAACACAACAATGCAACTGTCACATACTTGTTTAATATTTCATGAAAATGTCCCTTTACTCGACTAAAAAAGTCTGACTTCACCAAAGTTTTAAACAAGCTACCAGCCTTTCAGCCAAACTGAAACATGTGTTTAGTCTGACACATCTGCCTCTATCTTCTACTACTCCACTGCCTTATTGTTCACTGCTTTTGTCTCTCTTCAACTGCAGAGCTTGGCTTGCAAATCCATAATTTCCTATACCACGCTTCTCTTTTGATCAAGACCAGCCAAGGACGGTGCCAAACGTGTCCAACAAACTTTTATACAAATTTCAGCGGTTTTGGAAAGTTAAACATACCCCAACCCCCTCTTGCATCAAGTCAGGGGGAATGAATGAATGAAGCTGCTGGATACAGACTTGGAAACTCTGCAACAACGTGTAAAATGAATGGGGAAAATGCACAGTTAGCAAGAAAAAGTTCCATTGCGCGCGAAGTGTGCGTGTGTCAGACTTGCCTGTTTGTCTGTGCAAAAGTCGCTCCCTCACGTTGTCGTAAATCCTCCTTGGCCAAAAGTAGGATCAAAGCTGGGATTCTCCAAGTAACTCCTCCTGAAGTCCCTCTGTCTGTCCACACTCGCTGCTGCTGCTTTTGCGCTTTGCCTTCAAACTCGTCCCTTTTGCGCGCACTCAGCCCGATTACTTGGATGGATGGAGAGGCAGGACGCACCCGAACCTCAGCCCGCTCCGGAGCTGCTCTGACTGGGGCTTGGTGGTGGTGGAGAGTGCAGGGTCCAGCGCCGGGGCGTTGGGAGTGGCTGGACTGGAGCGAAGCGGCGTCTCTAGCCCGTAGTTCAGCAGCGTCCCCTTAATCACCTCCAGCCCGGGCCAGGCACAAGCACACGCAGGGGGGAGGGACGTGGCGTGGGGCTGTGAGCTGCTGCTGCGGGCTTTACGTGGCGTAGGAACTTTAGCGGGCCATCCTGGAAACTGTGCAAAAATAAGAGAAAACAGAATTCTGCCAACTGGACAAATAGTTTCAAGAGCGAATATACACTTCAACGCTTTAATAGCTTAAGTTGGCCTATCTTAATTTTTTTTTTTACTTGTCGTGTGTGGATATTGGAATGTCAAAATCGCTAATACTACAACTGGCACTCCTTTCCCCATATTTCCGTAAATAAAACATGTGTATTTCACATTTGTATTCAAAAGGATCATGCCACAAAACTTTACTGCCCATTTAATTTTATTAATCTGAGTAAGTCGCTTGATAACTAACAACTATCCTTTATAACGACGACCTGTGGAAAGAGGCAGCAATAGAGAGAGAATAAAAATATTTCATAACTTTAGCTATTTACAGTACAAGAGTATGAAAAAGCCACTTAAAACAACAGGTGCACTCATCAGAAACAAGGCCTACATGTCTAAGAATGAGTACGACATGCAGAAATATTAAGTTAAAAAAAAATCATACAAATTAACACGATTTTGTAATACAGCATATATGCTTCTTAATTATTTATCTACACATTTTGTTTGTGCCTTTATTTAATAGTATCTCTATATGAAAACAATCTATATCAAATCATGCACAAAAATAAACTGAACTTAAACTCACGAGAATGCTCTCAGATGCCTTGTTTACGCAGTGAATTTCAACGCACCACTCTACTTTATCAGCAGGCTGCTGCCTCAGTGCGCCCGGCAGGACAATGTCCCCCTCCTGTGTCTTAATTCTACATAGCAACTATTGACCTAAACCTGCCAAAGCACTTTTCTGTCATTTATCTCAACTCATTTTAGATTCTTGAATGTTCCAAACATATAGGTCTACGTCACGTTTCATAAATTTCCTTCCAACATTGAATTTATTTATTTTTTATTAATATCCCAGACAGTTAAATGACCAAAGTTAATTGTAGGGGAGTAATTAATTCGTCACTCTTGCAAATTACGCCAGATGGCCAGGGTGTTAATGCAACGCAGTTCAATCCAAAACTCTCTTCTAATTTGAATACATGTGTCTACTTTTCTGTCCCAAAAATACAAATTGACAAAGTTGTAACTAACCTTGCAAACCGTACCCCCCTCCTTCGTAAATGTACTGACCCAATGTGACTTAACAGCACGGCGCATGCGTCATAGCGTCCATAATTTCCCCTTTCTGGGAGTACGCGTGTTTGGAGTCCAGCTACGAATCATTTTTTGTTTCACGGATTGTTTTTGTACCCCAATAGTATTTCGGTAAGTCTATTATTCGTTTGTTTGTAAACTTACCTTCCCATATTTGTGTACGATTTGGCAAAAGGAAAAGATCAGTCGTGCGCAGTACAGGTGTCGCTAAAACACGGATAGCTGATCTGTCTGGATTTTAAAACGTGATCGCATTGTACATCGTGTATGATATTTCGGAAACAATAACTGAACACAATTTACACCAAATAATCAACGTTATAGTTAAAATATTGCTGTTTTTCGTGCATAAATTGCTACTACGCGGGTTAGCGCTTGGCTACAACTAGTTAACTAGTTGGAGGTAATTAGATTAAACGACAATGTCCTGTCCAGGCCTAATTCGACGTCCTGTCTGGCCGTATTTACATGTAATCTAGCATTAAAGTACGAGTTTAAACCTGTTTTCATTCGCATTTGATCCTCTGGAAAGTTGCAGAAAGAGTTTGCTACAAATTAGCCAGATTGATTTGAGCAGCAGCTAACACCAAGTGCACGGCCTACACAAAATGGGGACTGCCGTGGCTATTATTGTCAATGCTAATGTGGATATTGTTTTGTTTGTGCTTTTCAGAGAGTCTTTTATGAGTAATCAAAAGCAGCAGAAGCCTACGCTAACAGGCCAGCGCTTCAAAACTCGCAAAAGAGGTAAGTCTTCACTGTTTTACGCGTTTGTACATGTTGAAATGTGTGAGATAGTGCGTTGTAACGCTATAGAAGATGCATGTGGTGGTTTGTCTCCTCACTACGCATTTAGTTTACTGTAGGCTAGTTTAGGCTAGGTTACATGATGTGACAAATTTTCAAGTATGGGACTACATTAATGAGTATAAATTATTGACTTATCCTGGTTAATTAAAGGGATATATTTTTTTAATGTTCATATTTCAGATCTTTTGAATTTTGATGACGTTTTGTGCACCACTGTAATTTAATTTAAATCTACTGAAAATGTTCCAAATTTAAGAAATCTAAAGTATACTCTCCTCCTCTTGATGCATATAATTTACTGCGTCCACTGTTCAATGCCTTATTTGATTAAAGTAAACCATTTTCCTTTCTTTGCTTGTATAGATCTATGTAAGGTAGCCTATGTGTTTGAGCAGCCATGGCATCCTTTTTCAGTAGACATTTGCTTTAAATTGTAAATAAATAAATTTAATGAATTCATGACAGCTGAAACCTGCATTGAAAATTTCAATTTAAGCAGGGGTGCCTGATTTTCAAACTGCAAATGGAGCATGTTGTTAATATTCATATGCATACATTTTTGGGCATTAGAACAGCTTTTAACAGACGCTGAAATGAAACTGGGGTGGACCGAGAAACCAGAGTTCATCAGAGCGCTGTTTTTAGGTCTTACTTCTTGCTTTATGACAGTTAAAATACTTTAGATGCTCTGATTTTGTGCTGCTTTTATAATAGCCCACACTCTGGGGGAAAATACTTTATTTTTTTTATTTATTTATTTTTTTTAAACGTACAAGTATAAAGTCAGATACCCAGCTTTAAGCAGCATCTAGAATAGCCTTTATTCCCCACAGTCCCCCATCTGAAAATACAAATTGATCTCAAATTTGCCTGCATGGTCTGTAAATGTAGATTCATGTATTGCAGGTTGTCTTACATTCTAACATTCTTTTCTTTTTACTTTTCAGATGAAAAGGAGAGGTTTGACCCTACACAATTCCAGGAAACCATTGTACAAGGTCTGAACCAATCTGGCACAGATTTGGAAGCGGTTGCGAAGTTCCTTGATGCCTCTGGTGCCAAACTCGACTACCGCCGCTATGCTGAGACCCTGTTCGACATCCTGGTGGCCGGTGGAATGCTGGGTAAGTGGCTTCTGTCAACCTTTACAAACAAACTAAGGGTAGCACCTTTTTTTATAACTGAAGAGGAGTGATGATTACGTGTCACAAAAGTGCAGGACTTCTGGTGTAGCACAAGTTTCAAATAAAACAATTTTGTTTTTCAGCCCCAGGAGGAACTCTATCCGATGACATGACTTGCACTGAGTTCTGTCTTTTTAAAGCACAAGAAGACGTCGAGACAATGCAGGCTTATGCTCAGGTGAGTCGACAATCACAAAGAGATGAAACCAGTTCAGACTCAACCCTTTATTAAGTATGGGAGAAGCGTGTAATACAAATATTCAGCCCCTAAGTGAAAGTAAAGGAAGTATATGTAGGAATATTCTTAAACTTCGCTTATCTGTGTCCTTGAATATAAAGTAAGCGAGTTCAAATAAATAACATTTTTTTACTGATGGCAATTTTACTGCTGATTTATCACATTTTTCAAATTGTTTCTGTTCTTAAGTAGAGGTGAGAGAGGTATGGAGAAATGTGTAATATGGCGATTGTTTTTAGAGATTAGATTAGTTTGATTAGAGAGTATATTGTCTGCAATAAAAAAATATTTATTATAGGCTATAAAATAAAACCACAAACTAATGTAATCATCCGAACAATGTAGAAAGTGATATTGCTGCATAGCTGTGTTCAATTGTTCTGTCCATTCAGTTTAATTCATTTTTTGTGAGCAATACTTGAACTTCAACTCTGACCCAGGATAATATAAAATTATTATCCAATAAAAAAGTAGATTGAGTTCCTCTTGTTCCTAGATCCGATAGATAAACAGAGACTATTCCAGATACAGTCAGAATCCGAGGGAATACGCTCAAACAAAGCTCCATGGGGGAAACGCAACATTAATGTAGGTGTCACAGCAGCTCTTTCATCCACTAAAGGGAAAACGACACGAAGACGTGGAGAGAAATTAATTGGTTGAATGGTCCAGATTTGTTTAGTTATTAAAGGTCCCATAACATGCAAAATCGACTTTTCAGAGGTTTTAACCTTCCTACAGTGCTATTTGGGCCTCGTATGTGTGCCCAAAGTGGTTTTTTGATTGATTCCCGCATGTTTTCGCTAGAGAACTGTCTTTTCCGTCCCCTCGGCTGAGCAGGCAGGACGGGGGCTCTCTAAGGATGACGCGGTGTTTAAGCCATGCCTCCGGGAAGCGCGCCGCAGAATAAAAACAGCTAATGCTAATGCTACACAGTAATTACACGATGGATACGACAGATCGACGAGTTAGCTTGTTATTTACCAAACGGCACCGTCCGTATTCGAGGTAATGGCGCACGTAAAACTCCAGGTCAGATCCAGGACGTAGGACTCGGCACGACGCACCGTCAGGACGGATAAAAGGTTTATTCAGTGTTTGTGTATCGCTGTTTACCGGAGCACACGGCGCATGCGCACTATCTCCGCTCTAGGCTTCGGCATGGGTTGGGCGGGGAGGCAGCCTGCTCTCTGTTCGGGGGGGTCAGATCTCAGAGTGAGCCGTTTGCTTTTGCAAGGAGGGGGGCCAGTCCAAGAAATGGGTGTTTTTTGTAAACTGTTATGTTATGGATATCGCACAACGCAAAATTTTATCAACAAAGCCCTTAGAATAGACTGTGTAAAGGGCAAAATAGCAGAATATGGGACCTTTTAAAGAATGCTACTGTATTGACACATCTACAGAACAATCTGTTCTTCACAAGTAACGCCAGGTCAACAACCTTTAAGACATAGCTGTGACTCTACTTGAATTAGTTGTGCTTAAAATGGACACGATTCGCCAGGAAATGAGTTAGAAGAGAGAAAAAAAAGTTCCCTTTTGAATCAACAGCGTCCCTTACAGCAGATCACGTCCCCTATAAGACATGTTGTCGACTGTATCTATAAAAGGACAGTCACTATACTTTCTATAGATGGACTACCCACTGCAGAGAGGGCACGCACCTCCAGAAGGACTGCACATTTAGGAATCATTTGCCCTTCTTTTTGTTGCCTAAATCCTTACGTTCGACTGCCTCGAGGACAAGTGATAACTGCCTTCCAACTGTAGCATGCTTTAAGCTGTACTGGAGCGGTCCTGGATTTGTTTTCTCAGGGAGTGTTGTACTAAAGCTGGCTTGTTTTCTTTAGGTCTTTAACAAGCTGATCCGGCGTTACAAGTATTTGGAGAAAGGGTTTGAGGAGGAGATTAAGAAAGTAAGTTTTACTTTATAGTTTCCATAATCCATAACCTTCTGCCCATAAACTTTTATTATTCAGCTTGCAGGATTTTGGGTGCTGCTCTAACAGTACTTTCTCCCACATTTGTAGCTGCTGCTCTTCCTTAAAGGCTTCACTGAGTCGGAGCGTAACAAGTTGGCCATGCTCACAGGGATTTTACTGGCCCACGGCAACATTTCGGCCTCCATTCTCAGCAGCCTGTTCAATGAGAACCTGGTCAAAGAAGGTACGAGTTCTGCCTGTTGAGGTTTCTTTGTCATGGTTTAATATAGGCATTCTCAAAGTTATTGCATACTTGAACTTGCATTTTAACTCGTCTGCACATCCCTTTCCTTTTGATATGTCCTGTCTCTAAAAAATTAGATTTGTACTCATAGGCTGAATTCATAACAGATCACAACATTCTTGACATGCCTAAAATTTTAAATAAAGCTGCAAAACTTGTGTTTCTTACAGGAACAGATCTCATTACTCACTGTTGACACTTAACTAAAAAGTGAAAAAGCTGTTACAGTCTGGTAACAGTATAAAAGTCTACGATTCTGCTAAATATTTAATTGACTATTTGCATTTAAAATAAATAATAAACTAAACTGTAGGGACATTGTTGGCTACTTGCACATTTATTACTGATCCAGACTATGGGATCAATTTGAACTGATTACCATCCTCTCATTCAATAAGCTGTCCTGAGACGTGTGTCTAGTGATAAAGTGTCCTTTATCTCCCCCTCCTTTTAGCTAACAAGCTAGCTCTTTACTATCAAACCTACAAGGGACCAACAACATGGCAAATCTTCAGAACATGATCACACTTTTATCTAGTCTTTTATTTTATTAATTTAAAGTTTTATCATTTGATCCTATTTTATGGTTTAGGTACTGTATGAATTAGGTGATTTTATTTTAATATCTGCATCACTTTAGAAGCTGCTTTTTGTTTGTGAAATTTATGATAGAACTAAAGTTTATTGAAACTTATGAAGTCTTTTCTGGGAAAAGAGATATTTGCGATGTATGCATACAAAATGAGACTAGGTGTTTTCGACACCTGTTTGGATATTTTTAGACTTCTCAGTCTTGCAGTGCAAATCGGGGACATTTAGTGAACGCGATAAAAAGTATGGATTATTAAGTGTAATTTAATGCCAAACCAAGCACGGAGGTGTGAAATGCATTAGAAAAAATTATAAACTGAGTTAATAATGCTACTTTTGGACACCTGAACCTATAGGTCTTTCACATTCTATATCTTAAAATACTCAAGATATAAAAAAACAAGAATAATCTCAAACATCAAAATTGGTTAGCGGTGTATTATTAAGGCTAAAACATGTAAGTTAAACGATTAATCTCAATTTATGAAATAACCTCAAAGCATTTCTTGTGCTAAGAGAGAATGTTTTCTCTCTCAGACGAAGCAGGAATGCCCGTAAAATGACACAAGAAACATGTAAAGTTATGCGTTGTTTTTTTTTTTTTTTTTACATTTGTTGTGTGCTGTGTGAAGGTATTGTCAGTCTGCATTTCTTGAGCTTCTTCACAGTAAAAAAAAAGGTAAAAATCTCACTGGCCTTTCATGGTCTAAACAATTGATTTTTAATTGAAAGAATAATCACCTGACTCAGTGATTATCAAAATAATTGTTTGTTGCAGCAGTCATTAGATGAGACTTGGAGTATTTCTGGATAGCTTTTTAGTTCAATAACGTACTGGGGCTTGCAATGTGGAAAGTATCAATTTAAGGCTCTGTTAAATTCTATAGAAGTGCATAAATATTGTTTTCATTGCTGTAGAATTTAATAAAGGTGCTTAAAGGTATTAGTTTCTCCTGTTGGCACTCTGTCGTAATGCCATGCTGAACTTTTGACCCTTTTGTATGTATAATGTCCGGGCAAACCTGTGTGCGTCTAAGCTTCTTCTGTGTTTAATGTCCCTTTGATGCCCTCGCACTCTGCAGCTTCTCAGAGTCTAGACCGAGGACTTCTCACTGAGCTGCTGTTCCACATAGAGCGCTGTCTAATTGCCTCCCGCGGAGCTGTGTTTACCGACGCATTACTCACACCTAGCTTTATCCCACCAGGTCTGCACACAAACAACAGCTGACACACGCTTTTCTGCATTTGTTCAGGTGTCTCGGCCTCCTTCGCTGTGAAACTTTTCAAATCCTGGCTCTCCGAAAAGGACATAAACTCAGTGGCTGGGAGTCTGAGGAAAGTTGGCATGGACAACAGGCTCATGGTAAGAGCGCTTTGCATAAAAAGATGAGGTTAAAGAGGTTAAAAGAGTCAAGATTCAGGTTATCGGCATAGAAAAGACTCTTGTAGGTGTGCAGTTTATTAACCTTTTAAATCAACATTTAATTAGATTTCAAATATTCAATGGTTATTAGCCTGGGTCCTTGGGTTATTGGGTGGTTAATGGCAGAAATTAGATATATCGCCATTGTTTTATAATAAAAAGTGTTGAATAAGGCTGCAAAATAAACCTCTTAAGCATAAAATAACGAAGCAGTGTTATTTTATTATTTATAATGTGTAATGTGATGTTTCTGGACTTTTTTGGTCAAAGCTTGGTACCTGATTTTCACACTATGAAACTGTAGGTATTAAAATCTGTTCTAACTCTCACAAACCCTTGGGCACTTTGTTAATCTTCACATGCATTCATTTTAAGTCGCATGTATGCCTCTAGAACAGCTTTTTTTCAGACAGCGAATCAAAACTGAGATGGTCCTCCCAAGCACAGCCAATCAGAGCGCTATTTTCGGCTCTTACTTCCGGGTTTATGAGAAATAAAGTGCTTTAATACGAGCCTCAGAGAACAGCGTGTCTAATTTTATCATTAAGTGCAGCTTTTACAGCATGCTCTCTGGTGGAAAACACTAAATGTAGTCCTTTACAACAAAAAGGGTGCTCCATGTTTTTGCAATACTTTGATTCTAACAGACATTTGCGGGCATGTTTCAGCACATTTCTGACAGAATCCATTAAAATTGTCAGTGTGATGATACAAAATACTTCGATATTGATTTTCAATATCAGTCATCACTAGTTAATGGCAACGATTACGTATCTGTCCGTCCTATGTTCATAAAAGAAAACCGAATGGTTGACAAATTGAATCAATGTGATGCATGCATGAATCGATTAATTGTCTCTAAATTTTAAACTCGTGAAATGCCCATAAATTCCCCACCACTAAATTGTCGGTCATCTTTTTTTGAACGTGTGTTTTTTTTGTTTGTTTTTTACTGCACTTAGTATTTGACCATGCTTTATCGGAGTATTTGATCTATGGTTATGGCGAGACCCTAAAGCCAAAGGTCTTTTGGTCAGTTTGCACTCTCAACATATCTGCTTTCATGTGGAAACTTGTCCAATCTGTCCAATGTTTAATAATATAATTTAATCCACTTCACCCAGAGTTTTCTCTGGGACACTGTAACTTAAAAGGTTGTTTTCTCCAAATGAATTTTTCTCCCGCCGAGACATAAAGATCAGCCCTTAAAGTAGCACCTACAAACACCAAACTTTACAATCTTGTATTTAACAAGCTTTTGACGGAATGTACAGAAGGATTTGTTATCCAATTCTAAAAGCAACATTTGAATTTTTAGGCCAATTTTCAGCCTGATCTAGCTTACTCAAAAAAAAATAAAAATAATATATATATATATATATATATATATATATATATATATATATATATATATATATATATATAACTAATATCTGTAGTCCTTTTCTGATTTAAATGTCCAAAATATGTGTAATTTTGACACTGTTACACAGAAAATCCCTTATTTTTGTATAAAAACAAGTGGGAATAAACTTTAATTAAAGCCGTAAACTACTGGAGAATATTTCAAATATTACATTTTCACCTGCAGTGACTAGCCTTAGAACTGTACATAGCTACATAGCTCTCCAGTTGCTTAAAAGAAAAGTAAGGGGGGAAGAAAACAAACAAACGCTGTAAATGGGATGCTAAAGACCCTTGATTAAGCATGTTTCTCACCCGATTATTTTCCCATTTCCAGGAGCTGTTCCCTGCCAACAAACGCAGCTGTGATTACTTCTGCAAGTACTTCACCGACGCTGGACTCAAAGAGCTCTCGGACTTCGGCAGAAACCAGCAGTCCATCGGCGCCCGCAAAGAGCTGCAGAAGGAGCTACAGGAGCAGATGCTGCGCGGAGAGCCCATCAAAGACGTAAGCCTCATTTCTCCAGAACGGCACTGAGACCAGAGCGAAGGGTCAGATCTGTTTAACCTTTTATTTCTGGCCTTTGAGAGGTAGAACGCGCTGCAGGTCACAAGCTGGAGTGCAGTCAACCTGAACATATTGTCTTTTCCCTTCAATGTGACTCTGCGTGACTCGTATTAGGGCTGCACAATTTATCGCAATTTAATCAAAATTGCAAGTTTTGTAAGTGCAATTTTAAATGTTTTAATAATTTAGGTTAATTAATGCCCACTATAAGACACAAAATCCTGTTGTTGGAAAAAACAAACTTTTAGGCATTTCCAAAATGCAATGGATTCTAGTATATATTGCAGTCTCTTCTCTAATAATGCTCTTGCAGTAGTTTACAATGCGCACTTTGGACAGAATCCTATCTTGGATGCATCACAAATCTAATACCAATCGCAGAAAATAAACTATAAGATTATTTTCTGAAATTGTGAAGCCTCAACTGTCTCTTTCAAATTATCCATGGGTTTTGGAGTGAGAAGAAACACCACTGTTGACATTGCAATTGATCATTTAATAATATGGCTGAGCGATATATAAAGATCAAATCCAATTTTTTTTTTTTTTTTTTTGTGAAATTGCTATATCATGATATAGCTAGGCTAGGCTATTACACGTTTTTTTTTTTTGTTTTTTATTATACATTTTTTGGATATGGACATGGAATTTGTTAAACTGGTATATCACATCAGTCTTGTCAAATTGTCAAGGATATGCTTGGGTTTTTTTAATCAAAGTGTCTGCAGCCAATCCTTTTATTGTCTGCAAAAGCACTAGTTTTGGAGCAGAGTTTAGACTTTGGAAGATTGAATTTGGGCTATATTTTGGGTTAAATGGCACTCATTGTAAGTCTGTATCATGTGTGGTCTTGAAATCAATCCTGAAAGCCCGTTTTGTTTTTGAAAAGAAAATATAAAATCAATCAAAATCGATGAGGAAAAAAAACAACATTTTTCTAATCCAGCACTACTCCTTGTTTAATGCAGCTCTAACGTCAAAGCCTGACACTTTTGAAGGGAGTGATTACTTTTTTTTACGAGGCAATATAAAGATGCTAATTGTACATGAATAGCAGTCAAATTAAAATCAAACTGAATAATTAAACACGATGAAAACACCAGGGCCATCTATATGTATTTTAAGTTGATTCAAGTTTAAAAGTGTCCAAAAACACTTGAGAGCTGCAATTAAATGGCAAATGGATTTCTTCATATTATCACTGACTCCTTTTGTGTTTTGGGCTTTACAGATTATTGCCTACTCCAGAGAGGAACTGAAGAACAATATTTCTGAGCAGACGATGATCGGGCTGATTTGGGCCAGTTTAATGAGCACCGTGGAGTGGAACAAGAAAGAGGAGCTGGTGACGGAGCAAGCCATCAAACATTTGAAGGTACAGAGATCCAGTTTGCAAACGGCTAGCGATTTAGGCTTTTGAGTTTGAATCTACTGCATGTTTTATAGCTGATACTTTGATGGTAAAGACTAGAGATTTAAACAATGTGTTTTTTCATTGCCAGTTGTTTAGTGCATGATTCTAAAGTGTTAAGGCCAATAGCTGCTATGCTAAAAAGTGAAAAATATTGAACCAAGAAATCTGCCATTGTGTATCGTCTATCTCTTGTAAAGACCAAAAAACGTAACCAATTTGCATGAATTACAAAACATTATGCTCTGTATTTGAACATTTTAGCTTGCCATACTTCACAGCAGAGAGTTAAGCCTGACCAATGGAAATTGTGAAACACTAATAGTGGAAAAAAAAACTTAAACTGATCCATTAGTTCTACCAGAATTGCATTCTACTCCCTCATGGATATAAAACATGAATCTGAATTGCCTAAACGGTATTCATTATTATTCAAAATGTGATTTTCAAGGTGATCCTTTTAAAGTGTATTTTGAATAGTTTCCTGGTTAATGCCACATGGAATTCAATAATGCCCCCTTACATTTCTCTTTTGTCCAGAGAAGAACTCGATAGAATGTAGAAACATTTTACACTAAGCATTTGGGCTTTTGTAACCTCAACAGTATTGCATTTTTGTACAACTTTGTCTAACTGTACAAAATGCTTAAGGCTGTTTTTGAATTTGTTGAACTCACTAATTACCGTCTCCTTGTGCCTTTGCAGCAATACAGCCCATTGTTGAGCGCTTTTACCTCCCAGGGCCTCTCCGAAGTCACTCTTCTGCTCAAGATCCAGGAATACTGTTACGACAACATCCACTTCATGAAAGCCTTTCAGAAAATTGTTGTGCTGCTTTACAAAGGCAAGTTATTGGCCCGAGCCAGTAAACTGGCGAGGGACATTGTGTTTCGTTGGTTTCTTGCTTATTATTATTATTTTTCGCGTTTTCTTACTCTTCGCGGCCCTTTTTGACCCAGTAAACATGCACGAAAAAGTCTTCAATGGGGGTATAGTCGCGATCGCCCGGAAAATTTCAGATTTCAGGCGTCCTCGAGCGTCCGACCGAACCGAACGAGCAGCACCGCCCGAATCGGACCTCTATGGGAAATGGGACGAGCATATTTTGCCCGATGCGCACCCAAACTCGGAGCAGTGATAGAGAACAGTGAACCGAGCAAAACATGACATTGGAGCGCCCTCGGACCGCACGCGCACGGGCGGCCATATTGGACCGGTCGCCACGCCAGTTTGACTTTTTTTTGACGGAGAATCTTGACTAGGCTTTTGCCCGGTCGGGTCTGGCACACATTTATGCGATCGGGCAGGCATTGAAATTTAATAATTCGCCACTTTTATTCGATATCTCAAACGGTTTCACGCCGGCTCGCCATCGAATAACGCCAAGTTTCCTGTTTTTCCGATCGCATGTCACGGGCTACACGCTTGACTGACAGAGCTGTAATTTCAGTCACGAGTGCGTAATTATGATCTGAATGTAATGCATTAATAAAAATAAATAAAGTACTGCTAGCGCCACCTACCTATTAAGTCAAACATCGACTTTGTCCGATTTGGACGAAACTTGGGGAATATGTCCAGTGCAGGGCGCCATGAAAAAACTGAATTAGTGATATGGTGCATTTATCACCAAGTTGGCCACAGGGGCGCAGCGAGTGCTCACGATAAATCATTTAAATAGCTCCTGCACGCACACGCTCCGGGATCGACATGAAATTTGAAACACACGTAAAACGTAAAGCTGCTGAATCCATTTATGTAAGCGCACAATAACAATCAACCCTACGGCGCCACCTGTAGGAGCGCAGTAAATTACAATGGGGAGAAAAACAATTACTTTGACTTTTATTTTTGAAAATTTGCACACAAAATCCTAGACGGCCTCCTGATCAGAAAAGCCAATGAGACCCATGGCCTATTCTTCACACTTTTGCCTCTAGGCCTCCAGGGCCCACCTGAGCTCCTAAACATTCACTATGGGAGAATATATTCTCTTTACACAAAGATGCAGCAAAAAGCCACAAAGCAGTGAGTAACAGCCACCAAAACTTAATACAGTGACTCCTGTTAAGGAAAATAAATGCCCCATAACACCATTTACATGCAAGTCCAATACAGCTCTCTACAGCGCCACCTGTAGGAGCACTAAATTACAAATGGGGAGAAAAACAATTACTTTGACTTTTATTAGTGAAAATTTGCACACAATTCCTAGACGGCCTCCTGATCAGAAAAGCCAATGAGACCCATGGCTCATTTTTTACACTTCCTTTGCCTCAGAGCCCTCCAGAGCTCCTATTCATTCTCTATGGGACTCAGACTGTCTTCACACAAGGCTGCAAATAAAAACAACTAAAACCTGCAGGACAGCCACCAAACTCAATACAGAGACTCCTTTTAAGGGACATTAATGGGTCATAACTGTATTTTTCATGAAACTAATAAACAGCCTCTACAGCGCCACCTTTTGTGTGAGGCCTATGGAGAGGGAGACACATTTACTTTGGAGGAGGCCCATAAAATTTGGCACAGTGATACTACACACAAAGCACCCTAAAACATAATTGGTGCTCAGTCGTCAGACCAACAACATGGCTGCCATATTGATTTTTATTTCACACGCCACTTTAAGTTTTTATTTTCCATTGAGAACTTGTCCTAGGGTTTTGTACCGACATCGGCCTCAACGCACACGTGTCTAATCAAGACAGATTGAAATTTAATAATCTGCAAATTTTTTTGGCCTATCTTGCTGAGTTTAGTCATGACTTCCTGTGAAAATTGGCCTCTATTTCCTTTTCTTGCCGTGTTCTCAAAGACACATGGACTGTCCCTTACAGAGTCCAAATTGCCACTAATGATGGACAATTAAATACTACACAAACTAGACTAGGGAGCACAGGACCACGAGTCACTATAGCGCCCCTACAGTTCAGTTAAAAGCTGCAAGCTTGTCCGATTGACACCAAATTTGGCCAGATGATTCTACACTTCATAAGATGCAAAAAAGTCACTGGGACCCATGCCCTATTCTTCATACTTTTGCCTCTAGAGCCCCCCAGAGCTCCCATTCATTGTCTATGGGACTCAGACTGTCTTCACACAAGGCTGCAATAAAAACAACTAAAAACCTGCAGGACAGCCACCAAACTCAATACAGAGAGACTCCTTTTTAAGGGACACACATGGGTCATAACTTTATTTTTCCTGAAACTAATAAACAGCCTCTACAGCGCCACACCTTTTGGGTGAGGCCTATGGAGAAGGAGACACATTTACTTTGGAGGAGGCCCATAAAATTTGGCACAGTGATAGTACATACAAAAAGCACCCTTAAACATAATTGGTGCTCAGTCAGTCAGACCAACGAGATGGTGGCCATATTGATTTTTATTTCACGCCACTTTAAGTTTTTTATTTTCCATTGAGAACTTGTCCTCAGGCTTTTGGCCGACATCGACTAACGTACACGGCCTCAATCAAGACAGATTGGAATTTAATAATCTGCCAATTTTTTTGGCCTATCTCGCCAACGGGTTTAGTCATGACTTCCTGTGAAAAATTGCCTCTATTTCCTGTTTCTCATATGAGCCCTCAAAGGAACATGAACTGTGCCTAAAGAGTCCAAATTGCCACCAATGATTGAGAATTAAATACTACACACAATAGACTAGGGAGCACAGGACCACGAGTCACTATAGCCCTCTACAGTTCAGGAAGTTAAAAGCTGCAAGCTTTGTCCCGATTGACACCAAATTTGGCCAGATGATTCTATACTTCAAGATGCAAAAAGTCAATGGGACCCATGCCCCCTATTCTTCATAATTTTGCCTCTAGAGCCCCCAGAGCTCCTATTCATTCTCTATGGAGTCTGATTCTATTCACACAAGGCTGCAATAAAAAACAACTAAAACCTGTGGTACAGCCACCAAACTTAATACAGTGACTCCTTTTAAGGGACATTAATGGGTCATAACTGTATTTTTCTTGAAACTAATAAACAGCCTCTGCAGCGCCACCTTGGGCGCAGGCCTATGTAGAGGAGACACGTGCTACTTTGGAGGAGGCCCATAAAATTTGGCACAGTGATAGTACACATAAAAAGCACCCTAAAACATAATTGGTGCTCAGTCATAAGACCAACGACATGGCGTCATATTGATTTTTATTTCACACGCCACTTTAAGTTATTATTTTCCATTGAGAACTTGTCCTAGGTTTTGTACCGACATCGGTTCTAACTTTACACGTGCCTAATCAAGACAGATTGGAATTTAATAATCTGCCATTTTTTTTGGCCCTATCTCGCATGGTTTAGTCATGACTTCCTGTGAAAAACGCCTTAATTTCCTGTTATTTCAATATCTCTCCTAGCCACAGGTATTGCCCTACAGAGCCCAAACTGTAGTCACAGATGCAGAATAAAATATTAAACGGAACAGACTCAGGAGCACATAAGCAGGTTTCACTATAGCGCCCCCTGCTGGTCATGTAAAGTACCAACATTTCCTAATTTCCACGAAATCTTGTAAACTGCTTTGAAGCGGCAAAAGCTGCAAAAAGTCTATTACATTGATGTCCTATTTGTATTGCTTTGACTCTGGGAGCACACATATCCCCCATTCATTTCCTATGACACATTTCATAAGTCTGTGGATATCCCTAAATTATTTCGAGCAAAGTCATTGAAACTTGTCAGTTGCATTATTTAGAGAATTTTGATCGATAAGTTAATTACATCGCCGCTTGTTTTTGGATGCTTTTGCCACTTTTGGAGAGCAGTGCCCGCCATGCACTTCTATAGGACGGCGCTTGGGGGAGGGGGTTACGGAGGCCCGAGTGACGCCAGAAGAGGAGGACGGTGCACCGTGGGCGGTTTGGGACCGTCGAGGCCGCTTGGGAAGGCGGCTTCAAGCTTAGGGTTATCATCGCCGCTATGCTTTAATTTTCTTTAAAACTTTCAGTTTCCCATCTTTTCAGGTGGCATCATTTGTGGAAACTCACTAGGTATAACACAGTAATGCCAGATGGCTGGAGATTATAGCCAAAAGTTTGTCTTGATTGATGTTGTCAACCTGCCTGGCGACATTTTGTTTTGGAAGCACCTGCTGATGCATCTGTGAATTTGGCAAAACGCTAACTGTATTTTTGTATTTTTGTTTCTTAGCTGATGTCTTGAGCGAGGGAGCCATACTGAAGTGGTACAATGATGGCCACCTCACCAAAGGAAAGAGCGTTTTCCTTGATCAAATGAAAGCGTTTGTGGAATGGCTCAAGAACGCTGAAGAAGGTGAGCACTTTATCCACTCCGTCCAAGATTATTTTTGGTTGGTTTTTCAAAATTATCCTTCCCCAAAAATAAATGATGGGGTTTTTTCACTGTTATGTATTGATGAGGTAAGAGTAATTTTGACAATGTAATGGCGCAAAATTGATTTTCTTTTTAGCCTGTTCTGTCGCAAGCCCCACAAATGTATCTAAAGTTAATGATCACAAATTAACTTTTTATGTTAGTAAAAATAAAATGATGTATTTGGGATATTAAAAAATGACAAAATAATGTGGCATGACTTTGGCATCATATTTTTAGCCTAATTGCAATTTTTTTTCTTCATTAGTCTGTTGAAAAAGACAAATCTAATGCACTGGGGACAATCTGGGACAGATAAATGGGTGCACATGTGTGTGTGTATATATATATATATATATATATATATATATATATATATATATCTATATATATATATATAAATAAATAATCTATCGAAACCAATTCTGATTTGTGACTCCAACATGTTAACAAGCACTATCAACTGTTAAAATCTGAAGAATGTTGTAGAACCTTATGCCAGAAGATAAACATGACAAGCAAGTTTGTGTTCTCGAATTCTTTAATATTTATTTTTAGTTGTGTTCCATAAGTTTCCCTTCATTAAAAAGCAGCTGTGTCTTTGCCCAATTTACAGCAAAAATTGACATTTGTCTCTTTTTCAGAGAGTGAATCCGAGGAAGATGAAGCCGACTGAAAAGGCTTGGTGCCGACTGCCATTTTTTTGCGAGTTAGTATTTTTTACATTAACACAGCACCAAATGCAGTGCCGAGTTTTGTAAACAGATATTTTGGGGGATTCTGTTTTCTTGTCTCTTCTACCTCCTCATATCTAGTTCGACTTGTAAGGGCTTTAATACTGGTTTATTTTAGATGCCAACCCTTTCCCAAATCAATACTCCTGTCTTTGTACTAGTGAGCTGGACAGGACACAGTGCCACAATAAGTTTAATTCAAAGACACCTTTCATCTATCAAAACTAAGGAACTATTTTTCAAAGATTGTTCCTTCTAAAAAAGAAGCCATTAGCGGCATACTTTGAAATGTTGTTAGCCTTCTTCAGATTTCTTGCTCGAGGCGCACATTCAGCTCCTGTTTACTGACTTGCCAATACCAATTACATTTGTACCAACTTTGTGCGACTTGTAATATGACAGATTTTTAGGGTTTGTCTATCATTGGTATTGGTGGCCATTTTACGGTGGTATAGTAAAGTGGCACGATCCCATGAACTGAATTAAATTACAACAAAACCATGTTAGAGCTGTAGTTTTTAATTTTCTGTACCATAAGGTTTTTAAAATAAAGACACTGCTTTCCCAGATTGCTCAATTTTTTTTGTGTATGCATGAAATGTGACAAAAAGTTAGCGGTTTACTCATTATTTGTAAAGATATGCAAGTAACATCCAGTGAATTTAATGCTGTGTATTTATGAAGCCATTTTGGAATAGAGAACAATTATATATTTGACTTGGTGCGTGGTAATTGTGCCATTATTATGACTTAAATTATATGAGAGTAGTATTAAACAGAGAAACTACGTTTTCAAGATTCTGTAGCTTATACTTGGTGTACACAACATGGTGTTATCTATGGATCTGCAGCGATTAATCAACTTATCGTGAATAATTTATCCATTTTTGTAGTTTTTTTTTTTTTTATAATCTAACTTAAATGATACACATCAAATCACCTTTTATAACTTGGACTGAGACAATGTGTCAAAGGATAAAATATTACTGATTTTATAATACACTTAATTCATATACATCTAGAAGCCTTCAGTCACCATATTTCAAGCTTTATTTAACTGATAATGGATTTAAAAAGTTTAAACATACAATAGAAATAATCATTTGACTAATCGGCTTCTAAATTCTTTATCGACAACCCTAGTGGTATCACTTATTTTGTCAAAAATTAACTCAAATGTTCAGGTGGAGGGTCTGCCTCCTGCTAGCTCCGTGGACATGTTATTGCTTTGCTTAGAATATTCCACAGTATGGCATTCATAAGCATATGATTGAACCAGGCATAGTTACAGGGCAGATCTGTGGAAAGGTGGATCCACACTGTGGAAGTTGCATAGTGCACCTTTATGTACATTTTGAAGGAAAACGTGGTTACTCTCAAGGTCTCTTTAATCGGTAGACAACGAGCACACATTTATTCAATCTTGCCATTGTAAAGTGAAAGTCCTTCAGTTGGCCAGAGTAGCCAAACATTTTGCTAATTTAAAAATGAAACATCAAGCTGAAGTACACGTTCTTTATATAACTCAATCACACCCCATTTTTGAAAATGGCGCTTATGCTGCTGAATAACAACACAGCCGACCAAACACTACCTCACTGTCGGAGGTAATTGTTTCCAAAAGATTGCATAATTTTTTGGGAAATGCCTTTCGGTCACACTTCCACTTGATCCTAAAAAATGTCCCCGCGATTTATCTCGTCCAGCCCCGGTCTAATCAAGTAATCACAGAAGACGGCGACCCGAAGGTGTGCCCCCAATCTCATTCACTTCACTTGGAGCCCACTTTAAATGGTAATTATGGCGCAGTCAAGCATGCATAAACAAGAGTGAGCTGCTGATTCGAGATGTTGGCCAAACAAAGGGCCATGCACAGTCATTAGGACCCGGCATTTTACAAAGTAACAAACAGCCTGTGGTGGTTAGCACTGCACCGGACACTCGCCGAATATTTAACAGGTTTAATAAAGGTATTTTAAGGGGAGCTTGATGCCATCAAAACGAAGCTTGTTTAGTTTTAGTTAATGATTTGAACAAAGAAATCAATATAAAAACTTAATCTCAAGCAGTGAAATGTTAAAGAATGTAATTAGAAAGTTAAAGTTAAGTCGGTTAAACAAAATCATTATTTGATCTATAGTACCAAAGGCCTAATGCAAGATTTACTTTGGAAGCAATTCTGGTGACTGCCATTTGCTTATTTTTTGCAGTTTTTATTACATGTTTTAATTGTAACAGAACCAGGGGTGTTGAATGGTGCTGCAGGGGGGGTTTGGTTTTTTTCCCACTTTCAGTTACATTCTTCTAAATTTTAAATTTTTTAAGCATGTTTTTGAGTAAAGTACTCCCAAGATTTTTTTCTGTAAATGCAATTATTTGTGACATCTGAGGGCCCAGTCACATCTAGCAACAGTGAATGCAAAAATATATTTAGAAAAAGAATAATTATAACCAAATAAATAAGTCATATACTATTATTTATTTGGGGCTCACCAAGAAACTTTGTACCTTGGGCAGAGAATGCTACCCACCTGATCGGAAAATTGTACAACATATATTTTTTACTTGTCTGTGAAATATGAAACATATTTGTGTTCAACTCAAATATTGATTTTGCTGGAACAAACCATTACAGATTGAGTACCTTAAGGCCATGAAAAGTTCTATCTATGATAATCTATAATGTCTGTCTATAGCTATATATCTCTATCTCTCCACCCTCTCTCTCTCTCTCTCTCTCTCTCTCTCTAATTGTCTGATCATGACCCCCTTACCCCTCTTCTATCATAAAGCTAAACAAGGCAAGATCTTCATTTACACATATTTCACTTCCAATCATAGGCTTAGGCTCGCCATTTGAAAAATACAGTTTTTGGGCAAAAATCTACAAATAACAAAAATAAAAAATAACAAAAAACTGAGGGCAACACTTAAAGTGCCAATGACAGGTTGGACTACTCATTTAACTAAAATGCAGTTCTTATTCTGCTCTTCTTTTTATCCAGTTGAGCACTTTTTAAAAAAATATTTTTTAATATGCAGATGACATTGCACTAGGAAATTAAGAAGCAACCACTGGGCCAAAACTCCTCTTATATCACAGATTTTTTTTTTTTTATTTGACAAAGAAAATACATGTGAACACCTTTATTTAGTTTAATCTGTGTTTAAAGGGTCAAAACATTGTTTTTTTGTGTGTAAATTATGCATAAACCTTTGTCTCTGTGTTTACTTCCTATAATTTTCAACAGATTTTTCAACGTTTCTCCACAAACAGCCACCTGAATTTAAGAGGTATTAATGCACAAAATAAAGTCAACATTAGAAAACCATGAAAACGCATTTTCAAGGCACGGGACAACACAAACAGAAATTGTGTTGAAGTAAGCAGAAAGATGGCTCCTCGGCTGAAACCTGCACTCCTTTATGTGCACTGGTGTTGCAAAGTGGCTAATCCCCTCTTAGGTCATGTCTCGCACTAATAATACTCCGCTCACTACAGAGAGGCTCAGGATCCATCATGAATATTTAATCAGTGCTGCTTGTCACCAACAGATGGCAGTAAACCCTTTAGTCACACTCCTCACTACAACCGGTGCCTCTCTGCGATTTTGGAGTGTCGAGCTCAAATGAAAAATGCCACTTTGAAGAAACAGGAGTAGAAAGTATTAGACACAGACAGACGACAAACCTGTGACACCGGTGTTTTTTTGTACCTCTCCTCCGTGGGGATGTATTTGCTTTTTGGTTTTATTTAGTCGCTCTAAAGAACATGAAACAATTTAGGAGGCAGACGTGTCACCGGGGGAAAATAAAAGTGCTTCTAGGAGCGCTGTTTGCAGTGGAGTGTGTTCCAGATCTACAAGGCCAGCCAGCAGAGTGGTGTAGGAGTCACAAACGGTGCACAGCAGTTCTTCCGCTGTTTGACCTCATTTTGGCATTATTATAGGCATCATTTTGCTTTGGTTGGAGAGGACATTTGAGGTACAGAACGTTTGGTCCTGTTTTAGTCCTGGATTTAACCTGGTACAAAGCTGTTTTGAGGCAAGACACTGCTGGTGAATAGAGCAGCGTTGAGATTTTATATTTAAATCAATTTTGTTTATTTGCAAAAATGTGTATAACCAGTTTTTGCTGTCAAGCTGATGTTTTCATTTCAGAATCAGAATCGGTTTATTGCCATTGTCAGTAATCAAAAATTCACAAACATAGGAACTTAAAAGAGGCATGCATAAAATTAAGAAAAAAATAGACTAAGAATGATAGACTATTTATTAATGTCATTGTCAGTTTTATTTCTACAGCACATTTACGACAACACCAGCTGCCCAAAGTGCTTCACATTCACAATAGACAGTAAAAAACACAGATAAATGCAAATATAAGTACAAACACAACAGATCAAACTGCAACTAACAGCAAGAAATGTCTGATAGTGATGGAGCAGCTTTACCTGTACACTTTTAAAATGGCATTTTATGTTTAAAAATTGCACACATTGTATGCAACATGTGCATCTGGATAATGGATAGATCCAGGTTTCATTTTTTTGCTTCAATTTGTCGATATTTTCGATACAATAAATAAATGAATAAATAAAAATAAGGGAAGAGTTTGGATTTTTTTAGTATTTCAGTGAACAGAATCTTGCTGAAACTTGGCATACAACATGTTTGAATCAATAAATCAATAAAAAAGAAAGACTGAACAACATTTAAACAAATAACTGGACATTCTACAGTTGCAAACATACAAACAAAACTCACAGCTCAGTCAGTGCTTCACCTTCACTCGACATCTCAATCATCCTCTCCTTCCACATAGGAAGATTTGTTTCTTCGACTATTTCAAAATGTCAGCAATCCATTACTTGTCACTCTGAAAACCGTTAATAACAGATTTTTGTTATTCACTTTTCTTTTTTGTTTTCAGATTTGAGAGTCAAAGTCCAATTTTTGAGCCACATAAAGTAGACCTATTATACAAAATCGCCTTTTAAGAGCTTTTAGCTATATTATAGTTATTTTCCCCTCTCCAATGAAAAAAAAAAAAAAAAAAAAGAATAATAATCTGTTCGCAATCATGAACTGCAGCTCTCCAAAAGGTACCGCACAGCAAAGAGGCCACCGGAAATCGGCGCCACTGATCTGTTTCGAAAAAGAAAATCATTGTCTTTGGTTTGTTTTGGAGTGGGTTTTTTTTGCTTGGTTTTGAATGCTTCAATTATCATCACACAGCTGTCTAGCCCATCTTAAAATGGCTTTAATTTATACGTTTAATTCTCTGTTGAGAAGATTTGACTGTGTTGCTGATGTGATGCAGAATATTTCACTGGTTTAAACGTATTTCTGACTAATCATGTGACAATTTAGCTCACTGGAAGATCATTTGGTTTGATATAAGTGATATATTGTAACAGTAAAATCATAATCTAGTTCCATCAATGAACTAATCTGAATTTGTCAAAACGTTTGAAATTAAGATTAATATCCTGAAATCAAGCCATTTTAAATCATCTAGAAATTCCTTTTTTGCAGTGCTCCTCTGGTCCCAGCCTTAAAGGTCCTATGACAGGTTAGACTACTCCTGTAACTAAAATACAAGTAAGATAAATATATTCCAACTTTTGCTAAGAATAATTATACATTTTATCATTTTTAGCTGTTTTTTTAGTTTTTTGATATCACTTCCTGGTTGTAAACGATGACATCACGCTAGGGAATGACTTTGAACACTGGGCTAAAACTCGGCTAATGTCAGAGATTTTTTTGTCCGACAAATCAAAATATTTGTGAACACCTTCATTTTGTTGAATTAATGTTTTAAGGGTAATTTAAGTTGTTGATTTTGGGTAAATTATGCATAATCTTTGGATGGAATGAGTCTCCCTAGTGTGATGTCATCAGTTTATTACTTCCTGTAATTTTAAACAGATTTTTCAACTTTTCTCCACCAACTACAACTTGACTGGTGTAAAACAGTAATTTTTATGTACAATACGCATTAATACGCCAAATAAAATCAAAATTAGAAATTCATTAAAACCTGTCATACGCACTTTTCAGACTCTGGTCGTCCTGTTTGTAGCTGTCTTTGGTCTGTACCCCTTTTCTCCTTGTTGTTAACCTGGTATGTGTCTGGTCCACTGCGGGGCTGACCTGGACCATCCTCTTCAGGGCGTCTTCGATGTGGACTTTGATGAACAAATCCTGCGGTTTGGTCTGAACTGTTTTCTTCCTGTGGATCGTCTTGTACGGAATAGACGTCGTTTACACTGATTCACCAGGTCCTTCCATGCCTTCTTTGAGGTTTTCTTCCAGAGTTGACTGGGTTTATGGCAATCCCGGCATACTTTGAAATATATTTGTGCGTCTGCTCCGTCCAGATCTCTGTGCACATATTCAACAAACAAACTGATGGACAGCATTCTCTGCAATCTTAAGACTCAGTGTTACTTTCAGTGGCATTTCAATTTTCTGCTCCCTCAACATGGAACAATTTACAGAAGAAAAGACCTGATTTTAATAGGTCAGTTTAACTCTATGCTGAAAAGCTTGGAAATGAAATGGTTTGTAACTGTTTTGGGGAACTTCATCGATAAGGTCTGGACACTTTTTTGAAAAATCATTACATTTCAACATCTTTCTGAAAGTAATTCTGAGAAATGGTCTGAGAACTCTGAGAATGATGCTACTCGAAGATAATGAAGCACTTTGAAACCTGATGGAACAATACCCCTGGATGAATTAGGGATAATTTTTAGGGAATATTTTTTGTGTTTGCCTAAATGTGTGTTGATGTCATGACCAATCTGTGCAGCTGCCTTGACCAGGACTCTCTTGAAAAAGAGATTAGTAATGGGATTTTCCTTGTTCAATAAAGATTAAATTAAAAAAATGGATAAAGCCTGACAATGGGCTTGAGCTGCTGCACACTGGTCCTGCTCCGGGACAGCTCAGCACAGGCCGAGAAACCCTGTTATTTTTTAAACTGGCACCTTCTGAAATTGTCAGGTGTTTGTGTTCGATCCCAGATATTATTTGCTCCATCATCTCTGCCATCTGCTTTTTCACAGGTTTGGCAGGTGGGGCAGAGGTTGGCGCGGCGCTGGGAGCTTCTCCTGCTCATTGGAGGTTTGGAGTAGGGTTTTTGAGACGAAGCCCTCTGACCTCTCCTCAGGTGCGCTCCTTCGTGTCTGCTTTGTCTTTAAAGGTCCCATAACATGCAAAATCGCATGTTCCCGCATGTTTTCGCTAGAGAACTGTCTTTTCCGTCCCCCTCGGCTGAGCAGACAGACGGGGGGCTCCTCACAAGGATGACGCGCTTCACCAGGATGACGCGGTGTTTAAGCCACGCCTCCAGGAAGCACGCCAGCGCAGAATAAAAACAGCTAATGCCAATGCTACACAGTAATTACACGATGGATCATTGCGAGAGACAGAAGAGTTAGCTTGTTATTTACCAACGGGCAACGTCCGCCGTTGAGGTACTGGAGTTACACGCCAAAACTCCAGGTCAGATCCAGGACGACTCAGGACTCAGCACGCAGCCAGGACGGATAAAAATGTTTAGGTTCCTGGTTTGTTTGTAGCTGAATGTGAGAGTGAATAGTTGTCTGTCCTTGTCTCTGTCTCTCTCCCTGCGGCAACTTGGCCACTGTCCAGGGTGTACCCCGCCTAAGGCCCAAAGTCACTGGGATAGGCTCCAGTCACCCGCGACCCCTAACGGGAATAAGCGGTAGAAAATGAATGAAAAAAAAAAGTCTATATGACAGGTTTGTGTTTGCATAATTAGGACTTAGTTTGGTCATATAGAACGTGTGGTAAATATTTATTATAGTTTTACATCCGTGAAGTCGCAGTTTTTGAAGAACTAAACGTTTAAAATTACAGGAAGAATCCCTCTGTGATGTCATCAATAGGTGACATACAATTGAACATACTGGGACAATTTACAGTATCGGACCCAGTTTAAACAATCATTCAACAAAATGTAGGTGTTATCAGGTATTATTTGTTGTCAATTTCTATTATTGTAGAATTTATATGGATTTTGGTCCTTGTTTACAGTTTGGTTGCTTAGGTAACAGTGGTGGAATTACCTCTGCCTATGACATAACTGATGGCCATGTCCAACCAGGAAATACATTATAAACTTTACAAAACCTGTCAAACTGAGACAAATGGCAAAATACTTGGTAAAATTCATTCATTCATTCATTCATTTTCTACCGCTTATTCCCGTTAGGGGTCGCGGGTGACTGGAGCCTATCCCAGTGACTTTGGGCCTTAGGCGGGATACACCCTGGACAGTGGCCAACTCATCGCAGGGCTGACACAGAGAGACAGAGACAAGGACAGACAACCATTCACTCTCACATTCATACAGTAGGGACAATTTAGAGTTGTCAATTAACCTACACAGTCATGTCTTTGGACGGTGGGAGGAAGCCGGAGAACCCGGAGAGAACCCACGGTAACACGGGGAGGACATGCAGACTCCACCCAGAGAGATCATGTGATGTTAGGGTGTTCGGAATTCGAGACCACGATGTTGGGGTGGTCCGGGATTCGAACCCCGATCTACTTGGTAAAATCTGTTACATAATTACGTTCACTATACATTTTATGAAGTGTGTAATTGAACCTGTCATATACACTTTAATTCATTTAGGAATATACAGTAATACTAGTACAGTGCAAAAGTGTTTTAACTTATTGATTCTCATTTGATCCATACTGAATGGTGATGCAATAAGTGCGGTGATTTCTGTTCTGGTCTGATAAAACTATGGATAATTTTGCATTATTGACATTGTCAGTGTATTTTGAATTAATTAACTATCCCAACCATTGTTTTGTGTTTATTTCATTTTAATCCCTATTTCTGTTTATCCCGGCATGTCACTGCAAATGAATTTTAGAATAAACACGCAACAGCTACAAAACAGATGAGTTTATTTATTTATGGAAAAGTATAAAATGCAGGATTATGCGAGGAACGTCCTTTTAAAAGTTATATAGTTACTTTGTGCTTTGTGCGATTCTTCTGCTGTCATTGATGGTCATTTTCAAAGCATTATTAAGTTAAAACATGATAGATTTCAAATATTATGTCTCATGGATATGGTACTCAATTCTTTTAAGGAATTATTTAAGTAGCCTGAGGGACGAGCAGTTTTTATTTCTTTCTAAAATAACAAAAGTTGCAAAAGAGTTCAATCTAGTCTCTCTACTGGTCACTTTTAGCTCAGTCCGATCTGTCATTTGAAGTTTTGAATCTTAAAAAAATAAATAAAAATGGCGGTATTCTGTATATTGTTTAGTTTTCAATAGCTCGTTCTAGCTTTCTTTACTTTGCTGTACAATCCTATCCGCAAACTGACCGTTAACCTCAAGATTCTGGTCACTTTTGTCTGACCAGTTCAATCCACCATCTGAGCACCACTGCCGCAGGCTAAAACTGGGCCCATCGAAAACCCAACTTCTTTCTTTAAAGGCAGGGAAGCCGAGTCATCGCTGGCGGCCAGTTTCTCCCTCTCTTCTTTCTGCGCTCTTTCTCTGTGTAAATTGTATGACAGTTCATGTGGTGAGGCTTCTGCAGAGTAAATACCCTGAGAGTGCTAGCCTCGCCTGTATACATGGTGATTTGGAAGCTCTCTCGCACTTAAAGCTGGGTTTGCGTAGAGTTGAGGGTGCAGCAGGCGATGCCCGGGGAGCAGTGAAGAGCAATTATTGTGGATTTCACACCGAGGCTTTGGTCAGTAAACACAGCTCACTGGAACGCAGCTCATCTGAATAATGCTGTCAGAGAGAAGGGAGGCCACGGGGTTCTTTTGAATAAAAAAAAGTTGGAAGATATGCTTAAAAAAATGTTTATTTGCTTCTGTATTTTTGGTGTTAGTTCAACTCGGTCTATACTTCTGCTACAAAGGCTGCTGATACTGTACGACTGCGATTTCTGGCACCGCTACGACTGCTGCCAATCACTACAATTACTTCTACAAATACAAGAGCAAGAGTTTTTACCAGAGCGATATTATGTCAAATTTGTAAGCATGTCTTAAAATGTGTTAGTTGAGTTTTACTTGCCAGACAAATGTGAAATGTTGATGTAAGGAAGCTACTTCTGGTGCAACGCATATTTGTCTAGTGTTTGTTTCATTTTGAGTCCATTTTGATCATGTTTTAGACCAACTTTTTTCAGTCGGGACCCCCAAAGTAACAACAGTTGGCATTCACGACCCCCAAACACAAAAAAATAGGTGATTCGCAAAGTAACAAAGTAGCCTCATGTCAATTTTTTTTTTCTAGGTCTATTTCTATTCACAAAATAAAATCACTTTGGTAGGCCAACCAATTGGAATCTATGTTTGCTTTGTTTAAGATGATTGCATACATTTTCAGTGTTTCCCCATACCATCTGGGAAATCCTCAGAAATCATTTCGTGACCCACATTTAGTCTTCCTTTGGGCTAGTCTTTTTAAAACTACTGAAATCATAGTCCTGCTTTTGACCTGGAGTAGCTCTGGTGCTACTCAGAAGGCAAAACATTTTCTTAAGTACTTGGTGTGAAAAGTTTGAGGACCACTGGTTTGTTCTATTCCAACAAGTCCTCCAAATCAAAACAACCCATTCGGCCATTGCTTTTGATTGTTAGTTTTGTTTCATTGTTCTTAAAAATCTCTCAAATATGTAATGTTTTGAAATGTGTGTTGTTGTGTTCCCATTTTGATCCAGGTTGAAAACTCATGAGTACTCACCTGGTAAAATAAAGGTTCATAAATAAACAAATAAAACTAGACAACAAAGTACAATAAAAGGCCGGTTAAAGTAAGCAAAGACTTGGTTTGCTTTAAGGTGCAGCTTGAAAGTGGACAATATCATGTTAGGTCTTGCTGTTTTATGCGAATTAGTGTACATTTTTGATGATGGATAATACCAATACTACATTATTACAACTAATGGAACTACAGAACTGGATGAAATAGCACATATGTTCATGGCAGATTTCACACTTACTGTCAAAACCACTCTAATACCCTCAAATTTGCATTTTCCCTTTGTTTTGTGAAAATTGTGTAAATTATCCTTGTTTGTTTTTGCAGTCTGTTTATGCTGGGATGCCATTGTGTTCTGGAAGACCACTCTGATGCTTGGCTTAGCACAGAAGTGAAATATGCAAATTAGGATCAACATGTTGACTCACTAAACGCCATGGCTTTGTCTGCGGATCAGAAAATTCGCCAAACAACCCCAGGGCAGTGCAGCCTCCTCACTGTTCCTGTTTCCTGGACTGAATTGAGAGTACCTTTGTGGCAGGACAGGCCCGCTAAGCCCTAGAAACCAAGAGGATCATGGGAGATTTGGGCTTTCAGTAATGGCGGTGTGTGTCTCCTCATTTGTTTTTGGTTTAATACCTATTTATGTTCTCGAAACAACAGACTTCATAGGACTAGGTTATTTATATTGTTGAATACGGTTTCAAAAATGACTTCATTTACCCAAGCCTTAAAACAAAATACATACATTTTGATTGTAAATATACTTAAAATAGCTTTATTAGAATATACTGGGCTGGTTTTATGACTTTTATAGCTTGTTCGTTTCATATTTTTTCAAGTATTGTGTGCTTGGTTCAGTTTATCAATCTATTCGCCCTCTAGTGGACAGTGTTTTTTTGCCAGTTATTTTCTGAAGGCTACCAATACCGCCTACCATTTATATCTATTTACTAATATTAGTATGTTATTATTATTATGTCATATGCAAATCTTAATTGTATGTTGTTCTTTAATCCTTTTTTGTTTTTTTAGGGTCATGGAGTCGAACAAAAGCAAGAGAATGAAACATAATAAAATATTTATCAGTGGCAAGAGTGATCAGTCCAAACAACAAAACAATACATAGAATTAAATTGATATTCAACTCATTTTACTTTTGTAGAGTCCACAATCACAACAGCATTTGCCTTACAGGGCTAATACTTGTTATTGTTGTTGTTGTTATTATTGTATTGTTAATACTAAAACATATTTATGACTTTACAAAAAAATTACAACAAATTTGATCATTTTTTGGGGTCAGATTTTTCAGCGTCCTCAGGTGCTTCTGTAAAATGATGTAGCCTGTGAGGACTGAGTGTATAGAGGTTGTGCAAAGACATTCTTTTATGTTTCTCCACATTCTGTCTGAGTGGCAGAATTAGAGGCAGCACAACCTTCTTTTCTTATGCTATAATCTTTGTCCGTGGAGCTTTTTCTTGTTTTTGCTCAAATCAACTTTGTCAAACGTCAGCTGAATGTAGTTTCTTGTTGCTGCTCCGACTGTGGAGAAGTTAGGTAGCTTGTTTGCTAGCGGCAGTTGGAGATTCAGGACACTTCAGCTGCCTCACAACAATGAACTAATCAAATATGTGCCATCCCAAAGTCTGTGTCAGTGATGAATGTGAGCGTAGCTGCTGTGCTCCTGTTGTTTATCTGATTTTTTACAACTGTTTACTTGATTTCTTTTCTTTAGATGTCAGATACAAACTAAATATTAAGCAGAGTTGTAGAACTATATAACAGTAACCAGACTTTAGCAACTTTTTCCACATTTCAGTTGCATTTTGAGGAGAAAATGTCACTCACCATCTTTTATTCTCAAGCGTTTTTGCCACTCACTGCTCAAATTCAGAACGCTTTAATGTCATCCACCAATTGGCAAATGCTTATACTACTAATGAATGGACCTGAACAAAACAGAATGTACTGAATGCATGTGAGAAATATAAATGTTTTTTCATTCACATTGTATCTATTCAATTATCGATCTCTTGCCACTGTGTACTATCCATAGTCTAGGCTCAGTTTGAAGAAGCAAACACTGATTCTCCCAGACCTCGGCAACCAAATTGCAGATTGATTGATGCGTTATTACATGCATGTTTTGAATCCTCATTAGTTTCACCTCTCTTCCTCTCACACTGGAAGCATCTACTTTGGGGCCACACATTAATTATCCACAAGTGCCGTGAAAGCTTACTCCAAAACTCCAAAAGTGTGTGGTTTTCAGCAGTGATTCATCAATGAGCGAGGGTATGAACGGTGCTAAGCTGTTACCATGACAATATGTGTAAATGTCCTCTAAGATATGCACTGGCGGTGTCATTAACAGTGAAAACTCAAAGAGAATTCAAAGAGATTTACAGGATATAAAGCTGCTCGTACAGTAGATGCATTGTTCATATTATTTCCTGTATTTCATTTTCTTTCCTGTTTCTGTTTATCCAGGCTGTCACTGCCATTAAAATTGACTATACTTTGGCAAATATACTCTAATTTCTTTTGGCCCGAACTCTGAAAAATTGACACCTACTTTGTGTGGACATCTTTAAACACATTTAACAATGTCATAATGTTTTCATACATGGACAGCAGTTTTACAGTAGCAAGAGATGTTTGTCCACTAATCCGTTACAGTTCATTTTATGTATTTGAAAATACATATTGTTGTATCTTGGGTGTAAAATAACCATGTTCTAAATCCCTAAAGGTATATCTTGCAATCGCACAGGTGTAAAAATCAACTACAATCACTGAACATGCCCGTGCTGCCAGTGCCTTAAAGGAACTGAATGTAAGATTTTGAAACTTAACATAAAATTGACCCCAGATACGAGATAAACATATTCATTTTGTAAGATGTAATGTAATGTAAGATTTTGAAACTTAACATAAACTTGACCCAGATACGAGATAAACATTTATTTTGCTGATACATTTTTTTATGTTGAGTTTTTTTTTTTTTTTCTTAATTTCATCAGACATGTTGATATCATAATCTGGTGTTTTTGTTCTCAAGACAATTATCCAATCAGAGAGCAGAATGAGCCTCACCCCACCACTCAATTCAGACAGTTGTTTAAACCTAAGCCCAGCAGCTGCAGCCAATAATGAATCATGAAACATTTAGATGCATCTCCATCTGCAGGTTCTGGCAACACAGATACAGCTGTGAAAGTAATTCCCTTTTTAAACCAGTAAAATGCAGGCTACACATGGTTCATTTAACCTGCATTTAAAGGACACAAGTAAGGCCTGGTTTCTCCTTCTCAGTTTATGGACTGGCCATGCCTCATGTTCCACTCAGAACCTCCAGAATTCCCTCACTGAGCTGCAGAGGCTGCACTCATGCAGCGACCGAAAAGCTCAAAATCACCTAAATTAATACTTACAATTTTTGCAGTTAATGAATGTTTCCTTGGAGCTTACATTAGTTTAAATAAGCAGGAACCAATATGGCGACAGGAAAACCGATTCAGATCAGAAAGAGTTTAGGTTTATTTCCAGCGGGTTTTAGTTGTAGGAACTAGCATCCAAAAGTCAGTAGATCATTCTGCTTTCATTTCAGATAATCAGCTTGAGATCCAAAACATCAAAACATCAACAATTTGACCATCATGTAGACCATTTTGTAATTAAGAATAAGTCAACATTACAATGAGTAAAAGCAGCGTTTCATTTGAACACATTTACCACAGATAAACCATGTTCATGAAATTTGAAACAAATCTCAATCAAATTCTTCATGTGTTTAAGTCTAGAAAAGAAGCAAATAAATTGTTATTATTCTCAGACCATTTCTATGGATTTATAAATTTCTCCTCAAATTCCAGACTTTTGGAGCTGAATTGTACAATCTGGTCACACTGTAGCCTCCATTATAATTCTCCTCTGTTCCACAGAGCCAGTGCTGCTCTGAGGGGCCACACAGAGAGGGTCTAATGGCCTGGCTGTAGGAGTCCAGGGATTTGGAGGCTGAACTTGAGTCAACATTGGGCTCATCACAAACATCATTACTCTGTCTTTACTCGCCCTTTCGCTCTTTTTCTGCTGCAGTGGCCACCAGGAAAAGACAAGTACATGAGCGGAAATGATTCTATGTTTCCTTTTTGTGTCCAGAAAAAATACATTAACTAATGGTTCAAGCTAGGACTGATATGCCACAACTGTGTATAAAGAGAAAGTGAATGAACTCATCACCTCAAATCCCCATTTCAAAACAATCAACATACCTGGATTTGTTCATGTCTGCTTTTTTGTTCTGATTGCAATATTTTCATTTACATGTTTTTGTTCATAAAAAGTGGCTATGTGAAATTTTAGAACTCTATATGTCACTCAGAGTTTAACATTTTCAAATACTCACAGTTAAGTACAGGGATGTGGGCGGGGATAGGGGCTGGATGAAAACAGGATTTTTTTTAGACCCTAACCTCAGTTGCAGGATTAACTCAAATATGCATGAATCAATCAAAATACAGCTCTGAGTAAAATAATGATGCGAGACCATTATAACAGGGTTAAAAGCTCATTAAAGTTGATTTAGCACATTATATCCCCCTTTAACCCAATGGCAATTCTAGTATTCCATAATTGGGATTGCTCTTTTGTTTACTTTTTGTGTTTTTTGTTAAATTGTGATGATTTTAAGACATCCAGGCATAAAATATATCAACCAAGAAGAAAACTAGAAGTTTCTTCCGGGCTGATGTTGGTGACTGTGACTCCCGTATGCAAGATGTAACTTGTAGCGATGTCAGCAAAAAGACCCGGGGCATCCTTTGCAGGCTCAGTCCCAGGAGTGAGAGCTGGATTCTAAGTTTTGAAGAAGTTACAGACACTAACTAAGTATGTCCAGCTGCATCAAGTTTTCTTCTTGTTGAATATATTGACTTTTCTTAAGTAGCTCTATGGCCATATTGCCTGGCTAGTAATGTAAAGTTTTTGACTCTCAATCATGTGTGCTATATATATTTGTATCACATTTGTTCTGCATAGTGAAAACAATACATGTATGTATCTAAATGACCCATGTCTCGTTTTCTAGGTTGCAATCAGGCCCATTGTTGAATTAAGCTTTATTTTTTTATCCTAAACTGAGTCCATTTTAGTCTTGATATGGACTTGGTTTGGTCCTGTTCTAGTCATTGTTTAGTTCTGGTCAGTTCCAGCTTTCGTTGGTACAACTTTATAATAACTTCACCTTAATTTGCCTTAACCAAGCATGAACTTAATTCACACTGTAAGCATAACTCAGGCTTTGTATCTACTTAGTTAAGGTTAAGGTAAGGGTTAGGGTTTGCAATTAGTGTTAGAATATTAGTTAAGTTGTTACTAAGCCTGAATTATCCTCAATAAACAATTTGTTCACTATAAATAAAGTCTTTGTTCATGCTTTATTAATGTAGGAATAAGTGTAGTTGTTATAAAGTATTACTTTTTCGTTTGTTTCGGGTTTAGTCCTGGTCTTGATGTGGCGATTGTGCAAGTGTGAACGCACTTTTAGTTTCCTGTCCAGGGGCATTGGACTGTGGGGGGTAAAGAGTACTGTTTTCCCAGGGTTCCTGTCCTGGACATGTATTGCATTTATCTATATTTTATTCTATTTTTATTGTAGTAAAATGCAGTGTGGTTGAGTAAAGTGCTAGATAAACTAAATACAATTAAAGCCGCGCAGCGGCGATGGTGGCCCTCGCACCGCGCTCGACCGCCTTCCCACGCAGCCTCGGCCGGTCCAAAACCGCCCTGGGGTGCCGGCGTCCTCCTCTGAGCGTCGCACAGGCCCCCCGTGACCCCTCCTCCCCCTGCTCACACTGGACGGCGTCTGCTCTCCAGAAGTGGTGAAACCATCCAAAACACGGCTTCGATGCAATTGACTTTTTCCATCGAAATGCTCTAAATAATGCATCTGCTAAGTTTCACTGACTTTGCTCGAAATAATTTAGGCCTCTCCATAGACTTATGACATGTCTCATAGGAAATGAATAGGGAATACGCGTGGCCCCCCAGACCAAACGATCCAAAATAGGACATCGATGTAATTGAATTTTTTGCAACATTTGGCACTCAAAATCAGATTCCAAGATTTCGTGGCAATCCGAAAGTGTTGGTACTTTTACATGACCAGCAGGGGGCGCTATAGTGAAAAGTGCTCATGTGCTCCTGAGTCTGTTCTGTTTAATATTTGATTCTGCATCTGTGGTTACAGTTTGTGCTCTGTACGGCAATGCCTGTGGCTTGGAGAATAATTTTAAGAAACAGGAAATTAAGGCGATTTGTGATGGCGAACCATGGCTATACCGTAAACGCTATCATCAAAAATTGGATCACTATCGAATTTCAATGCGTCCTGATCAGGAACATGTATGTTAGACTGATGTGGGCCCAAAAACCTAGGACCCTTTTGCAATGGGAAAAAAAACTGTCAGGAGTTAACCAGAATAGGACCCACCAGCAGACCAGAGACTGTTGCACAATTAAAGAATATTTATTGAGGGTAGGCTGAGAGGGAGCAGGCTGGAACTGGGAGTACAGGTGAGTACGGGGATAGCAGGCGGGAGCAGGCTGGACCGAGAAGCACAGGCGAGTACCGGGATGGCAGGCGGGAGCAGGCTGGACCGAGGAGCACAGGTGAGTAATGCATTGGCAGAGTAGGAGCAGACTGGGTCGAGGAGCTGAGGCTGAGGGAAAAAACAGAGTCCTAGTAAGCAAAATATCCACAGGGAAAAGAGAACTAGAGATGCAAAAAGCCTAGGTGTTCACCACAAAAGTAGACTGAACGATCTTGCAGAGATGGAGGATGAACCAGGCGTTAAACTACTGCGGTTGATAGTGAATGGAGTGCAGGTGTGCCAATCAGCTCAGGAGTCACGCCCAGGAAGCTCCAATTGAGGACAGAATAAGAGGGGAAGGAGAACAAACACAGAAGGGAGTCAAAACAAGCACTGTACTATGACAAAAACAAAATATGTATTTTTTTTTAAAGGTATAACGTGACTCAGAGGGCTACCCCTTCTACTGCCACGATCGATACAGTTTAGCCATAACCACACTGACTCCCAACTGCCACATTTTCCACCATGGAACACTCCTGGACCACTCAGGGATTACAGCCATTTAATGACTGAGGGTGGAGGGTCATCGGTGGAGTGGCCGCAGACTGTAGAATGAAAAAAGAACATGCGTTACCTGATGTCAAAATGCAGACAGACAAAACGATCAAATTAAAAACACTCACAGTGGGAGAGGCGAAGGACTCTTAGATGTCCTCTACACAAGTCACTGAATCTGCAAAATAAAGACACTACAATGACAACAGGTTCAACAAACCATTTTATTATTGTTTTTTGATGGCTGATGTTGGAGCCATATTTCTGTTGGAGGCAAGGAGGCAGGCTTGTGTGCCCCTGTCGTTGGTGATGGTAGGCTGTGGCACAGACTAGGCAGAGGTGGAGAATGAGGACGGAGACGGCTGCTGGCCCGACGATGTTGGTGGTAGGTAGGGGTTGCACAGACTAGTCGACTAGCCGACAATTGCGCAGTCCCGCGACTACCTCGACTAGTCGAGAGTGACATTGACATAAACAACACAATCACCCTGCACGGCCAGGCCTCGTACCTATGTGCGCAGGGCCAGGCCTCGTCCCGGTGTGCAGAGCAGAGGGCCAGATATAGATTATTGTTATTTGTATTATGTGTTTTAATCATTAATGCACATTAAAATGTGCACGTATGGTTATTATATTGAGTGGGTTCTGCAGGCAATGCGCATTTTACGCATGGTTATTTATGTACGGTAGGCTATTAAACCAACCTATTTACACGTACTGCTGGCCATCAGAATCAGAATCAGAATTACTTTTATTTATCCCCAAGGGGAAATTCTTTTCGTTACATGTGCAACCGACCAGTAGAGACAGTAAGTATTAGAACAATATAAGATATATATAAAATTGAAATAAAATACAATAGCTCTATATAATGTCTACCCCATTTAACTTATGGCTTATGTATGGCTTATGTATTACTGTTTGTTGTAGGCGCGGCTGATGGGCTGGGCTCGGGACACACTTATTCTGTACAAGGGAAGAAAGCGCAAATTTTTGAGGAGCTGTTTGGCACGATCTATTCCAGTGGGAAAAGTTCTACCCACTATTCCACTGTAGCGGAGGAGATCCAACAATATTTGTTAATACCACACATTCCCACCATGGATAACCCACTGCAATGGTGATCACGAGAAGTGTTTCCCCGTTTGGCCAAGGTCTATAAAGCCTACCTTGCAGTTCCAGCAACAAGCACGCCAAGCAAGAGAAACACTATAACTAGACAGCGCACCAGCCTTCACCCTGCTCACGTAGATGTGCTCATTTTTCTTCATGAAAATATGGACAAAAAACCAAAAACAATCCAACAAGAGCAGGAGTGGGACAGTACGTGAGATTGAGTTTGCATGTGTAACGACGCTGCGCCATATGCCAGTATAGTTTTGCAAAGGTTTTGCACCAAAGTTCACGTAAAGCATTTAAAATCTTGTAAACATCAATGTTGTTAAGAGGAATATTATATTTCTTTCAAGAAAAGTTACATTTGGACATTTGACATTTCAAATAAATTGCCAAATCTTTTCATTTTTTTTTTTTCATTTTTATTGATGATGACGTCATCGACTAGTCGAAGTCGACTTGACTAGTGCCCTCGACTAGTCGACTACAGAAAATTATTAGTCGTGCAACCCCTAGTGGTAGGCTGGGGCAATGACTGGTAAGTGGGGGAGGAGTAGGAGGGAGGAGACGGCTATTGGCCCCTGTCGCTGTTGATGGTTGGCATGGGCAATGACTGGGCGGAGGAGGAGGAGGTGGAGAGGAGGATGGAGATGGCTGTTGGCCCCTGATGATGTTGATGGAAGGCTGAGGCACTGACTGAGTTGAGGAGGAGGAGGATGATAAGATGGCTACTGGCCCCTGTCGCTGGGCTGGGGCACTGACTGGGCGGCGGAGGTGGTGGCGGTGGAGGGGTGGAGGAGGATGGCGATGGCTGCTGGCCCCTGTCAGTGGTGATGGAAAACTGGGGCACAGACTGGGCGGAGGAGGAGGAGAATGGAGATGGCTGCTGGTCCCTGAATGTGTTGATGGTAGGCTGGAGCACTGAGTGGGCAAAGGAGGAGGAGGTAGGGGAGGGGGATGGAGACGGCTGTTGGCCCCTGTCGGTGGTGATGGAAGACTGGGGGACTCACCGGGCAGAGGAGGAGGAGGTGGAGGGGTGGAGGAGGATGGCGATGGTTGCTGGCCCCTGAATATGTTGATGGTAGGCTGGGGCACTGAGTGGGCAAATGAGGAGGAGGTAGGGGAGGGGGATGGAGATGGCTGCTGGCCCCTAAAGATGTTGACGGTACGCTGGGGCACTACTGGGAAGAGGGGGAGGAGGAGGAGTATAGCGACGGCTGCTGTGCCCTGTCGCTGGTGATGGTAGGCTGGGAAACTCACTGCGCAGAGGATGAGAAGGAGGTGGAGGGGGGGAGCAGGATGGACACATCTGCTGGCCCCTGACGATGTTGGTCGTAGGCTGGGGCACTGACTGGGAAGAGGGGTAGGAGACAGCTATTGGCTCCTGAAAATATTGATGGAAGGCCAGGGCACTGCCTGGGCAGAGGAGGAAGAGGAGGTGGAGGGGTGGAGGAGTATGGCGACGGCTGCTGGACCCTTTCGCTGGTGATGGTAGGCTTGGGCTTGAGGAGGAGGGAGGGAATGGGAAATGGGGGATGGTGACAGCTGCTGGCCCCTGTCGGTGGTGATGGAAGGCTGGAGCACTGACTGGGTAAAGGAGGAGGTGGGGGAGGAGGATGGAGATGGCTGTTGGCCCCTGATGATGATGATGGTAGGCTGGGGCACTGACTGGGCGGCGGAGGTGGTGGAGGAGGAGGAGGAGACAGCTACTGGCCCCTGTCGCTGGTGATGGTAGGCTGGGGCATTGACTGTGAAGAGGGGGAGGAGGTGGAGGGGTGGAGGAGGATGGCGACGGCTGCTGGACCCTTTCGCTGGTGATGGTAGGCTTGAGCTTGAGGAGAAGGGGGGGAATGGGAAATGGGGGATGGTGACGGCTGCTGGCCCCTGTCGGTGGTGATGGAAGGCTGGTGCACTGACTGGGCAAAGGAGGAGGTGGGGGAGGAGAATGGAGATGGCTGTTGGCCCCTGACGATGTTGATGGCAGGCTGGGCCACTAACTGGGCAGAGGAGGAGGAGGAGGTGGAAAGGAGGATGGAGATGGCTGTTGGCCCCTGATGATGTTGATGGTAGGCTGGGGCACTGACTGGGCGGCGGAGGTGGTGGTGGAGGAGGAGGAGACAGCTACTGGCCCCTGTCGCTGGTGATGGTAGGCTGGGGCACTGACTGTGAAGAGGGGAAGGAGGTGGGGCGGTGGGGGTTGCGACGGCTGCTGGCCCCTGTCGGCGATGATGAAAGGCTGGGGCACTCACCAGGCAGAGGAGGAGAAGGTGGAGGGGTGGAGGAGGATGGCGAAGGCTGCTGGCCCCTTTCGGAGGAGGAGTTGGGGGAGGAGGATGGAGATGGCTGTTGGCCCCTGGCGATGCTGATGGTAGGCTGGGGCACAAACTGGGCGGAGGAGGAGGATCGAGACGGCTGTTAGCCCCTGATGATGTTGATGGTTGGCTGGGGCACTGACTGGGCCGAAGTGGAGGACTAGGAGGAGGAGGAGGGAGGAGATGGCTGTTGGTCCATGACGATGCTGATGGTAGGGTGGGGCACAGACTGGGCGGAGGAGGAGGATGGAGATGGCTGTTGGACGGCTCCTGGCCCCTGTCAGCGGTGATGAAAGGCTGGGGCACTCACCAGGCAGAGGAGGAGGAGGTGGAGGGGTGGAGGAGGATGGCGATGACTTTTGGCCCCTGTCGGAGTAGGAGTTGGAGGAGGAGGATGGAGATGGCTGCTGGCCCTTGACAATGTTGGTCGTAGGCTGGGGCACTGGCTGGGAAGAGGGGGAGGAGACGGCTATTGGCCCCTGAAAATATTGATGGAAGGCCGGGGCACTGCCTGGGTAGAGGAGGCCCCTGTCGGCGGTGATGAAAGGCTGGGGCACTCACCAGGCAGAGGAGGAGGAGGTGGAGGGGTGGAGGAGGATGGCGATGACTTTTGGCCCCTGTCGGAGTAGGAGTTGGGGGAGGAGGATGGAGATGGCTGCTGGCCCTTGACAATGTTGGTCGTAGGCTGGGGCACTGGCTGGCAAGAGGGGGAGGAGACGGCTATTGGCCCCTGAAAATATTGATGGAAGGCCGGGGCACTGCCTGGGTAGAGGAGGAAGAGGAGGTGGAGGGGTGGAGGAGTATGGCGACGGCTGCTGGACCCTTTCGCTGGTGATGGTAGGCTTGGGCTTGAGGAGGGGGGGGGAATGGGGGATGGTGACGGCTGCTGGCCCCTGTCGGTGGTGATGGAAGGCTGGTGCACTGACTGGGCAAAGGAGGAGGTGGGGGAGGAGGACGGAGATGGCTGTTGGCCCCTGACGATGTTGATGGCAGGCTGGGGCACTTACTGGGCAGAGGAGGAGGAGGAGGTGGAGATGAGGATGGAGATGGCTGTTGGCCCCTGATGATGTTGATGGTAGGCTGGGGCACAGACTGGGTGGAGGAGTAGGCTGGGGCACTGACTGGGCCGAAGTGGAGGAGTAGGAGGAGGAGGAGGGAGGAGACGGCTGTTGGTCCATGACGATGCTGATGGTAGGTTGGGGCACAGACTGGGCGGAGGAGGAGGATGGAGATGGCTGTTGGACGGCTGCTGGCCCCTGTCGGCGGTGATGAAAGGCTGGTGCACTCACCAGGCAGAGGAGGAGGAGGTGGAGGGGTGGAGGAGGATGGCGATGGCTGCTGGCCCCTGAATATGTTGATGTTAGGCTGGGGCGCTGAGTGGGCAAATGAGGAGGAGGTAGGGGAGGGGGATGGAGATGGCTGCTGGCCCCTGAAGATGTTGACGGTACGCTGGGGCATTGCTGGGAAGAGGGGGGAGAGGAGGAGTATAGCAACGGCTGCTGTGCCCTGTCGCTGGTGATGGTAGGCTGGGAAACTCACTGCGCAGAGGATGAGAAGGAGGTGGAGGGGGGGAGCAGGTTGGACACATCTGCTGGCCCCTGACGATGTTGGTCGTAGGCTGGGGCACTGACTGGGAAGAGGGGTAGGAGACAGCTATTGGCTCCTGAAAATATTGATGGAAGGCCAGGGCACTGCCTGGGCAGAGGAGGAAGAGGAGGTGGAGGGGTGGAGGAGTATGGCGACGGCTGCTGGACCCTTTCGCTGGTGATGGTAGGCTTGGGCTTGAGGAAGAGGGGGGGAATGGGAAATGGGGGATGGTGACAGCTGCTGGCCCCTGTCGGTGGTGATGGAAGGCTGGAGCACTGACTGGGTAAAGGAGGAGGTGGGGGAGGAGGATGGAGATGGCTGTTGGCCCCTGTCGCTGGTGATGGTAGGCTGGGGCATTGACTGTGAAGAGGGGGAGGAGGTGGAGGGGTGGAGGAGTATGGCGACGGCTGCTGGACCCTTTCGCTGGTGATGGTAGGCTTGGGCTTGAGGAAGAGGGGGGGAATGGGAAATGGGGGATGGTGACAGCTGCTGGCCCCTGTCGGTGGTGATGGAAGGCTGGTGCACTGACTGGGCAAAGGAGGAGGTGGGGGAGGAGGATGGAGATGGCTGTTGGCCCCTGCCGATGTTGATGGTAGGCTGGGGCACTGACTGGGCGGCGGAGGTGGTGGTGGAGGAGGAGGAGACAGCTACTGGCCCCTGTCGCTGGTGATGGTAGGCTGGGGCACTGACTGTGAAGAGGGGGAGGAGGTGGGGCGGTGGGGATTGCGACGGCTGCTGGCCCCTGTCGGTGATGATGAAAGGCTGGGGCACTCACCAGGCAGAGGAGGAGAAGGTGGAGGGGTGGAGGAGGATGGCGAAGGCTGCTGGCCCCTTTCGGAGGAGGAGTTGGGGGAGGAGGATGGAGACGGCTGTTGGCCCCTGGCGATGCTGATGGTAGGCTGGGGCACAAACTGGGCGGAGGAGGAGGATCGAGACGGCTGTTAGCCCCTGATGATGTTGATGGTAGGCTGGGGCACTGACTGGGCCGAAGTGGAGGACTAGGAGGAGGTGGAGGAGGAGGGAGGAGATGGCTGTTGGTACATGACGATGCTGATGGTAGGGTGGGGCACAGACTGGGCGGAGGAGGAGGATGGAGATGGCTGTTGGACGGCTCCTGGCCCCTGTCAGCGGTGATGAAAGGCTGGGGCACTCACCAGGCAGAGGAGGAGGAGGTGGAGGGGTGGAGGAGGATGGCGATGACTTTTGGCCCCTGTCGGAGTAGGAGTTGGGGGAGGAGGGTGGAGATGGCTGCTGGCCCTTGACAATGTTTGTCGTAGGCTGGGGCACTGGCTGGGCGGAGGAGGAGGATCGAGACGGTTGTTAGCCCCTGATGATGTTGATGGTAGGCTGGGGCACTAACTGGCCAGAGGAGGAGGTGGACAGCTGCTGGCCCCTGAAGATGTTGATGGTAGGCTGGGGCACTAACTGGCCAGAGGAGGAGGTGGAGGAGGTGGACAGCTGCTGGCCCCTGAAGATGTTGATGGTAGGCTGGGGCACTGACTGGGCGGAGGAGGAGTATCGAGACGGCTGTTAGCCCCTGATGATGTTGATGGTAGGCTGGGGCACTAACTGGCCAGAGGAGGAGGTGGAGGAGGAGGTGGACAGCTGCTGGCCCCTGAAGATGTTGATGGTAGGCTGGGGCACAGACTGGGCGGAGGAGGAGGATCGAGACGGCTGTTAGCCCCTGATGATGTTGATGGTAGGCTGGGGCACTAACTGGCCAGAGGAGGAGGTGGAGGAGGAGGAGGTGGTCAGCTGCTGGCCCCTGAAGATGTTGATGGTAGGCTGGGGCACTGACTGGGCGGAGGAGGAGGATCGAGATGGCTATTAGCCCCTGATGATGTTGATGGTAGGCTGGGGCACTAACTGGCCAGAGGAGGAGGTGGAGGAGGAGGAGGTGGACAGCTGCTGGCCCCTGAAGATGTTGATGGTAGGCTGGGGCACTGACTGGGCAGAGGAGGAGGATTGAGACGGCTGTTAGCCCCTGATGATGTTGATGGTAGGCTGGGGCACTGACTGGGCGGAAGTGGAGGAGGAGGAGGAGGAGGAGGAGGAGGAGGAGGAGGAGGAGGAGGAGGAGGAGGAGGGAGGAGACGGCTGTTGGCCCCTGACGATGTTGATGGTAGGCTGGGGCACAAACTGGCCGGTGGAGGAGGTGGACAGCTGCTGGCCCCTAAAGATGTTGATGTAGGCTGGGGCACAGACTGGGCGGAGGAGGAGGTGGAGGAGGAGGATCGACATGGCTGTTAGCCCCTGACGATGTTGATGGTAGGCTGGGGCACTAACTGACCGGTGGAGGAGGTGGACAGCTGCTGGCCCCTGCAGATGGTGATGGTAGGCTGGGGCACTAACTGACCGGTGGAGGAGGTGGACAGCTGCTGGCCCCTGCAGATGTTGATGGTAGGTTGGGGCACTAACTGGCCAGAGGAGGAGGTGGAGGAGGTGGACAGCTGCTGGCCCCTGCAGATGTTGATGGTAGGCTGGGGCACAGACTGGGCGGAGGAGGAGGATCGAGACGGCTGTTAGCCCCTGATGATGTTGATGGTTGGCTGGGGAACTAACTGGCCAGAGGAGGAGGTGGAGGAGGAGGGAGGAGACGGCTGTTGGCCCCTGACGATGTTGATGGTAGGCTGGGGCACTAACTGGGCAGAGGAGGAGGTGCACAGCTGCTGGCCCCTGCAGATGTTGATGGTAGGTTGGGGCACAGACTGGGTGGAGGAGGAGGATGTGGACAGCTGCTGGCCCCTGCAGATGTTGATGGTAGGCTGGGGCACAAACTGGCCAGAGGAGGAGGTGGACAGCTGCTGGGCCCCTGCAGATGTTGATGGTAGGCTGGGGCACTAACTGGGCAGAGGAGGAGAGGGGGGTACTTACCTGCAGTGACAGTGACAATGTTCAACAGACTCACATTTCGCAGCTGTAGACAGAGTGGTTGAAGCTGTCACGCATGGTGTCCTGGAGCACAGCAACAGAGGAGGGGGGGACACAGGGGGGAGTCACCAACATGAAGTATCTAGCAGTGACCAGCAGTACCACCTCCTGTGGGCAGGGCAACGTGGGCACAACCAGCTGCACACACAACAATCAAGTCAAACTTTATTTTGTATTGCACATTTAGAAAAAAAACAATGTTGACTAAGTGCTTAATAAGTCATAGAGAACCTCAAAGACACCATAACAACAAGATAAGTATTGTGTCATCACACCTCATAGAAATCAAATTAAGCCAAATGTTAGACCAATGGACACACAAAGAGGCTTTGTATTTCTTTAATGACTTCTTTAATTAATTCTTGTGGAACCTGCAACTATTCGAAGTAAACCTGGCGTGTGATAAATGTAATTACTAGTAGTGACCCAGCACGTTCCTGCTGCGACCCTGCTCGTTTGTTTACTTTTCTATATTGTTTTGACTAATGCATTTCTATGGATGGATGTCAGTGAGAGGGCAGGGCTGTACCATACCTCAAAAAACACGGGGTCGTCGCCCACGTGCGGCCACAGCGGAGCCATGGCAGACCGACGCCAGCCTGCGGGCTGAAACACCACACGTTATAATACAAACACATGTTACACTGCTGGAGCTCAATGAGGACACTCACCACCAAAGGATGGTCCGCAGTAGCTGACAACTCCTCAGGGGCCAGGGGGCCTGAGGAGGCGGGCCGGGGGCTCCTGCTCAGAGGGAGCTAGCGGACACAGATGAATGACAGATATGGTTCAGTGTTCTTTATGGTCATAGAATCAGAGCATAGAATCAGACCCTAAGCAGTGTTTTAGTGAAGAGCTTACCTGGTGAGCACCACCACTCTGCTCCTGTCCCACGGGGGCAGCCAGAGAGACAGCAGAGGAGGGCCGAGGGCTGCGGCTCTCAGCAGGCTGACAAGAGAACAACAACACAACATGAATGAGACTTTAGTCTTTTCACACAGATCAGTGCAGTTCAAACAGTGAAACTCGTGCACATTTAAGAGGAAAGACTGAACTGCACAGGAGCAGAGCCTGTGGTCTGCAGAGGCAGAGGGCTCCTGCTCTGAGCTGCCTACAAAAGTCATGTTATTTTACTCCAAAGCACAACAACCATACAACTTAAATAGAAGTTATACCGAATCACACACAAAATATATTAGGATAATGCACTGCCTATCGCAGAAAAAGTTGCAGAAAATATATTTCACACTAACCCTGTAATATTTGGTTGGACCGCCTTTAGCTTTGATTACAGAACCCATTTGCTGTGGCATTGTTCTATTAAGCTTCTTTAAAGTCGAAATGTATTGTAATGTTGTATTCATTTTTTACCAAAATATTGTACTGATGATGTGAGTGATCACTGCTCAAAGCCTTCTCCAGCACATCTCAAAGATTCTCAATGGGGACTCACTCTGGAACAGGGAAAACCTGGACTCATCAGGCCACATAACCTCCTTCCATCGCTCAGAGTCCAATCTTTATGCTCCAGAGCAAACTGAAGCCTTTTTTGCGGTTAGCCTCACTGACCAGTGAGTTTTCTTAGGGCTGCACAGCTATTAAACACAGCCTTGAGTTGCACAGTTGCCTCTCTACTGTATGATTTTGTCAAATGTTTAAGTGATCGCCAATCACAATCATTTTGGATTTTTTTCAGACCACAGTTCTTCTTCAAAGACGATTGTTCCCCACTGTCCTTCCGGTTTTTAATAATGCATAAGACAGTTCTTAAGCCAAGTTTAGTAGTTTCTGCTTCTCTTTAGATGTTTACTCTTTTTGATGCCAATGATTTGACCCTTCTAACACATCTTTTCAACAACCACAGGATTTGTCTTTTCACATAGTTGTTACAGAAATGAGAAGCTACTCGCTGCATCCGTTGAGTACTGTGTTGCAGCTAAAAGACAATCTCCAATGCAGCAATTATCCAATTGGAGGCTCATACCTATTTGCTTAGTTAAATCCAGGTGGCGACTTTTTTTTTTGTGGACGGGCAGTGTTTATGTCTATGTAACACTTGTGTGAGGCTCACCTGCTGAGGAGCCGGCGCTGACCCAGAGGTGGAGGGCCCAGGGTGGTCCTCTCTCTGAAGCTGGAACAGTGACACGCAAATCAACACAAATGTCTTTATGACAATGTTGTCACAAGAGAATAGAGCACATATGAACAGGCCTACCTCAGTGGAAGAGGAGAGTCGTGAGCTGGACCTCCTAGGACCACCGCGCCGGGCTCTCTTAGTGGTCCCAGGGCCAGACGCCGGAGACCGCTTCCTCTTCCTGCCGTCCTCCTGTTGCACAGAACAAGACCAAACAAACTCTTGTTTCAATAACAGTAACAGAGAATCATGAAGCTCCAAATTAGAGCTGCTACATAAACTAAATTCAAATTGAAAGGTTCATTTGAACATTTTAAAGGCTGTGGTTTATAGGTACACTGATTCATTCACTGAAAATAACAAAATATACTGTTTTGTTGCAGTAAAATTTGCAACCCAATAGTTACACCACTACAAATGTGTCCTACAATGGATGCGATTTATGCAGTGTTTCCCAATAATAGGGGAGAATATGGTGGCCCCCCATAATCTAATTTTATCCTCCATAGTCTAAACACGTTAAACTGATATGTACTGTAAAAAACGTTTACATTTTGATTAGAGGTAATAAGGGACATTTACACACCAACATTTCTGTAACATAGAAACGGGATCACATGTGCCATCATTGTCTCCACAGAATCTATGGGAAACACTGTTTGGTATTGGTTTGTTGTCTATATTTAAGTCTTCTATTAAAGTAACAAGGTTTGATTTCAAATGAGCACCAAAACTAAACTTTGTTAATACAAAAATTACAAATCCAAGCACAATCGCAACGCTTGTAAGAAAGATTTTTATCATCTAAATTGTTGAGCCCTACTGAAGAGTAGCCTTTTACAAGGTATAGTAAAAACTAGTTTGTTGTTTGGCTTGGACTTGGAGCCTAGATAAATGTAATTTCCGATCAGTTTAAAGTTACCAATTCACTTAAATGTGAACCAATTCACTCAAATGTTACATGTAGATTTCATTTCTTATTTCTGATAGGCTCATACACTTAAATTTGAATATCAACATAAACATAGCAACAACATTTTGTTGACTTGTGGGCATGGTAACAAGACAGGCACATTGTAGGCGCTTTGGGTGCCTATTAGGTGGAAAAGCGCTCTATAAATAAAAATTCTTCTTCTTCTTCTTCTAGACGTTGCCCAAAAAACTTTAATTGACAACTCACTAGAACAAAACGGGATCCGTTTGAAAACAGTAAAATCTATGTTTGACAAAAACATGTAGCTTTGTGGCAAAACAAAACCATGTCTTAACATGTGAATGTCGCTCATAGTTTTGTTTATTTACCTAAGAACATATTGCTGAGAATGCTTTCTATTTCTAATAAAAAGATGCATCCAGTTTATGTGGACATCTAGTAACAGCAACGTTTGACTTTCAAGGTCAATTAACTAATCAGCGCTGGACCTCATGTTTTTGTTTGTTTTTAAAAATCAAATGTTTCTCTACAAAGTTATAAAAGGACAGGACACAAACCTGGGACATGCTGAGTGTTAAAGCGGCTGAACTTAAGGCTCGCTGAGTTAAAGTCCTTCAATAAATCAAAAAGAGCAAGAGCTGCTAGCTTAATGCTGTTAGCTGGTAAGCTTGATGCTATGTTATCTATTAGCTTAGCCTTTGGAGCACGAAGTGGCGTGGCTTCTCTTTCGGAGTACTGAGTGAAATGGCAGAATCTCAGCATGTCGGGGTTTATATGTGCAACTCATAGCAACCATGGAATGTCTACATCACGCGCAGCAGACGTAAACTTGTATTGATTTAAACACGTTACATTTCATGTAAGGACAGAGACACCTGCGCCTGATAATTATCAGCGATTTCCAGAGTCAAAAACAGTCAAATGTAGAGTTTGTTGTTTTCCCACCGTGACTAACAATGTGTGATATTTATATTATTTTGGATTACTCAAATGTTACATGTACATTTCATTTCTTATTTCTGATAGGCTCATACACTTACATTTGGATATCAACATAAACATAGCAACAACATTTTTTTGACTTGTGGGCATGGTAACAAGACAGGGACATTGTAGACGTTGCCCACAAAACTTGAATTGACAATTTTTGACATAAAACACATTAAATACAGACCTACTCACTAGAACAAAACGGGATCCATTTGAAAACAGTAAAATCTATGTTTGACAAAAACATGTAGCTTTGTGGCAAAACAAAACCATGTCTTAACATGTGAATGCCGCTCATAGTTTTGATTATTTACCTAAGAACATATTGCTGAGAATTCTTTCTATTTCTAATATAAAGATGCATCCAGTTTATGTGGACATCTAGTAACAGCAACATTTGACTTTCAAGGTCAATTAACCAATCAGCGCTGGACCTCATGTTTTTGTTTGTTTTTAAAAATCAAATGTTTCTCTACAAAGTTATAAAAGGACAGGACACAAACCTGGGACATGCTGAGTGTTAAAGCGGCTGAACTTAAGGCTCGCTGAGTTAAAGTCCTTCAATAAAATCAAAAAGAGAAAGCGCTGCTAGCTTAATGCTGTTAGCTGGTAAGCTTGATGCTATGTTAGCCTTTGGAGCACGAAGTGGCGTGGCTTCTCTTTCGGAGTACTGAGTGAAATGTCAGAATCTCAGCATGTCGGGGTTTATATGTGCAACTCATGGCAACCATGGAATGTCTACATCACGCGCAGCAGACGTAAACTTGTATTGATTTAAACACGTTACATTTCATGTAAGGACAGAGACACCTGCGCCTAATAATTATCAGCGATTTCCAGAGTCAAAAACAGTCAAATGTAGAGTTTGTTGTTTTCCCACCGTGACTGACAATCTGTGATATTTATATTATTTTGGATTACTCAAATGTTACATGTACATTTCATTTCTTATTTCAGATAGGCTCATACTATGGAGGACCCGAGTGCCACGTTAAAAGAGATGGCGCTTTTATTAAAAGACTCTAACACAATATTTAATAAATAAGTTAACAGATGTTTTATATATATATATATATATATATATATATATATATACAAATGTAATACATTTATTTGCAAATGCATTAATAAAATAAAATTAAAAACATTAAAAATCCCTTTTCTCATTTTTTTTTTTTTTTTTTTTTTTTTTTTGTTTTTATTCCGGTTTTACACCCAAACAGGCAAAATTAAATAATTAAATAATAATTAAAAAAAAAAAAATTTAAGAATAGTGATAGTTTGGTGGCTGTTACTCACTGCTTAGTGGCTTTTTGCTGCATCTTTGTGTGAAGAGAGTCAGACTCCCATAGAGAATGAATAGGAGCTCTGGAGGGCTCTAGAGGCAAAAGTGTAAAAAATAGGCCATGGGTCTCATTGGCTTTTCTCATCAGGAGGCCGTCTAGGAATTGTCTGCAAATTTTCACAAATAAAAGTCAAAGTAATTGTTTTTTTCCCCATTGTAATTTACTGCGTTCCTACAGGTGGCGCCGTAGGGGTGATTGTTATTGTGCGCATATAAATGGATCAGCAGCTTTACGTAGACGAGTGTATCAAATTTCATGTCGATCGGAGTATCCATGTGCGTGCAGGAGCTATTTAAATGATTTCGTGAGCACTCTTTGCGCCCCTGGTGGCCAACGGTGATAAATGCACCATATCACTAATTCAGTTTTTTTCATGGCGCCCTGCACTGGACATATTCCCCAACTTTCGTCCAAATCGGACAAAGTCGATGTTTGACTTAATAGGTAGGGGGCGCTAGCGAGTACTTTTTATTTATTTTTATTAACGCATTACATTCAGATCATAATTACGCACTCTTGACTGAAATTACAGCTCTCTCAGTCCAAGCGTGTAGTCGTAACATGCGATCGGAAAAACAGGAAACGAAAGCGTTCGTCGATGGCGAGCCACGGCGAGACCATTTGAGATATCCGAATAAAAGAGGCAGATTATTACATTTCAATGTGTCCCGATCGCATAAAGGTGTGCAAGACCCACGTGTGGCAAAAGCCCTAGGACATGTTCTAGGGCTTTTGTCAAACTGGCGTGGCGACTTCGGTCCAATATGGCCGCCGTGCGCTTGGTCCGAGGGCCGCGCTCCAATGTCATGTTTTGCTCGGTTCACTGTTCTCTATCACTGCTCCGAGTTTCGTGCGCGTCGGGCAAAATTTGCTCGTCCCATTTCCCATAGGGGTCCGATTCGGGCCGGTGCTGTTCGTTCGGGCCGGGTCGGACGCTCTCGAGACGCACAAAATACAAAAAATTTTTCCGGGCCGATCGCGGCTATACCCCCATTGAAGACTTTTCGTGCATGTTTACTGGGTCAAAAAGGGCCGCGAAGAGTAAGAAAATGGGCGAAATAATAATAAGCAAGAAACGGACGAAGAACAATGTCCCTCGCCAGTTTACTGGCTCGGGCCAATTATACAGGACATCTAAGGGCTCCATCATCCCTTTGAAAAAAGAAAATCATTGCTCACATATTAACCAAGTTGTTAACAGATAAAACTTAGTGATTGTTATTTGAACTTAGTCTATTTTCTTATAATAATAATGCGTTACGAGATCTTTGTGAAATTGGTCTAGCAGTTATTGCAAAGACAAACAGTATTGTAATATGAGCCGGTAGCTACATATGATATCTGTAAATTAGAAAGTTATTGTTAAGTGCAGGGTGTATATTATCGCAATAGAGAATGAAAATTTTCAATAGCTGAATTTGCTGGGATAAATAAGTGTACAAAATGATGTATTAGGGGCAGAGGAGGCTTGTCAAGGGCCCAGAATTTGTTCCTGTGTGTTTTTATGTGATGCATAAAATAAACTGAAACTACTGTGATGCTACAAGCTACAGCCATGTTGCTCATTAAAGATTTATTGCTAATGACTGTCATTTTGTTTTGCAGGCCATCACTGGAGGTGCACGTCTCCCCGTATATGCACTGTATGGTTTTGGAGCTGTACATAAGCGGCATGCGATGGCGGCTGGCACTCTGACAATCCTCCTGTGGGAATACCAGAGCTACATCACAACGCTTTGGCTGAGACAAACCGACTGATACGCTGCAAATGGAATGAAAGTTCGTATCTCCACAATGTTTTTAACGAGTCTCCCCGGAGTGAATATAATGACTGTAACTGCACATGGTGTTGGCGATGGGGGGAAAAGGGGGAGAGAGGGAGAGGCCTGTTTGCAGCGCTCAGCTTTCTTTTGCCGTTTATGCACCAGCGACTCGGGGGATTCAGACAGGCAGCGAGAAGACATGAAAAAGCCTCGACAAAACTGTTTGTTTTTGAGAGCAGTCGGGACGCAGGAATCTACTTAATATTAAATGACATTCCATTGCAATTACAGCTAATTTCTGTCTCAATCAGAACCACTTCAAACAAAAGCCATTTTTACATTTTAATTGGCCAAACTGTATTTTTATAATGTAATGTGAAACTAAATGAGACTTACATCTAACAAAGCAACACTTAAATTGAACGTTAAAGCGTGGCACACTGTCCATTCATATTTCATGAGGAGAATGAACTCATGTTTCATTCAGCAATAAAACTGACTTACTTATGGTCGGCACATGTTTGAAGTGCTTGCGTTATGTTGAACTACAGTATAGCTTCATGTTCGGATTGCATAATATTTGCTTGTGGTAGAGACAAGATCACATTCACCCAAACCAGCAGATTACCATTACTATATTATAGGTCTGAATGTAGAAAAAGATAAATAGAAGCCGCATTCGACAACGGTGTTTTATATTTTTTTATAATTTTGCAGATATTTGATTGAATAATTACTCAAATGTAAACTGAACCAAGAGAGTAAAATAAAAGCAAAATATTATTTGGTTGATGCTGTATATGCAATTTCACGTGTTGACATGTTAAGCCGTCAAATATTGTTGAATTTGACATATGTATTTATATGCATATGTTGTTGGTATTTCTTTAAATTTCCATAACCAATATAAATATAGCGAGTATCATTAACAGTAAAAATATGAATGGTATATAGTTGTATTGAGAAACATATGTTATGAAAATAAAACTAAAATGCATGAAATGAACTTAAGACAGAATAGGCCCAGCAAGAATAGGTGCTGATGCCTTTAGTTTTGCGGAAAGATTTGTTTTTTGTCATTCAGTTAAAGGTGTACTATGTAACTATTCTGAAGGGTGTGAGAGTATTCACAAATTACCTGTAACTTGGCTTGTTTCCATGGAGATATTTACATTTACTATGCCAGGTTAGTCTGCACATTAAACTAAACTAAACTAAACTGAAAATGATTATATTTAACATTTTTCTAAATGTTTTTGCCTATTTTCTCCAGTTTGACAATTTTGGTGACTTCCTGATTAGTCATGGGCTGCAGATGTGGCATATGTCGAGGTAATTCCACAACTGTTACCTAGCAACCATACTGTAAACAATATAAAATAGGATTACAAATAATAATAGATGATACTGATACATGATTGTTAACTGGTTGTTTAAACTGTCTGAAAAATGTGTCTGTAGCATCTAAATTGTTTATGCATTTTTGACTGAATGTCGCCATCATTTAAGGACTGTGTTTAGAACTATTTCTTGTAATTTTAAACTTTTATTTTTAAAATGTCCTGCGACTTGACAGGTGTAAAACCATGCTAAATATTTACAGTAGAAACTATCCCACCAAACTAAGTCATAATTGGAAAAACATATGAACATGTCATCTTGCAGGTTGCAGAACTTCATCTGTAAAGTTACATAAGAATTTGATTTATTTAACCAAGAGGAAGAACTAAATTTCTACCTTTACCGTTGCTACGTAAAACACAAAACTATAATTCCAGATTCACATTTTCAGAAGAATAATGTTACTAATCCGACGCGGGGAGAAGAGTGTGAAAGGAGGTCAGGTTCAGACGAGCATAAACACAAGGTAAAGTCCCTTCTCGTCTCATTTGCCGGTGATTGTTGCAGCCTCCACATGAAGAGACTCCCACACATTCCAACTATTGTTCTCCCAAAAGTAGCACTTATCTCACCTTCATCGTTGCACAGAATTCAGGTTCATGCCGATCGTTTCCAGCTATTTCCTGCTCGTAAGTGGCACATATACGCTGCGCTGCAGGGAGAGACGGCGGATGTGCTCGGCGGTGTCCACAGGTAATTAGACAGAAGGATGTAACAAGGGGCAGAGAGGCTGAACCTGACTGTACACTTACAGTGGACAAAGGGCTTAATGTGAAGGTAAAGGCCTCACACTCAACGTACACTTCAGTTTGTACGAGAACATTACGTGAACTATTATGCGCTGAGTTTTTAAATAGAACGCATGGCTGTCAGAGTCACAATTCAATTTGCATCCAGTGGCAACCTAATGGATAAAATATCTTCAAACAATAAACATTTGAGTCATCGTCCATTCAAAATTCAAACTAGTTCTGCCCAAAGACACACTACAATAGATGTTTAGAGCACACGCATATTGCTTGTGCACATGATTGAAATGATTTTATCTTTTGAAAATAATTGTATAATGACTATGTTTTTAGTTGTTTGTGATTTTTGTGCTTTTTCTGTAAAACATGTTAAATTACTTTGTGTATGAAATGTGCTCTGTGCAAATTAGAGCTGCGACAAGTTGATTGATTGATCGCAACTAATCGGTTGTAGAAATTGTTGTCAACTACTTAAATAATCGAAAAATTGTCCATACACAGACTCCAAAATGTGCCATGAGCTGCAAAGAAGAGGTTTTATTTCTCAGACAAAGCAGGAATCACACAAGAATGACATGGTAAATTTTTGTATTTTTCACTTCACTTTTCAGCTTAATATTGGTCAAATTGAATAAAAGCTCATATTCACAGATCTTTCACATTCTAAAACAATGGATCCATTAATCGAGAGAACAATCGCTAGACTAATTGATTACCAAAACAATCCTCAGTTACAACATAGAGCAAATAAACTCGACTTCATCAACAACTCGTTAAACACAAACAGGGCTCCTTTTGAATAAACTATTAAAAACATGCTTTACACAGCATCTCAGTTTTAATTCTGGGCATTGATATAAGACGTTTTGCAGTGAGCTAGGCATGGTAACAAAATGAATAAATACTGATTATAGCCACAGATAACACAAGCAACATGTCCTTATACATCATTAGCCAAACTCGAACTGTGTCCAATTAAAGCAGCTATATGCACAACATAGACTTACACAGAGAAAAGGGCGAGCAGCTGGAAATGTTTCTATAAAAATAACATATTTTTTATTGTATGTTTAATTCATTAGCTTAAATAAGACTGGCCAGTTGCATTTTATAAGAGACCTGGAAAAGGATGGCTGTTTAGTTGTTGCAAATGAAAATATTAACATATATAAGTATCATAACAGACTGGCCATAGCTCCCTCTGATGGTAAAAGTGATGAAAGAATGTAAAAGAACTGCTCTCGGTTTACAGTGGGAACATTGTGATCATATAAGCTAAACATAAGCTAAACATAATGTGAAGAAGAAAAAAAAAAAGTAATATCCACCATGCCATTACGTTAACAACCTTATTATGTATGTATGGTTTAATCTGACTAGCAGTGCTTTTTATATCTATTCCACTAGTGCAGTTATGTACCATATTAGTTACTAAAAAAACATTTGACACATTCAGGGTTATAATTATTTTTGAAAAAGTTAAACAACAGCTGGAGTTTGTTAGTAATCTATCAAACTGAAGCGCATGATACTAACCGTGAAGTTCAGGTTAGACTACAGATTTCATATAACGCAGTGAACATGATTATACTGTATTTAAGATTTGACTAAACACTTTGCCTATTTGTTCCCCGTTTGACAATTTTTTTTTAAAGATTATAATTCTATTCCCAGGTTGAACATGGGCAGAAGATATGACACAGGTAGTTAGGAACTTACCATAAGTAATAACTGATAACACCTTTATTTTGTTGAATGAAGACAAATGTGTCAGTTGCTGCAAATTGTTGCTGTAATGGTACATCGTCCATTGATGAGGGATTCTGTTGTAGAATTCAGCGTTTATTTTTCTAAATTTCTTCACAAACCTCAACTTCACGGATGTAAAACTATGATAAATATTGAGCACAGGTTTTATTCTGTCCATGAAACTAAGTCATAATTAGATAAACATAAGAAACTTCACGACTTGAACTGAACAATGTCGGTTAAAAGTTAAAACAGATGTGTGATATGTAATAATATGTGTGATATGTTATACGTAACAGGGTCTATGCAAAGTTAAAAGTAAAAAAAACAGCAAATCATAATGTACCATATGTATAACAGATGCTGCCTCTGATAACACTATCAAAGTAAGTCAAGGTTTGTTCCTCAGCTCTTTTCTCTTTTTGTTGTTGTCATTTTGCTGCTTTGTTTACAGGTTCACCAACCCAAATGTCAGCGAATCAATTCCTGCTCCAATCAGTGCATTCTGTCATTGTGTCCTGCATTCATAGTGTGTGCACGGGTGATTGTCATGGTTTAAGGGGCCGATGACGCAGATTGGGCAGCCTCACTTCAATCAGTCCGCCCCAGGGCAGCTGTGGCAACCAAAATAGCTTACCTGCATCAGATGTGGAGGGTGTGGAGTCCGTGAATAATGCACTTTGAACCATTGTCCAAAAAGTACTTTACTAATCCGAGGCACCATTATTGAGCTCGGGATCGTTACGTCACACATAACAGGATTTTCAAATGTTAAATCAGTGGCTATTTTAAGATGCTAAATAGTAATCTCAAAAGCGTTCTAACACTATATATTGATAAATGTATTTATCAGAAGTGATCCAGCAGTTTATCAGGTCCTTCCTTGGATTTTTGTTAACTTTTTTTTTACATCGTTTTGACTAATGTTTCTCTTTGTAAGTTTAACCCACCAGGTGCAAACATGGCGGATTTCCATGGTAACGGCTGTTTTGAGACGTTCTATCTAACAACAATTAGCTTAACTGTGCACATATGCGGTGATGAAGCATTTTTTATAACTTCTCCAATTTTTTAAAAGACTTGCATGCAACTAAAGAACTGATCTGGGTGCATGATTTTCGAATTCTGAAGAAGAAAAAAATCCTCTCGCCTTTCACAAACCCTCAACATGAGACAGACGCGCAAGCATCTCTTTAAAGCTTTGTGGGAGACAGATGCTGTTCTGTGGTTTGTTGAAAGCCCTATCAGTCAAACTCAGAATGCCCCCTCGTGAAACACTTGTAAAACAAAGGCAGTTCATGAAACATCTATGTCTAAAGTGTGTTTTGAGGCACTGCTTGGTGTTCTTTGGTGTTTCGAAACAGTGTCATGCAGTCACCATAAGACCACTGCTCTAGACAAATCCACTTCTGTTAAAAGTGCCAAAAGTTTCCAGTGAATCCACATTGTTCAAACAAATAAACTCTCAGACAGCGTGTCATTTCAACAGATGTGATTTCCTTAAATTCAGTCTCTATTAGCTCTTTCCCCACTCAGAGTCAATGGGACTCGCCTGGGATCTGTATCTGCGCTTTAGTGTATTGCACAGGGATTTAACAGAGAAGCATCATTCACTTGTGAGACTCCTGTGGCGCTCTGTTTGCAGTGTACAAAAAGCCTCTGACTTGAATGACGTCTGAAGAGCAGAGGCCCCAGGTGCGTCTGAGTCCTCTCTCAGTTCTTCATCAAATACTAGAGCTCCTTTAGTCAGCTGTTGATTAGTCAAAAAAGACCCCATGCAGATAGAAATTCATGGTGAAGCTTCAAAGAATAATGTGCTGAAGAATGTGCTGTCATTATTTGGATGAAGGACAGGAGCATATTTTACAAGAAATCTAACAACAAATGAAACTAAACATTATTTGCTTGGGATTACTTCGACAAACTTGCCATGTCAGTCTCATGGGTTATGGTCCTTTCACCTGAAAACAATTGTACCTGTCACCACTTTTTATGCAGCTTGGTAATTAATTTGTGCTAACAAAGAAGACGCTGAACTTTGTCTATTTGTGTATACTATTGCTTCTTGTAGAAAGTTGATCATAAATCAGGACATGTTTTAAAGACAAACCATATGCTTTTTTCCCCGAACTATCTTGGACATTACTTTCAATTCAATTCAATTTAGTTTTGTAATGCCCAAAATCACAACAACAGTTACCACAAGTCGAGGTACTTTACAACACCCCCAGGACTCTGAAAAAACAAGAGCATCACAAACAGGTGTTTTTAAAAAAAAAAGCTGGAGTCTTGTTTGGTTTGTTGAGCGAATGTGGCAGAAACTTGTTGACTTTAGACAGGTGGGCATTGTAAAGTGAACATGCAAGTTTATGTTTTAGAAGGTAGGTGTCTGAACAAGTTTGATCAGTAAAGTTATCAGATAAAACCTTTTCCCTTTCATTATTTCTTGGCACAGCACATAACACTCAAAAAAAGCATGAATGAAGCGCAGGCACATAGGGGTGTTGTGTTTAATCAACAGAAGTTAGTTAAGTTCGGAAAGAGATAATTGCACATATGTTTGTGTGAACATTGCACATCTATATTGAAAGTGCAATTAAAAACAACACGTTAAAAATACATATCTTAAATACAATGGTTTGTTGTAGCTCTGTTTGGTATTCGGGTACATGTCAGAAATAAGATAACAGAATAATTGTTTGTTGTGTTAGTCTTTTCCATTTTCTATCCACAGATTCTCTCAGACATGTCCCTCCATCTTCTGCCAGCCCTGCTCACTGTTCATCTGTTCATCTCTGGTTTTTGAAGTAAAAGTGTTGGTTTTCTCAATGGACGTAAGTCACTGGATCCAATTGAAAGTCCTGGTTGAGGAGCTACACCAAAAAGCCACAACATCACTGTGCTTCATCCAGCCGACAGTTGGTTGATCAAGGAGTTTATAAAACTATTAACCGGCAATGAGCTCCAGTGAGAAGACGGTGACAGATTTTGCGGCTAAAATGACACATATGCATCTGGAACTGCCACCTTTATGGGAATATATAAATGTATTTTGAGCTTTTTGCTTAGCTATTCCAAAAACATAAACATGTGTCTGAGGCTGTTGAGGAAATGTTTGAGATTGAGACTTTTATGCAGGAACTGAGAGACGCCAATTGTGACCTAGTGTTGACCGACCTGGTTATTGGTGCTGGGGTCCTCATGGCTGCCTCTGGTGCTTGAGGCCAGCTGGACTATTGTAGGAGATGGGCATTCTTTAATTGCTCTATCTCCTTTATCATGTGTACCAACAATGACATTCACTAATAACATTACCTTTATAGAAAGAGTTAGAAATATGTTGATGTTTTTCCTGGTGAGAGTACGATTTGTGAATATTATTGATCCAAATTATAAACCTGTAGTCCACCATTACTTTGGATCTGACAGACATTACAAAGCGTTGTTCCAAGCTGCAAATATTTGGCTCAAGAGGATTGACTTTGCCTTCGATATCTGATATGATATTGCCCAATGTTGTCTACATCGCCGGATGATCGTGGAAATCCCCCAAACCACTTCTCCACGACCTGGAGGACTTTATACAAAGATCTAGGGAACACGGAGTTATAGTCATGTCCTTCAGAACTTTGGTGTCTCGCTTTTCTCACTGTGTTGTTGAAGAAAATGCTGATCCATTTGCAAAGCTGCCACTCAAAGATATCTGGAGGTATAAAGGCAAGAGACCAGTCAATCTTGGTAATAATACTTTACTTTTGGACTGGCTTCCTCAGAGAGATCTTCTCGGACATCCAAAAACGAAAGTGTTTGTTTCACACGGAGGAATGAACAGCATCCAAGAAGCGATTTACCACGATGTCATATTGTTGGTTTACCTCTAATGTCTGACCAACACAACAAGTTTGTATGAATGGAAGCAAGAGGTGTGGTCAAAGTATTGGACTTTGCAACTGTGAATAGAGACAATTTCCTTGAAGCTGTCACAGAGGTTTTATACGAGCGCTCCTCTAGAGAGAGGATGAAGAGTTCACAAGGACACTTTTGGATCGAGTTTGTAATGAGGCAAAAAGGAACAAAACATCTGAGAGGGCAGTCCTACAAGTTCTTTCCAGCACTACTGCATCGGTGTCACACTGTTTCTGATGGTTGTGACTTGTGTGTGTATTGTTCAGAATTACCCCACTACTTTGATGTTTTATTGCAAGCATTTGCACAGGATCCATGTGTCCATTTGTTTTTACGTATTTTATTCCGGAAAAATCAGATTTGTAAACTGAAATATGACAAGAGCCTTTTAATTCATCCATTTTACAAGCCTTTCATTTATTGTCAACTGTTTTAGGTATGTTTTTAGCAGTACCTGTGCTCTAGCATGAGACGTTGTTCTTTTTACTACGTTGTTGTTGTGATCAGGTTTCATATGAAACACCCATAGCTTCTCTCTTTTAATCCATTCATGCTCACAAAGCCTCTCAATCCAAACTTTGCATCATAAGCACCTAAACTTTCCCAAAAAGCCTCCATTCTGTTTAATCCTTGGTTGTCGTGACAACAAGGTTGTATTTCTGGAGGTCACATCTTTACCACAGTCAGTTTTGTGCTCTTTACTTTTAAACTGTCGAAAAAACAATGATTGGGAAGATTCCTAACAAATCATATTAATCTCGCTCTTTGGACATAAAATGGATGTAGAAACATTTTGAATCGATATAAGCTTCAACACACGAGCTACACACAGTCCAAATCACAGACATGAGCATCACACAGGACTAAAATCAACTGTGGACCTCTGTGTTTGATGAAATACAGTTAAACATGGGGGAATTTTTACAGACATTTTTGCAGACATAGATGATTCACACGGGACTAATGATCCAGACGACATCCATAATTATTAACAGAGGTAAAACAAATCCCGTACAGCCGAATAGGGCTTTTGTCTTTTTTTTTACCAAGAAATAAAGGCACATGATATAACACAATAGTTTTTTTTTTTCTTTTAATGTACCAGACTAGATTTTAATTTTCTTTTCAACTTGTATTTCACTGTACAATGAGGGCTGAGAAATAAATAAACCTAAAATGTACATAATTTGATGTAGAGAAATTAACTTTATGATATGTTGATAAATTAAAATAGCTAAAAACAATCAATCAAAATTGAATTAAATGATACAAATGTCAAATGTTAAGAGGTATATGTGTCTTTTGTGTAATATCTTAAAGCTTCCTCAAATTGTCATGATTATACCCTTAGACTGTTTGGGAAGTTGTAAAAAAGAATTGAGGATTCAGTCTTAGCATGCAGACGATTGTGCTGAAATGACACGGTGCAGGAGGCCATTTACAAAGAGACTCCAGGGCAGAAGTGAAAACAATTATGATATAAATGACCAAATCGATGCAGCCACAGGTCCCACTGGGCTTTTTTTTAGAGACTGACTTGTTTATTGAGCGGCGCTTACTAATCCTGTCTTGGCCTCAGAAAACCCTTTGCAACCATTTTTGTCATAGTCTAAAAAAGTCTAAAAGGTCCCAGAAATGAACTCACACTGCAAGACTGAAAGCACAGCCTTAGAAATCAGCAAGGCTCTCAAAGTATTTTTATTATTATTATTATTATTATTATTTTTTTTTACATTTTTGAAACTGGCCATGAGAACACTCACTATTCATGACAACTGTTTCAAATTCTCACCGAAATGAAATTTGGTTCCAGAAACCTCGTCATGTCAAAGAGAACCTGAAAAGAAAAATATTTTGAAGGAATTGCTGAATTAGAAGAAGGAGAAGAAGAAGAAGAAATAGAAGAAGAAGAAATAGAAGAAGAAGAAATAGAAATAATAATACTCCGGTGACCTAGAACAGTTATTTTACCTTATTGCATAAGTTCAAAAATAAGCTTAAAATGGTTTCTGCTTTTGCTTTATTGTTTTAATTGTTGGGTGTAAATTGGTTTTGCAGTTCTGGACAAGCGTAGGTAAACTTTATACATCCATGTTATGCCACTGGTGCAGCAAAAGGATGAATCTGATTGGACATGGTATTATTTTTACACCTGCAAGCACATCTTTTATAATAAAAACTGAATGAAACAATCCAAGTGCCACCAGTGATCCAACGTACAGTAACTAACGCTATGTTCACCTGCCCTGATCAAGATTTGCAAACATTGTCGAAATGCACTGCCGTGATCACAAATAAATTGTAGTACCTTAGCAATTCTCTTATTCTCTGCAATTTAAACTAAATTCTAAAATTCTGCTCTAACTTTCTAGTTTAACTTTTAAACCCATGTCCACAGATAACTGGTGTTTGGCTTCAGACAAATCCCCTCAGTGGCCTCCAGAAAGCTTTGTTTTGTCAGTATCAGAGATGCAGTATGGCCACCGAGTGTATGGAAATCAGCTCTAAATCTTCTGTAATCCCTCTGCTGTGATTGATGGCTGACTGCTGAGACCTATTAGTCGCCAGTTCAGTGTTTTGCATGATGAGAACAGATGGGAGAAGATATTTTATATGTACAATAATTACCACACATGCACTGTATATGTGTAATGAGTTATGTGTGTACGGCCAAGTCAAAAACAGATCATTAAAGTTTTTGAGGCGCTTGGCTGGCTGTCAGAGTCACTTGTCATCATTATGAGAGCTGTCCAAGGCATATATTATTGATGATACAGGCTGGAGCTTGGTCCACACTCAGGAGGGATTTTGCGTGTCCAACTCCCAATGAAAAAGCCATACTAGAATACTTTTTATTTAGATCATTGCTACACGCCGAGATGGGGAGCTCAGACAACCGGTTGGAGCTCTGAGTGCTTCTGTTTCAGTGTGAGGAGCCCATTGAGAAGGCTTGGCTGCCTGTTTTCTCTGGTGGACATTTTGAAAAGTCTGAGTAAGAGTGGAATCAATAAGAAATAGTTGAATTTCTTTTGTAATATACATTTTATGAACATAAACCAAAACCAAGAACAAATTCTCTTCTCCCGTGGCTCACCCTGCTCACCTACAGACGATTTTATTGTTAATACGGTTAAAAAGCATGCCTCGCTGACGGTGCAGTGGTCAAGGGTGTTGCACATGTGTGGTTGCTGCTGCTGCGATCTTGCCAGATGTCTCTCCCCTCTCTTGATCTCTTTCTCCCTTTCACGCAACTGTCATGTTAAATAAAGCCTTTGGGCCAAAAAAAAATCAAAAAAACTAACTGTCCTTCCCTCTCTCATCCCCATTTTGTACTGCACTGTCCAATAAATCCTAAAAAGTCTTTAATAGATAAATAACAGGGTTGAAAAGGCAGAACAACAACATCTCCATGGAGACAAGCAAATGTCAAATCCTCCACCAGAAAAGTTTCAAGGGACCTTTATTTGTGAGTACCTTGCAAATATGTGTGTGATAATTAAAATGTTCTACAAAAAATCATCTACACATTCACCCTGAAACTACTTCGTCAACTATTTTTCCCTGACCAAATCTGCTCCCTAAAATGCACCAGTATTCTTTGGAAAATCCGAGATGTATCTTGTTACCTTGAATATTGCCCAGCGTGCATAATGCGGTTTTCAGAAATGGGGCACGCGGACATAAATATAACGTGTAAAGTGTGTCCGGTTTGCACAGCTCAAAGGCATTTTGAATGAGGTCTTCACCTGTAAATCCCTCCGGACGTTGACAGGAAAATGGAGTATGCATCAGCCTTATGGAGCGTGACAGAGTAGTGATGGCACCGTGTTTGTAGTCCTGATTTAGACCGACTGCAGCCGACTGACGCACGGCCAAACTAATATTATTTACCCGGAGCAGAGGTGTCAGTGATGTTCAGATAAAAGTCATTTAACCAGAGACGCAAAGTGATTTTGTCAGTTCACCATGTTTGGTAAATATAGCAATGGCACATAATTCTGTTCAGTGATGTATGCGGCGTTAGAGAGTTCACTGTGAGTTGGAGGAAGTACACACAGTTTGTACTATGGTAAAAGTATTGTTATTTTGGCATTATATTGTTAATAAAAACTGCATGTATAGATCGTAGAAAGGGGTTCAGAGGTTGTCATCCGGACGCCGTTTAAAGATCGAGATGTTTCGACTTTTATCCAAAAGTCATTGTCAATCAGAGAGCTGGTATGGGAACTTGGGCTTTTATGCTACTCTACTCTACTTAGAGTAGCATATAAGCCCATGTTCCCATACAAGCTCTCTGATTGACAATGACTTGTGGATAAAAGTCGAAACATCTCGATCTTTAAACGGCGTCCGGATGACAACCTCTGAACCCCTTTCTACGATGGACCACACCTGGACGAATGAGGGTTTACAGCGATGCATGTATAGAGTTAGAGTTGGAGATATTATTCCTTTTCCTGGAACATTAAAGGACACGTTATGACTTTTTTTTTTTTTGCATTGTTGTAAATTGTCAGAGCCTCATCGAAAACATATTGTATTCAGCTTCATTCATGCTTATTTAATTAAGATTGGGCCTATTAAAACACTTATTTTCAAGTCAAGTCAGGCACTATTTTTATTTATTTATTTACAATTTTTTTCATTTATTGAATAATGATAAAATAATACAATTTTCTTCTGTAACCAAGTGGTGGGAGGACACTGTTGAGCTAATTTCTCTCTCTCTCCCATAGTTTTTTTTTTTTTTTTTTGAGCATTCATGTTTAATTCACGTTATTTTGAGGTGTGAGATGTTTTTTTTGCATTGTTATTGTATAGTGTAATATACATGTGCTTGTCCTCTCCTTCAGGTCAGCCTGTTGCAGACATTTATTAGGATGAAATTGAGTGGAGTTGCTTGGTGTACTTTGAAAAACCAGCAAAAACAACATGAACTTTCTCTTTGGCCATGTGCAAAGAAACTGAGGCATCCAAAAATAGGGATTTGTGGAGAACAGAAAATCAGGTCATAATGGGTCTCCAGTGTAAACTTGGGTAACATCCAGGCCAAAGTTGTAATAGTTAGACAATACAATATACTTTATACTCTTTTTTTAACTTAAACATATATCAAGATATCAAATAATTAAGTTGACAATTATTGACATATATAATAATTTTAACTTTTTTTTTTTTTTTTGCAGGAACATCCACACAATATTTCAGAGTCAAACAGCATTGTGTATCAGCATTGTGTATCCTACATTTGCTATTAAATAATTATTAATTGTTGTTTTTAGGATTTAATCAACTGATCATCCTCCAAAAGGACTATGTAACAGTGTGATGCAGATGCTACAGAGGGCCTGACCCAGACCAGCGGGGCAGCTCTGGTTCTTTCTCGAGGACGAGCCGCTCCGCACAATGATCTGCCGCTAATCTGCAGTATATGCTCATAATAATAACGAGGGATTGGTTCTAAACCTTGAAAAAGTGCAGCCTAAACAAGGAGAAGTATAATGCAATTGCTTAATTACAATCATAGACTGCATTTTTGCTTAAGCTTACTCTAATGACAAATGGGGCATTATGTTTTGGCCAGTTAAGTGTTTTTCCTGTGCCTTTTTTTTTTGCTGTACCTTGTAAACCACCTCAGACTTACCGTATGATTTGTGTACATTGTGCACTCATCAATCAACATTTAAAAATCCAGACAAAACTCGATTTTGTTGTACGTCACAAATACGCACTGATTTCACCATATGGTTTGACCAACAAATGTATACACATCCCATTTACAGATTAAAAAAAAAAATATTATGCACACATGAATGACCGTTAGTGTGTACGCATTCTTAAATGTTGCACAATGATAATTAGAATGAGAGCAAAAAAACAGTAAACAGTAAATGTTCATCTTATAATTTATCAGGTCGTTAAAGCTAGCATGCAAAAGGTCATTGCTTTACATTCTGGTTGTATTTTGCTTGTGTTTCTGGCCCCTAAAGATTTCTGGCCCGAGATGTTGCTTTGAATTATACAACAATGAAATACACAGCCTTGAACAGACAATTTCAACTTGAAAGTTTTCCCCAACCTACCATTCTCCTGCTTGTTGCTAAACTTAATTAACTTCTGTGAATCCGAAATACGGTGGTTTGACATTCCCTCCGAAGTCCATATTGATTTGTATCTTCTCTGCTGAGGAAGTTTCAAGGAGCCAGTGACCATGTAAATGTCAAACAGTGGGGGCTTGTGGTCAGATTTTAACAGTAGAGATCTCCCGTCGAGTCTTACTGGTCTTAAAATCAATAACTCCAACAGTCTGTCAAAATTGAGACTGAGAGATGACTTTTCCCATTTGAAGCTGCATGTAGCCTGCTTGATTGTTTTGTTCTCAACATCTTGCCTGCAGAGTGCACATATTAAGGCTAAACTGGGTGAATTAGGGAGTGGCAAGTCTAAAGATGCAAATACACAGGTCTAGAAGGCTAGGTTTACTCCCCGCTCACAGCCTCAGAGCGCTCTTCTTTCTCTCATTGCATCAGGAGATTACTGCAATAGAGTCATAGTCTTAACCCTTGACTTTTTTCAGTATATTAGCAGTATAGTTTGACATTTTCCCTGCATGGCTTATAGCAGTGGGGACATGGATCCTGTTTCGTTTCCTTGTTTTTCATGTCTGATTTCTTAATGTGCTTATTATTATAATTTTTTACCCTTTGTTCAGTTTTACATCCTGTCTGTTGCCCGTCCCGCTCTCATGTACTTCACCTATTCCATGTTTCCTGGTGCATTTAAGCCCAGGTTTCCCCTTTGTTCCCTGTTTGTCCCTTGTTATTGTCATGTCTCCTGTTCAAGTTCATAATAGAGTCGCATTGTGAGATTTTTCATTCTCTTGCCATTTTTGTTTGTGTACCAGGCAACTGTCGATCCCTGTGTTGGCCCTGTTGGTCCTGACAAAAGACCAGTGGGGGGGGTTTCCCGCGGGTCAAATGCAGTGGGATTTGTGTGGTGTGGAGCGGGAGCGCACCTGTCCCAAAGAAGAGCGGCAGGGCAAGGGCAGCCAAGAGGTGAGCAGTGTGCGCCATGTGCATGTGTGTGTGTGTGTGTGTGTGTGCGTGTGTGTGTGTGTGCATGTGTACGTACGTGTTTGTGTGTGTGTGTGTGTGTGTTTGTGTGTGTGTGTGTGTGTGTGTGTGTGTGTGTGTATGTACGTGTTTGTGTGTGTGTGTGTGAGTGTGTACGTGTGTGTTTGTGTGTGTGTGTGTGTGTGTGTGTGTGTACGTACGTGTTTGTGTGTGTGTGTGTGTGTGTGTGTGTGTGTGTGTACGTATGTGTTTGTACATGTTTGTGTATACGTACGTATGTTTTTGTGTGTACGTACGTGTGTGTGTGTACATATGTGTTTGTGTGTGTGTGTGTGTACGTGTATGTATCTGTTTGTGTGTGTGTGTGTGTGTGTGTGCGTGTGTGTGTGCGTATGTAACCTAACCACAGCTAGTTTTTCAACCAGATCGTCCCTTCAGAGCTTACTATCCAGCACCAACAACGGTGAACACTCCGACAGTAAAGTTACAAAATGCACCTTTAAAATTAATGGATGTTATTTTATTTTTCTCTTTTTATTTTTATTTTTTACCTGTCTCCACAGATTTACAGCTGTGTGCCTTTAGGGCTGAAATGGCTTGAAAGAAAGTGACTTCAGGCTGAAATAAGATGAAATACACCTCATTTCAAATTTCACTTCTGCACCCTGTGAGGTGCACAGGGGCATCTGTAGTAACAAATGCCAAGGTTAGAAATACATTTTTATGTGGCAAGAAAAAAACAAGGTCAAGTCAAAACAAAAGGACTATTAAAATCCTGTTGCAGATGCAATCAGTATGTTTGTTTATTCTCAACAGAGACTGTGGGTTGCTGGATTTTTTTTTATCCTGACACAAATCACAAATCTTGATTATAAATTGATGAATTTCTAATACAGTTGTTGTTGTACATGTTTATCATTATAAAGTCTTTACTTTGTAAATGGGTAATTTGGAATATGATAATTCATGCAGGAACCTATTTCACTGTTGTGTCTGTGCAATTGTGGTTTCTGATTCTGAAAGTGTAAAATGATTTTTAAAAAGACCATAAATACACACATGTCACTCTTCTTTACATATTAATGCAATTCTTTAATTATGTTAAAGTGAATTATTTAGAATTTAGGTTGATTAGTTTAGCAGCGATTAGCAGAAAAAAATACATATTTATTTGTGTAGCTTACACACGTGTGTGGAGTGTAGCTTAATAGTTACGAATAGAGCAGTGGCTCTCTAACATTTCACACAAAGCACCACCAAAGAAAAGATATGGCTTTCCACCAGATTTATACTGGTCTAAAACAGGACTATGTCGGGTCTCAACCAGGGCTTAACTAGGACTAAAAAACACCATTGCCACAGATGTCATAAACAAGGACTAACCCAAAAGAGGAAAATGATATGGAACTGTTCCTCATCTGCCTGGAGGAACTCTCTCTACACTAAATGAACTGCTCCTCATCTGTGATTTTGGACAGAAATAATCTGAATTGAACATGGATAACATTGACTCCAAATTAAGCACAAACTACAACTGAAGAAGAGTCAATGTCCCACCAGAACAAGCTCCACTGTTGGACACCAATGGAACATGTTTGGCAATATGAAAATAAAGAAACATCATGAAAATACACAGTCAAGAGAAATCATGGTCAAAATCTTGTGAAAATCCCTGGGAATACAGAGAGGCAATCTTCAGTAGGTGAGAGGCCATGAGCAAAACTCTGAAAAGTGTGAGAAGGCTTCCAATAAAGGTCTCATGGAGAGAGATTTTGAGCTGGTAAGTGAAGGGGAGATAAAGAGGGATGATAGGGCCAACGGAGCGGCCAAGAGCAGAGGAGAGCGGAGGCTGAGGGCACCAGGGACTCTGGCTGATAACACGGCATGAGTGAGTGGTCAGGCAGGAGCTAACGAGAGCGACTGGACAGGCTGGAAGGAAAGGTGCAAAGGTAAAGGAATTTAAGTACTGTGTGTTACTTTTACGGAGGTGGTCTCAGTTAAATATGAGTAACTGAGATAAGTAACTAAGATATACACTATACACAGTACTCGTGAGTCAAAGATTTGGTTATTTTTTTACTTTAATTCTTACGTGACAAAAGCTTCATGTGAACAGCGTTAAATGTTCTGAACTCTTACACCTCCTTCAAATATGATTTGTTTTTGTATCTCTTCCTTGCAAATACCTGAATATGCACATTATTTAATGTTTTAATGTTTTTAATCTTATTTCAGACACTTTTTATGTCCTTTTACTCTGTGCTCAAGTATTATAGTTCCTCCAAGCACTTTTTTCTCTTGCTTGAGTAAATAGTCAGGCCAGTTCTTTTTATTTCTACTTGAGTAATATTATTAGTAATATATAAGTAACATTACTATTACTTAAACACATAAAAAACATCGAAAAACATGCATTCTTACTGCGAGCGGGGCCTGGTGGTATCACATACTCGTCTCCAAAGAGATTCAATGCAACACTGTGGAACATTCCAGTCAAAGCAATGTGCACGTTCAATTTTATTTTTATAAATCTGTTTTAAAAGCCCTGACTTATCACAAATTTAACAGTTAAAAGGTTAAAAGATCATGCAATTATCAGAATTTTACAGTGATAAAATTTACAAATCATTTTGGCAAAGTAAACAAAACAAATAAACAAATAAATACAATGCACAAAAAAGGAATCACTTCTTTTTAGAACAAAATTTGCAACTTTTAGTTTGGCAAAAAGTAAAACGATCTACTATCTGTTGTATTTGTATTAGCCTTGAATCAGAAATGCTTCGCACACACACAAAACATATGAGCAATGAGAAATCATACTTAAATTATCACGTCTAAGCGAGGACTGAGAAGGATTTGCAGGACCAGTGATGACAACTGTGGCTCAGGTGGAAAATCTATCAATGTTGTCTGTGATCGAGAGGTTATCAATGCAGATTGACAGCCACACTTCTGACAATTAGTCCCAGGGCAGCTTTAGCGACAGAAGTAGCTCAAAAAGAAGTGTGAGTGTGAATAATGCTTTGAATGTTTTGTTAAATGTGCTGTCATTAATTCAGCTGCGTAGAAATAATATGATGGACAGCTAGCCTTACACCCTCAACAAATAGTGAATCCATATTAGAAAGTCCAGATAAACAGACTTGTTCGTGCATAATGAGAGCCAGAGTTTCCAGCAGGTCAATGAATTATTTTCGTGGAAGTTTGTGTGACAACCTACTAAAAGTCTGGTGCATGTTGGTTGAGTAATTATGAAGTTATAGCTACAAACATAAACTTGTGTTGCTGAAGAGAAAGCACAGAGCAGCTGAATGTGTGGTGGACACTGCAGATTTTGGCAAAAGTCCAAAGAGGTGCAGAGATATTCACAATCTCAGAGCAGCAGGTGAAGGAGAGGGCTGCAGTGTGGGAGTTATGGACAGAATGTAGAGTTCTGTATATTTTGATTTGCACATGGGAAATTGTTCATCACTGACACCATTATTTTCACATCAGTTATGCCACCAACGAGTGAATGATGAACGCTTTGTGTATCTTGAAAAGTACTACAATTGCTACAGTATCTAACAATAGAAGATGTATACATTAAGTTAATATTGAGTTCCAATGGTTAAAATTACATTTTCACATCCACTATTCGCAATGAGAAATAAATGAATCTTTGCCGTAGAAGAATGACGCTGTCTGCTTACAAATTGTAACGACAAAACAACATTTTTATTAATCAGATACACACAAAAGTTTCTTTTTAATTAACGCACCTGGCTTCAGGGTCATAACTGTGAAAGGAACACATTTTGTTATACAGATATAGTTCGTAAAATGACTCCTGCAATGGAAACAACAGAATTAATCAACTGTCAAGGTCTGGGCTCCAGTAACAATAGACATTTATAAAAAAAAAAAAAAAAAAAAATAAAAGGTCTTTGCAGATGAAACTTGCTTAAAGTGGAAATAAGTAATGTTTTTACCTCGTTAAATGTATTTTCGGGGGTGTTTTGAAGCCCCCATCGTTGCCCCCTGCTGTCTCTGCCTGGAAAACCAACCTTGCAACTTTTCCTGACTTTCAACCCGAAGACAACTCTACTGAGAAACTTTGGCTCTCTTTTTCATATTTGGAGACGTGAAATGTTTTTGTATGTGACTGTACTTCCTTATTTCAATAAAAAGGAAGGGGGGAAAAAAGATGACACTGACATTCATATTTTCCTGCGGGGGAGCTCTGTCGCTGAAGTTACTTAGTTCTGCTTTAATAATCGTTGATTGTGTAAGCTTGTAATTGACATCCCTTGGCAAAACCATTGTTTGGTGCTCTCATATAACCTGAACCTAACTTGAGTGTGGGCCATGAGTTTATCCAAGAGGGAAAGTAAATGATGTTTGCTTCTTGGTGCAAAAATCGCTCCTCTCGTGTTGATTGAAAGTGGTTGCTAATCAGGTAAAATCATATGATTGAACACATTTCCTGATCAGTGAGCAATACTTGAGTTATTATGACTCATTGTGTTACGTGTCTTTGTTGAATACTGAAATTTGCTGTTTACAACACTCCAGTGCGTGCCTGATGGCGAGATCATTTCAATCACGTTTACCTTAGAGAATTGCACTTGTTTTTTTTTTTTCCTGCTGCTCAAACTGTGCAGATTATTTCCTCCCAGTTTTAATTTCCTTTGCTGTTATTCTTTAAACGTGTCCAAGGTTAGATTGAGGTTGTGCTTTAGATGAGTACCCTTGCCAGACTTTGTTAATCCTGGCAGAACATTGCAGGAATGGCACAGTTCTGTCGCCAAAATTTTCAATAGACATTCAAAGTAGAGCAAAGAAAATCTCCAGTGGCCTCCAAAAGAATTTCCCTTTTAAAATAAAGTATAAAGAGACATCTGTTAAAAATGTTGACACAACCTCCAAAATGATTGAATATTGTTCTGCTGTTATTTTTCCAACCACTTGATTGAGGAAACAGCTTAATTTGATTCAAAACAAATAATTAACATGTTACACAGACCAGAACTTCTTGGCTAAGTTTTTTTTCCCTTTCACAATGGGACCTTTGTGTCTTCATCAACAGCAATCGAACTCATTTAAAAAAATAATTTCAGAGTAACTACACCAACCATTTTCACTAATACAAAGTAATAATACAGTATTCAGACCTCCCTTAGGCCTTAACTTCTAAATGTCCTGAGCAAGACACAGACACCGTTTTTACATTAATACTATCAAAACATGTGCTTTTTTTTTCATAGACTTGCATTACCAACCTTAACCATGAATTAACAACTATAAATCATTTTACCTCGGAGCAAAGGAGGTCTTTTATTTGTGCTCCATCCCCATCAATTAAAATAAACATCTTCAATCAATCTTTTCAATATGACTAAAAGCGATAAAACGCAACTAAATGTGAGAAAAATGTGACTATAAGCAACAAAAACATTCCAAAACAGTTTGTCAGTTCATATTTCAGTCTTTTTGTCAGTTCACCTGAACGCATTTAGAATATGAACTTTGAACAGAATATTTTGAACAGAATATTTTTTCAGATATTTTTCACTAATTGGGCAGCTTCTCCTTTGCCTTTTATGTTTGGATAACTACACCAGGCTTGCATAAAGTCATCTAAGCGAACCTCTACATCCCTGAACCACTTTTGATGTATGCAAACATTTCCTGTTAGACCTCTTGAGAATCACGCCAAGGTAAAATGAAAACATCTCACCATTTGTTTAGGGAATGACAGTTCAGCAGCCTCCAAACACTGGCTTGTAGTGTATAAAATGGAGTGTGACCTCATGTTCCAGTGCACAAATGTGTTATAATAGCCACACTATATTCTGCGTTCTGAATGACTTCGCTTCATAGTCTGCAATTTTCTAAAGGTTGCGGCCGAGCAGCTGTGTTACTGTGCAGAGGAGTGACAAAGCTGACATCTCTCTAAAGGTTACTAAATATATAAATAACACATTAGCACTTAGACCCCGAGAAAGAAAGGGCTTTTCTCAGTGGACTTTGTAATTATAATCAAATATACAGTGGACGCATGCATAGGTGTGATAACTACGGAAGTCGATATGTTCATTTTCGTACAGCCCAAAGAAGGAAATCAATCAATTTGAGAATTGTGTGAAAATATATTTAAATAAAACAACATCGGATGCATCAAGTTCTCTGAGTGTTTTAGTGAAAGAATTGCTCCTAAATTCCTGAGCTTTTTGGATTTCAAATTCTCATTCTCCTCTTAAAAGTAAAGACTCACATATTTTGTAACTTTGAAATTTTAGCATGAATTCAATAATAACGAGTGAAATACTTTGCTTCTTTTTTACAACAGTAAGATATTGAAACATTTTTTTCACTGTGTTGGGTAAGTTAAAGGTGCTGTACCTGATTTTAATGTTTTGAAACATGAAAAACACAACTAGTTCACATTGAACTCTTTACCGCAGTCCCAGCGTCCTAAATATTCACAGTGATAAGTTAGGAAGCACTTTTCACGAGTCTCTGAGACCAGACCGAGCTTTGCTGTCATGCATGTAAAGCTAACAAACATTAGCATGCTAACGGTGCACTTCCTGCTTCTCCAGATCCAGAGAAAGCGCTGTGGTCATTTTCACCTGAATAGATGCTTTTACAATATATCTGTACTGAGGCAACACAGATTTCACTCATGAGCAAGTTTCATGACAATAAAACTAGCGCCTTTAATATTTATTGTATTAGTCCACTACAAACTAAGCTCCTGTTGCAAAATGTTAGGTCTATGTTTGGGTCAAGTCTTTTCTACGTTTAGTCATCGAAATAAAAATGAAACGTATGCATTATATACTTCGATCTACTCCATGGATGCGTTCAGACTGCAGCTCAAAGTGGCCTTAATCAGATTTTTTTTTTTTTAATGATTGTGTGATCAGCTCATTATTTTTTAATCCGACCATGCATTTCTTTATGTGGTACATCAGATGAAGATTATAATTCCCCTTAGTTCTTCTAACCAAAGAAGCAATAGATCGATGTGTTGTCATTTCATCCACAACCAACCGATTCTAAATGACTGATTAAAAGATATCCGCAAGTTAATCAAATTCACCTAGGTATCGTTGTGCTTATTTATTTCAAATTCACCTTGTATTGTTGTGCTTGATTATTTCTACATAGTAATCACTCAATTAGACAGAGTGCTGAGCCATGAGAATCGTTAATCACAAAGCAGAAGAAGAAGGGATGTCTGAGTGCGGGGCATGAGGGACATACGAGTGCTGCAGATTCCGACTAGCAGGTAAGCAAAGTTTATTTGTACAGCTCCTTTCACAGACTATGAAGTCACAAACTGTTTCACAACAAAAAAGGTAAGATACAGAAAAAAACACACTTACAACAGGCAACAACATGACAGTAAAATTAGTCCTTTAGTCTGCTGAGTAAAAAGTAAAACGCCTGAGCAAAAAGAAAGTTTGGAGTTTGCTTTTGAAAGAATCAACAGAGTCTAATGAACGCAGGGAGAGCAGACAATCGTTTCAAAGTCTGGGAGCAACAGACTGGAAGGATCTGTCTCCTTTGGTCCGAAAACGAGTGCGACCAACCATCAGCAGCCTCTGATCCACAGACCTCGCAGGGTTGGATCAGATCGCTGATATCAGAAGGGCCCTGACCATGCAAAGCTCTGACTACAGAAACCAGACTACTGCTCTGAAATGCCACAGAATCACTGGAAAAGATGGTAATAAAACCGACTTAATAATAACGCTCTTGGCAGACAACATGAGTGAGGCTCTGAGTGAAAATAAGGTGAAACTTCGCAAGACTTCTCAAAAACTGTGTTGAAGATAAAACTGTCAAGTACGTTTCAGGTGAAAGAAGATTAAAGATGATTCATTTCAAGCAATTACTGCATGTTTACATAATTACATGAGTTCTGTCCTTTACTTTTCTGCACATCAGGCTCTTCAGCTCTGATTGATTTTTATTTACAACATGAACCAACGCTAAAAATGCTTGATTGATTAGAAGTGATAGAAGCTTGAGTGATTAGAAAAGACATCACCAAAAGAGAATGAAAGACAATAATCCATATGAAATCCAGTAGTAATTTCACTTTCCCATAATATTCCTTCATTTATGCGCGCCTTTAACCAAGTACATTCATTTTCTTACGGTGCAGACTCCTCGTATAGGCTTTTACGACTCGTGCATATGTTACAGACGAATTATAGCCCATCGGTAATGTGCAATAAAGTGATCCTTAATTTGAGAAATGAATTGCAATTAGCCGGCGTTGGAGAGCGTATTGATTTATCCCACATTGTAACTGCTCGATGACATAGCGTAATGGCAGCAGTGACAAATGGTCTCACTCAGGGTGCCCAATGCATCCAACATATGAGTGCCGTTAAGTGCCCCTAACCAAGTTCCTATTAGCCAGAGTGCTGACGCCAGCTAAAAGTCAGCCATTTTAAGACAGCGGCTCACTCCTCGTCTCTGCGATTAGTCAAAGAATAAGACCCCGAAGTTTAATTAAAGCCATCTGGCAATTAGAGACACGACGCCATAGTAGAGCTTTACAATGCGTTTCTTGCCTTGTCCATTACTCAGGCCTAATCAATGGAGCCCCACGCTTTGATGTTATGAGCTATAAATGTTACGGCACACATACTGGTCGCACATTGAGACCAGAGTTAAGCTTTTGTCGAATAATTGGGCCAAAGGGCTGTTATTTGTTATGCGGTAATGTGATTGTTATAGTCTGACGCATACATTGGACTAAATGTATATTCACGGATCGCAAGGATTATCTTCAAGGCTATTACGTAAATCGATGACAATTTGGAGCCGCTGTTGAAATAGCTGCTGTACTGACTATTTAAAGTGTTGCTTCCTATATTTTCTATTCAGTTCTTTATTGTCTGTGAATAGCAAATTGTCAACCACTGCATGGCAATGATGTAAAGTGCAGTTAATGCTCTTTTTTAATCAATTATTTACTTGATGATAAATCAGATTTTTTGAGTTACAACATTATAACAATTGCTCTGATCTGATTTTGGTGGCTCTGATTAATTAGATAATCTATAATCTTAAACATATAGAAATCAGTGAATGTATATGTAAATAACCTTCTGATGTTTTGCCAGTGGGGCAGGTAGATGCTCATGTTGTTACCACTAGTGTCAAACTGTACGGTCAAATAAAGCCATCAGATAAAAAAATAAAAAATAAAAAAATCTTGGTTGGAAGTTCAAACGTCTTAATTAAAAAAAAAAAAAAACATTGCCCAGAATTATTGCAGAGACAGACAAGACAGATTAAAGTCAATATGTTACTTTTTAAATCAATGTTATGTTAATCCAAGCAAATCAATCGAATTTGAAGAAGAACATTTCATTTTTTGATGATACAATTTTCTACGTCAGTCAGTTCCTGTGAGAGAATTTGGTTAATTACTGAGCCAATGACCCATTATCCTGATAAACCTTACCTTAGGCCTTTTGAAGATAAACGAGACAACAATTCTATTTCGAGAACGTTAATGGTTTTGCCAGCAGCATTTGGGTCCATATTTTCATTATGGCCTGTACTCTGTTCTACTTTTGGCTCAATACAATCAATATTTGTTTTTCATTTAACACCACAAGTACCTGCAGATTTTGGCTCCTTAACAAAAAGTCAGAAAGCTCCATTTGTCTTTTCTCAATTAAAACACGCTTATGCCAGACTTCCACGCTGCCGATGCTGTCGAGTTCAACTGGACTCCATTAGAGTATTGGCGTTCCCATTGTTTTTCTGTACGTGTCCGGCGACGCCACGAGACCTAATGTGATGACTAACATGTATCGCGGTTGAGTGACTGCGGGGTCGAACGAGGCAGGTACGGCGCGGGGGAGGGGCCTATCGATTCTCCACGGCTAACGCGCTCTCAGATAGGCCCCGTAATGGAGTGTGAAAGTGGAGAAGAGGAAACAGACGCAGAGAAATGAACTTGACCAAGCTCACAGCCCAACAGCGAGACTCCGGATCTAACGCAATGATTCAACTGTGTCAATATTTATTACTGTAAGTCCATTAGCGGAGAGAGCCCGGCGTTCACAGGAGTTCAGCATGACCTTCATCCGCTCAGATCTACTTATATCAGTGGAGGTGGTCAGAAAGTTTTACTGAAGTATACTTTGGGGCTTCTATTGGGATACAGCTCAATATGATATTGGGTAACAGTTTTCTGGCAGGACACAAATAACGAACGGAAAGAAAAAAGAATGAACAAAATAGACTTTATTGTCAATAAAAATGACTGTTTACTTTTAGATGGATCTCTTTTAAAGTGCGTATGACAGGTTTTTATGATTTTCTAGTTTTAACTTTATTTGGTGGAATAAAACCTGTTGTACATATTTACGATAGTTTTACACCAATCAAGAATCAGTTTGTGAAGAAAAGTTGAAAAATATGTTGAAATTTACAGGAAGTAGAGCAGAGTTCCAAAACACGATGACATCACACTAGGGAGACACACTCGGGACAATTTACAACCAACAAACACAATCTCTGATCCTTTAAACATTGATTCAACAAAATAAAGGTGTTGCCATACATTTTTATTTGTCAAATAACCATTTTTGTGACATTAGAGGTGTTTATAACATGGTTGCTAAGTGACAGGTACAGAATTTCCTAGTGTGATGTTATGATTTAGAACCAGGAAGTGAAGATTTTAACCTAAAAAATGGCCAACCCGGGATAAATATAGTTAATTTTTTAGCAGAACCTTAAGTGTAATAATCTTATCTGTGTTTTAGTAAAATTAGTACATCAACCTGTCATAGGCACTTTAACATTGTCAATGTCCAAAAGATAAGATGCTATCCCACCAAACTAAATCCTAATTAGAAAAACGTGAGAACTTGTCATATTGACTTTAAATGTTACATAACAGTAAAGTGAAACATATTAATTTCATTTTTTCATCTATTTTATTTATTTGAACATGCAAGTGCCATTACATTTTGTTGCAGTAGTGTTTTTGTAAAGAAAACATAATTCCCCAAAGAAAAGACCATCAATTTTATTTTATATATCTATGTTGTATTCGTCTGTCTTAAAGTACAAAATACAAACTTGGGAAATGCAACAAATTAAATGTATTGTATTGTTCAATTCAAACACAATTCAACGCAGACTGTACATACTTCTTCCATAATTTTAAATACTAAAGACGCAAGACGTACGTGTCAAAGTTTGTCGTTACTTTTTGCATTCATTCTGTGTTTTATGGCGCCACTGCTGCAGATGTAGATTCTTGCATCATTAGCCAGAAAAAGTCCCATGCATTTAAATGTCGTTCTTAGGCCAATCACCTGATGGTACAGTTAGCTTAGCGACTCAGGATGCTGTGGTTGTGAGCAAGACAAGTTCTTAATGCAGATGTTCACAACCAAAGCTGCATAATTTGAAGTTGAAAAACTAGGATGATGGTTTTGATTTTGTATATGGACAGCTTGGAGTCTGAAATGAAGTTTTAATTTAACTGAATATGGCCTGTTTTTAGAAGTGTAGATAATTTGCACGTGATAATTACTGAGTAGTTGCATTTTAACTTTAGCATTATCAATACCAATCAGATTATTATGCTTACTTCTAACATATTTGTTTGCATTTTACAGAAAACACCTTGGATTTCTAATATAGTTTCTTTATGCACGCATTACTTGTAAATGAATACAGAAAAGAGTACAAAATCCATTCACACCTTTCTCAACTACCATTATTATGCCCTACCGTCTCTCTTATCTCATTAACATATCAATGCAGTATTATTGAAAATCTCACCCGGCATTGAAATTAAAATCAACAATGCCTTTTAGTCCATCCCCGCATGGATCATTTCAGCACAATATACTTCCTCCGTGCCAGTGTATATAGCATATTTATGGGTGACGGTGCCATTAATATTCTATACTTATGTGCGGCTGTGATTTGTGCAGCCTACATATCTAACCTGGACTGAGCGCTCTGTGCAAATAATGACAACACAATAAAATGTGCCGGAGCTCACTTTCTGTAGTGAGCTGAATGCAGATTTAGAGTCGCCCTGTGTTACCTACACGCCATCCTCAGTCTTTTTGCTCTTTTTATAGAGTTTATCAAAGGGACTGATGGTTTATGTTCAATATAGGTACAAAAAGGACTGTTAAAGTTGCTAAAAAAGAAAAAAAAAAATACTGTTTACACTTTCCAATAACTATACTTATTCCTGGCTTAGTCAAACATGAAGAAATCCTTCATTCATAGCTAAAAAATAGTTTATTACGAATGATTCAGGATTAGTAACGTAAAAATATTGTAAAGTTTTGTAACCTGTTGTTACTTTACACCAAAAGTGTCAGTTTGTGAAGAAAAGTAAAACAAAAAAAAAACGTTCATATGTTTTTTATTTGTCAAATTTTAATTTCTGTGACATTAGAGGCGTTTTGACCTAGTGTACATAATAGTTGCTAGGTTACAGTTACAGAATTTCCTAGTATGATGTCATTATTTTACAACCAGGAAGTCAAGGTTTAAACCTAAAAATGGCCTAATTGGGATAAAAAATGTTTTTTCTTTCAGCAGAATCTTGTTATAATTATCTTGACTTTGTTTTAGTAAAATTAGAACTTCAGCCTGTTATAGGTACTTTAACTAATGCTCCTACCCTAATTGCTAACCCTAACCTTAATTAAGTAGTTACTAAGCCTGAATTATGCTTAATAAACTATTTGTTCATTAAGTCCTTCTTCATGCTCAGGCAAAATAAGGTTGTTATAAAGTGGTACCAAAATACTTGTAATACTAATACTAATCTTTTTTGTTTTATTTAGATTGCACATTTCAAAAACAAACAGTTTCAAAAGTGCTGCACAGAAACATTATTGTAAATATAAAAAAAGGAATACACTACATACTTAATTTTTACTAAATCTAAAACAAGATAAAAAAAAAACGGCAGAAAAATCAAAAGAGCTAAAGCATAAAATAGCAATAAGTAAATACATACTTAATTAAAAGAAATCAAATAAATAAAAAAACACACAGGACCACACAACTCATGCGGTGTTAAAAGTCAGAGATTAAAAGTGGGTTTTAAGACACTCTTCTGTGGGGGCCGTTGTATGTGAGGAGACAGAGCCGTTGTATTTGGAGTCCCTTGTTTTAAGAGAGAGGGGTCGCCTCTCCACAGATCTGACCACCCCCTGATAGCGTCACCAGCTCACTGAAGATAATGAAGATAGAGAAGTTTATTTTCATATTCTGTCGGTGTAATCTCTCCTTCATCCGGGTGTGATTCATCGTGGAAAAAAGTCTGAAAGGTATAATCATCTGGAAAATCAATCTGTAAGTCATTTTCAATCTGAAAAGCAGCAAAAGCAATGACATCTCCACGGTGACAAGCAGGTGTGAGGTGTGTTACTAAAAACTGCTGTTTGTTATATGTTTGTGAGTGAAAGCGGGTTGAAAATATATCCAAAAAGTGAGAAAAAGGCAGTTCAGTTCAGTTTGAATGGAAGTGACTTTTTATGTTTCCACTGTATTGTATTTCAGCAACAATGTAGTCAAAGGAAAGCCACCATCTTACACTTTCTGCATGCGAATACACACGAGCAGACCTCATTTATTGAGTAGCAACACGGTGTAGTTTAGAGCAGGTTTGTTCCACTGTTAGATTTGTTTATTTATTAGTTTATTTGAAAGCGGCAGAGCAAAGAGCCTTGTTACATTTAAAACAGCAACCGGTGCCATGTCCGTAGGCAGTTTCAGACCTCATAAAACAAACAAATGCATGTGGGTATTCATTTAAACATAATCTGCTTAAAATATTTGTGTTCTCTTTTCCGTGTCATATTGAATTGCTGTTATGTCCTTGTGGTGTGACATGAATCCCTTTGTTTGTAGCCAATTTCTTTTAAAATTGTGGCAAATGTAGTAAGTGGTGATTTGTGTTTTATTGTCTGATGAGCACGGCATGAACTGTGGGCAAAACAAATAGTATAAAGCGAGGATGATAAACAAAGAAACTGCTAACTAAATCGGTTTATGGATTCACCAGAAACCAATCGATGAATGTTGTATGATGTGCACCGTACATTTATTTTTATGTCAACTTCAAGGTGAGACACTGCAGACAAAACCCATTTTATTTATTTATTTTTGTTAGTTTGCTCTCTCAAAATAAAGGCTTTCAGGTGGAAACAACAAACTAGCACAGTCTGCTCCTAAAGATGTTTTATTATTTCATTTAATCCACTTCATCCATAGATTTCTTACATTATAACTTCAATGCTGTTTTCTTAAAATGTATTTTTCTCCCTCAGAGACATTAAGATCAGCCTTGAAGTAGCTCCTACACACAACAAACTGTACAATCTTGGACTCAACAATATTGTGAAGGAACGTACAGAAGGATTTGTTGATATCTTATTCTAAAACTGATTTAGTCATAAGTTTTAAGTCAAAAAAATGAGGTAACATTTGAATTTTTAGTCAAAATTTCAGGCAGATCTGGTTCACTCACATTTTAGTCACATTTTTTGTAACTAATATGTGTACGAAATGAAGCAAGAAATTGAAAAAAACCTGATTCTGTTCATTCATCAGATTTAAATGTCCCAACTATGAACAATGTAGGCCGTTTTTACACATTATTTCTTATGCCTGATTTCTTTATCAAAACATTTTTATTACATTTTGTCATACATTTATGTGAGTACACTACAGCAGGGGTTCCCAAACTTTTCTGGCCAGGACCCCCAAAATAGCCATGCAACCAACTCGGGACCCCCAAAGCGAAATAAAAAATAATTCTAAGTGTCAAATCAGGTTTAATGTTGGTTATTTGAATAGTTTATTGTCTTATTAGACCCTATTTCACTACTATACTGTATTTAATTAGAAAGATAGAGCAAATACAGTCTCATATTTCTTCAAATTAGATCTTGAAATCATCTCGCGACCCCCCAGCTCACCCCTCGCGACCCCCCGGGGGGTCCCGACCCCCACTTTGGGAACCACTGCACTACAGGAGAAGTTTCAAATTGCATTTCACCATGTTTTTTGTTAACATTGGGGACTGGAATCTGTAAGTAGCACATATACAGTATCTTTTCTAATTTGTTTGTGGGATTGTCCTGTGAAATTCTCCAATATTTTGATTTATATGAAGCTCTTTCACCCCCTTTATGCACTCAAAACTTTACATGTGCACACAGACAATAGAGATAATTTAGCTGGTTTAAATGTTTTGCTCTAGGACACAACAGCAAGATGAGTTTACATCCAGCACTCGAGTTAGTTAATGCGATGCAATGACCAATAAAGACAATTTAACTAGTAGACAGCAATTGACATTAACGACAGTAACGCATATCAACAATACGCATTTAAAAACGTACCATTCACCTCAGTACACAATTTCATCATTATTTCATTACAAATGCCATGCAGGGTTCTGTTTCACGTTTAAACCAAAAGTTAGAAACAGCTGGTCTCTCAGTCTTATCTGAATAAAACTCACTTTTTATTAAACTTGTAAATCTTGCAGAGAAACTTCTCGCTGCGCGCTAAACTTTTGAATGATCCCATTTCGGGGCGGTAAGAGGAGACTTAGCTCGGGGCTCTTTTCTCTTCACTCAACAGCGATGTCACCTGCAGGAGAAGTGAGCTGTACGGCCCGCGCTTTACTCCGTGTTAAATATATGTAAATGATGTGTGCGCTGGATTGATGAAACTTATCACGGCCGTCACATGGCCATAGTTCAGTGAAGGCAAAGACACACTGCACATGGCTAATCCACTTACACTTTTTCTTTTTTCTTCTTTTTTTTTTTTGCTCAAACAGAGACCTGCCCATCTAAATGGAAATCACCTGCGAAGAGGGGGAGGAGGAGGAGGAGGAGAGACGAGCGGGAGCTGGTAAATCTGCAAGTGAAAGATGGAGAGCGCGTGAAGCATATTTCCACTGGGATCTGCCCCGGCAAGTGATGTAGTCAATTTGGGTTTTGTGCTGCTTGTTCAGGTATTGTGCACACGGCGCTGATCTGGTAGGACAACAAAAGTGGGCTACTATTTTACTGAAAAAAAAGAAAAGTCGTAAGTGTTTTGTTTTGAATTTACACATCTGAGCTTGAATACAAAAACAACGGGATGATTATACAACCCATCGGAACTAACACATATACATTAAATGGTATTCAAAAGATATTAATTTAAAAAAATAGGAATAAAAAAAAAACAACAATTCTGTTAAATACACAAATCATCACTTTTTTTGTGGTTTTCTACCTTCAAAGCACTTAAAGTGTTTTACATTAAGGAACCTCTCACTCATTCACACACCAAATACACAGGCAAATGAAGTGTCTTGCCCGAGTACACAATTACAGTATTCACCTGAGGGATCGAACCACCAACCTGTGGCCAGGGGATCTGACCACAGCCAAATGTTTTATAATGGATCAGAGGATGAGCACTCCACCAACAAAGCTTCTGTTTCCCATTTGTAAACTGAATCTTTGATTTTCTTTTTTTTCCTGTAAAAGATTTTCCGACCTGAAAGATTTTTTTGAGAAGATATAGTGTGAAGTGAGAGAGTCGGGACATTCAACAAATAGTCAAATGTGCTATGCCTTTACTACACCACCAGCAAGCACCTAAATCTCAACTTTTCATTCATGATTCAGACAAAAGAATCTTACAGGTGTTTTATAAACCTCAATCCGCTGATAAATTTGTGCAAAAATGTAAATATTATATAAAGTAAAACAGATTACACATTTTTTTGACTTTGTGTAATTATGTTTAAACAAAAAGTAGATTGAGAACCACTATTTGTCCCATAATAGGAAGATTCTTGCAATACAAAGTACAAAAACAGTAAAAATGTTGAACCTGACCTGATGATATTGACAAGGTCCTTGATCCTAATCACCATTTACACCACACATATTAACAGTCATTAAATAGAATTACAAATCATACACAGAAAATGTTTTCTCTTTCTCCCTGCATTATCATAGACCGTACATATCACTGGACTGCTCTAGCCTGCAGCCGCTGCGTTCCAAATAGGAAGTATCCATGGAGGCTCCTGGCTCCATCAAGTCGAGCTGCCATTCACTTTCTATTGGGACACTGGTGCGCTTTACTCTTTTTCGGTCAAACTCACCATCTTAGAACTAAAATATCCGTTTTGACACACTCTACATGATTATTGTTCATACATCAAGTTATTAGCAATAATAACTGACCAATCAAGTGCTTCCTTTTCCAGAGGCCGGGTTCGGTCGTGTTAGCAACAGGTTTGATTGACAGCTAGCACCACACTTTGCCACCGTAACGGAAACCGTTAACAACCTCGCTCCTGATTAGTTCATGTGGTTGCCACGATATGCACTTGGATTTCCAAATATGGAGTCTGGCTCCACTTTAGCCGCTATAACTGCTAGCCACGATGGGCTTCATTTGGCTGGAGCCAAACGCTATGGGTGACGTCACATTCCCATAGTCCATCGATATGTACGGTCTATGTGCATTATTGTAAAATAATCTTGAACTGAACTTAAGAAAAACTTGCAGAAAATGTGAGCACTGCATGTAGCCTTCTTTTCTCCTCCAAGACACCCGCCACCTTGAACCCTTAAGCACTTTTTAAACCGATGTAGACAGTTTACCTTTTGTGCTTTTTATTCACTTAGTGCATCCTCACCGTGTCGCACAACAAAGAGGGCAGAGTGTCCACGTGCCCACAGCTTAAGTAGCATAAATAGTGCATGGGCCCTTGTCACACTGTTGTCTCAGCATAGTGCATATAGTGAATAGTTAATGCCACGAGCCTCGGGCCATCAGTGTCTAGGAGCTCATTTGCCCGTGCTACGCTGTGACATGTTAATTAGAGATGACTTTCCCTTCTGGCGCAGAGTGTTAGACAGCTACACTAAAGGTGAGCAGCGGAGAGGAGACTTTCCGTTTCCTCTAGCCTGTGTGGTGTTTGATCTGCCCCAATAGTACTCATCTATTGTTCAGTTGAATTAAGTGGAGCTAGACGAAGATGAAAGTAATGCTACAACGTCACAGCTACCCGGTCAAAGTTGGGCCGACTTTGTAATTTGGAGCGACTTGAGATTTCCTCCCAGCCTGGATAACTCCTGTGTTGATGCCCAGGGGGTGTTTTTTAAGGACAAAGTTTCCTCTCAAAAACACATGAATATTAGAAAAACTTTAGCTTTTCCAAATATTCAAAAGTCTTTTAAACGTTCTATCAAGTCTGTTGATTGATTGATTGATTACCAATTGGCTGAATGTTTCACTCTACTTTTCGATAAGCTTCTTGCCATGTCTTATAGAGCTTTATAGGTCCAAACAATTTTGAAAGGAATAAAAAAATAATGATACTAAGCACTGAGCAGTTGTGGATTTTGTAATACTGTGGCAATATAGTGTTAGGTGCAGGTTAAATTCATAAAACAATTGCAAATTATGGTGGTTTAAAGGTGCTATACCTGATTTATCCTGTCATAAACATGTGAAAAATAGAAATTATTCATGATGCTTTCTGAGCATCCTAATTATTCACCACAATTAATTTGTAAATGCTTTTCATGACTTTCAGAGGGAGTGATGGCAAATTAAACAACAACTAGCATGCTAACAGCACACACAGTTTGTGGAGGATAAATCACTCTATAATTAGACGCTGCGAGCACATATATATAGTTCACGCACACGTACGTCACATCAAGAATTGAGTTCAATTGTGGCTGGCCGGAGGCATATTGTTTCTTCAGAAAGTGATGAGTGTTTACTTTTTGTACTTTGCCTTTTTATAAACGCAAAAGTGGGTCACAAAAGTTACCTGAAATGTCTTGTTTTTTTGCCAACTAATGTGTCACAGAGAACTCAGTGCAGATATCGGGGCTTTTGAATGGCTTTTCACAACTTTACACAGACTTTTAATTAGCAAAGCCCTGCATCAAATGAACTGATTGGATTGATATTTAGTGCCACACTATTACCGCACGTAATGTAAGTTCAGACACTTACAAGCCATATTTCCTTTGTTAGAAGATTTCTTGGAGGCTATATATAAGCATTTTCTACATAATGCGCTACAACAAAGCCACATTTGCGTTTTAAAATGCAGCTAAACTTTTGTATGCTTGTTGTTGTTAAATTGTCAGAACCACAGTTGACAGTAAAGATTAGGACTGTACGGATTTTTGAGCAGTTTATCCAGATTTTCTTTGGTGTTTACATTTGTTTAGCGACCAGAATCAAGATGGCTGCGGGTGGCGTACAGGTCACATGTCTGGCATGAACCGATCATTTCATGCCAGACCCTAAGAGCTGTTTTTACACTGTATCTGCACTAGGGCAAAACAGATTTCACTTTATTACATGGTAGAAATTGTGAACAGACCCTTTAATCCATACATTTTTCTGCTTTGACTTGTGACGGTTCAGTGAAAGACAACTGGTAATACACACTTTTTTTTGTTGATGTTGAAAGGTACTTGACAAATGAAACATATATTCCATGCTTTTTCAATATTTTTTTTTCCCTCAGAAAACTGTGTATATTCAATGTGAAAAAAAAGAAATGTTATTGCATTCATTCAGAGGACTCATTTGGCCTTTTCTCAGTTTGTGTCTGATACCTCTGCTTCACAATGTTCAGAGCAGATTTTCACTTTGCCCCCATTTTGATATGAGCCGAAAGATAGCATTAACAAACAGAAAAGAAAGGTCAGCTCCCAAAGTGAGCCCCGAGATGAGATGATATGAATTCAACTCCTTTTCCAGCACGACCATGAGGAGCGGAGCTACAAAGATTTTTTTTTTTAGCGAGTGCTTTGGGTGAGCTGCTTTCATCTTTGTGAATGAGCCTGCGTTGCTTAAACACTACCATAACATTGTAACCACTGGCAGGTGAAGAGAGACAGAGATTCTTCTTAGTGGTACCTGTTTGTGAAGTATTAGGCAGCGAGTGAATAGGGCAAAACCTCAGAGTTCAAATGTTGGATGCAAAAAAATTAGCAAAAAGTTGAGCAAATTTCATTCTGGATGGATTATTCCAGAGGGGGGCAAACTAAGGCCCGGGGGCCACATGCTGCCCTTTTGGCATTTTGATCCGGCCCGCAAAGCATTCAATATAAAATTGTATGAGTTAGGTGTGGTGCATTTGTCATTTTATAGTTTCCTGAGCAGCTGCTTGTTCATTAAAAATCAGTTTTGAGAACAGCCACCACTAGAATAACACCAAACTTTGATGCATTGGATAAAAGGAGTGATCAACCGCACTGTTCCCACTAAATAAAGGTAATGATTTTTGCTATTCTGTAGTAATTTTTGTGTATTTTAGGCATTAAGTCTATGTGTAGTAGTATGTGTGTAAAATGGTCCGGCCCCCAGGCAAGTGTAAAAATCCAATGTGGCCCTTGCGTCAAAATAATTGCCCACCCCTGGATTATTCTGTCAAAGTACCTGAAAAACTGTACGGTGTTTGCAGTCTGTATGTTGCAAGTGAAGGTGAGCGACTCCACACTCATATGGAGCAAAGGGTGAAGTGTTTTGCCAGAGACACAACATCAATATGTGCAACAGTAGATGAACGAGCAGAACATTAAAGGAGAAATATTATGCATTTTTCATATTGTTACTAGCCTTTAAACCTGCTCTTGAGTGTCTTCAGTTTGACATGTCATGTTCTACAACTAAAAAACTAAAAATTTAACTTAATCACTGCATTGGGAGATACCATTTTGACCTAGCCGTCAAAATGAAAAAAAAAAAAAAAAAAATAGAATAATTAACAGGGGATTGAGAAGCGGAGTGGATTTATGCAGAATCAACACACAAAGCACTAAACTCTGTAAATCTGAGGTAAATGAAGCGATATGTTTGTTCTGAATCTTCTGAATATTCAGAGATGTCCTCCGCATCTGAGACGTGCTACAAATTTGCGGTTGTGGGGTTGGACCGCCACAAGTTAGTACAGTTTTTTCTCACCCTTTATGGTTGAGACCCTTCTGCATTCGAACAGAAAGAAGGAGGAGCTGGAATTCCCATTTGCCCCATTCATACTCACTGCTTTATACTTTACTTTGCTGCTCAAATTTAGTTGTTGTTGTGACGACATCTACGAGTACAAACTGTAAAGGAGCAGGCGGAAATCAGTCAACAAAGCTGTTTCTACTATTAGGTTGCTTTAAATCAATATTGTGATTTAACTTTAATACTAATTTGAAATAAAATACATGGGTCATATGATAACAAAACACATGATTTGTTCTTTCTAAAGCGTAGAATATTAGCAGAATGTGGTGAGCCTGATCAGTGCATATCCACTTCAAACACAACTCCTTCAGGTAAGGAAAGAGGAAAATTTCTCATTAAGAGCCTGCTTGCTAAATTTGCCCTGTGCAAACCCAAATCTCATTGGACCCCGAAGACAGTATGTGCCACTCATTTTAAAAAGCCCCAAGCTATTGAAAAACCCAACCAGGGGCCTTCTACATGCTGACCTTCCTATAATGACATATTTCCCGCTATTTCTTGTAGGGGAAGTAATATGGACGCCCTAAGAGAAGCAGAAATTTAATTAAAAGCCGTTTCACTTTAGATTTTGTTGAGTTGTTGCATGAAGAAAATCTTGCTGATGCCTTCAATTGAGAAAGCACTGATTTGATGATGTCTTGATTACTTGGGGATTATCCTTGCACGCATGTAGACTACAATCTCATCATGAAACGTAGGTGAAGTAATACATTTTCATTGATGCCTCTTGTCAGGTGCATCCAATTTGCCTCCGAGTTATTATTGAAGAACAGCCTTGGTGTGAAAAACAGCGGTAGTAAAAAAGTAGGTAGGTGGACATAGACTTTTAATAGTGTCAAATACATAATTTATATTTTAATTTTCATAAGATGTGCTCTTTTGCCCTCGTCCTTGAACCGTGGCAGAGTGTGCAAAGTTCAGTGATGGTATTATATTTTCTGACCTTGCGTGCTGCATGCATAGGGTCTGACGCTGTACGATTCACGAGCTTTCGGAAACACTATATCACTTATTCACTGAATATATAAAGGTGGCTTGTTAGCGTTCCTGCGTTGCGCATTTGATTTCCCTAAAGACGTGGATGTAAATGAAAAAGAAGATATATTTTATTATTTGTTCTTAACTGGGAAAAGTAAGATTTAGAACAAGGCTATTCAACTTAATTTTGGGCATTTGGGCCATATAGGTGCACGATGAACCCACACTTTTACAAAATTTGGAGTTGCACATCATTTCCACAACACTAGATTTGTTTCAGTGGTGATACAATTACTCCTGCTTTACCAACTTTGCTATACAACATCGCCAATCTAGAAGTGAACCAGAATTAAACTAGGACTAGATACAAATCAGCTCTGAACCAGGTTTAAACCAGAACCAACCAAGCCTAAAGCAGAATTAAACAAGGACAAGTTGAATAGGCCTGTTTTAGAATATCTGTCTTGCATCTTGACTCCATTTTATGTGTTTTTAAGGTGAAACACAAGGATGACAAACTCTACAAAAAAAAGACCCCATCTGATCTGATCAGCTCTTGACAGAACGGTTAGATCCTCTAGCCCCTTGATTTTCAACCAGTGTGCCGGGGAACACTAGTGTGCCATGTGGTGTTGCCAGGTGTGTGCCTTGACAAAGTGTCCAGTTTGAGTTGACAGATTCAAAACTGTGGATGTAACTGACCAAAATTCAATTTTGGAATGTACTGAACAACTTCTGCATAAAAAAAGAACACAAAACCGTCACTTACTGCCAAATGTAAAGAACCAGATAATGGCACAGACATGATTAGAGTCATTATACACCACCCTTTAGTAGTAGTTGGTGTGCCGTGGTATGTTTTCAACCCAAAAAGTGTGCCATTACTCAAAAAAGGTTGAAAAACACTGCTCTAGCCCACAGGTTGGTAGAATACATTGTGTCCTTGGGCACAATGATGGGTCCTAACTTCAATTGTCCCCAGTGTCTGCATACAGTGGTGTGTGAATGTGTGTGTGAATGGGTGACTGACTGGTTCCTTGATGTTAAAGTGCTTTGAGTGGCTTAAATGTAGAAAAGCACTATGTAATTTGACCCTTTACCATTTGGTCCAGGATTCAAACCCAGTCTGTTCTTTATGTGAGTTGCGCCTGGTAACCACTCTAAATGTAAATGTTTCCAAATCTAAGCCTGGATGTTCAGAAATGTAACAGAAATCAGGAGATGATGAGCTGTTTAACATTGTATTGACCCAATAACAATAACTACATACAGTACATTCAGTTGGTGCTAAATATGTAGAACAAATGTAAATATTTAATTCATTCAAAGTCATGCAGATGAATCAATAAGATGAAAAAAAAAGCATGTTATACAAAGTAAAATGACTTCTGCCTGTTGCTTGCTACTTTCAACTCTGCTTTAACAAAAAAAGTGAGTTTAACCCTGTCAATGTCACCGTGTCTACCATCAGCCCAGTATATATGGGGCTGGGAGCTGTTTGTACACAACAAAATGCACAAAAAAGACGAAAAACAGTTTTGGAGTGATATCTTTAAAACGTGACGCGCCTGTACCCTCAGGGCTCAGGCTCTCTGCGGTTTGATGGTTATGAAAATGGCGTGAATTAAACGCTGTGACCTTCACCGGCACCTGTTCTTAACCTCGTCCTCTGGGGCATTTGGAGAGACTGTGAGAGAGCCCCAGTGCGCTCAAACACTAAATGGAAAATATGCTACAAAAAACACATTCATGTCTTTTGAAAGCTCTGACATAGCATTTTATGACTCTGATTATTATATGTTTTCTCACTATATTTTAAAATCAGGCAAAGTCACAGCTGAACAATACATTTTTTTAATTTTTTTGCTCTGTTTTTTCTTGATCTGGTCTGGAAGAGCCTTAACTCTTCGGCAGTGTGGCTTAAGCTGAGGACACACTACACATTTTTTTGCCAAATGTTTGAATTTTAAGACAGATTTTGGAACAGTTTACTGTTTGCTTACAGCACTGTCCACACTGAGGAGACATTTTAAATTGTGTCTGAGCTAAAACTTTCTATTTTTGTCTTTTCAGAAAAATAGAAATGAACATATACATTCAACAGCAAGGCGTATGCTTAATATTACTGCCTAAACATCAGATTAATAATACAGAAAGGGAAAACACACTACTTTTACACTTTATCACCTCTGCCTCTCATACGGCTCACGCCTGTCTCATATAAATGATCAAAATGACACCACTTTTCCTCTGATAAAATCCACACAGAAACATGTCCAATATCTTCACCTCTGTCACTACTTTGAATGTCCATTTTACAGAATGCCAAATGATTTAGTATCAGTGTTTTGGCCAGCCTGGAGTCACATGACGTTGTTTAACCAATGAAGAGTCAGGAAACACAACTTAGCCTTTTTCAAACTGGTACACAAACTTCTTCTGGTGGTACATGGACACCTCTTCAGTTCCAATGCTAACTTAATTTAGAGTATATTTCATTGATATTTTTTGCTTTTCTTTTAGTAAATGTCTAGTTAAAACTACTGTGGCGATGGTGTTTTCCTACTTAAGACCTAATTTAGACCATAATTTAGACCTGAAATAGTCCTGTTACAGACCCAGATTTGGTAGTACTCAGAAAGCCAAATCTTTTCTTTGGTGGTACTTAAAAAGTTTGAGAAGCATTGGTCTAAATAATCATTAACGATCTATTTTATGACAAATGAAGCCCAGTTTTATTATTTGTTCATCAATGTTAATGTTAATCCACTGGACTTTAAATGTAACTTTTTAAATGTAAACATAATGTTATTTTCTGAGAATTAATTGTGAAGTCTATATTACTGAAATGTTTGTTTTTCATTGTACTCCATTGTACAACTTTGCCGGAGCAAAACACACTATCGGTACAAAAGTTCAGGACAAACACAGTCGACTTCCATTCGAAAACCGAGGAGCAGAAAATGTGTATGTCTCCACAAACAAGTCCAGATGGCACGACAGGCGCCAAGGAGCCACTGCGCATCCCGAATTATGTGCATGCCAGCCTCCGACAATCCCTCTGTTCCCATTTTACTTTGTAAGTCATCTGGATCACTTGCTCATTTCATTTAAAACAGCCAGCATATGTTTGCAGAGAAAAGCTAGCGTCATTATGTATGCTAAACTCGCTAACATATTCATACAGTGGTGTGTTTGACTGTATCCTGCTGGCTCTGCACACAATGGTCAATGCTGTCGCTTCAAGGTCTCGTAGAGGGAAAGTGAAATCTGGTGTGTGCAGGGACAGAAAATTGAGACAAAACTGAGGCAAAGACCAGCTGGAAATGTGGGGATGTATTTCAATAGGTTGCGTTTTAGAATTTAATGATGACGGTGAGCAGAGGCCTATGTAACTCTGTGGAAGGTTTACTGATTTTGAAACCAAAAATAGACAAATGTTGCACCGTATCATTATTTGTTCTTGTGGAAACGCACTATTTCACTATTAAACTGAGCTGAGATGTACAGTAGTTCTTCTACTTATTTTGTCAAACGTTTTCCGACCACACTTCAAATTCAAAGACGATGGATCCCCACTATTCTTCCAGTTTTTAATAATGCCTTGGACTGTCAGTTCTTACGCCAACTTTAACCGATGTTTCCTCTCTGTGATGCAAATGATTTGACCCTTCTCGAATACACTGACATCTTTTCCACAACGTCGGTATTCGTCTTTCCACGTCTTTTCCACTCACTGTATCAGTTGGGTTTAAGTAACTTGTTGCAGCTGAAAGACAATCGTTGCAATTTTCCAATAGGATGCTTGTATTTGTTTGGTTGAATCCAGGAGGTTTTTTTTTTGTTTTTTTTTGGACAGGCAGTGTAGAATGTTGTGACGTCAACCAATTCAATTAAATGTATTTTCGACTAGCCCAAAATTGCAACACCAGTCCCCTTGACAAAAATGATGATTTTTCCAACAAAAAGTTTAAAAATCAAACAATTAAAAAGCCTTTGGTCAGCTGTTATTGTTGCTTGGCATAAAACTATAAATCTAGGTCCTTTTTTGTAATGTTCAGCACAGTACATTAAATGGTTTTAAATAATAAAAAAAGTTAAAAAAAAAAAAAGTGCATATTATGTATGACAGAGCCATCTGCTTAACTGAACTATTGATGTAAGAATGATGCAAAAGGTGCATTATGTCATTTTTTGGCACATGCATTTCTCCATGAAGATGTTTTACTTTGCCAAGAATGTTCCACAGTGGCACCTTAAACATTCCTATCTATTGCCTTGGAGACAAGCTGGTGACGCCAAGTTACAGGTCAGATCTGTGGAGAGGAGAACCCACTCCTTGTAAAAACGCATTTTATTCAAGTAGTTTTTGAGTAATAAACAAATCTAAAATTAATCTCAAGTTGAATAAAAACAAGATGGGAAAGTTTAATAATTCTTAAAACATTCCAGACAATAATGTTACTACGCACGTATTGGATCCCACACTAGAAAAGTTACAGAGTACTTCTTTTAAAATGTCTTAATATAAAGTTGTTTCTGATTAGTTTAAACCATGTAACAAAAGTAGACGATTCTTTTTGTGGCAGTAAGAAAGGTCTAAGCTGACAATATCCCTTGAAGTCTACAGCGGCCGCATCAGCAATGTCTGTAGAAAATGGGGATAAAATCGTTGGCTTGTCAGATTGCCACCTGCTATAACATACGAGCGCAGAGAGAGGAGCATGAAATCCCCATAAACCAAAACGCAGCGCTCTATCATCAAAGTGAAACGAGAAGGAGATGTTTCATACAAGGTCAGTGCGAAGCAAAAGTGACATTAAAAACAGCTCGCGACGTTAATTCTCTGCAAATGTGCGATTTATATGCAGCCCGGCGCGCACCTGACAATATGTGCTGCGGAAAGCCTAGCTCAGAGGTCATCGGGAAGTTTCAGCGACACCATTTGGAAGTTGAAGGACTTTGGTTAAGCACTGACAATATTAAGATAATTACGCCATAATCTTAGGACATTTATAGGACATATTTTGGATTTATGTCATGTGGACAACTTTTTCAGATCTGTCGCAGTTGTCGTTGCTAATTTTCTTTGATCTTCATTTTTTTGCTGTAAATATATTTATGGGCAGTTTTGTTTCCAATAAACACGTAGATTAGCTTGTTTAAAAGTGCATAATGTTGCTTTTCTGGTGGGGGGTCTGCCACCTGCTTGTCTCCATGGAGATGTTATTGCTTTTTCTGCAATGTTCCACAGAAGGATGATCTATCTCCATGGACAGAAGCAAAGGACGCCACCTCATGCTTTCCAGTTGGCCTCAGAGGTCAGAACTTGGACCTCAGAGACACGTTTTCTCTGAGTTTCTTCAGTTAAGTTAATGTATTGACCTGGACAGTGTTATTACATGTGTATGTTATAAATCAACATTTGAAAGTGACTTTCTGCTTTTGTTGTCATTAGCTTCATGTAGATATGCAGCTTCACAGACAGCAGGGAGCAGGAGAGAGCAACTACAGAGAAAATAACACAAGCATGATCAATATGTTAACAGATGTCAAACTTTATCCAAGACATGCAATGTTGAATTGGCCATTTCAGATAAACTAGGGGTTCTGAAATGTTGCCCGAATTTCCCAGAAGTGAGAGCATTCACTTTGAATTTATCAATCGGAAGTTAGTTCCTTCACCTCCTCCACCCTGGACCCACTGCAGTTCGCCTAGACAGCCAACAGATCTGTAGACGACGCCATCAACCTGGCTCTCTACTTCATCCTGCAGCATCTGGACTCCCCGGGAACCTACGCCAGGATCCTGTTTGTGGACTTCAGCTCTGCATTCAACACAATCATCCCTGCTCTGCTCTAGGACAAGCTCTCTCAGCTCAACGTGCCTGACTCCATCTGCAGGTGGATCACTGACTTCAGCACAGGAACTCCACAGGGCTGTGTACTTTCTCCTCTGCTCTTCTCCCTGTACACCAACTGCTGCAACTCCAGCCATGACTCTGTAAAACTGATCAAGTTTGCAGACGACACCACCCTCATCGGACTCATCTCGGACGGCGATGAGTCTGTCTACAGGAGGGAGGTGGACCGGCTGGTGTCCTGGTGCAGCGACAACAACCTGGAGCTCAACGCCCAGAAGACCGTGGAGATGATCGTGGACTTCAGGAAAGTCTCAGTCCCCCTGCCCCCCCTCTGCCATCACCACCGTGGACTCTTTCCGCTTCCTCGGCACCACCATCACTCAAGACCTCAAGTGGGAGCCGACCATCAGCTCCATCATCAAGAAGGCGCAGCTGAGGAAAGCCAAGCTGCCGGCGCAGATGATGGTGCAGTTCTACACGGCCATCATCAAGTCCATCCTCACCTTCTCCATTAGACAAGTAGTTGGCAGACTCCCCAGCAGAAAAGTTACATATCTATATAACTATACTCTACAACTGCATTTGAATAATAAACATCCTAATTGGAGCTGGCCTTGCTGCAAACACTACTACCCAGCTCCTGCTTGGTTAAAAAAAATGTCAACATGAAATCAAATTAAATAAAACGTCACAATTGTTTATTATGTGTAATGCAAGGCCGTTTTCCTCTTCTATTGCTGAGGTTTTGGATAAGGTTAAAAAGGTAAATAGCTAAATCAACATTTTATGAAGTTTCTGGCCTCACGTTCAAGTCAAGTCCAGGTTACCCTTGAAAAAGAGGTCTCAGTCTCAGTGGGTTCTTAAATAGCAGCGGGTTAAATAAATGTTAATGAATACATGAAATAAAGAAAAAGTCCCAAGTCAATGACCCACCAGTCCAAGCTAGCGGTCAGTCCTCTGCTTTGAGTTTCAAGTTCCATAAAGTTTTGGATTTTTGGTTTCCCTTGGCTCTTGTTAAGAATGCTTTGGTCACACAGGTTTCAGTTTGGGCCTATAAAGTACACCTAAGTATCAAGTGAAAAGTTTTAATCGTTTGTTTTCAAGTCATCCCAAGTTCCTGGCCATTTTGTAAACCATTTTATCAAGTTAAGTTTCAAATCTGACTTGAGTTCCACCCCTCTATTCATTACTTTCCCTGTGCATTTTCGAGATTCACTAATATTACAAATCCTGAATGTGGTTATTTGGATTTTCTTCGTGTTCATTCGCTTTTCCATTTTTGTCACATACTATTTATTTGCCATTTTGGTCGGGTGTTCTTTTTCACATAATTTGCTATTTTAATTGGGCTCAGAGCCAGCTAAAGTAATACATTATTTTTGTATACATTTCAGAGTTTATGCATGCATATAAATGACCAAAGCACTAATCAAAGTGCTGTTTTAAAATATGTTAATCTTATCCTCCCTCAAAGCTCTGCTACTTATTCTTCCTATTTCGAAGAGCCCACATTGCCTTATTTATTCACTATTTACAACTTGCAACATCTTACATTCATACATTCATTTTTGCTTCCAGTATCACTTTGAGGTGGAAAAATCCTTCTTGAATTTCTTCTTCCCTCCTTCATCCTTTCCGACTGCTTTGCCCGAGCGCCGATAAGGTTTCCCGGTCCCTCCTGACTTGTTGATGTGTCAAGGCCGTTGCTCCGGTGGCATTCAAAGACATTTAGCTTGTGGGAGCAGTCATGTGTGTGAGCGGCTGGCTGGACCTGGAAGTCTGATGGTATGAGCAAGACAATACATGACCTTGGCCTCATTGTAGGAGCCCGCTTGGTGAGATACACACTCCACCGTGAATGTAAATGAAGAGCTCCAGCGCCCAGGCAGAATATATACAAGAATAGGTTACTCAAAACGGTGACTCGCTACAATGTGGGGTATTAGCATGCAGCGCACAGGGACGGGGCGGCTCTAGAACGGCCCGCGTTTAGTGATAAAGGTATTAGAGGTCTTAAAAGCATGGGGACAGGTGTAAAGGAGGGGAAACAAGTAAATGGATGAGTTGAACTGTGGGTGAGCTCGAGGAGTGGTTTTGAGGCGTGACATTACTTTAGCTTATATCTTTTTTCTTCAGGGGCTGTACTCAGATGCAGCATATGTCTTAGTTGGGGGCATTTTTGAGGCGACCGCTCAATTTACTGTTCATTTGCCCTATATAGGTATAGGGTATTCACTTCATATCACTTGTATTCCTACCTCTGAGGCAGTGGCAGCAGTGAGGATGCGACTGCAGGAGGACTCAACCCTACCGGAAAGGACCAAACTCACACCTGAACACATCTGCCATTTATTGGACATCTGCCTTAACACAACTTACTTCCAATTCAGGGGACATTTTTACAGACAGATCCACGGCTGTGCTATGGGCTCTCCGGTCTCGCCGATCGTGGCCAACCTATACATGGAACACTTCGAGAAGAAGGCTCTGACCTCCTTCCTGGGCACACCTCCGAGCCTCTGGCTACGTTACGTGGATGATACCTTTGTGGTAATCAAGAAACAAGAGCTGGAAACGTTCTCTGAGCATATCAATGGGTTGGATGTATACATTAAGTTCACCCGAGAAGATGCTAAGGACAACCGGTTGGCGTTTCTTGATTGCTCCACAATCAGAGAGGAGGAAGGCAGCCTTCAGACAGAAGTATACAGGAAACCCACCCACACAGATCAGTACTTATTATTCGGTTCTAACCACCCACTGCAGCACAAGTTGGGAGTGATTAGGACTTTGCAACATAGAGTCCATGAAGTACCCACCAGCTCGGAGGGGAAAAAGAAGGAGGAAGAACATGTCCAACGTGCCCTCTCAGCTTGTGGATACCCCAACTGGGCCTTTAACAAAGTCAGAAGAGCCAAGAAACAGGACAGAAAGGATAAAGACCTTAGCAGGAGGGGGGTCTCTATCCCTTATGTCTCGGGCCTGTCTGAGAAGTTTCAAAGGATTTTTAGACAACACGACATCCCTGTTCATTTCAAACCTGGCAATACACTTAAACAGAAACTGGTCCACCCGAAAGACAAGAGGCCGACAGAGAAACAGAGCAATGTAGTTTACTCGATAGAGTGCAGTGAGGACAGTTGTAAAGAACGTTACATAGGAGAAACAAAACAGCCATTGCACAAAAGGCTGTACCAACACAGAAGAGCGTCCTCCACAGGACTGCAGAGTGCAGTCCATCTGCACTTAAAAGCTACAAATCACTCGTTTGAGGACAGTGAGGTGAAGATATTAAGCAGAGAGAAGAACTGGTTTGAAAGAGGAGTAAAGGAGGCCATTTTTGTAAAAAGAGAGAATCCTTCTCTAAACAGGAATGGGGGCTTAAGATTTAATTTAGCCAAAATGTATGACAGCATCCTAACACCTTGGTCCAGATCAATAGACCAGTTAAATGCTAATGAGGTAATCAGCAGTGAGGAGGGAGCAACAGCCAGCTATCAAGATAACAATAGACCTTTAAACACAGGTGAAACTAGGTGAGGCCAACCATTAATCAACAAGATAGACCAATTAATCAAGTCCCAGGTGACAAACAAACAATTTTCTAACAAAGACAGGACTCAGTGACTCCTCCCTGGGGGCAGGACTCCCAGTACTCAGAGTAGCATATAAGCCTGAGTTCCCATACCAGCTCTCTGATTGACAATGACTTTTGGATAAAAGTCGAAACGTCTCGATCTTTAAATGACGTCCGGATGACAACCTCTGAACCCCTTTCTACTATAGGGTATAGGGTTCAGTCGCCGCCAGCAAAATGAATGTGCTTCCACTTTTCATGACACTTTGCCCCAGGGCAGCTGTGTCTACTCTAAAACCATTTCATGCATGGAGTGAATGAAAGCAACTTTGAATTTGTTTTATATGATCAATGTTTTGACACAAGATGAACTGATTTAGACTTGAATAGCAATCTAGATTAGTTACTGTAAAATGTAGCCTGTTGTGACAGCAAGACCATTCATTTATTTATCTTTCCTCATTATTTTAATGAGGAAAGATAAGTAAATGAGTAAATGTGGCACAGCAGTCCAATGCATGCATTATGGTGCTTATAGTTGGAGTTAATTCACAGCTCTTGTGTCTAGAAGGGGTTTTAACACACAACAGAAGAATGGGAGGATCATTATCATCCACACATCCCATGATATCCATTTCTTATTTTCAATAATCAATATAAAATAGGTTTGCTGATGTCCTTACGCCACTAACAGGACCACTAGTATCACCAGATGTATAGAGCTAGGCGAAATGGCAAAAATAAATAAATTGCTGATTAATCATTCATAGGCATCGTGCAAAACTAACTTTATTTTAGATTTTAACGATGCTTGTTCCCTCATCAGAAACATACCTTGCATACCTTACATACCCTCTGAGTCCCGCAAAATCATTCAGTTTCAAATGTCTAGTTTTGTCATAGATAGAACTCTCCTGTTCTGTTTTTGTGTCCATAAATAATCATTAGATCCAGTTTGAGCATTCATTACAGCTTACATCGGCATGTCAGGCACAAGCGAGGTTTATTTATTTCCCCTTTATGGTTCCCTCTGCAGCCAGTAGATGGTGTTCTATACAAGTCCCTGTGAAGGATAACCTCACTGATATAAAGTAGAATTAACTACAATCTAACCAGTAATCCAACCAACATAACATATGTTACACGATACATGGCAGTTTAAGTGTGGCAAAGAGACAGAGCTGATGATCCCGTGTTTTCCATTGATTTATTGAAAGTACGATGTCAAGTTTAACATGCAGCAAGGCAACACAATTTGATAAAAAAAAACTAAGACTACTTTGATTTATTCTCTTTTGTTTAATTATTTAAACCATTGATTATGTTGTTGTTGTTTTTTATCTCTGGGATTCTACAAATTGTTCAAATGTTTAATATGAACTCCAGCTTTAAATTTTAATACAACTGCAATATGAAATGAAAAGTATCAAAAATCCATAGCAAACTACCCAATGCAAAAGTTTACAAAGTCAACACAACAGAAAAGCTTTCAAAGTCTGGAATGTCAAAGTAATTGTTGCACAGCCTTATTTAAAATTTCAGCCCCGTTAAATCAATACAGATGAGAAAAGTGTCTTAGTTTGTACTTTGTTGTTTTGGCTGTGAGTGCAGAGAGTAGCACAACTCCTATTAATGTGGGTAAACCAGACCGCAAACTATGACTTTCTGTTTGAAATCAGTTGTATTTGCGATGCATCGTTGGAGTTGTTGGAGAACCGGCAATTGACGCTGGTAATTTGACAGCAGGCCTACATTTTGAGTAAAGTAAAGTCGAGTAAATTCAATCATTCTTTCAATCTCTAGTCATTTGTTGCTGCAGGAAATCGCTGTGTATTAATATGCCTCTGAATCAATCAACTATGAGGTTATCTATTTAAATTAGTTATCTATTTATTACTTGTTTATTTAGTTACTTAGTTGTGCATTAACCCTCCTCTGTCTCATCCTCATTACAACAGCAAAGCGCTCACCCTCCTCAGTCCCTCTCTCCTCCTCTTCCTCCTCCTCGCTCAAGATCTGAAGGGTCCTGCTCCTGACAGGTTTCTCCAGCAACATTGATGTGTCAAATGCAAAGGCCACACGTACTGAGATAATAAGGTATCACACTACGTTTCATTATATAAAAGGATTATTCATTCCTCACTCAATGTTTATTTGATCTTGCACTGGTTTAAATTTACCCAAAGCTCTTGACCATAGGAGAGAACGTAGATTGAGCCATGAATTAAGAGCTTTGTCTTTCGACTCCTTCTTCACCACGACAGCCTGATACAGCGACTTCATCACTGCAGACGCCGCACTGATCTGTCAGTCTCCATCCTTCCCTCACTCATGAACAAGACCCTGAGTTACTTGAACTCCTCCACTCGGGGCAAGGACTCTCCTCCCACCTGGAGAGGGCAAGCCACCTTTTTCTAGTTGAGAACCATGGCCTCGGATTTGGAGGTATTGATTTTCATCCCAATCGTTTCACACTCTGCTGCGGTTGTGCCGTCACAATACTAAATTTCATGCTTGATTTCGACACTAAGGAATAGGCCTGACAAAATAATAGTATGTTTTCTGTGTTACGTTGTGGTTATACTAGTTCTGATGAATGAATCAATACTTGTCCAAATGAGTATCCAACTTTGGTATCAATTAGTATTTAATTTTTAACTTTTCATGCTATCTTTCAAACCAATTGTATTAGTTTCAAAGTTTTAAAAAGCATAATGTATTGCTTAATAGATTTTGAATAGCTGTTATGTCTCTCTCCGTTTGATTGATTGATGGTATAAGATCTTTTCCCCGCCAGTTGTCTCACCACCTTCAAACTTTGGGTAAACAGACATTACATAATTTCAATCTTTCTCAAGTGCCCTTTGTGTTTCAGTCGGCAAAACGCATGTACATTCCCCTTTCCATCTGCGGCACAAAACATTTCATCTCTAATTACAGCGCTGCTCCAAAGATTCGTGACAGCGGAGTGGGAGCTTGTCAGAAAAATATAGGTACGATCATTCTCTGATGTTTTGCGATGGTCTAATTTTCTCCTGTTCCCTGTTAGCGCACCTGAGGTTTTCAGTTTGACAGCTGCGGCGAAATGAGGGCGCCCTATCATTGTTAGCAGGCATGATTAGAAAAAAGATTGACACCATTAAGATGCGATCCAAGACACGGTGTTATGTACATACTAATACGTTAATATGGAAAGTTTTGAGCGTATTAAGAGTGGCAAACAGGCAAGGGACAAGACAAGGCACCTTCTGCTTCTTCTTCTTCTTCTGCTAAAACCGTATTAAAAGATTATTGTGAAATAGGAGAGCATTTGCATAGAGACAACCCGCGGTGAGGTATTGATCAGAATGTGGGATTAAGATGGATTAGCGGGGGGATTTAGAGTTACACTTCCACATTAAAGGCACTGCGAGTCATTAGGGAGCAGGCAGAGTGGCTAATATCAGCAGCAACAATAAACAGAAGGTGAAGGGAGGTAAAAGCAAACAGAATACACCGTACTCAGAAAGACATGCTTGTTTATTGCCGCTGGAAATGGATGGGGGAGTAATTACCAAATGAACCAAACCGCCTCATTTGGTCTTTTGATAATTTATTCTAAAATGTTCTCGACAAAACAAAAAGCACAACGGGAATACTCAAATCGCCCATTTCCGATCATTGTTAAAGAAAGGACCATTAGAGAGCAAAAAACATTGTTGCAGCAGTAAGGATGGCAATTGAAATGTATCGCCTTCGCATTTTTAGTTCAGAAAATGATTTATGCTGTGTTGCAGAAACATGTAACTCTATGCTTTAGTCGTTTTAATGATTGGAATGGTCATTTTTATGTCTTTGGGGCAAATGTTTATTTTAATCTTAATTCCCTGACCTTGTACCATTTTTCTCCAAATATAACTGGTTGGAACGGTCTCCCTCTGTCTTTATAAGGATGTGTTTTGTCATTGTTCGCTCTCTTATAGATTTTTTAACTCGTGTAGGGAAAGATAGGGAAGATTTGCAAGGGACAGATAATTTCACATGTAAAATAAATACTTGATCAATTGAAAGAGACAGAGCTCCATTTCAGTTCTTTATTTATTGACAGTGTGTTAAGAAAATCTACAATAATTGAAAAAATTTGCTGATGTTTGCTAAAATTTGGACATTGGTGGCACACGGGCACCAGATTGGCTCTGCAGGACGACTGGATTTTTCTAAACTAAAAACAGTGTAAATGTTTTGTCTCTTCTACATTCTGCAATAGCATTTTTCTATATCAATTTTGTATTATTTGTCAGGTGGAAATGAAAGAGTTGTGTGACTCTTATTTCCATGGTATTAGCATTATTTAACATAAAACAGAAAGCACAAAGTCTTAGCTTCATTTAAACACCAAACTCATGCATGTGGACCACCTACAGGCTGAGAAACTTCATAAGTGTATATGTATTTTTACTTTCCAAAATGTTTCCAAAAAAGGACCTTAGGGTTTAACTGGCAATTTATTTCACTGAGCAAACCATTGAGAACTCATTCTTATCTACAATGTTGGCCTGGGTCTGCTAGAGCCCAAGGGAAGAAACACATAAACAGGTGCCGTTAAACTAAAATACACGTCATTCATTAGTAAAATACTTCTACAAGTCTTTTAAACGTCCTTAAATTCACATTCAAAAGCAGCACGGAAAATCATAGACTCCAGTTTAAGTGAGTTCTCAGCCAAATTCGAATCATTAGCAGCAGCAAATCGAAATGACATGAGGCCGCGAGTGGACCTGGCCTTGGGAATTTTAGCTTGATGAGCTGCGAGGATCGAGTGTTATATCTGGAAGTCTCGTCTTGTTGTAGCCGCCGATGCAGACGTGCAGGTGTGAGACTCATCGTGGTTTTATATGAACATGAGCCAGTGCATGTTGCCACAGGACTGCAGTGAGGCCCAGTTCAGAGCAAACAATGGAGCGTTTATGACAAAACAGAAAGAACAGAACTAGATGCTGTTGCAATAGCTGAAGCTATTGCGAGTGACTGCGCAATTGTATTCGTATGATGTTGGTATGGTCCGGGATTCGAACCCACAACCTCCTTACTGGGAGGCAGAAGCTCTAGCCGCTCTGCCACCGTGCACCTGCCGAAAACAGTTTAAACAGCAACATTTCCTGTAGAGGACCAACAGAAAGGCTCCCACTGTAAAAGATAGGGAAAAAATGCTCGGCAAATTATGAAAAAACTACAAAAGGTACCTGTACCAAAAGTAATAGCAGACATTAGAAGACTAGGAACTATTGAAAAATGCCAAAAAAATTAAAAGAATTGAAAAACTGTGGCCTGTGAAACGTGCCGAAAAACAGGAAAATACAAGAACAAATAGTGACTGCCTATGCATAGGCAGTCTCAATGATGAACAATTCTCAGGTACATTGAGAACATGTAAAGAGTAGATATGCTTTACTTTTACTCAGCAACTTTAAAGAATATTTCCTGATTTATTCTGAATTGTGATGTTAAATAGGGATGAAATTACCAACTAAACAAGTCTCATCCACTTTGAACTATAAAAGCCAAGATATAATTGCATTTGTTGAGGATTTAATAATTAATCAAGACACAAGACCTACCTGCAAACTAATGGATACATGTTGCGTTAAGGACGGATATTCATTTTACATGAGCATATTAATACATAAGTGACTACAATGGCGTGTAATGTGCTCTGAAGTAGAAGGGACGAACACGTAGAAAGACTTTAAATGTATAAAAGGCACTGCATAAAACATGAGAAAGCTCAGCTCAAGTTTTGTTTCTGTTCTTCGTGGTGCCTTTTTGTGCTTATTTCTGTCTCTCCTGTGTCCCATTTCAAGGTAAGAAGGCGAGAGCTAGAGGGCTACACACGGGCAATAATCTGAACACAAGATTTGTGTTGTTTTATGCAAATTGCTATACACCTATAGGCCTAGTGAGGAATCCTTTTGTTTGAAATACATAATCTATAAATACATTAATTACAGTTGAATTATCCAAGACCTTTTTTTTTTCTCTAAAAGACATGTTGTTTGTGGGGAGTGTGCTAAAATATTGAAGTATGATTAATAAATATTGCACTGAGATGAAAGAGGCACTGCGGATGGTCTTCAACACTGATATTCCATTTGATTTTCAAACTACATATCTCGGATGTAAAACTCCAACAATGGAAATTACTAATGGAAATCTGTGGAATGTACTTTTAGCTGGAAAAGTATGATGTGGATTTCAAGGACCGGACTAAAATACTTTGGAAAATTGAACTTTTACTTTGAACTTAAACATGGATAAATTCAACAGACAGATAAATGGGACAGACTGATTTTCATTGCTGATTCCTTTTTTTCTCTCTTGTTCTATGTGCAATGAATAAATATAGTTTACTCATGTAGCAATCCTCTAGCGTTATAACGTAATGGACCAACAATATAATTAGTTTGACAACGAATTTTTCATTTTATTTCTTCCAGCACAAGAGTGGAAGAGTGGAAGTTATCTTATTACTCTTAGCAAACATGACATTACCGTTCCTTGTGGCTACAAATGTTAAAATTACAGTTTTTATTTGCTGCTTCATTAAAATGAATGTGATAGAACATTTATATCAGTACCAGTGCATGCAGCTATTCTAAACACATCACTCCTGAGGGATCGCGAGAATTTAAAGAAATATTGACATTCTGTGATACATTTGATTGCACAGTATTGATATTGTAGGCTGCTGTATCAATATATTGCCAGAATTGTTTATATTTTACAACATTATTTTGTTGATTTAAATGGGTGCATTTCATGTTTAGTTTGTGCAGGCAATGGTTTAACAAAGAAATACTGTTAAAATGTATTTTGTTGGAGGTCAGGATTAGGTTTGGTTATAGCCAGGGTTTAATTTGTGAATTGCTATAGGATTGCTTTTGGATTGGTTGAGTTGTGGGATTAGAACAAAACACTAACCATATCCTTCCAATTAGACTCTACAGACATCAGATTATCGACCCTCCAAAATCTTAATTCTGAAAAGTAAAGCAAAAAAGGGATGTGTTTCCTCAAACGGGAGATCAAATTAAACTATCACAACTATCACAAAATCATGATATTATCGTCCAGTGATTCCCAGCTGTAGTCGAGAGGCATAGGATTTTTGAGATTCCAAGAAACATAAAAGGAAGTTTGAGATGTCTTGCAAATGTATAGAACTCAAATTAGTATGAATTTCTTTGCCACGTTGTAAAGAAAGTGTAAAAAGACTTTGAAAACGTAGCAAATCTGTCCCTGTAAGTTTTGTGGCGTGTACTGATGACACCGGCAGTTACGACCCACAGCATATGTCACATTTTACTGTAATTATGTCTCAACGGCTCTAATAAATTCGCATATCTTTCTGTTATGCCATCTTTCGCGCTGGGAGGCTACTCTCCACTCTTATTGTTGTGTTTGGATGTCTATATCGTCGATGCTTTGAGCTTAATTGCTGCTAAATTAGTTTCTCCATCAGTGGATCAATGCCGCTGTCAGAGCTAACCTTTTTGAAGATCTGTAAGTGTCAGAAGTGAATGAACATGTAATTAATAACTCATTATGTTGCCGTTTTATTAAGTTGTTTTAGAGTTAGAGTTCGCAAGGTAATAAACACAAGCACTTAGCGGTTTACTCACCTTTCACTGATCAAATCGAGGATAGTTGTGCCAAGGTATTGATGCTGTGTGTTGGTTGAAATGGCTTTTGTACATTTCAGTTCTCGGTTGAAATCATTTTTGGACCCAGGAGGAAACAATCAAGTAATACTTTTCGCTATTTTATCGACATATGCCCTTCAATCAAAGAAAGAATGAAACTTTTGCATGTATTGTTCAGCATTTAATTGAGTATTTAGCAAAAACTGTGCACATGGTCCTAAAAATTCATTCATTATTTCATTGCCGTGTTATGACCTTTGATGTACAACATTAAACAGCCAGTCTTGCTTGTAAATATGAGCACAATGTAAAATGGTTGGTTAATTACAAAGACACTGTTTGTTAAAGTCAGCAAGTTTGTGTGGAAACATGCCACCGCAGCAGCACACGCGTAATGCCCTTTGCACGCTCACTTACTCATTCGACATGAAACCAAAGACTGGAAATGTATTGTGTAAACAGTCATAGTTATGTTAAATAATCAGGTTTATTGAATACATTTTCTCCATACAGATCTGATAAATAGTTTAGATTTAAGTTTTAAGGTAAGGTTTTATAGTCCCAGTGCTTATTTGATCATTTCCCTGCATGTCTTCTTATTCTACTTCTACAGCCACAGTTGCCAAGGGGCAGACTTGGCAGATATTCAGTGTCAATGACCCATGCTTATCACAACAATATACTTCAATTATGAGTGAACTTTCTTGCCCAAGAGCTACAAAAGCCAGGATTTAGCTGCTATACTTCAACAAATGTCTCTATATGATTTCTGAATTAACATCATGGGCTGTTCATCCCATAAAATGCTTGGTGCAACTTGTACATTTTCTGATGGAGGATTCGCCACCTGCAATGGACACTGAAGAGATGGATGAGCAAAATGTTGAACATTCTAGGCAAAGACATGATCTCTCCATGGACAAAAGCAGATGGTGGACTCTCCAAAGGAAGTTCCAAAAGTTAAATAGTGCGCCTTTTTTGTGGTCTGTTACTGTTAAATTTGTTTGAAGCACAGTTCACTCGAATAACCTGTTGCTCAGTAAACACATTTTCCAAACATATCTGGAAACGTAATGATGATGAGACCACACACGATGTAACGCCGGGTGCTAACTCCAGTGTGTGAAGTTCGGGACCCGCACAGGCCACTTGGTGATTACATGTTACTCTGGTGCACTGCTGTCCATATTTGACGAATGCCACGCAGATTCACGTGGTTTCACTCGAGAACACTCGTCTAATGACCTGAAAACCGCACCACACCGCTGCAGTGTCTGGCAAAATTAGACTACTTCTGGAAGGCACATTGATTTTTCAGCACTTTATAACTTCTAGGGGTCCCGAACCACACTGGAGTCAGTGTGCACCCAGCCTGAGGGTGCTGGGGGAATGACGAGCGGTGTGTGTGACCGACCCAATAAGGAAGTAAATATAGTGCCCTAAACCAGGACACAAAAGGTCGAACACATGTTGGTACACACAGTTTGACAATGTGAACATGGAAGAACCAGAGCAGTGAAATATATCAAAAAATAATTAGTTTGACACGAAACAATGCACCATGTGATGACAGAGTTTGACTGAGTGCTGTTTGAACTCCTAATTAACCAACACACAACCTCAACTGCTCTTCAACTCTGCAAAAAAAAAAACAACAACTGCATGCACTAGGAAAAAAACTGTGCTAAAAAGTGTCACCAGAATAACAAAGACACAATAGACCTGATGGATCAAATGGAGTTCATTTTGACTCATGCTAAATGTTCAAGTCTTTATTTACACAATGCTGTGAAAAGCTTGTTGATGTTTTTACTCTTCAAAAGGTCGCTATCGGCTGCCACTCTCACAATGATTTACTCTTTTGTTATTTTTTGTTAATAAACATAAGAGCAAAGGCTATTAGCAAGAGATCATTTTCTTTATTCTTGCGCATTTAAAGTTTCTGAAAATCACATACAACACATGACTGAAACTCTGGTGTCTCAGCCCATAAGCACTTGATGATCTTTACGAGCAATAAAAACAATCAATGCTAGATGTTTAATGCCATAATGAGAAATGTTCTACGGTAGCAAGTGGCGCAAACTTCACCGAAAAAAATTACATAGTGCACCTATTAAAAACTCCTTTTCTCCATATCTTCAAATTTAGAAAGTTGGAAGAAAAACAAAGTTAATCTTGACTGACTTGAGTTGTTTGAATTACTTTGTACCATGATGGTCTATTGCAGCTCTTAATGAAGCAAATGCAACGCCAATACCTAAATAGCTCCTTGAGGCAATTATACAGCCCCAATTAGGTGCAGCTCACTTCGAAGACAAACTTAGGTGAGAAGAAATTCTGCTTTTGCCTGATGAGGATCCACTAATTAGCAAAAGGAAAAGTCTAATGTTGTCTTCGGAAATAAGAGGAAATGTTATTTAGCTAAAAAAGGGGATTAGAAATTTAAACTTCTTGGGTACTTAAGATTTCCGGAAAATATTCTTTTAACCACTGTATTGCTGAATTTAGTTTAGGGGATTAAAAAATTCTCAAGCCTTACGTGCGTAACATGTCCTTGGTTTTTCAAAGTACTATTGTCATTAAGTCCAATTCTTCTCAAGCCCAAACCTCTCAAAAGATGTTTTCAGGTTTATGCATGGTGTTTTTTAAAGGACACGTATTCTGCTTCAGTGACTTTTTCCAGCTTTTAAACATGTTCTAACAATGTTCTGTCACCAAAAACACACCTGGAGTTACATTCAGCTTCATTCACACAAGTTTGAAGAATCCTAGTTAGAAAATCCTCTCCGCTCTGACCGTCAAAAACACTCACTGCTGAATTCCCTCGATCAATTACCTTTTATTTTTCCATTTTTGACGTCACTTTAAGTCCTTAAATCATCACCGTCTAAATACAATAACTGTGACTCTGTGATAGCTTAGCATACCAGCAGCATAGCAAACCATTGTTTATATACACATGAGTAATTGCCTCTGCAGCCAGTAGATAGAGCCACAGCTAAATTAATCCCAAGTTAAAGTTATATTGTTCTTTGTAAAAGCATTTATTTTTAGTTCTAAAACATGAGATGTCAAAGTAAAGATACTCAAGAGAGTATTTAAAGGCCAATAGCTGTCATGTCCTGCATGGCCCTGCCTCCTTCGTGCTCCCCGCCCTTCTCTTCTCCCTGCGTCTGTGCACTTGGGCGGAGTCTGCACCTCTCACCTGTAGATGATCTGCAATCAAGCAGCCTTCTTATTCCCAGCTCTCCTGCAAGACTCTGCCAGATTGTTGTCATCATTCACACAGTGAACTTCTTGGCTATTCGGTTTTTGACGTTTTTTGGAGAACTTTCTACTTACCTGTTTTTCGCCTCCAGTTGTTGTTCTCGTTCTGCTCCAGCCCTGCTCCAGCCCTGCTCCAGCCCTGCTCCAGCCCTGCTCCAGCCCTGCTCCAGCCCTGCTCCAGCCCTGCTCCAGCCCTGCTCCAGCCCTGCTCCAGCCCTGCTCCAGCCCTGCTCCAGCCCTGCTCCAGCCCTGCTCCAGCCCTGCTCCAGCCCTGCTCCAGCCCTGCTCCAGCCCTGCTCCAGCCCTGCTCCAGCCCTGCTCCAGCCCTGCTCCAGCCCTGCTCCAGCCCTGCTCCAGCCCTGCTCCAGCCCTGCTCCAGCCCTGCTCCATTTAATCTGCCTCCAATTCTCCAGTAACCAGCTAATTAAACATTTTTACTTTTGATTTGGTCTAAGTGTCCATTTTTGGGTCCCTCCACTGTGGAGCCGTAACAAATAATGCATAATATTGTCCTTTCAGTTAGGTAGTGAAAGTTCTGCTACTTCAAAATACTCAAATCTGTCATAACTGTTTTAGAGCTGGAGACTAATATAATGCGCATTCTCTACCTTTGCTCAGAGAACTATTATTATTATTGCTACTTACATAATTATGGCCCAATTTGCTCTGGTAAAACAATATTTTTCTTGTCCAAAAGAAGAAAATAAACATAAATACATACATCTCAAAGCAACATTGATAGGATTGTGTTATGAAGACCATCAAGCAACGCGTCTATATTCTGAACTCATTACTGTGTAAGATTACTTCCCCTGGCAAAGAAACTTTGACATTAAACTTCAAAATGAAATAATATTTTCTATAGAAGTTACATGTTGTTATTTGTCCATTACAGTCCAATTTTCAGGTCCCATTTCCTCTATAAATTGTATATTTGCACACATGATGGAATAGCAGTTAGGTAAGTGGAACATACTGTACAGTATAGCAAAGGTTTGTGTACAGATCCAGAGCTTCAATACAAACATACAAATTCAAAAGACATACCATTTAACAAAATAAAATACAAAAAATACATGTGTGGTTTCTTACCTGTGAAAGTACAAGTCTCTGCCTGACTGTTAATGCCTGTACGCAGTGATGTCATAATGAAATTCATGTTCTCATAGAAGTTGAAATGCTTTGTCGTTTGGATTTGTTTTCTCTTGATCAAGAATATACTAGACTTGTCACAATTTGAACACATTTTGATCTGCGATATACAGCATTTCTACAGAAAATATTACAATAAACGATGATTTTAAGCTACTTTATACCGCACACAATAATTTTAAAATGGAAAAAGCTTGCAGAATTTATGAGCGTAATATTAACTATTCATCCCACAACAGCTGAAATGTGAAGATATTACTGAAAAACAGCAAAAAGTTTCCTTTTTTGACCCTTGGCTTTCATTTGTTAATTGCACAAATCCAGAAAAACGTGCAGCAGTTCCAGTTTCCTTTCCCCAAATTTAATACCATTCTGTATAACATTCCAGGCAAAGCATTGATAATTGGGCTTCAATATAATGAGCTTACTCTATATTCCTCATACAACTATTGCTACCTAAATAATTATGGATGCAACTGCTTCCAGAATGAATTGGCTATTGGTGAAAAACAGCTACAAAAAACAGAATATTATACTTGTTTAAAAAGAATGTACACATCTCAAAGCAGCACTGATAGGCTTGTGTCATGAAGGGCATCAAGCAGCATGTGTCCATATCTGAACTTATTACTGTGTTAGATTACTTCCTGTGGTGAATCGAAAAGATATTTCGAAATTCATCTTGTAGGAAATGAAACTATATTTTCTGCAACAATCTACTTTGAAGGAGGAATGTACTGAGGAGAAAAACGCCAATCCACAGCGACTGAGTTCTGTGCGCTGTAACTTCTGTGCCAACTGCTTGTCTCCACAGGGACGTTAATTCTGTAAAATGTTCGTCAAAATATGGCATTAAACATAAATATTTTTAATTTATTCACATACACACGTTTGAACATTCACTGAAAAACATGCATCCTCTCGTGTTCTGTAAAGTGTTGGTGTTATGGAGGCCTTTTAGGACCACATAAATAATAATAAAGCATCTATTAAAGAACGTTTAAAGGGGCCTTACCTGATTTTTATTGTTTTGAAGCTAACAAATAACAAACAATAACAACAAACATCCAGCTTCTCGTAGAATAAAACACTCTATAAATAGATGCAAAGAAAGCGCCTTTGTCTCATTTTCCCCCGAATAGATGCTTTTACATTATACCTGTGCTGGAGGAACACAGATTTAACTTTATTATTATTATTACATGCAAAAAAATAAATAAATAAATCAGTGATTCAGATGATCTAGTTCTGTTTTTCTCATTTCAATACAGAAAAAGTCAGGTACAAACTCCTTTAAATAATGTTTAAAATTTAAAATTAATGAGTCATTAACAAGTGTATTCATTAAATGTTTTTAACTAAAATATGTAATAATTAATAGTTAATTAATCCATTGTTAAATGCGGATTTAATCTGACAATTAAATGACAGTTTAAAGTTATATTTAAAATGCATTTATTTATTAAGTTTAATAGCTGCATTAATTCATATATTGTTAAATTTGGTTTCAAATGCACAATTAAATTAGACTTGTATATACTGTACAAACTAATAACTAAAGATTTTCATTTATTTTAAATTTATTTTTTGCAACTCGTGTTTTTGTACATTTAGAATGGATGGGGATAATCCTAATTCAAGATTACTGTGTTCATAAATTAGCCCCTATATTGTCGTTTATTGTTTATATTTTCATTAGCAATAGATGCCACTTCAAATTTTAAAAAAGTTATTGTGGCCTAGTCTTGTCTCCATGGAGATAGAAAGGTTTAATGCCATTCTGTGGAACATTCCAGGCAAAGCATTAACATCTCAATGGAGACAAGCAGGTATGTTATGCAGAAATGCTGTGCAGTGAAGTGAAAAGAGTTTATTGTGAGGTAGATTTGACTCTTATTGCACTCAATGGACATCTGGATTGTTTGGTGGCATTGTCTGGTGGTTTATTAAGAGGCAGACTGACAGATCCATGAAGTTAGATGAAGGAAACGCGCTCGGCTGTAGGATCAGAGAAAGCTGCTACTCCACATTATTAAACCTGTCTTTTACCTGACACACGCCTCCTTATGTCTGTGCGGTACGGCTGCATTTGTAATGTGCTTCCGCCTTTGAGAGAATACATTCAGAATATACCCGTTTAATATTGGATTCTTTTTGGTCAATCTCATGTCTGTAGTGATTTGAACAAATGGGATCCTGGCAGAGGTAGATTTTATTAACAAAGAATGTTTTTGAACTCACCGTCTCAACTTTTATTGCACATTTCAAACGTGACAGGCATGAGGTAAAAGAGTAATGCTATTGCACAATATTGGAATGAATGTGCTAGCAATGTGGCTGTAAGTATCAATATTATTGCGATATATATATACTTCAAATCCCATCTTAAAAACATTTATTAAGACTAGCTTTTGTTGCTGTATTATATTGTGTTCTTTAGCTATCTTTTTATTTGCATCTTGTGAAGTGCCTTTTGCACCGTTTTCGGCTGTTGGAAAGTGCTCTATGAATAAATGTTGACTGATTTCCTTTTTCTATCACTATTTATTATGCACAACTCTCACTCAATTTCCTGCAGAGATACAAAGTAAACCTTGACTTTATCCATGTAAAATTGGTGATGCTAAATAGTTTCCGCTCTATGAAATAGTTAAGGCTTTCTGTGTGTTGTTTGTTCCAAATTCTATCCCTATTCTATCTAATCCCTATATGACTTCACATCCACAGTGTGCTCCTGCTGCAGCTCTTATTTCAGTGGGACAGACTTAAAGTGCGATAGGTTTTCATGTCTTTTGTAATTGGTGAAATATGGCTTGTGCTGTAATGTCAAGTCAAGTGGCAGTTTGTGAAAAGATGAATATAGCAGGAAGAAGTGCTGAGTTCTAATGAAATGATAAATAAATGATAAATGATAAAACTAAATCCATACAAAATGCAGGAATAAGTTACACACAAGGGATACATTTTTCTTTAAGTTTAAGCATTAATGTAACAAAACAAAGTTGTTACATTAATGCTTAAACTTATTACATTTGTATTTGTATTTATTTACAATCTGTTTATCAGTAACAAGTAAGTTATGCAATGGCAATCTTAAAGGTGCTGTACCTAATTTTTACTGAACATGAAAAACTATCTACTTTGTTAATGTCTTTACAACTGTCACATGTATCACTCACTAACTTAATGCAGTCCCAGCATCCCAGATATTGCCCAGCATGAGTTTATAAGTACTTCACCAGTCTCTGAGTCCAGAGTGCCGTCTCAGTAAAGCTAACAGACATTAGCATGCTAAAGGGTCACTTCCTGCTTTTCGTTGAACAAAACACTCTATAAGTCGATGCAGAGAAGGCACTTGTCTCATTTTCACCCGAATAGATGCTTTTGCAATATATACTGGAGCTAAACTGATTTTATTTTCAACGCAGTAAAAATGCAGTACTGCAAAATGAAATACAATAGTTATTTGAAGTCAGTTGCATGCACTTTAAGCTCTTTGCAAACTTAAAAGTAATGAATACAGCATTAGTTATAGTATATCCATGTGGGGTCAATAAAGATAAAATCCATACGCTGCATGCACATTGTCAACACACTAAGCAAAGGCGTGAGAGAGAAAAAAAGAAATATGACCTTGATGTTTACTTCAGTATCTGTTATGTGTGACACTTTTTCATAATTTGATCTGATTTTCTCCCCTGTGGGAACATAATGGAATATGAGGTGATGGAGAACTAGCTTCATTTGAGGAAAAGCACAGGGGTTTTATATTACGTTTTCTGACACCTGGAGAAAATGTTTACTTTGCTCCACAATGAATAATGATACTTATTTTATGCACTGTGGATGTTCGAGGCATTCATTTAATCAGCTTGCTCTTTTATTCAGGCCATTGCGGTGGAGAACAGATTACCTTTACCAGCACTGTACAGACTCAAGTGCCATTCAGCAGCCAATGCATTCAAAGCTCCTCTGCTATAGCCTTAAATTGCTGGAAATGTGTAAAATGAAGTGTGTTTATGTTTTGATTGTTGCAGCTTGAAGCCTGAAGAGGTTGTTAACCCATCATAAATAAAACCATTGACATAATTCTAATGGAACATTTATAATACTTCAGACTGGGTTGAGTCTATGTGAGATGCAAACTCGAGTGTAAACATACCCAAGTCATTCAGAAAACACACATAGGTGTGATATTCTTTTTTTAATAAAACAAGACATAAACAAAAACAAGACACAGAGACGAAAAAAAGACAAAAAACACAAATTCACAAAGTCTGGCACATACGGATGTCCAATTTGAAATTAAGTGCAAAGGTGATTTCCTTCTATTCAGCCATATGTCTTCTGCACTATGTCGTTAGACAGGACAGTTGTAGTGTGAACTGGAGCAAGAGCGGGGACACAGACATTCAGGGAATGGTAGAGGCCGGGAATCGAACCCACGCCCTTAAACACTGCACCACTGGCAAGCACACAGTCGCAACATTTCAATAATATGTCCATGGAAAGCAGACAGGTAAAGTTACATAGTGCACCTTTATATTTATAACTGAGCTAAAATAACACATGAGCATTCATGTCCAAGTTTTCAAACTTTCAAACTTAGTAATGTTTCTTTGAGTGTCTGAAAATGGCACAGTACGAGAAAACACTTTAATAATAGAAATAAACACTTTATCATTAAATGTATTCCTGCCTTAATAAAACATAAACAAAGACTTAATTCCTAGTGAACATAGTTAATCAACGCTTAGTAAGTACTTAACTAATACTCTAACCCTCATTAATAACCCTAACCTTAATTAAGTAGGTACTAAGCCTGAATCATGCATAATAAACACGGCCTATGTTCATTGTCTTTGTTCATATTTTCTTAAGGCAAATTAAGGTGTAGTTATAATAATGTAGTACTGACCAATGGTTGCTGATTTACAAAGAGCATGTATGTTATAATGAAACATTTTTCAAGTAAATGTAACTTTTTACTAACTATTTCGACCTTTGCTGCAAACAAGAAGACATTCTGTATTTGTGGTTTGTCTTAGTATTGATTGCTGCAGCCTGCAGTGTTCAAACTACAGCCTGACTGGAGAGGTTCAGGCAGACGAGTGCGTTTAATTAGAGCAGCTTAATGCGGCTTTTTATTGGACCTATGGGGCGCCTCCATCAGGCCTTCCCTGAATATTAATTTTTGTTTTGTTGTATGGACAAAAGAGCCACATCAGGATTACACGTGTGAAGAGCTCACTAAAGAAAGAGGCCATTTAGAGACCCAGCTAAAAGAGTATTATACTATTCAAGGGCCAGTTTAACAGTGAGTGGCTTATGTTTGTACTATTAAATACTATGGTGAGACTGCATGGTTACTAGTAAATTATGCACATGTTAAATCAAATAGATTGATCAATGATGTTTTATATTATGTAAATTCAACAGAATTTAGATGTATTTATTGTTTGTTGGTTTGTTAGTCATTGGTATTCAGTTTCATTGTAAAATGGAACTAATATATCAGTTGTGGAGTAGAGGGAATGCATCTATCTGTACTCTTCTCTTTTAAAGTGTTTTTTACTATGGCAATACTTGGTGTCGGATCAAAACAAAAATCTATTATTGTCCATCACCATAGTTTTTATTCAGCGATTTTAGCTGGGACATTTCTCAATGAAGATTAGAAGCATGGATTTTCTTTTGCATTTTGAACTGGATGCATTGGATGCATGAGCATTTTGTAAACAAGTGTCCGGATGTACCTGTGAACAGTTCATTTGTAGACAGAGAACAACAAGACACACATTTTACATAGTCCTAATCAAGCCCAGCGGCAAAGTCCAGCAAATGTGTCCATATTCATTCATTAAGTCTGTGATTGTCCACTATGATTCAGTCTTCCCATTTTCAATTCACTTCTTAAAGGGAAAATATTATGCATTTTTCATATTGTTATTAGCCTTTAAACATGCTCTTAAGTACCTTAAATTTGCCATCTCTTGTATTTAAAAAAAAACAAAAAGTTTATTATTGATTAAATGTCAGGTTTAATCAGCCTGTGTGAAAAGACATTCACTGAGTACATCCAGCCAGCAGATGGCGCCAAGCAATACATACAGTCTAGTTAGGTTAGCTCTCAACAAACAGTTAGCAGCAACAATTGTCGTGTTTAAGCGGATGAAATGCTCAGAAGAGTCTGCTGCTGATTTAAGGACGTATGAAATCCGAAAATACGTCCCCGCACCAGGAAGTTCAGCAGGAAAGGGGGAGGATTTTCTAATGAACATTCCTCAAAACATTGTAAATGCAGCTGAATGCTACTTCAGGTATGTTTTTGCTGACATTGTTAGAACATGGTTAAAAGCTCAAAAAGCTCACCATAGCAGAATATGTGTCCTTTAACACAGTTTGTAAATTAATCTAAACTACTGACCATTTTCTCATTGCTCACTTTTGCCAGACTTTACCACGAGTACAAATCATTATGCAATATATCTTGTGCTAAAATTGAGACATCCAAATTATTCCAATGGCTGCTTGAAACTTTGAAATAACATTCACAAGCAATAACATTATTCCACTTCACTCTCACATTTGTGCTTATACCACCATTACATATAATTTATCACATGAGCAGTAGTTTCGTACACTTAAGATCAAAAGTACAGCCATTGCTTCTCATGATGACACAACACAGACTTGACACATCGCTGAAGCATTTCCTGTATCTGTTATTGTTATTTTCCCAAACTGATTAATGCTGAAAGTTTTAGTGGCAGCTCTTCCTAAAATAGATGGTTTTACATAATAATAGAGACCAGTTTATGGGCAGCTGTAGCCAGATGTCAGCCAGACGTGATTCTAATTGATGTGAATGATTCTTGGGTATTAGTCACCACAGATGTGCAGCAGAGGAGCAGAGAAGGGTGCTGCAGATTTTTTTTTTTTGCAAGAGTTGCTACTTTTAGAAAGTCAGGTCAGCGCTGTAGGAGTAAGAAAAATACATGCTCGTGCTAAATGTTTATTGGAATTGACTTAGCGACCGCTGAAAGCTGTAGTGGTGAAAAACATTCTTGTTAAATACACATGCAGGCTTCTGTCAGTTCTCTGTGTTGTTCTGTCCGTCATTTGGTCCGTTTCTTCAGAGCTTAAAGACGCGAAGGAGTGGAGCAGTACATGTGCTGACCACTGGGGGGCAGCAGAGAATCCAAGCGCAACTGTACAAACTAAAACGAAACTAAATAAATAAATAAAAAAGTGACGAACAATCTGCAAAACAAATAAACAACCCTTTCACTTGACAGCAAATGTGCTCTAAAAATAGCAGTAGGCGCTATAACTGAGCACAGACTTGACATTAAAATGTATAAATTCACTGATGGTAACTAGACTTGGAATGGCGGAATCTATTTATAGAAAACGGGACCGTAAAGGAGCATTAAAGGTGTTGCTGTGTATCCAAGAACATGCTCAAAGTCCTTCCGTCTTCCATTTTAAAATAAAGGTTTAGACTCCTTGTTGGCGACATGGCAGTTTGCATTCTTGACTCCCAGACCAGCCCAGGCTTTTTGTGTAGAGTTAGCATGTTTCTGCCCAAATCTGACCGTGTTTCCTCCAGGTTACTGTAACACTCTAGTTACGGGTAAAAACACAGATTTAAACCAATTGTACTTTAGCTTAACTTAAATACTTTGGACCGGTAGGTTCGGCTACTGACAGGAGCAATGATGTGAATGAGACTCAGACAAAGGCTTTAAGTTTTAAATGCCGGCTTGTATTAAAGATGAAAAAATGAAATGCAAAACAAAAATCTCTCTCTTTGGTACCAACAGTTTTTTCAGTAACAACCGTTTAACAATCACAGTAGTCACAAGTTCTTACCTGGGTGCACCCTTCTAACTTCACAATTCAAGGTAACTTCAAAATAAATCTGGTTCAATCTTAAAATCCAACAATGAAATTGAATTACACAACTTAAATGCCATACAACACAAAACCCTTAATTGGAAGAATTACTCTTCCCCACCCCAAGTCCACTTCCTGCTTGTGAAGATATGTGTAGTCCGCAAAGTCCTTAAAAGTTCCAGGTAAGTGTCCAAATGTTCCGGGGGAATGTGTGTGTGTGTAAGGGGGGCAGCAAGGGAAAAGGCGTGGAAGGAGCTTTCTGTTGCAGTGGGCCTACCACACTGCACCGTGCAGCAGAGGATCCAGTCGACCAGTTTATCCAAGGGGGTGGCTCGCCATCTACAGACAGGTCCGCCCAACAAAAAAACCTGACCTGTCAGACACAGTGTCATAGTGTACAATGAATTAGTTTTCACAATCGGTTTTGACTGTAACTTATTATTTTTATAACATTAATCATGTCTATTTAAAAATAAAACCATGAATTTTGTAATTATATTGTAATACTGTCTAATACAACATCTTTCTTGAGGTATTGTTCAGTTCTGTACATACAATTATCAACATATTCTCAAGGAACACAAATCTACAGTAAAACACCAAAAATAAACAATATCTTCTGATCTATCATTTTTTACAGTGTAAACATAAATGTATGACATGTATCTTTCACATTTAGACCTTAAAACATGAATAACGAAATGCTCACCGATCTCACGTAAAAGAAAAGGCTGGAGCTCAAAATGGCGCCGCCTCAAAGCCTTGTTCGTCTACAACCAAAAGCGCAGAGGGCAAAAATAATGAATTTCTTAACTTCCAACAATGTTTTGTCAAATAGACACACCAGAAATAATGTTTGGCAGCAGCAACTAATAGTTTAAACCATGTTTTCATGTGAAATAAGTACCTTTTATTTGAGTTTTCCGCGTCCGTGCCTCGTGTGCTCATGTCGGAGGAAAAAGAGAGAGACTCGGGCGTCGGCTGCGCAGGTGCCGTTAGGGGGCGGGACAATGCGCCGTTTAACAGGAGCTCATTGGTCAAGAGCTAAATGTCACTCATTCATTTGTGGGGTTAACTCTTTAGTTGCTGGCAATTAGTTTAATTTAAAATAAAAAGCGTTTTTGGGGCTTCTTTACACATTTTATTGGGCACCATTATTAAATATGGGTTACACCCTCCCCACTTTGATGGTATGCACGTCCCTGTGCATCCAAATGGTTAAGCTGTTGCATGGAACTTGTAATAGCTTCACTCAGGCTACTAAACACAGCATTAACAACATACAGTAAGGGGTTGCCCAACCTCGAATACTGCAATCTGTCTGGTCTTTCATGAGATCTTTGAGACCTACGTGGGGGGGTTTGGGCTTCTGGAAAACCATTCTGCGCATCCAGTGAACTCGGCTGCTCAATTATCACAGTTTCTTGGGGAGAAGTATTGGAACACTCGGACAATGTTTCACTTTCATTGGGCAGCATTTGCTCACAAGAATGCGGGTTTTCAACAACAGGATCATTGGATGGAATGTCATTTTCCAAGGAGCAAGGTTTAGGTAAGTAAGTACAATCAGGTAGGTACACATTTTCTTCTTCATTTGGATTGTCATGTTCGGTTTTGTTGTCACATTCAGCTTCATGGTCTCGTTCGGTAAATTTGACTCGTTCGGTAAGATTGACTCGTTCGGTAAGATTGACTCGTTCGGTAAGATTGACTCGTTCGGTAAGATTGACTTGTTCGGTAAGATTGACTTGTTCGTTTTCATTGCATGTTGACAAGTGTGTTGTTACACTTTCAGGATTGAGCACAACAGGAGTTTGCAATCTTTCAGGTGGTTCGGTTGGGACAGAAGAGGAAGGCATAGGAATCCAGGTAGGTATTGGTAAGTATTCAGGCTCTGAGTCTTCCTCATACTCCTCATCACTCTGAACCACGCTCTGCCTTGTTTTTCGTTTTGTCTGAGGCTTTTTAGGGTTCTCCTCTGCTGTGCTTGTGGCGGGTATGAAACTGCAAGGGAGGAGCAGATCGCGATGTAAGGTTCTCACTGGCCTTTCCTTTCCCTCTGGTTTAACTGTATAAACTGGCAATTCACCAGCTTTCCTCAAGATTACATAAACATCATCCTCCCATCTGTTAGCCAGTTTGTGCTTTCCTCTGATTTTAACATTACGCACAAGAACTCTGTCGCCCACATCCAGAGTTGAGTCAACCACTCCTTTGTCAAAGCGTGTCTTATTACGCTCGCCGTTCCTCTTTGCGTTTGAGGTTGCGATTTTGAAACTGTCTTCCAATCTCTGTTTCAAATCACTGACATACTGCGAGTGCGACTTCTTATTTGAGTTTATAGGCAATCCAAAGGCGAGATCAATGGGCAGTCTTGGTTGCCTCCCAAACATCAGTTCATATGGCGAATAGCCCGTCACATCATTCTTGGTGCTATTATACGCATGGACAAGAGGTTTTACATGTTCCTTCCAATGCATCTTTTCTTGACCACTTAGAGTACCAAGCATCTGGAGGAGGGTCCTATTGAATCTCTCAACAGGGTTACCCCTAGGGTGATATGGTGTTGTGCGCACCTTTTTTATGCCAATGATTTCACAGAGTTCACTAATGGTCTTAGATTCAAAATCGGGGCCCTGGTCACTCAGAAGCCTATCTGGGACACCGTAATGAACAATAAAATTCTCCCATAGTGCTTTTGCGACAGTACGGGCTCGTTGGTTTGCTGTTGGAACTGCCACCGCATATTTAGTAAAATGATCAGTCATAACCAACACATCTTTTGTGTTGGACTGGTCTGGTTCAATAGACAGGTAGTCTATACAAAGTAACTCGAGGGGCCTACTTGTTAATCAAGGGAGCTGCCCTCTCGGGTTTACACTTGCGGCGGACACAGCGCTCACATGTACTGATCATTTTTTCAACAGAAGCATACATCTTTGGCCAATAAAACCTAGCTCGGACCAAATCAATAGTACGATCAACTCCTAAGTGTCCCATGTCATGGTGGAGACTTTGGAGGGCTATAGGCCTTAGCTCCTCAGGAAGCACGAGTTGAAAGGAGATCTCTGAACCAGTTTGTCTTTTTCGGTAGAGCACACCATTCTGCAGTTCGAGACGGTTGAGCTCACGGAGCAACAGTGGCAGCTCGGGCAACTCTGTTTTGAGACTAGGGGGAGGTGTCAAGCCAGTCTCTAACTGAGTGATTATAGCATCAATGGCAGGGTCTGATCTTTGCTTTTGTTTGAGCTCATCCTCTGTTATGGATGGAACAACAGGGAAACCATCCAGCTGCTCTACCTCAAAGCTATCAGGTACTGCATTGGCATGCAAGGCTAATGACTCAACTAGAGCTAACCCAGGACAGGTAAGTTCACAGGTAAGGTGGTCTGGAGATAGCTCTACAGTGCTAACTGTGTGCCTGTCACAAATGGCCTGTATCACTTCTTTTGGAACAGTATCTGTGTCATTGCTTAGGTGAGTCAAAGCGAACTGTTTGATCCTTTCAAGTTCTTTTTGTGATGTTGGGTCATCTCTTGGGGCACTGTGGGGACGACGAGACAATGCGTCCGCATCTAAGTTTTGCTTTCCGGCTCTGTACTGGAGTTGGAAGGAGAATGTGGACAGAGCCGAGAGCCACCTATAACTCGTCGCGTCCAGTTTCGCTGTCGTTAGGATGTATGTTAACGGATTACTATCCGTAACGACAGTGAAATCTGTGCCATAAAGATAGTCTGAGAACTTTTCTGTGACGGCCCACTTAAGGGCCAAGAACTCAAGTTTGTGGGCCGGATATTTCATTTCGCTCTTTGAAAGTCCTCTACTAGCGAAAGCAATTGCTCTCAACTGCCCACCCTGCAGCTGGTACAGAGCTGCACCAAGGCCAATCGTGCTCGCGTCTGTATGGAGGATATACGGAAGCTTGGGATCTGCATATCCTAAGACCGGAGCTGAGGTGAGTTTGCAAATTATCTGCTCAAAGGCCTCTTGACATTTCTGAGACCATCTCTGACCAAACGGCTCTTTCGGATGGTGGTACTCAGAGCTTCCTTGTTTTGAGGGCTTTTTCTTTCCCTTTCTAAGGGGTGGATAATCAAGTGTCAACTCATTCAAGGGCCTTACGATGTTAGAGTATCCCTGAATGAAGCGCCTATAATACCCAGCAAAGCCTAAAAATGACCGTAATTCTTTAAGGTTTGTGGGGACCAGCCAGGTGGTAAGGGCTTTGATTTTTTCTGAGTCCGTTTCAACGCCACGCTCGGACACCACATGGCCGAGATATTTAACTGAGGACTGAAAAAATTTACATTTTTCCGGTGCCAGTTTTAGTCCGTACTCTTTTAAGCGTAGCAGGACTCGCTTTAAGCGCTGCTCATGCTCTTCAAGAGATGACGAGAAAACGATCAAATCGTCAATAAAGACGAGGACTTCCTTAAGATTCATGGAGCCCATGCACCGCTCCATGAGTCTTTGGAACGTAGAGGGTGCGTTGGTAATCCCCTGGGGCATTCTGTTGAACTCCCAGAACCCCAGGGGACACACAAACGCCGTTTTCTGCTTGTCTGGCTCTGACATTTCTATTTGATAGTATCCCGACTTGAGATCCAAGACCGAGAACCATTTTGACCCAGCAAGAGCAGAAAACGCCTCTTCTAGATTGGGGAGTGCATACGCATCTTTAATAGTTTGGAGATTCAGTCTCCTGTAATCGATGCACAAACGAACTGACCCATCTTTCTTTTTGACAACTACGATTGGGGAGGCGAACGGGGACTCAGACTCCCGTATAACTCCTGCATCAAAAAGTTCCTGAAGGTGTCTCCTGACGGCCTCCACGTCATGTGGGTGTATTGGTCGGGGTCTGGATTTGAACGGTGTTTCATCACTGAGCTTTATCTGATGTTGCACTTTATCAGTGTGTCCAAAATCCAGCTCATGCTGCGAGAACACCTCAGGCATTGAGTTGAGCATTTCTGTGACACATTCTTTCCAGTCTCCAAAATCAAAGTTAATCTTTTTCGAATGTGTGGGGTCTTTGGATTTATCAGGGGAGCTAGACACTTTCACTATTTGCTCTTTATGGAGGACTCTAGTTATGGCATTAACATCAGCCAACACACTGCCTGGGGGGATAAGAATGTCATGGTCTGTCTCATTTTTTATGACGACTGGAAGTGTGCAAGGCAGCTTAAAGGTGGAATGGAGGATTTCTCGCCGATTTGAAAATCTGCGACTGTTAGTCCTTTTTTTGAAAAAGCGCATGCGCAGGTTCCCCCTCCCTCCCGCCCCGTTTCTCCTGACTGAACGCCTAGCAAACCTCGTGAACGAGCACGCCCAGCAGCACTGCCCATGCGCATTTGTTTACAAGACGATTGGTGTCGCTTTCTCACGACAACCTCCGCGAAGAAGATTTAATAATACTCTCCACATACAATAAGCTAAAAAAAGAGTCAGATAAACAGTTACCTGTCCAGCAGAAAGTTTGCAGCGGAGGCATCAGCGTGTTTTGCGCTTTCAATGCTCGCCAGCGCGTAAACGATTCCCCCAGAATAACACGCGTTTTGTTTCTTTCCTCTGCAGACTTTCGTCTCTTCTGTGAAAGCTCGAAAACAGTCTTTCTCTTTCGTCCCTCAGCCATTTCGGTACTTCGCGGATGAAAGTTTAGACTTACAATGACGGAACTCGCCGCTAACCTCCTGCTACATAAACACACTAGCATATCAACCACGCATGCGCGGCCAGGGGAGCGAGCGTTTCCCCTGGACGAGCCTGCGGGCGTGCACTAGCACGCACAGAATGATTGACACCTGAGCGGACCAGTTATTTGTGCTACCCACGAGGAAATGAGATTCTGATTTGTTGCCCGAAATCCTCCATTCCACCTTTAACTGGCAAGTCAACAAGGCTAGTAAGTACAAGCAGGCCACTGGGCAGAGAAGAGGCTGATGGCTGTTCAATCATTACACATTTCTCAGTGACTAAGTTGGGAATATACACCGAGGCCTCAAAAACTGTGGTTTTCCCTGCTTGCACTACTATTTGACTTTTGTCTTGCAGTTTTGCACAGCCAAGACTACAGGCACAAGACGTTTTCTGGCGCATTTCAAGAATTTTAAGGAGCGCTCTGTAGCCATAAGGGACAGGACTGGACTGGACTGGACTCATGGAAGTCAGCGTAAAGGGCATCTAGAGTGTTTGTGCCCACCAACACCTGCTCTTGAACGGCAGCTCTAAGAGGGGGGGATGACTAAGGCCAACGTGTTTACATTTGTCTCTGAGCCAACAAAATCTTTTGGAAATATTATTGAGAGCTCAACAAATCCTAAATAGGGGACTGATTGGCCATTAGCACCCTCTACATCAAGGAGATCACCCAGCGGTTGAATTGGTAAGTCTGAAAGGTACTGATCATAGAAATGTTTGGGGACTGTTGTCACCTGGGACCCCGTATCTAAAAGACAGTTTGTTTCTTTACCAGCAATGATGACACTGGCAGTAGTTCTGGTACCGACTAAGCCCTTTGGAAGGTTTACAGACTGGGAGTTCAACTGAGCTTTCTTTAAAGAGGCTTTATGTGATTTGGGACGTGGTTTGTCAGCTATAGCCTCCACTTGTCCCGCAATGGAGGCTGGAATCAGTTTAAATGGGACTCACTACTGGTGCCATTTGAAGCTTCCCAATTAGCTTGTTTCTCTTTTAATTGTTTTTTCTTAGTGGCAACTAGGGATGGGTTTGGCTCACTTTCGCAGGCTGAGGCAATGTGGCCATCCTCCCCACATTGAAAGCAATACCATGGACGTGGCTTTCCGGTTGTTTTCTCAAAAGTCTGTGTAGGTGTGGCTCTCTTTTTTACAGGCCTGGCCTCGACTTTGGCACTGGTTGTCTGACACTTTGACTTTTGTTGTGATTGTTTCTGTTTATGATTTTCCGTTTTCCAACTGTTGAGCTGCGCACTCAGGTCAGCTATTTGTTTCTTAATTGCATCAAGATCAGATTCTGTGGCACTCACTGTTTGTACATGTGACATGGCTCTTTGTTTTGGAATGGTGGGAGGGGGTTTGTTTCGACCAAGGTGTTGTCTCATGCGGCTGACTTTAGCCGTTTGCTTGTCCTCTTCAGTCCGTAGGAGCAAAAGTAGTTCTGAAAAGGAGGGGGGGCTTCCTTTCCTTTGCTCTAGTTGGAGGTCACTGATCAGGCTGTCCTCCCAGCAGCCACGACAGAACTGCTTTAACAATTGTTTATCAAAATCAGACTCATTGACACCCCCACGTCGCATAGCTTTTGTCAAGCAATTGTGCAATCTTTGCAAATAGGTCGATGGGCTTTCACCTTCATTTTGAAGGGTGTTCATGAATCGAGCAAAGAGCTCATCACCATCTTCAACAGCTCCAAAGGCTGAATCAAGCACGTTCAGGTACTCAGATGGCTTGGCGTGTGGGCCTAGATGCTTTGTTAAATCTGTAGCAGGGGGCAAGAGACTGTCAAGTATTCTTTGTGTGCAGTTTAAGTCGGACACAGCTGGGTCTTTTATGAGCACTTCAACGCTTGTGCGCCACGTATCATAATCTGCTTCATTGTTTGGACGAGGGACACGACCAGAAAAGGCTCTAAATCGGCTTGGCATAGGTGAGTGTGAAGGAGTTTCACTGTTGCGCACTACATGTTCAACTACAACTCGCTGGACACTTGGCGGATTGAGTTCAAGTGTGGGATGGGATGTGCCATTAGATTGCATTTGAACAAAGTTGAAATCAGTCAGGTTTTTGTTTAAAGTTGGGTCACTGAGCAAGGAAGATTCTACAATGGGTGGATCAGGGGAAAAGGACTGGTCACACTGTCTCTGGGAATTGGTCTCAGTGCTTTCAATAGGTGCAGGAATTTGGTGGTGAGGGGACTCCGGAGGGGACACTTGCAGATTAGCTAGCTCCTCCTTTAGAATATCCTCAAAGGAGTTTCCACAGAGATTGGCTATTTCACATAGCTGTTTCATGTATGCTCTTCTCGCACTTTTTGCATAGACTTCTGCCAGGCTTTTTATTTCAAAAGTCACTTCCGGTTGAACCGAGCTTTTGACTGTGAGTGGCAGAAGGGGCCGCAAAGATTCCAATGCAGTTCCATAAGTAAACTCCACTATAATCTGTTGATGGAACTCAGACTCAGGATCATCTATGCGGAAATGGCGGTTAATTGAGCCATGTTTTTCAAGGTAAGTGGATATTTCATCCTCAAGGGAAGAGTTGGTAAGACCTTTTATGATTACAGAGTTAGGGACTTTGATTGATTCTTGTAGTATGATTTCCATTTCTGCCGGACTTGTCGTTTGCTCTAATAATGTTCTCAAAATGCTTTGTACAGGGTCTCATACACTCACAATATCTCCTGGCTGGCTCGCCACTTGTAACACTCTAGTTACGGGTAAAAACACAGATTTAAACCAATTGTACTTTAGCTTAACTTAAATACTTTGGACCGGTAGGTTCGGCTACTGACAGGAGCAATGATGTGAATGAGACTCAGACAAAGGCTTTAAGTTTTAAATGCCGGCTTGTATTAAAGATGACAAATTAAATGCAAAATAAAAATCTCTCTCTTTGGTACCAACAGTTTTTTCAGTAACAACCGTTTAACAATCACAGTAGTCACAAGTTCTTACCTGGGTGCACCCTTCTAACTTCACAATTCAAGGTAACTTCAAAATAAATCTGGTTCAATCTTAAAATCCAACAATGAAATTGAATTACACAACTTAAATGCCATACAACACAAAACCCTTAATTGGAAGAATTACTCTTCCCCACCCCAAGTCCACTTCCTGCTTGTGAAGATATGTGTAGTCCGCAAAGTCCTTAAAAGTTCCAGGTAAGTGTCCAAATGTTCCGGGGGAATGTGTGTGTGTGTGTAAGGGGGGCAGCAAGGGAAAAAGCGTGGAAGGAGCTTTCTGTTGCAGTGGGCCTACCACACTGCATCGTGCAGCAGAGGATCCAGCCGACCAGTTTATCCAAGGGGGTGGCTCGCCATCTACAGACAGGTCCGCCCAACAAAAAAAACCTGACCTGTCAGACACAGTGTCATAGTGTACAATGAATTAGTTTTCACAATCGGTTTTGACTGTAACTTATTATTTTTATAACATTAATCATGTCTATTTAAAAATAAAACCATGAATTTTGTAATTATATTGTAATACTGTCTAATACAACATCTTTCTTGAGGTATTGTTCAGTTCTGTACATACAATTATCAACATATTCTCAAGGAACACAAAACTACAGTAAAACACCAAAAATAAACAATATCTTCTGATCTATCATTTTTTACAGTGTAAACATAAATGTATGACATGTATCTTTCACATTTAGACCTTAAAACATGAATAACGAAATGCTCACCGATCTCACGTAAAAGAAAAGGCTGGAGCTCAAAATGGCGCCGCCTCAAAGCCTTGTTCGTCTACAACCAAAAGCGCAGAGGGCAAAAATAATGAATTTCTTAACTTCCAACAATGGTTTGTCAAATAAACACACCAGAAATAATGTTTGGCAGCAGCAACTAATAGTTTAAACCATGTTTTCATGTGAAATAAGTACCTTTTATTTGAGTTTTCCGCGTCCGTGCCTCGTGTGCTCATGTCGGAGGAAAAAGAGAGAGAGACTCGGGCGTCGGCTGCGCAGGTGCCGTTAGGGGGCGGGACAATGCGCCGTTTAACAGGAGCTCATTGGTCAAGAGCTAAATGTCACTCATTCATTTGTGGGGTTAACTCTTTAGTTGCTGGCAATTAGTTTGAATTAAAATAAAAAGCGTTTTTGGGGCTTCTTTACACATTTTAATGGGAACCATCATTAAATATGGGTTACATTACCCAACCCACAACAGCAACACAAGCAAAATCCTCCAGCAAACTAAAAGAAATAAGACACACCTCCAGCAAAGGTCCTGAACGAAACTATCTCAAGATCTTTGCCACTGCTCCTGACGGTGTTGAAGGATTGGTCAAACATACAGGAACAGTACAGTCTAACCTTGTCTGTCTGTTTTTTGCTTTGCTACATGTTTTTTCTCGTTTTAATATAATTCCTAGAGTTTGTTGAGCTATTCCTTTAGTTTGTTGAAGTATGATGGGCCTCTCTGAGTGATCATACATGCAAGCCTGTAAAGAGAAATGGGTTTCAATCTTCTCCAAGGACACAGAAAACAAAGTCTAAACATTAAATTCGTTAAAGCATCCCAGCAACAAAAAATTATGATTCCAAACACACAGCGAGAAATTTTGTACATACAATTTTCGACAGCAACTTCCAACCTTGAATTGAGAAAAGCCCATTTCAACAGACATCACATGATAGAACATTTTGTAAATATTTGACTTAAATTACTGTTTCATAAAAGCGTAAAAAAAAAACTTTGCAGACATGACTTTTACCTTTGTTAACTTCAAAACGAGGAGTAGCACAAACACCCCTCCTGCTGATCCGTCCCATCCATAATTCACCGTGCGTCATGTATGACCAGCGGTGCCACTATATCACACTGTCTTTGCACCCCTTATCGGCCCTCATCTCTGCTCCAAACAGAGCAACCCTTCACCCCCAGTGTCCCCCGTTGTGCTTTATCATACCAAATGTTATCTACACATTTAACAATACAACTCCTCTATGCTCCGCCACCGTACACTCTTTGTATTGTTATTTCCATAGAGTGCTTGAGCAAACAGGCGGGCCATTGCAGACAGTATCTTGGGTCCCGGAGGAGGTCATTACGACAGGGATGAACGGGCGCGATAGCGACGGCAAGACGGACAGAGCCATGACAGCTAAGGGGGAAAAAGTCAGGAGACAATATGGCAGAGAAATATAAATTGGGACGGGCACGGTTCACAAAGATCAGATTTTTTGCTAGTTACACAAGAAACTTTTGACACTCTGGGATCCAGCCGATGTCAGCAAAGAAAGCTGGACAAATATAAGTGAGTCCCAGGATCCGTAGACATAGAAACGAATAATTATATGGAGTTTATAGAATGGGTAAATATGAAAAATGTATCTAGACAGACGATGATGAAGGGTTAGAATATGTCAATATATTTAGGGTTATGTAAACCCCGTTATTGTACTATATTTGTATTGTGCATCAAGGTTCTACTCAAAGCTCTGCCATCAGCTTATCTCTATGTGTCTATGTTATTGCACAGTATGAGGGGGTACCTGAGTTTATTTTTTGTAAATATACTCCCCAAAGAGTATATTATAAAAACAGCACTTGTTATCAAATTAGACAACTGCACAATTTCTGTAGGTAATAAAAGTTTTTTACTATTGTATTTCTTGTGAACGAGGAAGAACTGAAAGCAGTGCTCAGATTGGCTGTGCTCACCTGGAAATGAATGCATGTGAATACACAAGTGTTTGTGAGATTTAAATACCTATTTCGTTATTTCATGATTTGAAATCAGGTACACTGTTTTTTTCTGTAAATGCATTTTTTTTAATTAATGAAAAAGATGTTCTTCCCCACAGATCTGACCTGTAACTTGGTATAAGTATATGCAAAGTAACATCATCCATATCCGGAGACAAGCAGTTACACAGTGCACCACTAAGACGACTAAAGAAAGAGTAAATAATAGATATTTAAAGATATTTAATAAGATTGCATGAGATTAGCCTTTATTGTCTCCTTATTGTGTTGAACAAGCAATGGGCACAGTAAGACACAAAAGTGACAAAAGACATTCAAATGTTTAAATGTATCTGTTATTGAACTTAATGCTGTATACACCACTCAAAAATGGTAGTTTCCATGCAAACTTGACAAAATCCAATACGTTCTCAACATACAAACTCATCAAAAAGTCCCCCGTCTGAGGCACCTACAAAAGAGTCAGCCATTCTAAACTTAGTTAAGGTTACAATGATCATTGTTGTTTAATTAAATGTAATTTGTTGAAAAGATATATTTCCATTACCTTAAATTTTACAAACAAAACATTCTCAAATTATGTATATGAAATGTGTTATTCTCTTTAAGACAAATGCTGTCTGCTAAGCAAATTAGTTTAGGTGAGGTCAGACAACTCACACCTTTTATTAGGGAGAAAAAACATCTCGAATATCATGACAAATAAAAAATAAATGAGTATGCCCATGTTCTAAATTATCCATAACAAGGGCAGCTGGGTTAAAGTAGAATCTGAAGGTTACATTAGGCGATGATGGATTGAGTTGTTACATCGAGTCTGTTGAATATTTTTTTAAAGTCAGGTGAAGTATGAGACATGCTCGAATAGGAGAGTTGACTTCTTGATGCTGGGATTCCCACCTCTCTGAGATCTACTGGGAAATGCCAGATCTTCTTTTTAACAAGGGGAAGAGTGGAGGAGCTTCACCTGCTCAAGAGGCAGTGCTGAGGCTCGGGGAGTGAAAAGAAGAGAACTGTCAGTGCAGATATAGGCCCTGAGCGGTTTGTGGAATGGATTTTATATGTGCTTTCTGGCATTAGCTAACGAATGTTGCAATTTTGCTCTTGATCTAGGAACAACGTTTTCAGATGGTGAAAATAATCATCAGAAGCCTAACATTTTAATATGACTTTGTTGTTTTTGTAATTTTAGTTATAGTTGCTGTACCTGGTCTTAAAAACATGGAAAACAGAACTAGTTTGCTTTAAACTCTTTGCATCAGTTCACATGTATTGTCGCTCATAGACTGTATATAGAAGTGGACAGCAGTAGTATTTGGCTCCTTTGAACCTGGCGCCCATTCGCGTTCTACTGAAACATATGCACTTCTTTCTCTGTAACTGCTGCAGTAAGGCTCAACATTCTGGACTTGAAATGTTCATTTTAAAAAGCTCTATGTGATCCTCGTGTTTGCATTTTTGATATTGTCTTTATAAATCAAGATGTGAACTAAAACTACAGTTGTGCAAGATCAGAAATGTTTGTATTGATTGATATCAGTCAGTACTTTAGTTCAACAGCAAGCCGATTTAAGGATGTCACACTACAAGACAAGGGTAATGGACATCCTTTTAAATGGTGTATTTCTCCACGGTCCATGATCATCTCCAATGTCTTCTGGGCGTTGTCGCTGCACCAGGACACCAGCCGGTCCACCTTCCTCCTGTAGACAGACTCATCGCCGTCCGAGATGAGTTCGATGAGGGTGGTGCCATCTGCAAACTTGGTTAATTTTACAGAGTCGTGGCTGGAGGTGCAGCAGTTGGTGTACAGGGAGAAGAGCAGAGGAGAAAGTACACAGCCCTGTGGAGTTCCTGTTTTGATAGTCCGAGTCTCTGAGTCATTCTTCCCCAGCCGCACGCACTGCCTCCGGTCCGTCAGGAAGTCAGTGATCCACCTGCAGATGGAGTCAGGCACGTGGAGCTGAGAGAGCTTGTCCTGGAGCAAAGCAGGGAGGATGATGTTGAATGCAGAGCTGAAGTCCATGAACAAGATCCTGACGTAGGTTCCCGGGGAGTCCAGATGCTGCAGGATGAAGTGGAGGGCCAGGTTGATGGCGTCGTTTACAGATCTGTTGGATCTGAGGAACAGTTCATATAGTTTAGAGAGAGTTCCTCCAGGCAGATGAGGAACAGTTCATATGTGTAGAGAGAGTTCCTCCAGGCAGATGAGGAACAGTTCATATAGTGTAGAGAGAGTTCCTCCAGGCAGATGAGGACAGCCGAACATTCGGGTTTACAGGTCAGAAAAGGTAAGTTAATGCACCTGTATCTTCATTTTTGGACTGTTGGGTTTCCCATTGCCGGTAACCAATTTAACAAATTCTGCCAAAGTTTTTATTCCATGGAAAACTTTATCCCCTTCAGTATTAAAAGTGGAGTAGAGTTAAGTTTGTAGAAAGTTTGGGTATTTGGCGAGTTTTGTAGTACGACTTCCACCAATCCTTATGAGAAAACCCAGATGCTCCTTTTAGATGGGAGAAAACACTGAAAATAGTAATAATAAGCTAAAATGTGTACTTCTTGATCAGAAATATAAACCAAATGAACCTAAATTGGACAGAAATACAGTTGGTACATATGTCAAATGAACACTGTCTATGTCGCTCAAAATTTGACTCAAAACGTTGGGTCAGTCAGGAATGTCAGTCTGAAAGTTTGAGGGCACTTGTGCTTTAAAATATTCATATTTTAATCTGCTGCTTGCTCACTCTTCCTATCATATTGGGCTTTCGGCAGTTCTCAGGGGACAAGTCTGAGAGGAAAAGTACCAAAAAGAACACATTAATGCATGAAATATTCTCCACAAGTTCGGTCAAAACACCAAGAGCCTTTACAAGATTAATACTTATTGATCATGGTTGTGATTAGTGAAGGTCCCAAGTAGATTGCATTATGCCATATTTAACCACCCTGCAGCCTAGAATTCTACCTTACATTTATTATCAGTTACTGAAAGGTTAACTTCTGTATAAGTGCAATCTGTATACTTTAAACACATGGAAATTTAAGCAGATATTGTACATTCAAAAAGGTTGTATTTCTGTTTTTCATGTTTTTCATCATTTTCTGGTTTACAATATTTGGAAATTACAAACCCAGTTCTTTGATCACTGTCAATTGTTTCTTCCAGACCTTCAAAATCCCACATGCATTTGTGAATCTATGTCTTTCAATTTGAAAAACGTTGAGCAATTCTTTCTGCAAAACGTTCAACATCAATGCCACAGATCCTGGATACAAATTCAGTTAAGTGTCTTTGTATTTTCCTCTTTTGGATTTGCAGTTTGAATCATACAGCCATGAAATTCGTCCATTCAAGTGACAGTCACACTGCAGTCACTTACATTATTAGTTTATAGTGAAATACTGAAACAGAACACAATTTCAGGAGGCTCTGATCATAGTTTTTGAATCTAAAAGCTGTAAAATAACAGGCTTGACCGATACTTTTTACATGTAATTTGCAAAACAGCCATTATTCAAATATTCACTTTCCTTGTTTTGTGTTTTTGCAAAAGGAAAGCATAAAATCCCTATTCGAATATGGTAATCTTTCCATTCGTTGAAACTGCAAAGAGAGTTCTGCAGTTTTGAACAGGAAGTTAATAAACCTCTTTCTATTATTTAGCAGTTTTAGATCAATATTACAGTTTACAATTATCAAAATGTGAAAAAAAAGATCTTTAGAATCCTGTCTTCTTGAACCCGTCCATTGCAGTACAGTTTAAGTGGTACAAAAGAATGCAAAATGTATCTGCTTTTATTCACCGTGATACCAATGAAAAGAAAACACCCAGCATTTTAAAGACTAACAGCACTTATCATTGAGGGACACTCAGCCATTCAGCAGAGGTTCGGTTTTCACTCACTCAGTCGTTTCTTTGCACGTCATGAATAAAAACAACAGACACAAGTGTAGGTACATTGCAAGGCAGAAAGAATTCGTTTAACCCAAAGTTCATGTCTCTTAAACATTTGACTGTATATTTCTCTAGTCTTTTTGTACTGCCGAGTGACGCACCACTGATATCCTTCAGACAAGATGGCCAATGCTTGAACCGAGCAGCATGAGATGTAGCCTAGGAAGAGTTCACATATGGCAGACAATTGAAATGCTACCCAAACATTACTAATGTGTATCGGCAGAAAATAAATAAATAATAATTCAATGTATTTATCAGCGCCTTGCTCGATGCTCAAGGATACTTCTCAAAGGGTTTAAAGACAAAATGTTTAATGAAACAGATTTACAAAACCCATAAATATTGACTATATTTTGCATTGCTTTTAACTCAGAAAACCAATGCAATATGCTCCATATTATATAAAAATCACACTGGCTCGTAACATTGAACATCTGGTAGGATTCAGATTAAAGATTAAAACTGTACATGGAATAAGGTAAGATCCATATTTTTTATCTGTTGTAAGAGAAATTAATTCTCTGCTTTTGACCCATCTTCAGTGAGCTACTGCTGTACAGCGCTCGAGGAAACATGTCCAGATATTTGAGCTAGGCACCACCAATGTAGCTGGAGTATTTTACCAACTCTACATGTTTTTGGTTGATGGAGAAAATCCACCCTGCACGGGGAAAGGAAATGCAAACTCCACACAGAAAGATGAGCGACCTTCCTTCCTCTTGAGTGGTTCTGGTTCAGTCCAAATGGACATGCATCAGTCCTGGATCATCTGCAATCTGTCCCTCTGTGGGAGTAGGAGCTCTCCCTCACTGTGGGTCTCCCTGAGGTTTATACTTTTTCCCACAGGGTTAGTTTTTCCTTGTTGAGAAGGAGGTTCATGGGCAGGGGGCGCCCTCGAACATCTATCAGCACAGATTAAGGTGAGATAATACAGGCCAAACTTTTTTCAATGTTTTGGTCAGTTTGCTCTCTCAGCATATAGACTTTCATGTGGAAACAAAAAACTTGTTCAGTCGGCTTCTACAGATGTAATTTAGTCCACTTTATTCATAGATTTCTCTGGAAGATTGTAACTTCAAAGGCCGTTTTCTTAAAAGGCGTTTTTCTCTCATAGGGACATAAAGATCATAGCTCCCACACACACCAAACTTCACAATCTTGTACATAACATTTTGACGAAACGTACCGAGGGATTTTTTAGGGAATTTTCTAATTAAAAAACTGATTTATTAAAGTTTTACGTCAAACAAATGTAGCAAAATTATATTGTTTAGGCAAATTTTCAGTCAGATCTAGTGTACTCAAAAAATAAATAAGAAATCCAAAATCCCCTCTGTAAACATTTTTGTAACTAATGTGTACAAAATGAAATTGAAACCTGTTTCTGTCAATTTTTCAGATTTAAACGTCCCAAATATGTGTAATTTTGACTGTTTTTACATATAAAATGTCTTCTTTCTACATGAAAATATGACATGATAAAAAACGTGTAATGCATTTTTTCTTACATTTATGTGAGTAAACTACAGGACAAATTTCAAATTGCTATCTTTAAATGTAAGATTTTTTCCTATTCGCCAGCAGTGTGTCACCTTAAATTACAAATGTACGCACACCGTACAAGTAAACAGACAGCGATGATGAACAAAATAAAATTAAAACATGTGAAGTCAACTAACACCTTGTTTGGCTCTCTGGTGTGGAAATTGTTTTTTTTAAAGAAGAAAAATTGAGAAAATAATAAGACCAAGACTCAGCTCGTGATGAAGAGCAGGACTGGACTCTGAGGCTGTGGAGATAGTTGCATCAAGACTTCACGGAGAGATATAGCGCTTTTTTGCCCTTATGATTGACACAGCAAGAACAAGGTTGGAAATGCGGCCTTCCTAGTTTCATTCACGCTCTGGAAAACATGTACAGAACCGACTTTGGAGTATTGTTTATTTTCAGAGAGTAAAACCTGCCCATTAGACGTCTTCTGCAGCCACAGCTCTGCGCGGTTTTATTGGCTCATAAACGCTCCCCTCTTCAAAGCTGTCCGCGGTGGAGGAGCTGCTGGAGGAGAGGGCGGTTGTCACACAGGAGAGGTTGCATCATTCAGTTTAAAGTCTTGGCACAGTGTTTTGCTGAAGATCCTCCCCTCGCTGTCTATAAATGTGTTTATGGACTCCTCCTGAAATACGGTTCCCCCAAGACACCAGGAGTTTTGCAATAATCTGCGGGAACGTCACGAAAAGCTCAGCCCGTTCGACGTGTTTAACCTTGGCTGATTCACAGCAGCACGAGTCTCAAGTGAAGTTTGATTCTGAGGCATTTTCTACATACAGTTGAGAAAAAAAATCTTTAATCCTGTCACTTTAGAAAAAGCAAAACAATTTACAATTCATTTTACTTGGATACATGAGTGTAGGTTTGGCTTTTTTACTTTTATTTATTTATTTTTTTGGTCAGTTTGCTCTCAACATAAAAGCTTTCATGAGGAAACAACAAATTTGTCCAATCTGCTCTTAAGATGTTTTATTATTTCACTGAATCCATATCATCCTTTGATTTTCTGGGACGTGGTAACTTCAAAGGCCATTTTATTAAAATGCATTTTTCTCTCGCAGGGACATAAAGATAACCACAAGTAGCATCTGCCCACACCAATCTTTGCAATCTTGGACTCAACAAGATTTGGACAGAACATACAGAATTTGCTGATATCTAATTCTAAGCCTGGTTTAGTCCATATATTAAAACATTACATAATGAAAAACTTGTAAACTTATGTCAGTAAACTGCAGAAGTTTCAAACTGATATCTTTAAATTCGAGATTTTATCCCTGTTCACCTGCAGTGTTTTACCTTGAATGAGATGTGATATTTCTTCACTTCAGTCAATCAATACCGACTTGGACTCAAATAGTTTCAGTTGTTTTTTGTTTTGTTTTTTTAATCTTGAACATTTGGAAATAATTCTACTCAAAAGACTTGCTGTTGTATAACATATACTTATTGTATTTCTTGAAAGTGGGAAAGACTGCTTAACACTGTCATGGGTCCTGCTGGTCAGAAGTCAGTCTAACCTTATGTTTGTTATGTATGTATGCTTATCATCATTTGAAAATTTACCTTTTGACTTTGGACTAATGTATTTATAAGATGTGCAGTCATTTTATTTCATTATGTTTTTTTGTTTTGTTTTTTGCTCTCTCTGTGTGTGAGAGAGAGCATTAGAAAACATTTTGTAAACATGACAGTTCATGCACATTCACAGACAAATTAAAAGTAAATACAACAAAAATACAAACAGTCAAATCAGTTCAAATCTTGATACATTAATTAATTAATTTATTAAAATTAATTACAGAAACAAAAAGTATTTCTAAAATTTGCAGAAGAAGGATGAGATGAAATGATAAGTGCATATCAAATAGAGTTCATAACACTATGTTACATAGGACATCTGAACATGTCAAAGTCATTTTAATGCTGCACAATGGACTATGGGATGCATTCCTGCTGCTTTTGAGCACAAACCCATTACTGCAGCATAATGGAACAAAACATGCTGAGCATCTAAATCTAAATGTTTAAAAATGAAGACTTTCTAGCGCCAAAATCAAAGTTGTAAAAAACACATCACTGCATCAATTAAATATCACCACTAAATAACTATACATAAGATGAATTTCTGAGACTCTATGGTACATCCCTGACTTGTCCACTTCATCTTATTGGAACTATTGAATTTTGTAGTGTACAAGGTTATGTGAATTTTTTAGCAATCCTTAAAAACTGTCCAGTATATAGAATGGCGATTATTCATTCCTGTAAGCGGCTGTAAGGTTGCACTTCGAGAAGCACTAGAGGCGAAACCCAAAACATTATGCAACAAAATCAATGCTGTTATATTATAGATGTGATTTTTTTTTTTTTTCAGAAATCTTTGGAAAGTACAGGTCAAGGTCATTCACGTCAGTGGAAAACAACATGAGTCCTATTGGTTTTATCTGTAAATCACTGCAGTTTTATTTCAGACGTTGTAGGTTTTCGAGTTAATTGCGTTATAGAAAGCGTAATTTATCATTTTTCTAGAGAAAGCCAAAACGGCACAGCAAACCGTGACTGTGCTAACCTTGAGACTGCATGTAGCTCCGCCAGCCTTTTCATGGATGTCAGATTATGTCCCGTGCCCTGGCCTGTGGTGATATGGAATTGAATTGTGCTGTGGGGATTTGGTGGAGGCAGATTGCGCGGTGCGTTTGGAGACACTGTGGGCCTGCCTGATACGGTTACGCTTCTCCGTTTGACCATTTCAGAACCGCTGTGCAGGGATCGGCCAGGGCTTTCTGCAGGGCTGGAGGGGAGCACAGATGTGGAAGATAGATCTGAAGGGAGACAGACTTGTTTTGACAGGAAATTACACAGGAATTAGACTATTAGACTTTGTGGATGCAACAGACTTTGTGCATGTAACATAAATAAAACACTTTTTCACACAGCGCAGCATGTGAGAATAATTTGTTACAAATGGCGAGGCCGTTATGACTGTGATTGATTTCATGTTGGTGGTGTCAAAAAATCTGTCACATTTAAATACTATGTTTTTCTCTTGTTGTTAATTGTTTGAAGAATGTACTAAAAAATAAAAGATGTGTTCACACTTGTGCACATCAAAACTGAAACTCAACTGGAACTTTTAAAGGAAAAATATTTTTCATATTGTTATTAGCCTTTAAACATGCTCTTGAGTCTTAAAGGTCCCATATTCTGCTATTTTCCCCTTTACACAGTCTATTCTAAGGGCTTTGCTGATAACATTTTGCGTTGTGCAATATCCATAACATAACAGTTTCCAAAAAACGTATTAAAAAAATTTCTTGGACTGGCCCCCCTCCTTGCAAAAGCACTCGGCTCACTCTGAGATCTGACCCCCCCGAACAGAGAGCAGGCTGCCTCCCCCGCCCAACTCACGCGCCTCCCCGGCCCAACTCGTGCCGACGCCTAGAGCGGTGATAGTGCGCATGCGCCGTGTGCTCGGTAAACAGCGAAACACAAACACGAGAATAAACAGTTTATCCGTCCTGACGGTGCGTCGTGCTGAGTCCTACGTCCTGGATCTGACCTGGAGTTTGACGTGCTCCAGTACCTCGACGACGCACGTTGCCGTTTGGTAAATAACAAGCTAACTCTTCAATCTGTCGTATCCATCGTGTAATTACTGTGTAGCATTAGCATTAGCTGTGTTTATTCTGCGGCTGCGCGCTTCCCGGAGGCGTGGCTTAAACACCGCGTCATCCTTGTGAAGCGTGTCATCCTTGTGAGGAGCCCCCGTCTGCCTGCTCAGCCGAGTGGGACGGAAAAGACAGTTCTCTAGCGAAAACATGCGGGAATCAATCAAAAAACCACTTTGGGCACAACATACGAGGCCCAAATAGCACTGTAGGAAGGTTAAAACCTCTGAAAAGTCAATTTAGCATGTTATGGGACCTTTAAGTGACGCTATCACGCTGTTAGCAGGAGCAGCTATCGTGTTTAGACGGCAGAAATGCTCAGAACGAGTTTGGCAATGATTTAAGGACTTAAAACAGCAGAAGATTCTCGGATATGTGACATAGATGATGTGAAAATCATCACTGATCGAGGGAGTTCAGCAGGAAGAGTTTTTGACGCTCGGAGGGGAAAGTATTTTCTAATGAACATTCCTCAAAACAGCGTGGATGCAGCTGAATGTAACTTCAGGTATGTTTTTGATGATGGAACATTGTTAAAACATGGTTAAAAGCTCAAAAAAGTCACTGTAGCAGAATATGTGTCCTTTAAGAATTATTCTGATTAAGAGCAAAACCTGGATCAAAACTTGGCTCAGGACTAAATTAAAGTACATTATAGCTTAACAGGGTTCAAACCCAAACCAAACCTGTACATACACATATTTGCTGGACCCTTTACAAATCCAGGGCCATGTTTGTGCTCAGCTTTAGTGGAGTGGCCCATTTGTGCACAGAAAACCCAGAACACGTCTATGGCTCCTCAGAATCCCTGTTAGCTCATCTAACCAGCACGACTACAAAGACGTAACCACAAGCTGCTTAGCCGAATGTTTGCTCAGACAAGCTAAGTCGTACTTTTCTGTGACTATATGAACCGTCGCAGTGTGAATGTGTGCCCTCTTAGATTAGACCCAACACTAACAACGTTTATTTAACAGATGAAACCTTCACCTGCTTTCAATTAGGTCTGAGGGGAAAAAAATCAAATCACGCATTTTTTTCTTCATATTTATACATATATTATATAGACTTTTTATCTCTGACATTTAACATATAAAATGAAATAATAATAATACATTTCTTTTTTCAAAGTCTGACCTCTGACCTCTATTTCAAACCACATGCTTTTACTGGCACGGATTGACCTTTCGATTAAAAAAAAAACAACAATATCATGGATGATCTTTGGACTGAATCTCGATCTCTCAATCTTTCGGTTAATTACCCAGCCCTACTTTCAATCAAATTAAGTTATGAATATTGCATCGCTCAATACTGTAAAAATAATATTCAACTTTATTCCGGGCTCAAGGTCCAGTTTCAAAACACACAAACACAAGTACCAAAATAAAAAAATAAAGTTCCTAGTACATATATATCTGCTGAAATTACGTAGTGCGTATCCCACCTTACGTCAAGTACCCACGATTATTTGAGGTATCTGTACTTTCATTTTCTTTTCCCTTGCGTTTCCTTTGTGTGCGTGGCCATAGCTGTAGGTCCTGATTGAGCGTGAAGACTCACACAGTCTTCAATTTCCCCGCACCAGGACCAAAACCATAGCTTCTTCCTCAAATGGCAGCACTGACGACTGCATCACCTCCACCTCGACACGTGATAATTGCTTTGTTCTGATATTCCATTTACAGACTCATAATTGGTTTTAATCAAAGAAAATTATTTCCATCCCTTCAGGAAATAGTCTCAAATATCAATTATTTCTTCTCATAATTGCTTTTCCAATCCGCGTTGAAGGTTGAGCTGAATTTGAGCGCGCTGTTGTTACATTTTTGTGCTTGTATTCGTTGATGCCTCTATATTCATGACACAAATGGACTGGACTGGTTTGCACAGATTATTTGTGTCCTGGACCTGACAATCTTCGAACAATCTACGACTCTATTTTGCCGTTCTCGTCTTTACCTGTGGTGATATGTGGGGAGTGATACAAAACATGCTTTTTACAATCGAGCCTGTGCAGGAGGTGAAGGACATATCTTATACTGTCGGAGTGAAAAGAGGCCATGTTGGCTATTTATTCAGCCATCTCCACTGTGTGTCTTAGATGGAAGAGTTTGCATGTTATTATTGTTCATGCTACAACGGGCTGTTTTTTTCCGAGCACAGCTTTTCATTTGAAATCTGTGGTGGAAAGAGTACTGACCATCTGTACTGAAATAAACGTACAGTTATATAACTAAAAATGTACTCAATTACAATTCAAATCTGTACTTAAAAGTCAAAAGTTAGCAAAAAAATACTATGCAGAGTACTAATTACCGTATTTTCCGCACTATAAGGCGCACCGGATTATAAGGCGCACCTTCAATGAATGGCCTATTTGAAAACTTTGTTCATATATAAGGCGCACCGCATTATAAGGCGCATAGAATAGAAGCTACAGTAGTGGCTGTGGTTGTGTAATTGCGGCTCAGTATTGATCCATATATAAAGCGCACCGGATTATAAGGCGCACTGTCAGTTTTTTGAGAAAATTGAAAGCTTTTAGGTGCACCTTATAGTGCGGAAAATACTGTAGGTACTTTTGAGGAATCTTTTAGATCTGTCGTGTTACACAAAACTTGATCAATTGAACTGTTTAAAACACTGAATTAAGTTTTTTTTTTTAACTACAATCTGCTTTTTCTCATATCTAGGTCATCACAGCAGGTGGCGCAGTGTTTTGAGTGTTTGTCGGGGTTTAAAGGAGCAAATATAGCAGTAAGATAACTGTGAATAGGGCACCATTTGAACTTGTGCAGTACTTACATTGTTTTCATACATATGCTAAAATTGCAGTCAATTAGAAGTACAAGAACTGGTCTCAAAATATATTCTATTCTATTCTGTTCTATTTTATTCAATTCTATTAAGTACAATTACCCAAAAGTCGACTAAGAATCAGAATCAGAAAGATTTTTATCGTCACTGTCAGTGAACAACAATCACAAACTTGGAACTTCGGCGTTAGGGTGCAACAGATAACCACGTATAATAAATAATAGTAACAGAAAAAGTAAACCGTGTAAGCTATGACTAAAATAAGAGAAAATACTAAATAAAATATGCGTTCAATAAAAGTGAAATACAATATTCATTCACTTTTGCTCGAATATATACCCTATTGTGCCTTGCCTTAATTTTGTAGCTTTGTAGCTACCGGCTTAAATTATGAAATAGTTTGCTTTTGCAGACTAATTTCACAAAGATCTCAAAACCTACTGTAACATGTAAAGAAAAACACATTTACTCCAAAATTAAACCGAAACCGTAAAGTGTGAACAATGACGGGGCCCTCAGATCTCATACATAGTTGCATTTAGCCTCTTAAACACTATTACAACAAAAATAGATTAAAGTATAGAAAAAATGCAACTGAGGAAAAAGTCCTCACATGTTTCCCTGCCATTAGGCCCCCGGGAAACTAGTACCCTTTACCCCCAGCTCCCCTGCAGTCCAACGCCCCTGTTTAGACCTAGTTTTGTCTTTTTTCCTCCTTAATAATGCCTGGTTTAGCTCTGGCCATGTTACTTTATTTTACTTGTTTTTCCTGGTCGATCCGTCCCTATTTTATAAGTTACTGCCCTACTCTTTGGACTGGAAATGTATGGAAAACGTATGCTTCTTTTTTTTAAGTTGAAAGCCATATATTTGTTGAGATGGCTCGGTGGTCCATGTAAAAAGCTCTTGATAAACGTGTTGGCGGTGATGTGGTGAAATGTCTCCTGGGTTATACAGTATAATGCCCTGTGTACAGAAATATGCCCAAACTGTCAGAGATGTTAGGAGCGGAGATGTGCCGCTGTGTGAATGTCAATGAGGGATGATGATTGCCGTTGCCGTGGTGTTGCGTCAAATTCATGCTCTTTGAATGACACCGTTTTGAATATATTTAGGCTACAAGGCTGTCGAGGAACGACGATGATAGAGTGTCGAAAGGGAGAGAGTTTGTTTTCAGTTGTGAAGGTAAAGGGAACTTAAAATTGTCATCTCAAATACTCAACACAATTATTGAATTAAGATACAGAATATAAAAAGAGAATTAAAACAATAAATGCTATAAAATTAATTTATACTATGCAGGTGCTCAAAACATTTTTAAAGAAGACATATTCATTTTTTTACTTGTACTTAATGATAAACTATAACATATGATGATTTTGTTCATTGTTCATTGTAAACCACAATACTGATCTTAATAATGGAAATCAGCCCATTGTCTTCCCATTTAAAATTGCTAATAGGACCCACTTCTTTAAATTTAAAGGGGCTGTACCTGATTTTTACAGTTTTGAATCATGAAAAACAGAACTTGTTAATGTACCTGATGTAAAAGCTTCTATATGGGTAAATATGAGACCACAGCACTTTCTTTGCATCTGTTTACAGAGCGTTAGCATGCTAATATTTGTTAGCGTTATCTGTGAACCTGCTCAGAGACTCATGGAAAGTGCCTATAAACTCATCGCGTTGAATATTTAGGATGTGACTGATGTAAAGACTTAGCTACTTTTGTTTTCCACGTTTCAAAACAGTAATGAATCAGGTACAGCCTCTTTAACTCTGGCAAGAAGCAGGTGTGTATGGTTTGATTGTTTTTGAATGCATGACCTAGAGTCAGATTGTTTTAAATAATCAGAGTGAGATAGAAGGTAGGTGAAAATAGACATTTTCAGAGCTTTGACTCTATACTTACAGACATTGAAGGATATGTCAACCCTAACCCAAATGCAGGGGATGTATTTCCGTATGGGACAATACAATGTACCTTAAACTGAAACATAACTTTACAACTACTAGAACTACTTCTGCTGCTATTCTTTTTTTCCAAGCCCAGAGAAACAGTGAGAAAAAAGCTGTGCCTCACGGTTGACTCTGGCATGTTGTTGTTTATGCTCACCAGGGCCAGATGCGACCTTAAGCCGACCGGTACTGCAGGACTCGGCCTAGAGAACCTAAAGTGGCCTAACCTGAGACTCATGGGGCTCTGGGTTTTCAAGCAATGTAATCCAAGTATTTCAGCAACACATTTTAGATCTTAGCATCTTCCTCTGTATGTTTTATCCATTGCTTCCTTCCTCGTTCAATCCTTATAGTTTTCAGTCAATAAAACTACTACTACTTAGTTGTATAGTTTCGGTAGTTTTTGCTACCGAAACTAATTTTGTAGTTGTAATGTTGCTACTGAAACATTTTGTAGTTGTATAGTTTGTATACCAAAACTATACAACTACAAAATGGTTAGTTCTTACATTCACATCAAAATGTAAATTGTTTGTTCTTACTGGGGTTAAGTTAATAAAATAGACGTATAGATGTATAAGTTAGGTTAACATATGAAAGATCTATTTGATTTTATCCTTTATTCTATTGATTGATTTTTAATTTAGTTTATTATTGTGAACAAGTTTAGTTTTATTGCTGAGAAAGCCCAGGTCCAGCAGTGCCAGTCTCCTGTTCTGTCAGACTTGAGTCAACACTTTTCAGGCTCTTATGCAAACTGTGATGTATGGGTTCATTTGTCGCCTAAATGACTCTGTCAACTGGTGATGTTGGTGAATCCCAGGTGCAGTTCTGTGCATTCAACTTTATGGAAACACTGGTACGGCTGTCTTTTATAACCTTGTTTGTATTTTTGTTGTTACTGTCTGTCCTGTGCGTCTTATTATGGACAATGTGTCTGAAATAAATAGATGATGATGACTGTTATCTTATTTGAACCACTATTTTATTTTTCTGGCTGGCTGCATGCTTAACTAAAACAATTACCCCAGATGAATACAAATAATTCTAATTCTGAAAATGTACCTTGCCATAACTTTATCAACCTATAATTTGACTGAGTTATCATTTGACTAAGTATTTTATGACGCCCACCTTACCATCTGACTGTCGCCCCGAGATTGTGGTAGCACCAAACTCCACTCTATCATTATTTATTAAACTCTACTTCCTGGTTCCCGAGCTGCCTTTGTCGCCGTGGTGACTCTACGACAGTGTGTTAGACTCGAGGAACCAGGTGTCACTCATGGCCTGATGCAACTGGCTGCAAATAAGTTCAGCAGTCATGACACAGCGCCTTCAAAACTCATTCTTCTCAACTTTTATGGCTCGGCACGAGGAAGTAGTGAGGATATCTGGAGGAGATTTCAAAAGTTTACTTTGTTAAACTGACAATATAAGTTACATTTTAACTTCGCAAAGCCTTATAAAGTATGTGTATATATATGTATGTATGTGTGCATGTGTGTGTATGTATGTATGTATGTATGTATGTATGTGTGCATGTGTCTATGTATGTATGTATGTATGTATGTATGTATGTATGTATGTATATAAACTTTAGATACCAGCTCCTCCAAGGTCCATAAAATCGAATGTGGTGTGCCCCAGGGTTCTATTTTAGGTCCAGTGCTTTGTTAACCTGTACATGCTCCCTCTGCTGGTGTCATCAGGAGACATGGAGTCAACTTCCACAGTTCTGCTGATGATACACAGCTTTACATCTCCATGTCTCCTGATGACACTAGGCCAATGGATGCTCTTTTTAGCTGCATTTTAGACATCAAATCCTGGATGGCAGAAAACTTTCTCCAGCTTAACCAGGACAAAACAGAAGTTTTAGTCCTGATAGATTTAGTTAGCGAGAATATTCAGGTTTTTAGGAAAAGCCTTAACCTTTTTAGCTTAGCTTTTTTTAAATGTTTGTTTAATGTAATGTTTATTATTTATATTGGGTTTTAAAATAATGTATTATTTAATGTATTATTGAGGTTAGTTTTTCTGTTTTTACATTAAAACTGCATGACTTAGTTTTGACCTATATCTTTTATTTTTATCCTCCTTTATTTTAATTCTTTCATCCATATTAGGCTCTCCAGTGTTTCCTCTGAGGGGCCCTCTGTACTGGGAGCGGTGTTTGTCTGTGACTGGTGGGCCCTGGCTCATGGGCCCCTGGTGAAGGTTTGGTGTGTGCCTCATCTCTGCTCTGGGCCCTCAGTCTGTGTCCTGTGGCTGCAGATGACTCTCTGCTCCTGTTGCAGACGGCTCCTCTGATGATGCTTTCCCAACTGGTTCACCTGCATTCAGCCGTATGCCCATTTTCTTCATGTACGTATGTGTGCGTGTGTGCTTGAATGTGTGTGTGTGTGTGTTGAAGTTTTAATGTGGGGATGATGGGGACAGGGTGTGTAAATTGTAAAGCACCTTGTGTTACAATTTCTGTATGAAAAGTGCTTTATAAAAAAAATGGATTTGATACTATATTTGTTTTTTTTGTAGCTTTACTTTAGATTTAACATTTTGTATATTTAAAAATGAGAACAGTTTTAATTATCACGCAAACCCAAAGGCACTTCAAATGTAACGGAGAGATTTGTCAAGTAGTATAATAAAAAATATATATAATACAAGATATATATGATGAAGATTATTTTAAAGATAAACATTCGGTTGATGCTGCTAAACCCTTACACTGGAGCAAACATTGCTGTTCTCACATTTACCGGATTTTCTGAGCATTAAAATGTATGTAGCAGCTCAGTGTGTGTCCATCTATTATTTAACATATAAACACTAGAAAATCGTAAAATGATTCAACAGTCTTCCAGCGCTTATGCGTTAAATATACAGCCTGTTCTCTACGTTTCAAATATTAAAGGCATTCTCCTTCTTTACACACATTTTGATTATCGCCCAAAGGTTATTTATGAAAATGTATGTAGCATTTCTCTTATTTAACACATTCCTGCAGGACATGACATGCTATGGCTGACAACTATTCACTAGTATTGAAAACATGTCTTATTATATGATATATTTGTTGGGCAGGATACTGATTTTAGCCTACGGCAGCAAAAAAGAATGAATTATATTTCAAGTATTTAGTTTTGGTGTCATATTCAAATCACTTGTGTGCAAAAATATTGATACAGTATTGAAATATATCAATATATACCCCCATAAGCTTTTTTGTTGTTGTTTTTAAACTAAGTTGGGCAGCAGAACCATTTTATTTATTTATTTGTTTTTATTTTTATAGAATAATACAGGTGGCTTATTCACTGTTTTGATCATTGAATTATTGATTTTTAGCAGAATGTGCAGGCAGTGGTTTAACAAAGAAATAGTGATGTAAAAATATGTTTATTCCTATTAAAACAGGGATATGTTGCAGAATGTGCAACATGTTGTGCATTGTATGAATTGTATTGTGAGCCATGTGTCATGTTCTTCTAGTGTTTGGAATTTAGACATAATGAAAACATTTCATTTTATTTTCTTAATTGCAACGTTAAGTTTAGACATTAACGATCATATAGTATAAACAACTATCTATTTGAACTGCTAAAATTGCTGTATTGTTGTCTAACCAATGGTACATTTTATGTAAATACTCAGTCTTTTACTAGCAAATTTTTAACTTTATGCATGCCTTCTTTTACATATTTTGCTACTATTTGATTCATTATTGTATGTTGCATCTTACAACCAAAGCAAGATCCTAGTTTGTGAATTTTGTTGACTGACAATAGCAATTCTAATTCTGGTTATAGATCAAATGAGCCAGATCCAGGACAATGTAACCCGCTATAGGTGAAATATACATAATACCAGATGATAATTTCATTCTGCTGCATGAGCAGATGCTGCAGAGAAACAGGTGGTATGTTGCTTGAATCCACATTTATTGATAATTTAGTGTGACTGTATTCAGTAGTATGTTCCCTTAGCAGTAGTATTCAACATAGCTGCCTTAATACCAGTCTGTTCCGTTCCATGTTTTTGTGTGTTCACTGTTTTGATAAATATACAGAAACACATCACCAGGAGGTGAATTTGTCCAAAAAGAATGCTCTCTCTGTCCTGCTGTGTGCACTTATTTGTAAATGTATATTGATTTTTGTAAATATTTCATTAAGAGTTGTTTGGTTGTTTTCCGATTCTTAAAACATCTTGATTCCACGCTCTCAGTTGAACAGAAGCCAGCACACGAACAATGCACATAATCTCAAATAAGAATTGCTCTGTGCCAGATTTAGCCTCCAGCTGGTCACATGTCACATATACACTACATCCATATTCATACGTGGATTTTTCTCTTAAAGAGGATGTATTTGATCTTTAGTGTTTTGTAATGTGAACAACAGAACTAGTTCATGTACTGATTTTTTGCATGTAATAAAGTCAATTCTGTGTTGCCCCAGCACAGATATGTTGTAAAAGCATCCATTCGAGTGAAAATGAGACCACAGCACTTTCTCTGCATCTGTTTATAGAGCGTTTTATTCTACGCGCCGTTAGCATGTTAATGTTTGTTAGTTTTGTTGGGTTCAACTCTAGGGCGGCGTGGGGCTTTTATATGTGGTGTTTGCGTGTTCTCTCTGTGCCTGGTTTCCTCCGGGTGCCTCCCTATCACTAAACATGTACAATAGTGTTCTGGTGTGAGAGAGAGTGTGTGAGAGTGAATGAGAAACAATGGATAGAAAATAGCCCATGGCTATAATCTGGCTCGTTTACAGCATGTATATCATGTATGTTCCTAACCATAAATAAAGAAAGAAATAAACAATTTAGGATCCTGGGACTGCGATTCATGAGGACTGCTGTAATGACTTGTCACAGTTCTGTCTGTTTTCATGTTTATCCCCGGTCCAGCTCCATTTCACAGCCCGTTCCAGTTGGTCTTTTGCTCCCTTTTCTCCTGTTCTCCACAGCTGCCCCTCGTTCCCTGATCATCCCAGGGTTGTCTATAAATACTCCCTCTGTTCATTCAGTCTTTGCTGGATTGTTGACCAACAGAGACGCTCAAGCTCTGAATCTGAATCTATTGTCCTGTACCTTGTTTAAAAGTACCCAAATCTGCATTATTCCCTGTGTTTGGGACCCGTTTCTGAGTTTACCAGCCTGTTTTCTATTTTTTCCCTGTTCAAGGAAGGTTATCTGACTGTTTTGTCTTATTGTAACATTATCTGTTCTCAGGACACATTGTTATTGTTCAGGAGACTTTAGTTTGACTGTTTGTGTTGCATTTGAGTCCAGTTTAACTGTGTGACAAAAACTATTTAGTTATTTTTTTCACATTTCAAAAAAGTAAAAATCAGGTGCAGCACTTTAATCTGCTGCATGTGTATATCTTTATTTTATGTTTTGTTCAAAATGCTAGGTCATCAAATCGTTCAAACTTGAATGGAAGCAAAATATATAATAAGATATTTTCAAAGGTTAACTGACACCAGATCAAAACACCATCGGTTTGAAGGCTATATACACACATATATAACAAAGCATGGAAAAAACATCTGTCAAAATGATATTTGAATTTCACAATTAACAATAATTTATGGTATAGCATGCAAAATATCTTTGAAAAGGAAAAACAATTGTGAGGTCAACATTTCTATAAGTATTTGTCCAGCAAAACCTAAAAATCTCTCTTTTAAATAAACAATGTGAAATGCTACAGTAGATGTCTTTTAAACAAGGCTCTGATATCACTCACACATGACTGAGTGCTTTTCATTTGTGAAAACCACTTTGATTTTTCATATTTTCTCATATTCTGCTTTAATCCCAGTTTCTTCATTGAAATGACGTTATTGGTCATTGGTTATTAGTTTTGCCTCCATTCCAGGATTCAAAATGTTTTTATTTCTAAGAATCTATACTTAATAATAGAAACCGGTCCATTGGTTTGCTGTTAAAAACTGCAGCAGTGATTTTCTGCTCCTGGCACAGCCTTAGCTCTGTGACAGTTTGGCCATCATTAGACCCTTGTAACCAGTTTGGGAACCACATCATCCCTCTGGTCTCTGACGGAGCAGACTTGAGCACACTCTTTGGTTAATCCCCGTTTTTGGGCTGCAGATTGGCCCCAGAGCTCCACACTCCACACTAAATGAAGGTCAGGTCGTGATGTGTCACATGTCAGAGGGCTTTGTGAACAGAACAGCGTAAAAACTCAAACATCAAGAGACATGAACAAGTTTAGAAGAGTTATTTTGAATATGCTAAGCCTGTTAATTTGTTACGGGGTTATTTACAATGACATTCTGCTTGTCTAGTGTTCTGCTTTAGCACAGTCTGTCACAGCAGGCCGAAAGTTCATTTGGTTTATATATGCTCAATTCGTTATTTATCTATATCCATGGGTTTCAGAATGGTCACTTTTGGACTGTTGCTCTATCAAATAACATTCTGCACAACTGTATGTATTTTGAATGGGCAAAAAAGTCCTCAAAAGGTGGCCTAGAACGCGAGGCTGTAATAATAAATTTTCTTTGTAGGCGCTGTTAAAAAACACTTAAGGACACTAAGGGTAAAGAATTACAACGTAGAATAGCTTTTACAATGTACACATGTTTTATCTTTTAAGACATTTGTTGACATCCAAGACAATCCAATTGTAAATTGCACATACACACCTGGCATCACTTATGTTTGAAATTGTATCTAATACAATTAGATTATTGGAGCACTATAATGTTATGATGCCACCACAGGCTTCTCTCCCGTGGAGATGTTATTATGTGCCATTAAACTTTAAAATTACAGGTGCTTTCATTGCTAAATAATAGAAAACCTGCAATCTTACAGTGAGCAGGCTCACCCTGCATATTACTTTTTATCCTTTTTTATTCTTGATACGAAATCTCAAAATGTTACATAGTGTAAATTTCTCCAGACCAAGATTGTGGCCCAAAATCTAAAGATGGGTTCCTGCTCTGGACACAAGACGCACTGGTTGAAGGATGGATCGAATGCAAATTTTGAGACAATATGCACAAGTAAATACCAAAATAAACGAAAGCAAATAGTCCAAAAATATCTGAGCAGGTGAAAGTGAGACGTGCCTGATGGAGGCGGTAAATGCTCAGACGCCGGTGAAATCTTGGTGGAAGTGCCATTGTTTAGAGATAATTGTGTGAGAAACAAAGAGCTTAGGCGCTATGATAAATGTGAACGTCGTCTGCAGTGAGCCGGTAAAGCAGCGCTGCCCCATTTAGACGCACTGTGAGGGAGATGTATGGAGAGGCTTGAAAATGTATGAAAATACTGCGGCTTTGTTATACTGCTGGGCCTAATTGTCACAGTGGATAATTTGCACGCGTGTATGGGATTCTGTCTTCATCAGTAACGTCTCAAGCAAGAAGGAATGTCTTTTAGTGGTAAAGATTAGGGCTGGAAGATTTGGTAAACAAAAAAATCAAATTGTAATTTTTCTGTTTTGTGATTGCAATTTGCTTTGCGATTTATGTTTTTAATAATACGATTCTGTTCAAAGTTCACAATTTGACACAGAGACTGAAATGGCCATGAATCTATGAATTGACAAACCAATAAAAGAACCACATTAGTATTTTAGAACTTTTTTCAATAGATCTAAACTTCAGGGTCAGCAGTTTTTATGCGAAATAAAAAGGATATTTTGTGGGTTGTGGACACAACTTTGGTACTTCAAAAACTGCAGTCTTTGTGATAATTGCATCCATCACAAGTGCAATTTCAGTTTGATTTGTGATTAATCTTGCAGGCCTACTGAAGAATTAGTTTTTGATTACTGTGAAGTTTGTGGCCAAAAACAACTTAAATTGCCCCATCTATTTAGAAATAGATTTACTTTTAGCTCCAGTTTAATCCAAATCATTTTATCCTTTTTAAACCTTAAACTTTGAAGGTGCACTTTAACTTTTCCGGGGGTTACAAATTCACACAAACATTCCCATTCACACACCAATGTACGCAAACAAGGTGGAGAGGTGTCTTGCCTGAGGAAAACGTGATTATCTTCCTTTTTGTCAGCATTTGCAAAACTTAAGTGTTTTCTTTTATCTTTTTAAACTTGTTACAATCAACCTGATTATAAACTGTAAAACAACTTTATTTCATTCTTTGATTATAAACTGTAAAACGACTTTATTTCATTCTATTTTAATAGGAACAGTGCATATTAATGAACATCTGTATAAAGTAAAGATGCCAGTTTCCATCTGTTGTCCTTAGGCAAGTAACGCAGAAGACAAATGTAATGGAAAAGAAAAATCCCAGAGTTTAGAAAAAAAAAAAGTCATCTTGTCACATACTTTTTCTTTAGTGTGCTGCAAAATGTACACTAACTAACATTTCCTACACATCAAATTTATCTATTTTATCCTGATAGTGATCAAAGCCGCTCAGAATAGACTTGCCACCAGGATGGATTCCGACACTGGTGTAAAAGTACCTTTTTAATGGCACTGAACAAATTACACTCCATCCAGGCCGCTCTTAATTTCTCTCTCTATATACGTCTATATTTGAGGTCAGACTCCTAATGTGTGCCTATGTTTGGTCTCTTTGGCTCAGCGGGGATTTCCTGGAGTCCACAGACAGTTGGCGAGAGTCAATGATACATGATGCCTAGAAGAAAGCAGGGTAATTGCGGTTACGTTAGCCGCGATGACAAATGACCTCCACCAGGGGGACGTCACAAAGTGGAGCCGGCCGTCAGCGGGTCAGCTCCAGGTTAAGAGTCTTAACACATGGTTGACCTTCACTGTTCAGTCTCCGTGGTCAAGACAAAGGATGGCGTGACACGTGGAAGAAAAAACATTGTATGGATCTTTTTGTGAACAAAGTGCTTTGGGTGAAAAAGCGTAATATATGAGTCGAGGAATGTGTAATTGTAAAGCGCAGCATTTACCGTCAAACAGAATACAAAAGAAGAAAGGTGAAGAGATGGATGCAAATAGCTAGGTTGCTTTTCAAAACATCATATGAGACTATTATTAAGATACATATTTATTAAAGAAAGCGTTCAAAAAATGTGTTTGCTAACAACGTTTGATGATGCATGGAATAGTGTTGTCACGACATCAAACTTTCAAACTCTTGCTCGGTTTTTATGGGGTCACAGAGATATACCTGGACGACTGAGGGATTACACAGACGAGATTACTTTTTTTTCTAGATTCCCTTTTTGATGCATCTTATGTATATACTATGCCACACCAGGATTTTATTTTACGCTTATGTGAAAACGGTCACACGAGAAAAGGATCATTTAAGCACACATATTATGCACTGGAGCTGTAGTCGAATAAAGAAATTCCTGGTCGACTAAAGAAATTCTAGGTCAATTAAAGACTTTCTCTATTGACTGATAAATCAACTAAAAGGGGGTGTGGCAAAACTATATCAAGACTATGAAGTATATCCATATATCTGACCATAACTGCACTCAAAAGACCACAACTGCACAGGAGTTCATGCAAAAACAACTATTTATACAGAAAAGTACTAGGAAACGGTGTATGTATACGTTAGATTCCAAAATCTTCAGCTAACTCACTCCATATCTACTCGTTTTTGCCATATAAATCGTTTTTAATCTAAATAAAATAATTGGTTGACTAATAAAAATACAATCGAATGGACTGAATGATTTAGGATTACAGTCCTATTATGCATGTTGTCTTTTATGCTCTTAATTTACTTAGCTTTGGAATCTTTAAATATGTTTTGGAATTTAAAATAACGTATATACTGTGTTAGAACGCCATCTGGTAGCAGAGGGAATTACAAAGGGGAAAAAACAAAACCTAGCTTGCCCCCGACATAAGCACACAGTTGTAATGAATGTGATTTGATGGCAAATATGCTCTGATGTTGTCTCGCAATGATTTATGGACTTAATGGAAAACAACTCAGAAGATCTCGGAGCTCTGCCTTTGACGTCAAAATCTGGGAACTTTGAAACGGAGTGTTTTCTGAGGCTTACATTGGAGAGGAGAGATGTTTTTCGACAAGGAAACAATGTAATAAAAGGATTACAAGTTCAGAGATGAAAGTTTTGCATAATATGTGTCCTTTAAGACCCAGTTTTGAACGGTGAGTGAGAAACAACTGTCTTCACACTCAAAATATCTGATCGGATACAATTGTCTGTGGCTGGTATTTGCTTGCTCTCATGGTTTTCATCCAATAAAAAGACCTTTAAACTGTATAGGCAATATCATTCATTCTAATTTTCTCGATTAAAGATGTTTTTCTGAACAAAATCAAAGTCAGGTCCTGGCCCTTTAACATGTAAAATGCATTCTGAAGTCCAATAGAGTGATTCTTTTCAAATGCCAAGAAAAGACGTAATGACCTTTCACACAGCTGACGGTGGAATGAAAATAAGAGTTTATATCAAATGGAAATGGTATAATGATACACCACTAGCTGTGTATACTTGTTTTTGTATATCCTTGTAACACAATTTATCCTCAGATTCCATGAGTTTACAGCAACCACTTTGATGCTGAAAGATCATAAACTCGACTTCTTGACTATGACTGGTGTTGATTTGATTAAAGAACAAACTGTCGATTGATCTTGTGCAGCACATGCTTTTGAATCAGACATTTTAACAGGTGCGCTTCGAGGTTGCAAAATGTGTTAAAATATTGTCTTTAATCGTTCACTTTCAAGTCAAGTGTGTTTGAGAAACAAGCTGCTTTGATTTCTCGACTAAAAATCATGACTTAACCCTGTGTTCACGCCAATGAAAACATGCCAAAAGAAAATAAGAAACAAACATAACAAAATCATAAAATTGTTGTTTCAATTTCAATCTTGTCTTTGTGGAAAAAATATGTTTAGAAACTATTTAATTTATCCACCTGTAAATCATACACTGATTTTTGAATGATATTATTAACAGCCAACTAACATCTATAAATCATTCATGTTTTTTTTTCATCCTCTTGTATTCAGGACATTAAACTAAAAACAAATCAAAGCAGTTTTGAACGATCCATCAATATTTCATACTTCTCCATTGAATTTGCTGTTGTAGCTCATATTTTTAGATCAAATTTGTTATGCTGTTTTTCTGTAGCGGACGAGCCCCCTGTGTCTGCAAATGGAGAGGGAGAGAACGAGGATGCTAACTTGCTAACTCCCTTGATCTTTGCATGGCGTGGAGGCCTGTGCAGTGATGGCTCGGGCTATTTTAAACAAACCAGTGGGGATGCATGTATTTTGCATTAAAACCATTTGGTTGTGATGTGTCTCTGAGGACTTCTGACAAATACAAGATGGAGAGTTCGGACAGTCGCTGCAGGAACACATTGGAGAGGATGTAGGTCCTGTGGTATTTTCTGCTTACAGTAAAACGTAAATTAGGATTACATATTCATAAGATTAATTTGTATGCTTATTTCCATTAGGCTTTGAGGGAATCACAAGCATCTAGGTCTTTTGAGGGGCAGCAGCATCCAGTATTCATTTTAAAGCATTTCCATTAAAACATCTAAAATATTTGCTTCGTCTGTAACAAAATATGTACATGTGACAAACACATATTAAAGGTCCCATAACATGCAAAATCGACTTTTCAGAGGTTTTAACCTTCCTACAGTGCTATTTGGGCCTCGTATGTGTGCCCAAAGTGGTTCTTTGATTGATTACCGCATGTTTTCGCTAGAGAACTGTCTTTTCCGTCCCCCTCGGCTGAGCAGGCAGACGGGGGCTCCTCACAAGGATGACGCGGCTTCACAAGGATGACGCGGTGTTTAAGCCACGCCTCCAGGAAGCGCGCAGCCGCAGAATAAAAACAGGTACTGGAGCACGTCAAACTCCAGGTCAGATCCAGGACGTAGGACTCAGCAAGACGCACCGTCAGGACGGATAAAAGGTTTATTCCCGTGTTTGTGTATCGCTGTTTACCGGAGCACACGGCGCATGCGCACTATCTCCGCTCTAGGCTTCGGCACGAGTTGGGCGGGGGAGGCGCGCGAGTTGGGCGGGGGAGGCAGCCTGCTCTCTGTTCGGGGGGGTCAGATCTCAGAGTGAGCCGTTTGCTTTTGCAAGGAGGGGGGCCAGTCCAAGAAATGGGTGTTTTTTGGAAACTGTTATGTTATGGATATTACACAACGCAACATTTTATCAACAAAGCCATTAGAATAGACTGTGTAAAGGGGAAAATAGCAGAATATGGGACCTTTAAAGTCCACGTGACATTATTTCATCATATCATATTTAGTAGTTGTTTCTCTCTCTTGCAGAATTCATGTCACTTTAACTACATGAAAATAGTGGAACGCTGCAGCTTTAAATGTCACTGAAGTACTGTGATAGATGTTTCCATTATGATACGATATAACAAGACCGTGTGACGATATTTGCTAAACGATATATTGTCCCAACCCTAATATATCCTATAGGCAATTATACAGCAAATGTGTATGAGCAAGAATTAACTGGTCCATATTTCCATTTAAACATTTTATTTAATGTAAAACCCAGCGCTAAAACTTTATTATGAAATCCGAGCCGACCTGTGGCATAAACAGTAGTTAAATGCTAAGGATGTGACAGAGGGTTAATGCATGATAAAAGACTATAATTGTATAAAGAAAATACTCTCCCCTGCGATTGTCGAAAACAAAGAATTTCTTCTGAGAGTCCAATGTGCTGTTTTAAGTCCATTTATCATCGCCAGACTTGTTCTGAGCATTTCTGCCATCTAATCACCATTACTACTACTGCATGGCTAACTAGAAGTTCCCACGAGCTCTCGACTTGTGTATTTAACTTGTGTAAGCGCTATACAGCCAGTAGATGGCGCCAAAACTCAGTAAGTGCCATGGGAAAAAGCAAAGATGCAACAACTTTTTTTGGTTTGCCAAAACTTAAACTACTCAAGCTAATAACAGTACCAAAATGCATAATCATTTCAAATCAAAAATCAATTCCATTTATTTTTACAGTGCCCAAAATCACAACAACAGTTGCCTCAATGGGCCACAGGTAGAAAGCAGTTTAAATAATTAGCTATTGACCCTCCTTCTCTGCAAGGAAAAAACATAAAAAACCCTGTGGGAAAACGTAAGTTCATCCAGTGCAGAGAGAGTTCCTCCAGGCAAACGGGAACACCAGAGAAAATGCATGTGAACAGCAATGAACAGACTACATGTGAACTAAAATCTTAAATATTGTTGAAAGGGAAAGCAGGAATGATCAGAGGATAGTGTTCAAGCTGCCATTTTCACTTTTAATAGAGCAAATTACAGCTGCAAAACACAACAGATTTCGCTCCACATGTCAGTTGAATTCTGTCAGAAGCAACATAAAACATGAGGCCAGTTGTGCTGACAAATGTTTCTGTCCACAGTTCTGTTTCAGATTTGGACATACAGAATTTGTAAAACTCAGGATGACCCCAGCTGTGCCACAAGCGTTGTTGTAACAAATGAATAAAGTCATTTACATCTGTTTTATTCTAAATTTCAGCCACCTTCAAAACCTGACACAAAATGAGGAAGAATTCAATTTACAGACAATTATTTCAAGACAAAAATACCCAATCAGAGGAGTGTGGATGGCACTTTTTGAAATGTTCAATGCCTTACTTTGTTTAAATTTGTGAGTTTAACCTGTGTCAAACTTTGCCAAGAAAATAAAAAACTAACAGAATATTTTAAGAACTATCAGCAAGCAACACAAAAAAATAAAAAAAAAAAAAAAAAAAAGGTTTATCATCAACGTCTTGTGACATGTGGCATTTCAATACTGCTCAACAATTCCGTTTCCTGGGCTGTACCTGTGTTTTCTCACTTCTTCAGACTTGTCTCTTTGCCGACAGAAGGTGTAGGGAAATGTGCTACAGTGCAATGTTTCAGTTCAGCACGGCGCCTTAAGGCATGTTGACGGCTACACTCGTTTATATACTCCATGTTTCATCCCTCTGTTTTATTACAATTATGCTGACAGCCCCAGCACGGTGATGGCACAGGCGTTCAGGTGCAAAATAACCATTACATTTCCTCATTTTGGAGAGAAATGTGTTAGATCTGAGAGGTACTCTGTGTCTTTCAAAGCATATTTTTAATTTACAGCTACTTTGCCACACGATATTAAAATCTTTATCAATTCAGGTGTGAAAATACATAATTCATTTCCTTGTGACGGGTTTTCAATTATGTTCGGGGAAATGTATTTCATTGAAAATCATATTTCACCTGCAAAGCCTCTAGTCATACAGTGAAAGAGCATGTTTGAAGTTTCTGTTTTTGTTCCACTGGCTGTAATTGCACAAATTGCTTCAGGTGTTATACTGTACATTTGTTTTGTACATTATTACTGTTTACCAATCCCAAACCTCAACAAATTGAGACGTTTATGTGCATATAGTGCAGTTTTCTATATTTGGTAAAGATTCTTTAAGTCTTGTGTTTGTTTGTTTCTTTGTGTCTGACAGGAGCCTTTTCTGACCTGCCGTTCTGAAAGTAAAAATCAAAATCCACAATTGAGAACCAAGAAGCATGCATCAAGACAGGAGACCATGTCCTACACCATGATGCAAAACCATTAAGGCAGCTCACAAGACACGTGACAACACCGTATGCTTCTGAGGAAAGCTCCAGGAGTTGGACAAAACTTGCATAGCATGTACAGAATCTCCTGTCTGACATTGTTGTTGACATTGATAATATGCTGTTTATTTGCTGTCAGACAAGAAATCACTCATCCCCCCTGCTATAACTGGCGTAAATAGCTCAAAGTAGCACATTTTCATTTATTATTACAGTATGTTTTCTTAGTGTTGATGTTTTTAGATGGGTTGAACTTGTGGATGTGGAAGAACAGCCCTTGAAAGTTTATATTGTATTCGGTTCAAAAGGCTTCACAAAATAGTTGATTTTACCAGCAGAAAGTTAGAAAATCAAGCACTCAAAATGTCCTTGGTGAATAAAGACAGGCAGATCAACCAACATCCACTGGAAATAGGCAAATGGAGAACTATTCCAGAGCATCCCATGTCCGTTGACCCTCCTTCTTGTCAACGTAAAACTTCAAAAAATCCCAGCTGGAAAAAGAGAAACCTCGAGGAGAACTGCTGAAGGGGACATCCATGGACGGACAGGCTGGAGATGTGACCAGGACTATCGTGCAACCATTTCAAGTGTTCAAGTCTGCCACGTCCAGGACAGAGAGATAGAGTCCTAGGGCAGCCCTGTGACACAATGGCTCACAGCAAGAAGGTCCTGGGTTCAACTCCTGAGTGGCTTGGGTCCTTTCTGTGAGAGGTTTGTATGTTCTTCCCGTGTCTGCGGGTGAGATAATTAGTAATATTCACCAACATTCTAGGATCAATGCAATGCAAACTCACCAAAACTAGTTGATGCAATCCTTGATTTGTCCAGAAGTGGTCCTTAGTTCATCGGGTCCTCAAACTTTGACCAAAGGAATAAACCCAGGAGAACAACAGAAACGTGTCCAGGGCAATTAAAGAAGTACAAGGCAAGTTTCAGGGTAAAGCTCCTCCACTATGGCAGTAATATCTAGCTCCCCTTCATTTAGGACAGTAGTAAATCTAGCTCTAGTACCTTTAGATTGATTATAGTTTCTGAATGACAACAAAAAGATCTTGATTTCAAAAACATTCCCCAAAAAATGACATTCTAACAAGTGTAATATCATATCATATCATGACCTTATTATTACAACACTCTCTGACCCAGTCATCGTAGCTTTTTGGTGTGAGCTTTGAAATAATAATTTGGACATTTTATTTTTCTAACTTAGTAACACAGGCCCATAGACAATTATTTTATGAGCTATTCTGCAAACTGATTTGGTGGAGTTTATTTTATTTCAACAGGGACATTGTGTAAAATAATGTGTTTTAATCATGACCCAAATATACTCACAACCTGTCACTGTGCGCTGCTAACTACCCACTTACCCTTTTGTCATGTGCCTCAACTGGCTTCCCCACGGGCCTAGCCTTAAGTCTTTTCTCTTCTTTTCTACTTCCTTTGCATTGTCTGAATCTTTGCAGACCGCACTGACACTTGATAAAGAGGTCTCCCCCTGTTACGCGCCAACGAAAGAACGCCTGGTTTTGTACATCTCCGGCTCTCTGAAGATTCACCTGTGCATTGTTTCATAATTAATTAGCCCGCACAAAAGGAAAAACCAAGGAGGCAACATCTTGTGAAACCACCAAGGTAATTAACATCTTTCCTAGACCTGTACCATCACCGCAGCGCTCTCCAAATAATTGCCTCCACCACCCAAAGGAGCTCGGTATGGGCTTGCATTTGCCTGTTTACAGAAAGAAAGAGGTAAGGATGAGCAGGTTATATTTAGACCTTTTGATTTCAAAGAGTGTTTTGGTGATTTACAGGCAAAACTTTCAGAAAAAAACACGCAATCAAAAGTGAGAATGCATCTCCCTTTTCCGTTTGACACCATTGCTTATTATCTATACGCTGCATGAGACAGGCAGCTTCTCTGGGTGTAAACAGGCGCACAACAATTTCGTTAGCTTCCACTGCTTGGCTGTCCCTCAAGCCGCGGAAGCATTAATGAATTTGCTTTGGAAACTTGGAGAGAAATTGAAAGTGGAAACTGGCGACATTATATCAGCAAGTTGCACGCAAGTCAGATAAATTAAATAATCTTCCATTAATTCCATGCAACACTGAAAGGGAACATTCTTTTGTTAATTCATAGAAGATCCAACGGCGATGTGATACATGAAAGAGTAAGAATGTCAAGATTACAGTTTTTGTCAATCGCTTTTACGCCAATAGTTTGCAATTGGGTTGTAAACACTCAGCTAATTTTTGCATTATCTTATGTCTATTTTAAGCCTTAACTCTCACATCAAAAAACTATGTAAAACACTCTTTGCATGTTCTACTGTCGTCCTAAAGACTTCACACTCTGATCCAGAAGCTTTGACCAAAGCAAAGACACCACAGAACGCACAGGAGTCACAATATGAAATAATATAGTTTACATTCAGACTATTGAAGAAGCAGAAGGAACAACATAAAGACTTAGTGACAACCAAGTCTGAACCAAGTTTAGATCTAGACTTCATGTCCAAGACTGGTTTTGATTTCTGAGGCTAATAAGTTAAATATGTTAAGTGTTGCATAAATGATTTGCGTAATACATACCTGCAGTAAATTCCTCACCCTCAATCCCACAAAACCCTGTGTTATTGGTCTCATAGGTCTCTAACTCCTCGAGAGCTCACACCTAAAACTGTGTTAGTTTTCTCCAGGCTGTGTCTGGATGACGAATGTATATGATCTGATGATTATGTTTATATTTTAATCATAAAGTGTCATTTTTACGATGGTTTAAGTGTTCTAAGAGTGTTTTAAGTTTTGTTCACATAGTTAGATTCTTCCAACATTCTGAACCATTTTGTGACTTGAGTGAATAATTTTTCAAAGTATGGAGAACATATCCGAGCTTTATGAGAAGTTTCAGAAAATGTACCAAAGCAATTTAAAGAACTAAAAAAGTATAATAGTAGCAATTTTAGAGGCAAAAATGAATGATTTGAAGTTAAGAAAAAAAAAACTAAACCTAACAACATAAATTGCTGGCTGTTTATGTAACAATAGCATCACTTTTTCATTCAGAAAGTTTGATTTGATAAAGCAGGTCATATACTTGAGAACTGGTAATGTTTTAGAAATTGTGAATAGAGGACTTTACTGGTCATGGTATCACTAATTATAAATAATTATAAAATTGTGATGGACAATTCTAATCCTAAAAGTTGATGTTGTGACATTCTTGATTTGCACCCTGCATTTTACAGAAAATAAAGTTATCTCTGTATATCTTGGTAAATAAGCTTGGAGACTTTACTATCGACTCTTTTCATGCAATTAGCGCTTTGGGCTAATTTAGCAGTTCCACTTGACTTCACCAGCCTTTAGAGAACACCCAACACACGCCGACCCAACTGTCCTTCATCTGTAGCCTCTTAAGACAAAAAATATATATTTAAACTTTAAAATTCACCAGTGGAGTGGCTTGTTCAAACATCACTTGATATCATAAAGTGTAATGGCAGAATCCAGGGCTCGAGGGAGTTATTTATAGCCCCATGGGATCTCTGAACTGCAATGAGGCGCGTTTTGTTGTTGAATTAAACTGGAGCACAGCTGTTCTGTAGCAGGCGGAGCACAAGCTGAGAAGTCAGAAATTACCTTCTAATAAAGCCACCAAACTGACAAACAAAAGCCTGCAAAGCATCTGGGCAGAGGTGGAACAAACAGTCAAGTACAATAGTTTCAAAATTGGTTTATCAATGATCAAAGTTCAATCGATATAATGTGAAAGCTTTTGTTTGTCTTAAGGTGTGAGTTTTACACCGTATTATTATTGTCAAGTCTGTGTTATTGTATGAGTTTTTGTCTTCGTGCTCCTTTGTGTCGTTTGTGATGAAAACTCTGCATCAAGTTGAAGGTGGCATCAAACCTCATCAGCTTCTGTTTTAGCAACAACCAATTCAACGTATTTTTGTAGAGAAAAACTAGAAACTTCAGGAAGAACCACAGCAAAGGATACATCCCACTCCCACGGACGCACGGGCTGCAGATGGTCCAGGACTGACGCAAATCCGTTCGCAGATTTGTGACTGTGGAGCCAGAAGCAACCGGGGGCGTCAGGTCGACCGCGCCTAGGATCAACAGCTCTGAGGGAAGTTATCGTCGAAACATGTCAAGGATAATTGCATCATCTGTTACCTATTGTCTGAAGAAGAAACAACCAACAACATTCATCACCTTCTGGTTGGTCAGTGAGCAGAAAGCCCTGCTGCAGTAAAATACAGCAACATATCGTTAAATATAAAGTTAAATATAGTAGATGTAAGTCAAAATAGCTCAAACAACACTCTTGCTTCTACCACAGTGTTGGGCTAATGAGTTCTCGAGTTGTACAGAGGCCAGAGGAGTTTATTCACCATCAGTACAAGATGTAGAAACATGGAAACACAAATTAGCTTCCTGTTTATTATGCTATTTTGAGTGCTTTTTGGCCACATATGTACGTATATATTGCTATGGCAACGGTGCAAAGATTTTATAACTCTAAAACCCAGAGTCCGTTCAAGTCCTGCTCTGCGTTCTCACAAGGAGGTTTAAATAGTCCTGGTTTGCCGTCATTGAAAACTAAGGTCAGTTGAGAAATAAGATGTCTGAGATATTTTGAGAAGTGCATATAAAGCTTATGTAAGACGAGTTGACCAAGAAAAATATAAATATTCGAGAAGGATAAATTCTCAGTATATGATGCCAGCCAAAGTTCATAAACCAGCACAATATATTGCAAAACATCAGTATTGTAATATTGGGTAACTCAATAATCAATATAACAAGAAAATGAATATAGTGCAAAACATCACAACACCAAGTTTCAAGTTTCAAGTTCAAGTTTCTCTGACAGAAATTGTGTCTTTTGAAAGTAAAATGTAAAAAAAAACCTGCAGATTTTATTAATAATTTTCCAACTAAAGTTAATTTGGTCTTTGATAAGTTTTTATTTGGACTCTTTGAGTAGTTAATCAACATATGTAAATTTATTTGCAACAAAACTCAAAAAATGTTGAGGGCCATAAAAAAAATAAATAAATAAATTGTCGAAAGCAATAAAGTTATTCTTTGTCTAACAACGTTTTCAAAGGCCTAGTCTATTTTACCGCAAAACAAATATTATTCCACACCTTCATGTGTAGATGCTGCCAAAAAAGAAATAAAACATGTTTTGTTTTTTTAGTTTTTTTAATTTCAATAAAAAAAATGTAGATGTTTTTGCAAATTAACTTTTCCATTGTTGTCCATCCATCCTATTTCTTCAGCGGTGGTGAATATTTAAAATGCTCGGACTGCATTTATGTGTGACTGATGTAAAGACTTTATTATGAACTAGTTCTGTTTTCACGTTTCACAGCATTAAAAAACGCAGCACCTTTGATTAAAAAAATACAAATAAATTCATCGTAATAAAACAGCTACTGATTATTGCATGTTTTTCCCATATCACTGTAGAATGTTCAACAATGACGGAGCTGGAGATGTCCTTGTTATGATGGTGCAGCGGCTGGAGAATTCCACAACACTTTCCACCTGTATTACCTGCTAATAAAGCCTTGCAGCAAACAGTAGCACCATCTGTGTTTATTCAAAGGCAGGATGTTTGGGGCGTATTTCTCTGTCATCTGTCTACAGGCCGGTGCTCAGCCTCAAACCGTCCTGATGTTACTCCAGGGACGGAGAGCTCCACTGAGAGATGCCTCTTAATCATCAGGGACCCACATTTCTGACGCCTCCTTCACCAGCACGGCGGCGCACAGGGAAAATCAGGGGAAAAAGTTTGCTTGGTTCACCTGTCTGGTACACTGTTGAGCGGCGCTGGCTTACAAACACTTAAGGCTAATTTAAGTGACAAATACTTGAGGCTGACAGCTCGACTTGACAGTGTACGGCAAAAGGCAACTGTTGTATGTGTGCTTTTCGACGGGACTTATGTGGAGGAGCCCAGCACAGAGTAGGTGTGTTGTGTGACTATTTTAATGTAAGAAGAAAGAGCAATTAAAGGTTGTATGTTGTTGTTTTTTTTATGCAAATATGGTATTTGGAAACTAGCATATGTGTGGTACAAAAATGGTTATTACTTACTGGTGACAAGGCCGACATTTTTTTTTTTTTAGAACTCTTCAAATCCAGGTGAATACGCTTGATAAAAGTTGTCCCGTAGCTGTAAACAAAGGCTCATGCAGCCAGCTGACGATGTGCTCGTCCCTGTATTTGGTGTTCACTCTGGAGGAGCAGGAAGGAGGGTGGTACTGCACATGCGCAGTGAGGGAGAAGTGACGGAGTTTTTCAAAATTGCCCAAAAATCCTCCACACAACCTTTAATTAATTACTAGCACCACACACAAAAAACCCAAATATAACTATAGCAATCCTTAGTATATTTCAGTTTAATGTAGCACTCTTTTTACTGTTGCCTGAAAAAAAGAAATCATTACTACACTTTTGTTTTTGCTCCCATTTTTCATGAGCTGAACTCAAAGATATCACACTTTTTCCATATAAGGCCCATATCTCACAAATACATACATTTAAAATATTCATTTTATTAATCCATTACAACTCACCGCTGTGGCATATCAAGATGTTGATTAGACAGCATGAATATTACATATGTGTGCCTTAGACTCAAAGGTCTCTCTGAAATATTGGGTTTTGCTTAAGTGAGGGGGTCAGAAAACCAGTGAGTATCTGGTGTGACCGTCAAAATGGCCGCAGAAGTTGCTGAATATTGGCAGGAACTGGAACACGCTGTCGAATACACCGATCCAGGACATTCCAAACATGATGTGATGTTTTCTGCTTCCAAGAATTGTTTACAGATCCTTGCAACATGGGACTGTGCATCATTTTATTTGTTCAGTGTAATTCTTTAGCAAAAGAAAAACTACATTCAGATTTATTCTTTTTGGCAGCCAAGATAATGTTTTTTATACATGTTTTATAAATCCTTTAGTATAAATATGCTGCATTCGTTTGAGCTGTATTATGATTTTTTTCAAATCCATATTTTTTCCGGGGAAATTACAACTACATCTACACTCTACGTCTACAATCAAGAATATTGTAAGTTGATTTGTCTTGATATATGCGCAAACAAAGATGAAAGAAAGATGAGATGATGTTTTTCAATAACACTGTCAAAATGAGTAAAAATCCAATTCCCATCTCTTGCAGCCAACCTCTATACTGTATATATGTATAATAAAAACCCAATAGAGATGTAGAATATTCAGTGGAAAGATCTGCACATATGACCTTATTGCTTCTGTTCATGCAGGGGGAGGCAGCAACGCAAATTTGTGCCCTTGAAAGAAATGAACTAGAATATAGGTTAGAGGAGGGTCTTGACATGTTTTCAGCAGCAGAACCCATTTCTTATATTGTATCGCCAGCAGAAGAATGGAAATGAAACTGGGTGCTGTTTACACTCCAGTATTTGTAACAGACCAAGCCAACACACACTATAGAATTGCATCAAATCAATAAGGAATATGCAAATTGTCACATTCTTGAATTCTTGGAGTAGTTTGTATGTGTAATGAAAAGAAAACGGTAGCAGTGAATGATAATTGTATTGTGAGATAGCAGCAACTACCATCTAATGATCCAAACGTGTTCATTTTGTTTTTTACTGAGCATCGGTGACCAGTGTCAACAGTTTTGAAGAGAACAGCAAGCCACCAGTTTGTTGAAAAGCGACTCCAGACCCACACAAATAGTTAAACGTGTTATGAAATGTGCATGTTTTTAGCAGCGTATCAAACATCGATAACGACTTCAAACATTAACAGCTTGTATTTCGGTCACTATTAGATCTATTGTAGTAAAAAACAAAGTGAAAAACATCTAAAAATTTCTAAATTTACGTCTCAGGAGCACGGCCAAAAAACTGCAACCTATAAAGTCGCTATAAAGAAGCGGACTTGGCAACTGTCAGTGACACTTCGGAGAATGAGCTGGAATCTAAAACGTGCCAAGAAGAAGTTAAACATCTTCTTTTTCCATTGTTTTAGATAAACGCTCAGTAAAATACAACCTAATGACATGGAATTCTGGAGAGGAAGATGGACTAAAATGCAGGATTACGCCAACGTGACGTGACGAGAAGATAAAAAAAAACAAATAAAAAGGCCAAGAATGTTTTTGATGAGAAGTAATAGTATTACTTTGCTGAAAAAAAAAGATCCTTCATAGTAGATAGTAACGTGTAAAGCCATTGGACATTACCAGCAAAGTAACTTCTTCACGCAAGTAACATCGTGTACCTTTATTATCTGCAGCTGTAATTGGAAGCTTGTGTAATTTTGTTATTTCACTTTTAACTTGACAAAATTAGCCAAAACAACAATTCTCCCTCCTTTCTCTGAAACCTTGAGCGACTATAGCTTTGTGGTGCTCATTAGAAGTGAAGGGAGCCCCAGCGCTGTGTCGTTGGGCTTTCGAGAGCAGCCAGGAGGAAGATCATTTGTTCCAGTCAGACGGAGCTCAGATCTCAAGGCCAGACCACAGGAGGTGAGGAGCAGACCTGTGAGCCTCATTTTAATGGACACGATCAAATACACTGAGGATGGAGCAAGATGAAGCTAAAGCAAAAATGTCTTTCAAACAAATCGCGATACGATGTTTATAAATTCCTTGTTGTTAAACATTTGCATTGTAGTTGAGTTTGATGTCTACATCTTTTAAATCACACTTTTAATTACAAATGTGTGGTGCAGAACAAAACAATTATCAAGATTTCACTTTGTTACCTGTGACGGAGCAGCCTAACTGCCGTTTCCTGACGGCGTGCTCTCTTGCCCGAGGTGCCGCGCCAGGAGCGCGCGGGAAGCGCTCCGATGTTCCGCGGAGCCGGCTCCATCCGATCCACAATCCTCACTCCCCACAAACAGTTTCCCAGCTCTGATGCCCCTGTAGAGCATTCGGGGGTGCACACTCGGCGCCTACAGTCACACTCACCTGCTCCAGTGTTCGATCCGCCCTCCGGTTCCGTCGGCCAAACCGGAGCACTTCCTGGTCCTGCCTTAAATCCAGCAGAGTGGCACACTTGTCGGCACCACGGGTTACAGGACTAAACCATTTTAAGTTACTTCTATATTGTTGTTGTTTTTGGACTTTTCTGGGGGTGAAAAGTTAAACAAAGTTTGAGTCATTATGTCCACTCTCCCACACAGCTCCTTCCTGGTTCCTGTCTGACATTCAAATAATTACAGTTATACTGTCATTCTACCGTCCTCTATTTAAGCATACAAAGAAATGTTCTTCCTTGAAAACATTATATCCGTTTATCATGCCATTGTGTCATTTGAATGTTCTTGGAAAGTGTGAATAATAGATGTTCGTCTGTATTACAAGGCCTATGCAAAAAGCTCCTTTATCCACCACTTGACAAAGATATGTGGTGCTACCTTGATTAAACATCAAAACTTTTACACCTCCCCAACATGGCATTCAAAAATGCCTTGGGCTTTTATAGACTCCCCAAAAACAGTTTCCTTTTGGGAAAAAACACCCAAAGTACCTTTGAAGGTTTTGCTCGTTCACAGAAACATGTGTTATGCTTACTGTGCTTTTTGAAGTTGAAAATTGCTTCAGATCAAATAGGGAAATAGGATGGGGACAGGAAGAGTCATGCATGATGCTTTGACTTTCCAAACTTACATTTTTGCAACATAAAAAAGCATAAACGCCACATTTTATTTATTATATTTGTCAATTTGTCTTTGTCATTTCAGTTCAATTTAAATTTCACGTAAGATCGACAAAAATATGTTGACTTTCTCAACAGCTGACCCAGTTCTCCAGTTTTTTTATACTTTTTATGTATTTTTCACTCTTATCTTGCCTTGTGTTGTTATTCTTATACAATAGCTTTTCTGCATTTTGTTTAGCTTTATTTTAGCCAGAAAGGTCCCATTAAGATACACTATTTGTGCGCAATTGAAGTTGAACTACTGTGACCCATTTTTCTTACAGATCAATACAGTTTCTATCTGCTGCTTCAACTTCATGTTTCTAAGACAACCTAACCTTTATAAAAGTTATTTAATCTTTGGATCCACTGTGAGAAATGTATTTACAAAGCCACAGAATAGGTTGTTTCAGCAAAGACAAGCAAATCCACTTCCTCTGCTTAGAAGTCCCCTCGACTGCTCCCTTTCTATCACTCACAGTTAGCCTCTGCTCTCTTTCTTCTACCTAGACACAACTGTGTAAAGATTTGTGCCCTGTCACTTGAACAAAACATACAAAAGCTCCACAACCAGCCGAGCCCCTGTGTCCGAAGGCTCCATACAAACGAGTATTACAGAAAGCGCTCTGTAATCTTTGATCTGGCTTTTTCTACTCCTTTTGTTGTTGTTGTGTACAATCTTTGACCATGGCATGACAAGAGCTTTCACAAGGGCTGTATAGTCTCAACTGCACTTGTCAAGTCTGATTTGTCTGACCTCCACTGAGCAGTGAAGGAGGGAAGAAAGGGCAAAAGCTCTTACAGCAGCGCTTCTCAAATGTGGGCAATGGTGGTACGAAGACTTTTTTGTGAGGAAATTACAGCGGCAAAATGTTACAATTATTTATGTGCTTAAAGGTGCACTGTGTTTACATGGGAAAACACACAAAGTGTCTGGAAGTCTGATGAAGCAGCTAAGATTTCAGACTCATCTCTGTGCAGGTCAAGTACAAGTCTCTAATGAAGACTGAAAATTATACTAGCTCAAATTTCTCATTAAGAAACATCAAAAATCAAATTATGTAAATGTTGAGCCTGAATATGTATAACAGTGATTAGGTCCATTATCTTATTATTTAGCCACAAAAATAGTGCATATCAACAGTGTTTGTTTTTTTTTCCTTGCACCTATCTCGTCAAGTGCTACAGGAATATACATTTTACCTTCCACTCAGAGATTACTTTAAATGGTATATGTCATCTTTAATAAACTAAATATTGTATGCTATTTGAACATAAATATTTAAATGCTCAGAAAATGCTGTTGGATCAACATGAAAGAAATAGTTCAAAAAACTAGGACATTAACTTAAAATTAACCTTTTGTTTTTGTAGCTTGGCTTGGTTCATTCAAAGTCTTGCAAGACAGGGAGCAGCATCCCAGTGTCTGGTGAAAAAGCACCATGTCCTGGTTAACCAAACAGCTACGAGCAAAGGAATTTCATCATTACATCCAAATGTCATGAAAATGTTGTGCAGATATGCAGAAACCAACTCTGAAGTCACATCACACAGGATTCAACTACACAAGAGTATTTCTGATCCAAAATCTATGCGGAAACTTGTGGAGAACATAATGTGAAAATAAAGATGGTTCAAGTTGAAAGTCTGCTGTGATACAAACTGCAGGCAGCACAATTTGTAATTATGACACATTGCGTTAAGCAGCAACTGCAGCTCCAAAGGAGCTCATATTTTCTTTTGTAAGATTTTCTGAATTTGTACATTGTCCCGACAAATAAAAACTAAACTAAACCAAACTACATTCTTGCAATCATTGTTTGCTAATATTTAAAAGTAAGTTGTAAGTAAGTAAGTTGCTCTGATTGCTCCTCTAAAATGTATCACAATGTAAACACAGATCAATTGTGGGGGTCGTGATTCAAATCTTTCAAATCTCAAAAACCCATCTGGAGTACTGTGATCGTAGTTGTAGCACATGGAACATGCCACACTCCATTCACGCTGGAACAACTGCACTGCACTGACAACTTTTGGATTCTTTTTGCCAGGCAAAAAGTTTACAAAAAATTAGACACATACTCACTCATTTTAGATAAACAATGGCACAAATTATGGCTCTTCCATCATAAACTAGAAAGTGTTGTTTTGGTTTATCCCGTTGAAAGGGAAAGTAAAAAACGAAAAGAGCTTTGACGTGTTTAAATGCACTGTGGAGAACAAATGACGTGTTTAAATGCACTGTGGAGAACAAATGACTGGTGAACTAGGCATTTAGCATGTCTAAAAATCACTCAAAGTAAATGTGTTACATATTTGCAAAAGGGTCTATGTTATGCCATGTTTAGCTTTCTTATTAGCAATTAGGCCTTTAGGGACAAACATTTAATGCTAAATTCCTAGATGGCCTAAATGCAGGGCCAGTTCTAAGCATTTGATGACCCTAAACAAGATTTTGGCTGTGGCCCACACTGTTTAAAAACCAGAGGCGAACAAGGAAAAAAGTGACTCTAAAAGTGATCTCTAGAGAAACAGGCCATTTATTCATCAGCATTTAAATGTTTATATTTAAAATGGTAATAAATCATATGTAAAGGGAGACCTGGGGGTCCTCCTCCAAGAAACTTTGACCAAATCACATTGTCATTTCCAGTATTTTTGCTGCATTTTATTTGTAACGTTTTATACTTGTTCATGTATGCATTCTGACATGACATTTCATCTTGGGTTAATGTTGGGCATGAGTTTTAAGATGCCTTGATCGAGTTTATGTGCCTCGCCTGTGAAGCAGCAGAGAACCACTGCAAACTCTTCTGTCGGTGCATATGAAATTGTTTTACGCTTTAAGGTAGTGTGGCTTGTATCAATCGCCGAGGCAGATTCTCTCTCTCACTCTGGTCCGGACACAGCCCACTGGAGCATGTGGCCCCCTATGGTTGTGGCCATAAACAAGTGCTCAGTTTGTTTATCTCACGGGTCGCTCCTGCCTAAACATGTCTTAGCCTATCATTCTCACTTAATCAACTTGACCTGACCATTTGACCGATTCTTTGGCGAAACGAGACAAGTATTGAATCAAGAGTGTTACTTGTGCATGTAAACGTGTAAGCTTGAAGCAGAGATATATAAAACTTGATTTTCCTTCTATTCTTTCCCAGGGCTCAGCATCCCCATTACGCCTGTCATGTATCTTGATTGCGCTCTGCATATTGAGGCGAACATAGACAACAGGTCAGCACTCACAATGCTATTTGATCCATCCGTCTTGTTGTGGCCTGACATTTTTCTGCATAAAAAGGTGAATATGAGCATCTATAGGAGGCAGGAGTCTGTGGAAATGCTCAGCAGCAATCAATCATGCAGGCTATTAGGAGAGGCGGCAAGCCACAACCACAAACTGTCAGCCCCTATAAACGCTATCAACATGTCTCATACAAGATAAACAACTGAACGGAGACAGAGGCGAGACAGGAGGAGGCAGGAGGCAAAGTGCTCGATGGACAAGATAGATGCCAACTAATGCACATGATCACTCAAGTTTACAGTAACCCTCATGCTTTTTTGGTTGTTTTTTTACAGTAGTGTTTGGCATACGTTATGAAAGTGAGTGTCACAACAGAGATTTGGGTTTAAATCAACCTGTTCTGCGTTACCAACTAATTCCACTTGATTAGTTATTTCTTTGTGGCACAAGCTCTTAACTTTAAATGTCCTTCTGGCCGGACGTTTCCCAGCAGCACTACTCTTGAAAGCTTAAGTTCTCGTATTTCTTTGCCAAACCAACCATTTTGAGATAAATCAAGAGGTCTATATAAAGCAACAACACAATTTAAACATTTAACATTTAAAAGTATAGCTTGGCTTTTTATAGACCCTTCCAGTGTTCGTGAACAAAATGTTGCATTCTATTAGCCTGGTTTAGAGAGAGCACTAGCCTCCAAATATTGCAAACTATGAACAACCAGGGATGTTTTGCCAACTGACAACACATGTCGCACTGTCTTATTGTTTCAGAGAAATTATCATACATTAAATTAAATTGTAACAAAAATGTCATAAATCTAACATTTTGACCGGAACATTTTTGTTTTGTTTCACCAAGCGCCAAAAATCTTACAGTAATAAGTGAACTTTATGAACTAGAAGTTGAAGTTAGACACTATGTTGTCTACAAATGATAAAATTACAGTTTTTCTTTTGCTGCGCTGTTAAAATGAATCAATAGAATGACAACAGGCTGCGTGCGCATCCTGGTACTTGGAAGGCCTATTAGTATTCTACTTAGGCTTTCTTCTTAATAACAAGTCCAGAAACATCATCGTTAGAGATAATTATTGCTGCCAACTTTGAAACGAGAATTGTCAAGGCACAAGCAAAACTAAATATACTGGGTTCCAGTCCAGTACTTCACAGCTGCAGCTTTAGTCCTTCCTAAAAAATCCAACAGGAATACAAATCTGGTTTTCCTTGTGCTTAATATGTTAACAGTCATGAGTAAATATGACTGCAGAGGAAAAGACTAGAGTGTCTGCTTTTTTATTCCAAAGGGTCTAAAGCAACTTCAGTGTTAAATTGGAGTGGTTATAGTCAGATTTTTTTTGCAACAGTAAAGGGTACAAAAGAGTTCAAATCAGAAGTTATATTTTCACACATTGACTCAAAACTTAAAGTTGCCAAAATGTGCAAATCAAGAACTATCAATGATATATATATTTAGCAAATTAAAGAGGGATGCCGGCTAGTCATATTTCTATGTATTTTATGTCCCCAATATCATTTGTGTGGAAGTGTTCAAAGTAAAGAGATACACATATTACTATCCTCTTTCAGCATGAGGTAAATTGATGGTTTCCCTTCGTTGTCAAAGACTGTCACAAGTCACAGAAAATACGCTGAATTGTGGGTCAAATGCAAACAAACTATCATTATCACATTTTGGTGCACTATAATTTCAACTGCAGAAAACATATGCACCTTCAAGCGAAATACTAGGTGCTAATTTGGCATCCGTTTTGAGTTTTACAGCTGGCTTTGCATATGATTGCTAAACAAAGCCGTAATGAAAAACAATAACTCATTTACCCCTAACATCATATTTTCACCGGTAACAGACTCTGCTCTTGTAGGTAGCTCATCCATATGGCTAATCCCAACTCAATTTACCTGCTAGCTTTCATGTTTTCTCCCATTGTTTAAATGCTTTAGGTGCAGATGGCGTATGGATTTTAGTTTGAGACATATGAAACATAATCATATTCTTCTAGTTCGGGAGAACTTGCGGACCACATTAAAGTTTTCTCGTTGACTTTTTGTGAACCGAAAGCACTCATAAAAATACACTCTTAAAGGTCATTGCCTGAGAAGTTATTTCATTAAGTAACAACTAAAAAGAAGAAAATGCTATAAAGAAATACTAATGTGAAACTGTTAAAAAGAAATAAAGGGAAAAAAAACGTATTTTAATTTCTAAGTATATAACTTCCCTTTGATAGTGGATTTAATATGCTGTGTGGCCAGTAGTACTTATGCCTTTTACAATCATTTGGAAACCTGAGCAGATTTCCGCCTCTAATGGGCTACAGCCTGGTTGGCAGACGGAGTCAGTCATAAAAGAGGAGGCGTCAAAGGTGAAGGGTCAGGTCGCGGCGTTTAAGCACTTTTAGCTAATAGAGTTGAAAGTGGAGATGAGTCAACCCACATCACTGTAATGTCTAGATAAGTGGTGATTAACTGGACATTTGGACAGATGTGAAAAATGTCAGTGTTTTGGATTTAGCAGAATGAAAATAACACTGGAAGAGTGTGAAGCAAGAATGAACTAAGGAGAAGCAGCAAAAATCATGTTAGAGGTGCAATGCGTAACTTTTCTGGTGGAGGAGGTACCACCTGCTTGTCTTTAAGAATATATTACAGCAGGTTACAGGTCAGTTCTGTGGAGAGGCAACCATGTTCACGACAGGACTCCATGTATTTATTTATTTTAAGCAATCATCAAATCAATCTGTGTGTCAGTCATGCATGTGTTAAGTCAATAGACAACTCTGGAGTGAATGTGAGCGTGAATGGTTGTCTGTCTATAGCCATGTCTCTGTGTTGGCCCTGCAACCGCCTAAGCCCCAAAGCCACTGGGATAGGCAACCACGAGCGGGAACAAGCGGTAGAAAATGTATGAAAAAAAATCTATGCATGTAGAATACAATTCAAAAGCTTTTGAAAGTTTAGTCCTGACTCTGGCACCAGCAGAAGTCCATTCCCTGAAGTGCATGTTTAGTCCTGTCTCTGGCAGATGGAGTCCTCTGAGGTTCCCAAAGCCATGATGGTTCATATGGCACATACATGTCACAGATGTACTTTGATGCTGGGCCATGGAGAGACAAAAGCAAAGCTGCTTTAAAAATCCTGGGATTGAATAAGCGCAAGTCAGATAAATTTAAAGTGCCTCTGACAGGCAAATTCCACATCATGCGTCTCCGCTCCGCTCCGCTGCGCCACGCACTGCGCAGAACTTACGCAGCCATCGAAATGAATGAAGCCCGTTCCACATCCCGCGTAAGCGCTGCGCAGGTCTGCGTCTCAGCTCCGCCACTCCGCCGCTCTCCGATAGAATTGCGGATGAAGTCTATTTTCTTCTGCGCCCGAGTCCGACCGAATCAAGCCCCGCAGTTTAGATCACACCAAACAGGAAAGAGAACACGAACTACATCTGGGTTTCCAAAACAAAAACTTTTAACTCAGACCTAATGACGTGCATTAAACTTTTTGTTACCCTGAAGGCAAATGTTTACAATCAATACCACCCGAAAAATTTAAATGGTTGTAAATCTCTTAAGTACAGTTTTGGGCTGTCATTTTATTAATGCTCTATTCATGCGCCGTGTTGACACGGTAAAAAAAGCGATTGCAGTTGCACTGACGACGAACTTTCAGTGAATCTGCATTTGTTATTATTCCGCCACATTTTGACCACTTTCTTATCGTTCTCGCGGATCCCGCGCATGCTCACTTCCAGCTTCTCGGGACTTCGCAGCCCTTCGCTGCGGAGACGAGCGGAGACAAATTGTGTCCAGTAGGCGAGGGTCTGCGCACAAAATCGGAGGCGGTCTGCGGCGCAGCGCAGCGGAGCGGAGTCGCATGATGTGGAATTTACGTGTGACAAGTTGGACTACACGTTTAACTAAAATGCTGTTAAGATAAATATATTTTACAATCTGCTAAAATCTTTACAAATTTTATTCCAGTTTAGCAAATTTTTAATTTTACTCCCTGGTTGTAAATGATGACATCACACTAGGAAATTATCAAGAAACCATCCTGTACAGTGCACCAAAACTCCTCTAATGTCACAGATGTTTTCATTTGACAAGGAAAAACACATGTGAACACCTTGTTTACAGGGTCCAAAAAGTAATTTATTTTGTGTAAATTATGCGTCAGGCAAAATTTTGCCTGACAAAGGCCTAGTTGCCGAAACATTGCTGCTCACCTGTAAATAAAACTACACCTTTTTGCAAGTAGCCAGTGTGCAGGAGTCTCCTTTTGAACACTGAATAAAGTCAAAATTAGAAAATGTCATTGACACTTTAAAGTTATATTGGGCAATATACGATGCAATAACATTCTCCTGGAGACAATCAGTAGCAAACCATCCACCAGAAAGTTATATAGTACACAACAAAAAGGTCCTGGGTTCAATGACTGGACCAGAGTGGGAGTTTATGTCTGGCGTTTGCATGTTCTCCCTGTGTCTGTGTAGATTTCCTCTGTGGGTTTTTTGCATCCTTGTCAGATTGGTCATTTTGTTCATTATATTGACAAAGAAGGAACCTTATTTTAATGTACATATATAGAAAAAGAGTTAATTTATCTGTGGATCTAAGGATTAGCTGGTGATGCTTGGGGGATTGGAAGGCTAAAAGATGTAGCTAACATCAAAGTGGGTTGGTGAAGTTAAACCAACAACTTAATTCCTTATAGGCAGCAAAACTCTTCAAGTATAATTATTCTCACTTTGAATATTGGACCACTCTTCAAACAGGGACATGCCAGGTCAGGCCGATGGCACAAATCTCACAGTAACCACACACTAAATATTAAAAGGAGCTCGCCTCAATCCATTTCTTAGCGTCTGATGGGTTGCAAAGCATAACTTATGTTCTGTGTAGATTCGTTCCCGGCGGCAATCCACATTCAGCTTGCCTCACACGACACGGCTGGATGCAGATCGAGTGTGAGACGGTTAGAGATTGAAAAATATCTATTTCACTTAGATCTAAAAATAACCCAAGCCTGAACTCAACAGTGTGTATACGACCACATGCAATACAAGAGCCCGGAGCGAGGAACACAGTGATTCAATGTCGGGACCTGACTGACTTCAATTCAGTTTGTGCAGAAAATAGTGTCTTCTTTAAGAGTCGTCTCCACAGCAGAGGCTCGTGTTTACTTTGAAATGAAAAGCAGTTTGCACACATTTTAAAGGCGATCACAAAAGTGACTCAGAACTTTTCAAATCAAGGACGGGAAATGTTTGGCTTTTAGGCCGCTTGAATGGTCTGAAAGGAAGCTACTGTTGAGATCCATTTTGTCTGAAATCGATAAGGGCTGTATCTGTGGTGATGAATAAGGTTTGAATTGGGAATTAAACCTGGTCAAATTCATCTAGCACTAAACTTACAGGAGAATTTCCAAATTTCTCTGAGAGTGAATTTTGTATATTGCTATAACAATTCTGGAATTAGCGGTAAAGGAATGTGTATGTTGAGAGTTGACCCACCATCCAAAGAGGGAGTGGTTAAAACTTTGTATATACATGGATGATGTTTTGCGGTTTGTTCATCATGCGTCTTGTCTGTTCCTGTCAAAAAGGTCATCAGGCTTAAAATATGGTTGACTGAGCAAGTAAAAAGTTTATGAAAATGATCATCACAAATTAATTAGAACATAACGGGAAAACAAGTCAAAAGCAGAATTAAACCAGAAGCATGATGCCTTTTTTCCTTGTGAAATGACTGAAGAGTATAGTAGTCAAGTTTACTAATAATACAAGTCATTTTTCTTTACATTAAATAATGTTGTTAAAATGTCTTCTTCTTTCACTCCCTGAGTTTATATTAACACCTCAACAATTCTTAATGACATAAAGATAAATAAATAATGAGTCATTTGCAAAAATATAAGTATAATTTGAGAAAAAAAAAAAAAAGCTTACAGAGTGACTTCAGGTGTGATATTTATATTGCCCACACCTGTTACTTGCCCCAGGTGGATTTAAACGTGCATCACATGCTTAAATTAAGTTATTAATTTTGTCCAGAACATTTTTGGAGTTTTGTGTGTGTGTGTGTGTGTCACAAAAAATAAACTTGTGTAAAGGAAAACATGTGGAATTCCAATTCTTTTTGTGGGGAAATACTTACTTGTAATTCCAATATTATGATATATCAGTAAGAAAAAACACAACTTTGTGACAAATGTCTAAAATTGAGACATCTTCACATTTTTATGTTTGTGGTCAAAATTTACCTTCACCCTATGTAGTTAATGGTTCACTAATAACATCTGGTGGGGGTTCCTCTACCTGTGTCTGTATGGAGTTGTTATTGATTTTAATAGTATGTCCACGGTTTGCCTTTAAACGTATGTATATATAATTTAAAATAAAATTGAGAAACATGTATTCTTACTGTGAGTGACTTGAGACTAGATAGATAGATATGTTAAATGCCATATGGAACATTCTTAGCAGAGTAATGACGTGTACAGTGCACCTTTAAACCCCACTGCACTCTCCCCCTGCTCCTCTCCTTTCTATTGTGTTTTAAATCAGATAACTCCGCACACATATGACGACATGGAGTTTTGATAGCAAATTAAAGCATTGATCTGCAGCTCCACAGGCAATTATCACAGTCTAACCAGCGTGCATATCAAGTAGGCAGCCGGAGGAGAGAGCGCCAGCAACCCAACTCATGTCCATAATATTCACTTCACTGCTGCCTGTTTTTATGTCCGTTGCTCTGGAGGCTCTGCTGGGGAATTTTCAGATTAGTATTGTATTTGATTTCCCTCACTGATCAGAGCAAACCAATTTCTGACCCTTCACATTGGTATGATAAAAACCTGCTGTATAATGGATTAGTTCCTCTCCCAGTCAGCAGCACCTACAAAATTACTAAAAAAGCTCCTAGCACTTTTGTGTAGCTCAAACCTCATATCGACTTATGTATTATCTAAAGCAGACATGTAGGAACATAATTAATGGAGAAATTGATGAATAATGTCAGTAATCTGGTTGTGGTCTTTAGTTGTTCACTGAAAAGAATCCAATCTTGTTGATTTTACAGTCTAGTCAGATGTGCATTTAATTACAATATGCATGGTGTAGAGTTCCTTGTGTTGTGTAATGTTGTTTACAGAAGATAAAAGCAAACCTAGATAAGAATAAACTGTATAAAAGTATTATGTTATTATTATGTTTTTTCTTTTCTTTTTTTAAACCTAAGACAGTTTTAACACAACAAAGTATTGCAATTTCATTTGTGTCATTATTTCATTAAGTTATTATGTTGTTTTTCCTTTCTATTTATTAGAATAAATGGAATCAACCCAAGTTTTGAAACAAGAAGCATGAGGCTGAAGTACTAAATTCAGTTCAAGCATTTATTTTGTTCTGTAAAGCACTTTGAATTACACTGTGTTATGACCCAGACGGACTGAACACATTAAAGAGGACACAGGAGTACAAAGTCAAAAGGGTTACAAAATATACATATTTTATTTTAAGTTAATTTGAATTTACTTTAAAAATGTCAAAAACCCCCTCCCGTGCCCAAAACAAAGCACAACAGAAAGGTGGACCTGGTGAGCCGGCCAAACAGAGCAAAAAGATGGGGCACCGGGCCAACCCCCGTACAGGGCCATAGAAGCCGGTAACGACAACACCAACTGAAATGCAAAAATATTCCCAAACTGAACAAACAAAGGTGAATGGGACCACCGATCCCACCAGGTCAAGACAAAAAGCTAACTGCTGCTAGCAGCCAGCGTGGTGCGGCCAGAGCGTGCAAGGCCACGAGCGCGTGCCTCAGGTGCAGCGGGTGAGGTGGTGCGCAGATCAAGGTAAAAAAAAGAGTTTGACTGGCACAACGGATAAATAATATAGTTTTTGAGCGTCCAAAAGAGCGCTACATAAGTTTGATTAATTAGGCCCGAGCGCCACAAGCTGGCGAGAGGCCTATTAGTTTCGCAGTGCCGTGCGAAGCACGGCTGCGAAAGTGCGCACGAAGTGCGCACTTTTTAAAATATTATTATCATTAGCGGATCAATGGCCTGTGTGTGTGTGTGTGTGTGTGTGTGTGTGTGTGTGTGTGTGTGTGTGTGTGTGTGTGTGTGTGTGTGTGTGTGTGTGTGTGTGTGTGTGTGTGTGTGTGTGTGTGTGTGTCTGTGTGTCTGTGTGTCTGTGTGTCTGTGTGCGTGTATATAACTGCATACATGAGAGCTATTGGATCCATGTTGAAGGTTCACTTTTCTAGAGCAGGCCTGCCGCCTGCTTGTCTTCATCGATATACACTGCTCAAAAAAATAAAACGAACACTTGAACAACACCTCCAAAAACTAAATGAACGAAATAATTCGGTCCAAATTCTTGATTGATCAAATAAAGGAATGTACTGAGAACAAAATAAAATAATGGAAATCAAAATTCTCATCCCTTGGAGGTCTGAATTCAAAAACATGCTCAAAATCAAAGTGTAAAATCTGTTCACAGATGGATCCAACTTCTGTGAAAATTCCTCCAGACGAGTCTCAATGAGCCTCAGTAGTGTGTGTGGCCTCCACGTGCCTATATACACTCGCTACAACGCCTGGGCATGCTCCTGGTCAGACGATGGATGCTCTTCTGAATCAGAGCATCAGACAGCTCCTGATGTCCCAGATGTGCTCACTTGGTTTCAGGTCTGGGGAACGACAGGGCCAGTCCATAACATCATCAAATGCCAATCAGATTGCACGGTGTTGGGCTGTGAGCACAGGCCCCACCTGTGGATGTCGGGACCTCAGACCACCTTCATGGAGTTGGTTTCTGACTGTTTGGGCAGACACATGCATATTATGAGCCTGCTGGAGGTCATTTTGTAGGGCTCAGGAAGCCTTGCGACCCAAGGACACTGCACAGGACGACAGTGAGTTATGTGGTGTAGGATTGTCTGTAAGGTAAGGTCAGGTAAGTTTTGAGTCTGGATTTGAAGAATGGAAGGGGAGTCTACGTTGTGCAGTTCAGAAAGGAGAGAGTTCCACAGCTGAGCAAGCGAGAAGGAATGGAGATGTGGAGGAGGTCAGAGAAATCAAATGTACTGTGGAGCAAAGTTATGGATAGATGTGAAAGTGGTGAGGAGAATTTTTGAAGTTGGGAATTGATGGTAGGAGGGTGTCTTGGTGACGATGGAGGCCACAGAGTTTTGGAGAAGTCGGCGTTTCTGGAGGGATTCGTTCTGGAGAGAGTTGTAATAGTCGATCCGGGAGTTGACAAGATTACAGCCAAATATAGATGTGGCGTGAGGAGTGAGAGAAGGGTAGAGACGAGAGATGTTTTGGAGGTGAGAATAAGCAAAACGTGTGATGTTATTGATGCCCCACTTACAGGCAAAGCAATAACATATCCATGGAGACAAGCAGGTGCAGACCATCCAAAAGTTAGTTTGCTCATTTTATCCAAACATTTCTTTGGAACGGAGAGAGTTGCTCAAAACATCACCCACATATAAGAATCTCACAATATCAAAACACCAGATGACGCCAGCAGTCACAGTGAAAGTTACAAAAAGTCCATAAACACATATCATCTCCTCCTTTGTTTGATCTCTGATTTGGCATTTGACTCTTTCACAGATAAATAGGCCCTATTGTGCCTGATCGCACAGAAAGTCCTGAATTTCACTCCTGTGTGCATTAATGTCTACTCATAGTCTAAAATGTGCTGTGAGGATAAGCGATTCCCTTATACTGAACCTTTAATTTGCCAGCTTTGCAACAGACCAGCCATTGACTTATAAGTTCACACTTCATTCCCAAAGATGCATAAAAAGAAACCTGTATTTTACTAATTGCATATGCGACAAAATTAATATATTTATCTTGTAATAGCTCCAACTCTTATCGTCCTATAATTTTCCCACTAAACATTTGAGGTCATCCTGAGTTACACCAGCTAAGATTCACTTTCAAATACTCCAAGCCAATTAATATTCCTTTGCTGAGTTGTGGTTTAGTTTTTGTCGTATCACGTGGAGAGCTTTGGCTGCCACATCCCTGCTCTTACAAGTCGGATAATTACCTAATCACATGCTGCAGACGAGATGCACTTGTGTTTGTGGGCAGGTGTTTCTCACATTGTGGGGACTAAAATCTGTAAGGGGACAAAAATCCGGTCCCCATGACGTAAATCCTTCTATATTAGATTAACAATATGGCTTAAAGTTAAAGATGTAAATTAAAACAGATTGCGATTAGGGTTTACGCCACGAGAAACTATGGTTATGCTTAGGGTCAGTTTCCAGGAAATGAATATTAGTCAATGGGATGTCCCTGAAAAGCATGAAAACCCAACGTGTGTGAGGCTTTGTGAGCACGTTTGGCCCGCTGCCACAAATTGAGTGGAGAAGTCCCGCAAAGAGCATCTGTCACTATGAGTTAGGGACACAGAAGCCTGCCCACCGAGAACAGACACCAGGCAAAGAGTGGGCTATCGATGCCAGGTAGAAGTACGGGTAAATGGACACAGAATTTTGAAAGTGATAAACAAAGAAGCAGAATTATTGGAAACAGAAGAAAACAACACAGACTTCCCTTTCGTCACAGGCAAGTGAATGCTTAGGTTTGTCCAAGATATATGGCTGTACCAGAACGTCAACAGGGTCAAATAATAGCCAAAAAACAGTGCTACTGCAAGACCAAAACAGTATTTATCAGGGAATGGAAATACATTTGTCGCTAGTTCTTTGCAAATAGTTTGAAAGAAATGTTCACCATCTACTAACAATCACATTACTCTGATTCGAAGACGATCTACAGCCGCCGTGATCGGGCTTTGTTTGTGTTGTGACTGAATTGCTGTGCAATGCTGCTGATTGGGTTTCAGTCAAAATCTAATCTAAATCTGTACTACTGGTTCAGGCCATGCCGTTTGCCTGAAAAATGATGAAATAAGTGTGAATTTTGTTAAAACGAGTAAGACAAAAAATATACTCCACTGAAAAGTTCAATACTACGTAGCTTTCATCATTGTTTTCATCATTGAAAGACAGATCAGCTAATGTATTGCTTTGTTTAGTTGTCTTGCTTCTTGATGTTATGTTGAGTGGTGCCTACAAAATTCTGATCTTAATCAAACCTTATTTGATCATTTCTTTGACAGACCTTCTGTTTTTACCTTCTTCAAAAGTGTCACATGATGTTGCTGTGATGCGTCTGTCCAGCTGCTTTAAACAAATTTTGGAGCAATCTTTCTACTTGGAGCAATAGGACGACAGCGCCACCTGCAGTCTGACTGTTCCCAGATGTGCTGGAGTTGGTAAGCCTCCACGTCCTGATTTACAGTTTACAGTCTGATGGCCGTGTTTCTGGATCTCGATGGCCTCCAAAAACAGAGGTCTGTTCATAAATACTATTAAATAAATATAGCAGAAGACATAAAGGACGCATATGCTACAGTGACTTTTTGGAGCTTTTAACCATGTCCTAACATTGTTCTGTCATCAAAAACACACCTGGAAATGCATTTAGCTCCATTCACACTAGTTTGATGAATCCTGGTTAGAAATTCCTCTCTCCAACCGTCAAAAACACTCCATTCTGAATTTCCCCAAAGTGTAACGTTTTCTCGATAAGTGACGTGGCTCAGAGAATATTCTACGCTGTTTTTAATCATCAACATACTCATTCTCAGCACTTCTGCCGTCCAATCACAATCATAACAACTGTGTGACTGTATCAACAAGACGGATCACAGCTAGCATTAGCAAGCAATGTGTATTTAAAATGATCTCTGCAGCCAGAAGCTTACTCTGTTACTCTGTTACTTTGGCCACTCCCAAGGCCCTGACAAAGTTATACTGTTTTTTTGTAAAATAAATAAATTAAAAAAAAAAATAATAATAATAATGATTTTTAATTATAAACCATGAGATTCCAACGTAAAGATACTCAAGAGCATGCATAGTATTTATCCTTTAATGAACCCGGCAGATTGTTAATTAAACCTACACACTCACTTAATTCAGTGTGTCTTGCTGTAATTTAGAACCAAAACTCAAAATTATTTTAAATATTTTTTTCTTTTCCTTTTCTCCTTGTTACATATCTGGTACGACCTTTTGTGAGTCCATATCCTACAAAGTGGGTGAACTTCTAACAACTACACAGTGCACTTGTAACCAGGACTAAACCAGGTCTAGGCCAAATTGACTTAAAAACTGTTAACAAATTCATATAACTGGCAATAGAACCAAAGTAGGACAAACCCAAACCTAAACAAGGAATGAGCAGGACAGGCAGAAACAAACCTAAATTATAATTCTGTGCACATGTGATCTTTTATGCCGCCAGAATTACAGTATATCATGAATTTCCCCAACCTTAATGAAGAACAGTTTGGCCGGTCAGTCATGCTCTTTGGACAGGAGGACACTGTAGCAGAGTGTTGCTAATGTTGCAATATCTGTTTTTTGTGATTCAACATGCAGCAGCCCATAAAGTTTATTAGGCCTTGGGCGATTACTGCCGGTGTAATTGGGTGCTGTCATATTGGCATGTTTAATGGGTTCTGTGCAGCTTTGACATTCACAAATTAACTTAAATCACTAGACTGGAGTGAAAGTACAAACAAACCTCAAAGGGACACAGCTGACCACTGCAGATCAAATGCTCGGATGCAGGCGGAATAGTGTCTTGTCTATTGAGTAACTGATGGACACACAGAACGTTATTTTATGTCATTACGTTTTTTTAGAGAGTGTGTTAAACAACTGAACTCAATTCATCTTTGTCCCCAAACCAGTCAAACAACTCTAGTCCCAGTCTATGCAGGGGAAAGAGCTGATTAGATACAGAGGTGAGAGCAGCCAAAAATGTACTCAAGTATGAGTAAGTCACTTTAAAATAATATTACTCAAGTAAGTGTGGTAGTAGGCCCTGCAGCCTATTGTGTGTGACCTGAACCTTTAAGAGGGAGGGTCCCTCACCTGCTCGAGCTCTTGGTCACCTCTGACGTCACCTGCCATCTAGGAGCAAGGTAGCAGCAGGAGCGCCGGATCATGCCCACATATTGCCTTAAAATCAGCTTAACATCGTTTTCGTTAGCCTAAAGCCTGGTGATTGTGCCCAGGTTGCGTGTTCCACTGGTGAGTATGACGCGCTCCCAATTCATTCAGCAGCTCATTCATTCAGTGAAGTGTCCAAACAAACATTTCTGTTTGTAGACCTCGGGTGCGTGCACGAGGGTCAACTCGGGACAAGTACCTCCAGCTCGTGTGTGTTGCGTTGAGCTCTATTAATTGCTCCAATAAGTTATTTTGTGCTTTTCATATAAATATTTTGGGGAATTTGGCACTGGCTTCCAGGGCATTTCCTCCATGCACGAGCACGCCTCCCGGCTCGTGCTGCACGCTTCAGTCATAAAAACGCTCCGCTAAGAAAGTTCGCTTCACTTAATCACTTACCTGTTTCATTTGACTTATTAATCCTGTGCTGTTTATAGTGTGGGGCGCCCAGACCAAGCACCCTTCCAGCGCTGGGTCCTCCTCTGTGCGTGTGGTGGATCTGTGTGATTTTGGCCCGTTGCCTCTGTCTCGCTGAGGGTTATTCTGACTATGCATTCTAAATTCCAAATTTTAACTTTTAGGTTACAATCACCCCCCCGTCCCATCCCCCTTCTTCACCTTCGCCTCTCCCTTTTTTGTCCTCTTTTCGTCTCACTATTGCGTCCTTGTGGCCTTTTTGCGCTCCAGTAAGAGAGCACTGACCTTAAAGGACACTTTATGCTTCGTTAAAGCTGCTGTGAGTTTTGAAGCTAATCATTTAAGCAGTACTTTGGATGCAATGAAAACACTGTCATTACTGAAATTCAGGTTCAGTTTTAGTGAGTGAGTGAGTGAGTGAAAGCTTTTGTTTTAAATTAGTATTTTATAGAAAAGTAATAGAGTAAAAATGTATTTGGGTAAACTGTAACTCTGAGGTTACATTAACTGAGAATTTACAGATTATTTTCATCTTTGACGGTAAATTCTGAAAGCATTCCATCATTTCGATGGGTTGAAGATCAAACTATTACCCTTAGTTTTACAAATAATATAGCAACATAACTGATTTTCAGCCTGTACTGCTGTTTTCTGGTATTGGGCTGAGACTGAATTAAAACCAAACGCGCCTGTGCCTCCACAGTCCCAGCACAGAGCAGCTTCACTTTTCTCTCTCCAGAATTCAGTCTTTCAGAGCCGGGGTGGTTCTGACACAATTATGTGCAACATGACGGGCAGAAGGTGCATTGAGATCATTAAAACATAAACAGGAGAAGTGTGGCTGGAAGCGGAACAGTGAGCGGGCGCGTTCATGTGTCTGTGTGCGCTGCAGTCAGACACATGAATGTAGATGTTTGACTATTGTCCTGTTTACTGCGTTATGTTACTTCACTGAGTTAATTCAAGATGAAGTACAGAGGAGTGAGGCAGCAGAGGAGATGGATGCATGCCCAGATGCCCTGCGTGTACCACCTGTCACACACATGCAGTCAAAATATAATGATGGATAAAAATGGCTCATGACGGATTTTTTTGGGACCCCGTCCGTCATAACGACAGACTGGAATTATCTCTAGCGTAACCTCTGCTCTAACTCAAGAGTGACTTTAAGACCCTTATTTCCAAAGGATCAACACAAAATGAGAAATTAAATCATCTGAAAGAGGGGTGCAAAAAACACAAATGTTCAAATCATTTCTTGTCAAAAGCAAACTTTTGTAGATTCACTGACAATTGGGAAGAATAACCATTTTTTTGTTTGTATTTTTGTGGTTGTTTCTTATCTTACACACTAGAATGTCCCTTGAACATCTCATATGTGATACTGGAGGTATTTGGACTCCTCAAAACTACTTCCCAGGTTTACATGCACTTTGAAAAATCAATTGCATGTAACGCAGTGATTGCTTCTCCATGGTGATAGGTAAGTTCAATGTCAAACTCTGGAACATTCCGGGTAAAGCAATAATATCTCTGTGTAACTGAGCACAATTCAACTGCTAATATCTAATTTGTGTCTAAACTTTCTCAGGCAAACTTGTTAATTCACAGATGCAATTTTTTTCGGATACAACAACTGACTAATACGGTTTTAAAAACTCCAATTAAAAGAAAAATCATTCTTGCTTGTTCCTTGATACCAGTTTCATCTTTGTTGGGCACAGTTATTAATTAGCTAAATTAAAACGTGGGCTTTAATAACAGCTGCAGGTTTGACTAAATTGAAAATAACAAAACACAACGCAATCTGTTTTCTCAGAAATTGCTCCAAAATTTTAAACTAAATCATCTGAGTTACTGAGCAAAAACAATTGGACTTTTCCTGAGCTTGGGGTCAGAAAAAATATCTGATATTCACTTATGCAAAAACATGTGGTCTTAGTTTGAATCAAGGAGTGAAAACAGGGATTATTGAATATATTGTATACTCTCAAAGTGTCCAAGATGGGAGGAGCAAGTATGACTTTTACTTTGACTTTACTCACAATAATACACTGAAAAGACGAAAGAGATAAATATTGTACAAAAAGTAATTTGGGCAATGTTTTTGTGTTTTTATTTTTTAATCAAGATGTTTTGTTTTGATTTCCATCCGAAAGTCATTTTCAATCTGATGATGGATTGAAAATGACTTTCAGGCAGAAGTTTAAGCATTTGGATGTTAAAAGCATTGTCCAGATGATTACGTTATAACTTTTTCTATGATGGATCCCTCCTGGACAAATGAGGGATTACACTGACTTGTTTCCCAGGAGATAAATAGATTAAAGGAGATCTGTTGTGCTTCTTTCTGCTATATAATTTTAACATGATACACTGTGGATTATTATGTCACATTTTGAACTTCTTAAATTGCAATACTGATCTAAAACGACATGTTTGAAAAATAAGTCAGCCTAATTCCATGTTTAATTTTGAAAAGTTATATGGTGATTTGTGCCAGCCCCTTAACGCCTCACCTTTGGAGAGCTGCACTTCACAAGCGAGCAAGCAGCACATGCGAGGATTTTTTTTTCATTTCTACCAAAATAGCTGCCAAATCCTGCATATGTGTCACAGTTTAAAAAAGAAAATTGCTGAATGAAGTAAGTAAATATCAGTGGGCGTAACACATGGGGAGCTGTGAAAACCTGGACTGACTGAGCAATGGCTTGACCACAGGAGAAGAAAGATTTAAAACTTCGATTTCCGGACCAGACCAACATCACACGATCTCTCTGGGTGGAGTCTGCATGTCCTCCCCATGTTACCGTGGGTTCTCTCCGGGTTCCTCCCACCATCCAAAGACATGAATGTGCAGGTTAATTGGTAACGATAAATTGCCTCGAGTGACTGAATGTGAGAGTGAATAGTTGTCCGTGTCTCTGTGTTAATCCTGCAACGAGTTGGCCACTGTCCAGGATGTACCCCGCCTAAGGCCCAAAGTCACTGGGATAGGCTCCAGTTATCCATGACCCCTAATGGGAACAATTGGTAGAATCACTTTAAAAATAGAACTTTGAGTGGTTTAATGACAAGGGTGACCAAACGTATTATAGTTAAAAGCTCCTAAAAGTAGATTTTGCATAATAGGTCTAACTTAAGTCACCTTGTCCATTAAATCATTTTGTGTCATTGGAATCCTTATATATGTGAATTTTTTATTTTTTTTTATTTTTTAGTCATTACTTTGCACATTACAAGTTTTGAGTTTATGATTATTTGTCTTTGTGAGCTCCTTCAGTTGTACCCAAGTTAGGTCAGCTCAGATTCACCTAAAAATTCACTAGCGAGGACCACGACCTCAGGATGAATGCGAAAATGTTTATTACAGCAACAAATAAAATGTGACGATTTAATGGAGAATTTGGGGCTTTGATGGGACCTTAGGCTCCCAGTCCTCGTATCCCCCCGTACCTGAAAGATAAGGGGAGGGGGGGAGGGGCACGAAGACATTGAACGACTAGGAGAGTAGCCCGGAGGCTTAAATAGGCCGGCTGCCGGAAGGGGCGTACTCGGGTGAGGTATGGTCCTGCTACCGAACCTAAGATAACAAACTTATCTTCAATTAAAGAAACTGAAGTCCAAACCCTAAGTCCAAATACTGACAAAAGAAAAGTTTGTCGTTATAAAAACACTTTCAAGTCTTCACCATTTTTAGCTTCACCACCTTCTGCATCCTCTCCTAATAACACAACACAACACCTTTGGTTATTCTTGTCTTGTTAAAACACTCACTGCTTTCTTATTGGCCTCTGCGTAGCGTCTTTGAAGGCAGTAGCCCATAATAAAAGGTCACTCTCTCCAGCGCTGCTCCTGCCTGCTCCCACCAAACACCAAACCACCCCACACCTCTTAAATCTCAATCTGCTGCAAGCGTGCACCATTATCTTGGCACCCAACAGCTGTCTTTTTCATCTGTCCGTGCACGTCCACATCCCCGTCGGGTTCGCCTCCTCTTTCCTCTCCGATCACTCTCCTCTCATTCACAACGTACTTTTCTTCCTCCGCCCCGCAAAGCCTCAGAGGTACAGGCAGGTCGCTCAGGCAGGAAAGCACTATCGACCCCCTCACCGCAAGTGCACCCACCTCCAGCACCTCTCCTGAGCTCATCCTCTGCACGGTCCAGGGACTATTACATGGTCTATACATTTGGTGCTGCTGTCAAGAATGCGTATTATAGGTGTAGTAGTAGAATAGTAGAAGGCTTTAGGCAAGTGCAGTGTAAATCTTTCTACTGTTTTGCTGCTTTTATGCTATCTTGTTTTATTGTACAATAGCTCAATATCAACACAATTATTCATTCAATTTTAATAAACCCCACTTCAGTAGTAGTGGTATGGGCTAGGAGTACCGGGGGCTTAGTCATAAAGAGGCAAGGCAAGTTCATTTGTAGAGTACAATTCTTACACGAGGCAATTCAAAGTGCTTTACATAACAATAAAATTACATTCAAATCACAAAACAGATTAAGACATACAAAATCATTATTTAAACAAAGTTTTAGTTTAGCCTGGATTTAAACATTGTCAGAGTGGAGGCCTGTCTCACATCTTCAGGAAGAGTGATCCAGTTTTTAGCTGCAGAAAACTGAAATTCTGATTCCCTATGTTTAGTCCTGACTCTGGGCACCAGCAGGAGGCCAGTCCCTGAGGTCCTCAGAGTGTGAGATGGTTCATATGGCTCTAACATGTCAGAGATGTACTTTGGTGCTTGGCCGTGGAGAGACTTTAACACAAGCAGAGCTGCTTTAAAGTCTATTCTCTGAGCCACATGAAGCCAGTGCAGAGACCTGAACACAGGACTAATGTGCTCGTACTTCCTGGTTCTAGTCAGGACCCGAGCAACAGCATTCTGGATGCAGCTGTTTGTAACCCAGGGTAAAAATCAGGGTTAGTCCAATCCGGTTCCCATTCCAGGTTTTCAACCCTGCCTTCAAACCCTCTGTATTCCTATCCAGTGGCAGTCCACATTTTCCACCCTTTTCTTCCCTTGCCGCATGGCCCACCTCCTTTGGTTCACTTAGCCAATCACAGGCGTCTGCCTCAGTATAAAAGCTGCCCTGACTTCTCTCAGCTCAGTTGTGTGGGAGAGAAGCCATCTGTTTTTAAGTGTTTTAAACATTTCTGTAGAGCCACCTGAGACTGGGATGTTGTCGAGCTGGGTAAATGCTGTCTTACTGAACTGGTGAGTTTTAATTTAATGACTGTTCGTTAGCATTAGCAACAATGCTATGCCAGGGTACATGCTAACATGTGATATGAGATGATGTGATGATGTGATGTGAGAGTGTGTGCCACACAAATAGTGTGACGCAAATGAAGCTCTCTGGCACAAGCTCCCATATTTGCTGCACCATCAGTCACTAGACATGTCACTTTTTCACTGATACCCCACTCAGACATTAGTGAAGTTTTCATAGAAGCCATGTTTGCTGCAGTGTGTGCCTCAGGGAAATGTTGCACCCCCAGGACAACTGATTGCAGAGACGTGGTTTCATCGATGAAATGACATGTCACAGCTAGATAGGCATCAGTGTTTATGGAGGTCCACATATCTGATGTCAAACTAACTGCAGAGGCTTTAGCCACAATGGCTTTTGTTTTATCCTTGGTTTCCTGGTACCTTTTTTCCACCATGGCTTTCAAAGTCTAAAAAAAATATAATTTATTTAATTGAAAAGTATTGAAATGGTTAATGTGATAATATAGGGCTTCATGTTGTGACATACATACCTGCCGTGTAGGTAGAACATAGGAAGGAGCTAAAGCTTTCATAAGCTTTTTGAATCCACTGCCCTCAACCAAGGTAAAAGGCTGTGAATCCTCAATAACCATATCCACCAACAGCTCAGCCAAGTCAACCTTCTCAGCTAAATTGAATTACATATGTAAGAGTTAAAAAAAACAACTATACAGTGTAGTGTGGGGCTATGAATATAAATGGCCTACCTGAGCCGGGTTCAACCTGGTTGGGCTCCTCGTTGCCATGCAAGACTCTAAAGTGCCTTAGCATAGTTGAGGTGTTATTATTATAACTTCGCTCCTTGGAACACACCAGACACTTCACCTAAAAGTATTCAGAAAAGAAAAATGTGAATTTTATGTGTTGTCACATTTTATTTTATTCATTATTGGAATCTATTACATAGTAATTGCAATGCCTTACCTTCTTAGGTGAGATCAACTCAAAGTGCTCCCAAACAGGTGAAAATCTCCTCTTTCTTGCTGGTTCCATCGCAAAAAAGAAGCTTGAATCGAATGCCACAAACAGCGCAATAAAGGGACCCAAAAACACAAAAAGCGAGGGGCAAGCCATAGTGTTTCACTACCGCTTTTATTTCGAACTGCACTCAAACCTAGCGAATCATTTCCTGAATCAGTCACGTGGTACACCCGCTACGCGGGGCTTCAGCGCCAGTCATCGTACGTCATCAACACGCGCTTCGACCCGCGGTTCAAGAACCACTCATCTAGATTACTCGGCACACGCTTCAGGGATTCGACCCGAGAAGCACATCACTAGCTAATACTAACATGTGCTCCACATGTGGTTCCCTGACTTTTGTTTTTTATATGATTTTGTAATGGTTTAGCTATGCTAATGTTAGCTTAGCGTTAACAAAAGCTATTAGCGTGCACACAAATTTAAGTTTGCCTTTTATATCTCTTACAGGCCAGGTGTCCATTCTGGGTGTATTTGACGCTGAGCTAGATTCTGGAGCACACAACGTTCCTGATTCCATCCAACCCTCTTCAGTCTGGTAGGTGGTGCTTGATAGGCTGGTCTTTTTCCTCTCCCACCTTCTTGTGCTATGCAACCGCTGCAATATTCAAACCGCTGGACAATCACGCTAACGTTTTAATGCTAACGACATTTCAATCACTACAATAACAAACATATATGGTGCTGCCTCGGTTTTCTCCATTTTCTGTGGAAGAATAGACATTGGATTTTGTTGGGGTTTTTTTCTGCCTGAATGAACAATTTATTTCAAGGAAATTTGATTTAATTTAACATTGTTCTGATTTGATTTTTATTTATTTTTACTGCAGTATTTTGTGTATATATTGGGTTTTGTTTATTTACTGTTCATAATTCAACTCTTCCGTCACCTGTTATTCCCTACCCTCCAGTAGCCATCCCTAGCCCTTCTGATCAATTAGCCTATAGTATTCAGCCTAACACAGCTATAACAAATCTATCACATACTAATAACAACCACTTGTTACATGTTTCACAGGTCTTTTGGAGAGGCCAGTGAGCAGGTCGTTACAGTAGTGTTACAACCTGGCTTGGCAGGAGTAGGGAAAGTAACAAAAACCACAGATGGAAAAGGTTTAAGTAAAGATGCTATTTAATGAACAGGGGTGTAAGGGTAAATTAACAGAACTAAAACAAAATCCAACTAATAAAACAACACAAAAGAACAAAACAACAGGTGATGCCTCAACACACGTACAGGCGCTGCCACTGCAGCCCTGAACACAATATGGCATTCTGGCCACACACAGTCCAGCAGCCTGGAACAGGTGTGAATGTACTCCTTAAATATTGGGGAGGGGCTGATGTGGAGCCTCAGGATTGGCCCGGAGTATAGGTGCCACTCCTATCAGGGACCAGCCATCTGCAGCCAATCCAATCCTTCCTGTAGCGCCTTCTCTCTCCAGCACAGACTCCATGGATGTATTAAATGAACTGGATAAGACACGCCCTCTGTCCGTGTCCCAGATTTATTAGTGGCCGTGCGAGGTACTGCAGCCTCTTGGGCCCAGCCTTTTTCTATCATTGCACATTATAATTGCAGACCGTACTTAATTATTATCGGTATTGTAATAAAATAGAAGGAAATTGTCTTTTCTACCGTTTGTAAAATTGACGTGACGTCACGTAAACATGGGCGAGCCACGTGAACGAGCATGACAACGATACAAACAGAAGCACGTGGAGATGGCTAGACTAGCGATAACTGTAATTTTATTTCATTTCAGACACTTTCACATTTGATTTAATATGAAGAATACATTTACAATTATACAAGCTAACGTTGACACAAAAACTTCCAAGCTGCGTGGTCGCTCACGTTGCTCAAAGCATCATGGGGGACTGTGGTCACACGGTGTTCCTAAACCAAAGATGGCAGCCTCCGTATCAGGAAGTAAAGTAAACTTTTTTGGGTCATGCACCAATGAGCACATGCCATAGGGATAAACAGGCCGCCATCTTGGGTTCATCTTCCAGTTTTAATTATAGTTCTATGACAAACTCTCACAAAGAAAATACAGTACACAAAGGGAGGCAGGAACAGTAGGCCTGGGGCCGTAACATTAGTCTAAACTACTGGAGACAAATGCATGGATAAGTCTCTCAAAGTCTGGTTTAGACACTAAACCTTTGATTTGGCATGGCAATGTTTTTTAGATGGTAAAAAGCTGTTGATGTTATTGATTTGATGTGGCTGCCAAAGTTCATGTCAGAATCCATTATTACCCCCAGATTTCTAACTTGATTTGTAGGTTTTAGAGCGAGAGACTGGACGTGACTGCTGACACTTTGTCTTTGTTTCTGCCAAAGACAATAATTTCAGTCTTATCTGAGTTCAGCTGGAGAAAGTAGTTTTGCATCCACACGCTGATCGTTGGATGCAGTGACAGAGTGAATCCACTGAAGCACGTGGAGATGGGAGATGAGACACAGATCTGAGAGTCATCGGGCTGCAACAATTAGAGAACTCAAGTGTATATATATATATATATATATATATATTATATAATTTTTTGGAATATTTATTTGGAATGAGTCTTGACTACAGATGGGTGATACCACAACGTTTGGTATCAGTATAATACCATGTATTTCATTATTTTTTTCTATACCGCTTTGAAGGTTTCAAATAGGCTCCACAGGACAAATAGAACACCTGACACAGATGCATCAGTCCAATCTGCCACTGGCGAAGTGAACAATGAAGAAATGGCCCCAGCAAGTAAAAGCAAAAAGGTAAATGCCTTTTCTTAAAAGTAAGTTAAAAGTGCATATGCTAATTAGTATCAATATTTGCATAGCTGTATCAATACCCATTTTACTGAGTCAGCATTGATATTCATATATTGAAACTTTGATATGATACTCCCATCCCTGGTCTTAATGTGTTGCGTTCACATGGCATCACAACATTCCATCAGCCAATAATATTTAACACAGATGGAGGGCAGCTGAAATGAAAATTGTTAAATTGCAGATTTTTCTTGTAACACAATGAGTTTTAGGTCTACTGACTAAGAGAAATCATCAGGTTCAACATTTGTGAATTTACCTTTGAGATATTTCATGGTAACGTCAAATGCAATATCAATTGGGAAAAGTGTCTCTTGGTCCATCTGAGGTTATTCTAACATGAGCACAGCCTATCAGTACCTGCCTTCTCTCATTTGAGTTATTTTTCAATCAGTATGTCGCGCCTCTTACTTTGAAGATTCCTCCCACGTCAGTAATACAGTTCCACATGTATCAGATTTATGTCTGTGAGTGCACGTATACACACACACATGTATTTTCAGTCTACAAAGCGTCATGCTAAGCTCAGGGCGGTTCAGGTTCCCCCCAAGGACCAGTAGAGATGGAGTTCATTCGTCAGTGGGAGTGGGCCCCTGCTGTGCGGAAGGCTCTGAGAACTGTTGTGTCTGTAGTGACTCCCACAGCCTTCTGCGCCAACAGGAACTTTAGTACAAGACACTGCTCAAGAGACAGACACTTACACAACAACTGAATACACATAATGGGCTTCATGTCCGGAAAAGGTGTCCATATTTTATGTTTTAGTGCCGTACAGTGTTTATTGAAATGGAACATAACAGAAAATGACAGTTGATCTCGGATTAAGCATCTGGAAAGGCCTCTGAACAAAAACCACAATGGCAGTTATTTTCATGTTTATTTTCTTTATCATTTATTTAATTTAGATTACAAAACAATGTTGTTATTATTGAGCAGAATTGCATTTAACTATTAACAGCTTTTAAGTTATAACAGTCTGGGGAGTAAAGCTCAACATGCATTTATCTCTTTTGGTTTCAAGGCGATCATGGGGTTTCATTTATAAATTGTGTGTCTGTAAAAGATACACCTGTGACTTTCCACGTCATGTTTGTGATTTGCAGTTTAAAAAGACAACTTTACATTAAATATAGTTGTCCAGTCCAAAAACTCTGCACATCATTCAGAGACGAGAAAGGAGACAGTGCTTAGAGAGATGAGAAATTAACAAGTTTACGGAAGTTTGTGTTTGATCCTACACTTTTAGTAAGAATTCAATGTAAAGTTTTATGAATGAGACCCCTGCAGTCTGTTTTTGAAATAAAGATGTTTCGACTCTCATTCAAAAGTAAGTTTCAATCTGAAAACAAACAAAACTTCTGGATGGGAGTTGAAGCGTCTTGATTTAAAAAAACATGACTACCTTTGAAACTTTTTCTACTTTTGACCACTCCTGGACTACAGAGGGACTACACTCGTTTTAAAAGCAATATCCAGCTGGCTTGTATACTTTTGATACATTAGTTATATTAGTGAAAGGTGATGCCATTGATTTTGTTTCAATCTGATCAAGTAATTCAACTGCAAGTATCTCATCAGTACCAATACCAATGAATTTTGGATTGAAATGTTTTGAAACTCTGTCACCAAAAATAATGGTACCTTGGCTATCAATATTTTCTCTACACCTCTGTTTTGACCAATATAAAAAAGATAAATGAAGAAAACCTTAGTAAACCTAAAATAAATTTGCCTTAAAGTGCGTATGACGTTTTTATTTTTTTGTTCTAATTTTGACTTCATTCAATATATTATAATACCTCTTGTAAATATAAATCAGGTAGCTGTTTGTGAAGAAATGTTAAAAAATATTTTATTAACAATATGATCATTACAGGAAGTAAATAATACACGGGAGTCAAAGCCTATGCGTAATTTACACAAAATATACACGTGAACACCTTTAATTTGTTGAATCTATGTTTAAAGGGCCAATAAAGTAGTCTTTTTTTTTCTTTGTCAAATAAAGAAATCTGACATTAGAGAAGTTTTGGTGCACTGTACAGGATGGTTTCTTAGTGATTTCCTAGTGTAAGGTCATCATTTACAACCAGGAAGTACAATTAAAAACCTGAACAAAAGCTAAGTGGGGTAAAGTTTGTAAATATTTTAGTAGAATTTGAAATATGTTTATTTTAATTGCATTTTAGTTCAGTGCGTTTTCCTGCCTGCCATGGCCGGAGTGAAGACTGAGAGGGCAGAGAGCTGTCCTGTCCAAAACAAGCATTCAGTCGTCAGTTGATCATCACAACGTTCATTCCAGTGTTCAAAGACATCTTAATCTACATCTGTGGACCTGCCAAAAGAGCACTGCAGCTCTCCAGTGTTTCTAAAATCTGAATTTCCTGTGGAACTCACTTTATCAGGTGCCAATTGAATGAGATTAACTGAGGGATTTGGGGTCAATTTCCAATAATATTCGTCCGGACCAAGGAACTGTTCGTGACGCCAAATTGTTGTGGATTTTCTTTACATGTATCAGACAGAGCTTTTTCTCAGTACTTTATTTCTATTTCAAATGATTAATTTTATTTTACATGTGCACAGCAAATTATGGTCTGTCCCTGACAAAAATGATCTCTCCATATCCTTAAATACCCCAGAAATGGAGTCATCAGACATAAATAAGATGAACATGAAGGCCGAGGTTTTGTCTCAACACATCAGACACAATGTTCCCATTTCTCACACATAATAACCTGTAACCTTCAAGCGACTATTCAAATCTTCACACTTAATAAAACATATAGGGACATGACATTTTGTCCCACAATACACTTTAACTTAGCATGAACAAAGAGTTAATTTATGATGAACATATCGTTTATCAGGCATGCGGTTTAGGCATCAGGCTTAAGAACAATTTATTAAGGTTAGGGTTAGAATGGTAGTTAAGTAGTTACTAAGCCAGAATCAATCTTAATAAACTATTTGTTCAGTCATTTTGGATGTTCACAGGCATCTTACACAGTTCAGTTTTGGTATGGTAAATAGCAACAAGCCAATTTCTAAACCCAGAGCATCTCATTGATTGCCATGTGGTGTGCTTCCTCTGTGCAGTGGGGGATGGGCACGGCTCTCATTCACAGTGCAGCATTAGTGCATATCCGGCTGTATCCCTAGATGGCAGTAGTAAGTTACACTTCAGTGCGGAGCGGCTCTGCGTGTGTGTCTGAGCTTCAGTCTCCCCTGAGTGTGACAGACGAGTTAGCACAGATCACAACAAAAAAATTCAACAAAAGTGATGAAAAAGAAGACCCCTAAAAATGAGGGTGATACTACTATGTTTAAAAATCCGTGCTGGTGCCATGCTGATCCAAACTTAAGCACAGTTTGCAATGTGCACCCATGAATGAATACAGACGGCAATAGTTGTTTTTAAATTTCGCACAAAGGCAATTAACTTTAAATTGGTTTGTAGAAATTGCTCTTCAAACAGCTTGGAGCCAACACAGAAAATAACATCGGTGTCATTTGCTGTAGCTGGAAATCAAATATGGGATGCGCACTTGCTCGTATGTAATGTTTGAATCGTGCATTATTGCTACTGGAATGGGTGCGTTATGGCAGAGGGGTTAGCTTTTCAAATTAAGGGTTCATTTGGGTTCACATTTTTGGACAAATCACTGAAATGGTGAATAATTTAGTGTTTGTGAATGAACGCAAGCTTGAATGGTTGTCTGTCATCTCCTGCAATGTATCTATAGCAGTTGTTAAGCTGTTAATGAACTCTTTAAGGATTTGAGATAGTTGCAGCACATGGTAGGGCATCTGGCTCAGAATATACTTCAAAAAGAATAAAGTGAGACACAATACTGGCTAAACTCTCAGTCAGTTTGTTCTCTCAATACATGCTTTCATGTGAAAACTACAGCATTGCCCAATCTGCTCTTCAAGGTGATTTATTATTTGAATCAACTTGCATCTCACCTACAGAGACCAAACTTTACAATCTTGTACTTTGATTACTTACTGTACTTAGATTTTGATGAACCATACAGAAGGATTTGTTCAAAACCTCCTCCAAATGTCAAAATATCCATTCTCCTCAATAAAACATCCAAAATGCCCTCTGCATTATTATCTTTTTTTTTTAATCTAATTTCTTTTTTGTACATGATGAATCTAATATGTCTAATATGTAATTAGGGCTGCTACAAGTTAATCGGTTAATCATAATCAATTATGTAAATAAACGTCAATCGAAAAATCATTAACTGGTCTATATGTAGGTTCCAAAATATACCATGAGCTGAGAAAACAAGTTTTATGACTCAAATTGAGCAGTAATTGCATGAAAATGATGTGGAAAATGTGAACGTTTTGTGTGTTTGATGAAAACGCTTGCACCTTTGTCACAGTACTCCACAAGGATCCTCAAATGGCTTCACATCTGGGTAACATTTAGTAAAAATCTTTTCACTTTTGTGTTCTAAATTGATTGCTCAAAACCAAAAACGCTTGACTAATTGATTAGCAAAACGATTGTTAGCTGCAGCCCGTATGTAATCTCTAAAGCTATTGAATTTTTCAGATTCGCATGTCCCAAATAAATGCAATTTTGTTCACTTTCACACATAAAATACCTTTAAATACCATTTCTATATGAAAACATTAATGATGAATACGTGTTACATATTTTATCTTACACATATGTAGTAAACAACAGAAGAAGTTTCAAATTGATATCTCTATTTTTCAAGTTGAATCCATGTGAAAGAATGTTTAATGTGAGCCAACCTATTTTTTGTGCCTGTTCTACCCCAAGCGCCCATAGTTGCGGGAATATGCTCCACCCATCTTTGACCCCAATGAAAAAGAAGAAAAAACAAATTAATATTACATCCACTTGCTATACGCTGACATTGGTTTTCCCATCCTCGCCTGACACATCTCTGAAACGTGTCATTACATTGTCATACCCATCAATCTGCCAGCCGACAACACAAAAGACTCCTCTGCCGCATTACCCACAATGCTGCAACAAAGGTGAAGTTAGTCGTGAAAAAAGAGAGAGAAAAAGCCTGTCATTCGGGGCACGACGAGGCGCTGTGATTCATGCTGGAAATGGCCCGTTGTCCCACTGGTTGATTAACAAGGACCGAGACCCTGGGGAGCACATCAACGCAGCAAACCACATCACCATTCACCTCCCGCCTCCAGCGCTGAACCTGGAAACAGATTTGATGTCATCGGCGTGTTTAAAACTGTAACGCAACTCCACCTTTTATTTAATATCTGTGTTTAACGTACTTTTTGGATGATTTGATGTGCAAACGTTTTATAGACGTGGTTGCAGTTTAAAAGTGTCTCAGAGACGATAGAGCTCCTGCAGTTGTTGTCGCTGTCCCAGAATGCACCACCCTACTCCACGCTGGCAGTGATGGTGACGGGAATTTGCACTGAAACTCATGACGCCGGCCGCAATTAACAAACTTTGCCAGTGTTTTTTGTGTAACTGGATGTATAAATCGAGAAAGAAAACCAAAGCAATTTACCGGATTGACAAAGCTCCAGATTGACGATAGACATGGATTTGTGAGTCAAGAAATCTATTAATCAAGTGATAAAAAGTAGTTTGAACAGAAAATTATCACAAATGCCCTTTAAAAACAGTATTTGCATAATTGACTAAATCACAAACTCATGTTAAACTAATGATTTTCTGGTAATTCATGACTGAATTAGCCTTCTGTCATGTACAACAACTTCACATTTGTATTGAGTACAAAATTGTTTCATCGTTTTAATTATCAGTAACAGTAAACATTAAACGTACAGGGTTTTATAATTAAGTATATTTCTCACAAACCTCTCCAGGGACAATGATATTAGGAGGTGGAAAGTGAATCAGATATGCAGATAACAATCTACACAATCTATTCTCTTTCAAAAGCACACTTATGCCAGGTGAGGGTCACAAATGTGCAATACAATTAGTTTTTTAAGCTGTATCGCTATTTACGGCTTAATTTAATGACAAAGATAAACTCCAAAAGCTAAATTTCAAGCTTGTTGACATTCATTACAGCTAAATCTTCCCTGACGTAATAGTGCCCTCAACCAAATTAGTCACATGGTGCATGAGCTCTATAGATGGGTTTTGTACTGTTGGATTTAGTTAAGTTTGAATGGTAACTGTCACCACTGGGTTCATGTACTTGTGCAGCAAATGTAATGTAAAAAATGGTATGTCTTTGTGTCCATCACTTGTCAAAGATTTTAAGGAGACAATAAAGGCTAATCTAAATAAAATTGTTCCTTGGTTTGCTAAATTTGTTTTTACTCTGTGGCACTCTGAGATTCCCTGGAATAGAACAGAAAAATCTATCATTGTTCTTATTTTTTTCTCACATATTAGAATTATTTTGCTGAGTTATAACATGTATTGATTGACTTAAAGATCTTAGCAGCCTACGTGGCAATGGAAATATTCAATTCTAATTTTGCAGTAATATGATAATCAATGGAATATACAGTATAGCTATTTCTTATACTTGAACTTGATTCCAGCACCTATGGGTTTGCATTGTATACAGCATAACGATATTGTATACAATGCAAGCAATGGTTAGTCAATACTTTCAATAACGCTGCATCAAAGTGTCTTGCAGCAATTTGCATATATCTATGGCCATTAAACAAACATTTGACTTTGGTCGCCCTTCATGTTTTAGCATTTATGCAAAAACTATATAAAAGTTCCTAAATTCAATTAAATTCCGCCTCAAAGGCATGTCTCTAGACGTTGGAGAGAAAGAAGCCATTGTTGCATCATGCTCTTGTTTTGCTATCTTGGATTTTTGAGTGTGAATTTTATGACCACACAGCAGGGAAGACAAATGCTGCTGCTCAAAACCACAGCGGTTGCATTATTAGGCCGATAATGAGGCAGCAACTACGACAGGGTCAAACTGAGTCAATCGCAGAGAATGCTTTGGAGAACAGCCTTGGCATTGTTGTGTTTGTGAAAGACCCAATCAGGGCAAGAAACACACCTTTGAGACTCTGGAAGTATGTGGGCTTCACTGTGGAAACTATTTGACTAGAAAAAGAAATTAGCTCAAAACAATATGGACTACAAAACACTTACAAAAGTACCACATCAAAATTGGGACTACGACGAGACGAAACCGGACTCCAAACCTTGATTGAACTAGGACAAAACCAAGACTAGAACATCAGGAGTAAATTGGGTTCAAACTAGGACCAAAGCAGGACATGTTTGAACGCGTTCTTAAATTACATGAACTAATCCAACACTTACAACGTGATTAGGACTAAACACTTGCTGTTATTTGGTCCTAAATTGGATCCATTTTAAGTTTTGGGTGGGTCGAGTTCTAGTCCTTGTTTAGTCCGTTTTGGGTTTAGTCCTGGGTTCAGGATTAGAACCTTGTTTTTCAACCAGTCTGCCGGGAATACTAGTCTGCCTAGAGGGATTGCTAGGTGTCCCTTGAAAAATGTCAGATTAATTGCCATTTTGGAGTGTCCTGACTAACTTCTTTATCAAAAAGAAAGCAAAATGGGCACGAATTGAAGACTAGACATAGTGGCACTTGCCTGGACAAAATTGTTTGCATTAAATACCACTTTTTCTCCGTAAATGTTTTGATTTGATACTATTTTAGTATGTGGTGTGCCATGGAATTTTATCAACCAAATAAAGTTTGTTGGGACTCAAAACAGTTTTAAAAACACTGGTTCCCAACCTTTTCTGTCTCGAGTACCCCCTAAGCTTTGTTTCACATTCAGAGTATCTCTTAACTTGAGTTTTGGGTAATTAAATGGGTTTACTAGTCAAATATAGTAAATTATTTCTCTTTTGTTTTAATTATATTTATGGTCCAAGATCCTCCAAAAAGATGCTGTATTTACAACTAATCACACTTTTTATTCAGATAAAAGTACATTTCATCTTCATTTAAAACCTGAGACCATTTAAAGCACCCCCTGGTAATTCCTCACGCACCCCTTGGGGTCCACTGCTCTGCTCTAAAACACCCACAGATAAGTCAAAGACAGACTTACCACATCTCTAAAGGTCTAAACCAGGACCAACCATAGACTGTATAGATGATATATCTGCACATTTATGTTTGTATTTGTTTGTATCATAAAGGGAATTGCTTGGTGTACAAATCGTCTCTAGAAATAAACTTGTCATTGCTATATTTTGTGAGAACTTGTATGTGTCCTCAAAACGCAGGTTTAGAAAGAGAAAACCCAGGTTCAGATAAATCTTTTCAGAGTGCATTTGTCAAGATCCCTTATTCAAATCAAGATGGCGCTCTAGACGAGTTTAACTGCATATATAACTCTCCGTCATAACCAAGTAAATGTGAAATGTGTCTGTAATGTTCCGAATTGGTATTAATGACAACATATCCTACTTCATGTCGCTAACATCTGCGACTCGTTTGATCAGTTGGCGTTTTACTCGCCATGACGGGGTTTTGCTTGGCCAGCACACCAGTCCCTCTGCGGCTCCGCCTGACCCTTGGGCCGTGTGCAGAGTGGCTGTGTGTAACCGCATGTCAGCTCCAGCGCCCTGACAGGTGTACCCTCGCCCCATCCCGTGTGTGTCAGGACCTTTAGCTAGCATGAGTGACAAGGCATGCATGAGTGGTCTATTAGGGACTGGCCCCGAACTCTGCCGTTCTTTCTTTCTGTCTTCCGTTGTTTCTTTCCGTCAACTATACCAAACCACTGCCTCCAGCTCTGCTCCTGATTCACTGAGACACGTCAACAAACCCAAGCCAAGTTTGTCCGACCTGCCTGAGCCTCACTGCTATTGACAGGTGCCCTCTCCGTGTGCGGCGCATGCAGATTTTAAACAAAAGGGTCCGGGAATCAAAATGCCGCCTGGCTTTCAAGTGGAAGTCAATGAGTATTTGTAACCTCAGGCAAAGGTGAAATTAAACAGGGAGATTGTTAGAAGACAGCAGATGGGACAGGGACAAATTTGCAATGAACAAGGTAAACTTATTGTGGTGGAAGTGAGGAGAACGGCTCGCACTGATTGAAAAAGCCTCAAATTTAAATAAACTCTTTCAATAAACTGGTGCTTTACATTGCAGTATTCATTCACTCCTCATTCATTCTCGGTGATTAGCGTCTTCTGAGTGATGAAAATGTTGCTGCTAATCTGTGCCAACTGCCTTCCCCAAAATACTCTTACCACAGTTACACAAAACAACGGTTCCCAGTGACACGAAATATAGGTTTAAGCTTGCCTGGAGAGCAAAGACTAAATGCTTTACAGTACTTTACAATACGAATACCTTTGGTTCGAAACCGTGTCCTAGCTGTTCTGCCAAGACCTTGTTAGCAAACCTGTCCCAAAGACCTAACATGGCAACCGGTTCCTAACCTAAATCCTAATATTCTTGTGAAAAACATACATTTGAAAGCATAGCCACCAATACAAAGTGGCAGAACTGGGTTGTGAGTGTGCTGTGCCGGTGGTGCAGCATCATGGGTTCAAGTCCAGCCCTCATCCCCTGTCTATACCCTCTCTCTCCCCCTTCCATTCTACAACTGCCCTGTCAAATAAAGCCTTCAGGCCAAAAAATAAAAATAAAAGCGTCCTGTCTCCCCATTTCCTGATGGCATGACTGACAGAAAGCCGCATGTTCTTTTTCTGTCAAAACAAATATGGCGGCTTACGAGTAGAAATGGAAAAAAGCACGTATTTCTGCAGAGTCAACAAACGAAGAACTGAACTCTTATGTATCTAAGGTAAATAAAAGTTACATGTTGTTCTGATGTCTTCTGCGTTTGAGGGACATGAGCTCTACTTTGCTCATTTAGGAACATCTCAAAAAACAACTGTTTAACGCACTTTATGCTCTGGATTCCCTTCTGCATTTGAACAGAACGGAGGGACTGGCTCACTGGCTGATTAAACCATCAATATAGAACAATATATAATAATAGTAACTGTGCTGGATTTGTTACTTTCCATCATTGTTAGCCAAGGAATTCACAATTTTGCATGTTGGATATAGGTCTTTATCATTTTTATCCTAATTTTGATTGTAATTTTACCTGTGAATGACTTTCTGACACATTTTGCATTCCAGAAATCTCTAATGGCATAAGAACATAATAACCACCACAATGTTTTTTTTTTTTAAAGTACAGCATGTCCCTCCCAAGGATACAAAAAAGTCCCTGGGAAAGTGAAGACAGTCTGTTTTTTTTATTTTTTTATTTTTTGCAATGTTAAAAAAAAACAGTGGCAGTGGCAGCAAAATGTGGAGACACCGAATGAAATGTCCTTGAAGACTTTCTCATTCTTGGTGACAACTTAATAATGAAACACGACAGATTGTTCTGCATGAAATACGAGCGTTTTGCAAATCCTGTCGGCGATACGTCACACTGTCAACTTAAACAATGTTTTGCTCAATGAATTTGTAACAAGCAACGTCTGCCTGTGCACGGAGTAGCAATGGCACTAATGTCCAAAGAAGGAAATGCGACTTAGCTTTCATAGTTTTTGAAATATTGTGGCTCTTGTCACTCGAGAGAATTGCATATGTGGGTGTTGAGTGTGTAGGTTGTTTTTTTAACAACAAATCAACAATGCATCTTGATCTCAGGTGTTCTTTACTGTTGAAGATGAGAAAGAAGAAGGAAAAAGAGTATTTACTAACCAGGTTGTGTTGAAACAAATATACTGGCTGCATGGGCTTTTTTAGTCAACCAAAATGTGAGTAATAGTTTGGATAAAAGCATGTCTAATGGAGCAAATACTTGCAAAATTATCTGGTACATTTTGGATTTTGAAGATTTTTTTGAGAGCACTTTTGTCATCAGAGTAAAAGTTTTTTTTTTTTAATTCTTAGTAGGAATAGTTTTCTGTGACAAATGTGTAATGTTTTCATGGCTCTTGGTCGAATGTAAAAAGCAAATTTGTTTCTCGTTTTTCTTTTTTTAAATCGCTAAATTACTAAATACTTACTTATACTAAAACAAAACCAAAAAACATGACACAAAGAGGGGACGTACAATTTACATAAAACATTCAACTAGTCCTACATGTTTAGTCCGGCATATCTGTCTCCATTTTCAAATCAAGCCCATAATACTTTTCGGTCCAGTCCATAATGGTTGGTATAAGAGAGTACACTCCAAATATATTCGTAAGACGCTAATTTGCTTTCGTGAACGATTATCGCCCAAGGATTACATTGCAGTAAATGTTCTTTTCAACAAATTGCAGCGTGGTCCTAGAACTTTTAGCAAGACACTGCCAATTTCACACTGTACATCTAGTATTAGTGAAATTTAAAAGTGGAATCAATTAACAACATCCTATTATTAATGCTAACTACTCGACTTTACATTATAGCCTCATGTACTCACTCTTATCACCAGAGGGGACTAAAATAAAAAATCTTTACTTAATTTTGGACGCATCATGAAACTGTAATGCCGTCGCTGATTGTCTTTGCTTTCCAATAGCTATTCGTTGCTATTAAATAACAATAATTGGCACAATACATTTGAAAACCATCTTCCACATTAAATTTCCCAATCGACTAACTGCAACAGGATTTAACAATGAGTCCCGAGGCTCTGTTTGGCAAATAATCACAATCAGCGTACTGCACTACCACCCCACGTCAATTCTACCCAACACTAAGCCTTTCCAGTGTTTATTTGTACATTATTCAAAGCAGGGTCTTTCTTCTGTCTCTTTTGCATGATGCCGTACTCTGGTCGGCTGCTCTGAAGTCCTGCCCACACTCTTCTCAGCAGGAAGGACTACTGGGCCTGTAATACCGACCGGGGCGAGTTCAAACTGCACAGATGACTCCTGTGCCATGATGTGCAGTTCATTAAAACAAAGATGTTCTATGCAGCGATGTATAGTGACGGGTAAATAATGAGGCAGTGGGAAAAAAACGGATGAGACGATCCAAGTGTCATAAACAAACAAGGAAGGTGCTTTGGTGCAACAAATATCAGTACATTATTATATAAAACAAGATACAATGCTGCAGCTATGCACATAACTAAATATATTTTAAGTAATTGCAGTGCTCTCCATTATATATGTAACGCCATCTTAATTGTCCATGTTGTGCTTAGAATTATTTACCTAGGAATTAGCAACGAAACACCAACAAATGTGTGTATTTCAGTTAAACCATAGCCAACCATTTAGAACTCAAAAGACAACTATTTTTTAATTATTATTTTGTTTATTTTGGTTCCAATTCATCTTATCGCTTCCTGTGCAATAATGAATTCATCTTTAAGTAACATATCGTCCATCTGACATCTACCTCATACTGCTTTTGGCCTATATTGTATCTCTGCAGATTAAAATAGCAGGCATAATTCCTGTGAATACTCAATCTTTCATCATTGGCCTGTCAGTCGGATCACCCACTTGTCTTCATTATAGGTTTCTGAGAATAAAGAATGAACAAATGAGGGCAAAAGGTGCAACCACAAGAAGATGCATTTTAGATGCGAGCAGAGCTTTCAACTTAATTGGGTTTCTTTTGTAGAAAATGTAGCATCTTATATAAAGACACAGCTCTAGTTTAGTCATATGTAGGCTTTTTCAGTTGTTCTAATGACATAAACTCATTCCCTTTTCTGGTAATTCTTACAAACCTTCTAATTTGTCGGGCATTTAACTATCTGAATCTCTCCAAAGCTGTTCCCTTGAGTCTGACGTTTGCCTGTGCCCGGCTCAATGGTGACAGTTTGAGGTGTCCTTGGATTAGTCCACACCTCAGCACAGTCCATGGTCACATTTACACACTTTGCTGTTTTCAAAGATTTATAGTGTGTAGTTTATCAAACGGGCTTTTGTTGGTCTGAACTTGTGGGCTGGAGCTGAGCGGGAGAATGGTGAGCGATGAGACTGCATTCGCATCGTTTTTTTTCTCCTCCAGAAGCAGCGCGTGAACCTCAGACTGACACCCACTCCCCTCCTGCGCTCACGGAGCTCCGATATGAGCAGTTTGGAGCGAGCTGCGCCACCTTGACTGCGTTTAATCATTGAGGAGAAGACAGGAAGCATTCTTTCTCCCGCTCGGCTCGTTCACCCCGCCTTCCCTCTCTCCTCCGTGCTCTCTCCTCTCCTGGCTGCTTTCATCTCCGCGCCGCCGTCTCTCTGCGTCCTGTCCGCTGTTCACAACACCGGGGTGCATGTGTCGCGCAGCGGCAGCAGCGCTGCACTCTTCTGCGCACCGGTTCCGCTGGACGTCACCGAACAACGAGGCTCGGGAAGCGGCTGTGAGTCCTGCCGGAGGTGGCGGAGCAGTAGGGAGACTGGACCGGGAGCAGGACCAGGAGGAGAAGCATCGTGGCTACCTATAGCCCGCTCTCCGAAACCATGTCCGACTTTTTCCTACTCGCCTTTTTAGCCCTATTTTCGGGATTATTTCCGTGCGCTGAGCCCTCGACGGTGTCGGACGAGGATAAAGGTAAGACAGAACCGCAGTCCGGTCAAACTTGGCAGTGGGAGCTGTGCTGGTGGATTGTGCATGTGGACAGTTGCTGGATTATATCAAACTGTTTGTGTTGAATGCGCCGTTAATTAAGTAGGCACGGCATCATTCATTTGAGCCAAGTGATGGAGCCACGTTGCCAGCATCCTTTTCATAGCCGTTTACGCGTTTACGAGCCTATTCTCTCCAAGTGAAAGACACAGCCTACAGTGCGTTACATTCGCCACAACTTGCTCTGCGCAACACTCCAGCTTTGTGCATTTTCAGGAACATTCTTGTGGCGGCACTGATTTGGTCCGTGATTGAGCCTCTGATGCCCGTGTGCCGCCGTGTGCCTCGGCTCCAGTGCAGCAGGTGTAAGTGTGCGTTCCCTGGAGCTAGTCTTGTCTCCTCGCCGTGGCAGCAGCGTCCTCACATCGGATGGAGAGGCGCAGAGTTGTGTTCGGTCACAGTGCACGGTGCAGCCTCCGGTGAGCGGTTCGGAGGCGGCACACGGTGATGGTTACGCGTCCTAATGTGCATTTGAGCGGCTGTTTTTGGTGAAAGGCGCTGCTCTGTCAGTGGTACCGGGAGATGAGGGATCAGGTTTGGGTTGGATGACATTCTGACGCTCACTACCAGAGAAACATTCACATTTTACGTTTATTGTGATTTTTGTGTGTGCTCAGTATGAACAGACACATTGTTCTTAAGCTCTGTGGTGAATTGTTTCATAATGCAGCTCGTTAATTTACCCAAAGTTGAATTCACAAACGTTTGTAGAGTCATCATCATCTTCACGGTTCAAGCATGGGATAGCACTTAGTTTAGTCGAAGGTATTTATCATTGTAAGCTTTAGAAGTGAAGTTTTATATCATTCTGCCAAACATTGAGCGTAGAAATCGTATAACCAGGAGATGAGACATGTTTGGATAGCTTTTGTTATCTCTAATTCTATATTATAGGCTGAATTAATTAGAAAGACATACAAGTAGTGACTTATTACCTTTTTTACATTCGGATTTTGCAGTAATACGACTTGTTTTAAGTCCAATAATAAAGTAGACAAGGAGAATGAATGAAAGAAAGTAACTTCTCTTTGATTGTCAATATTCAGTGCAGCACATATTGAGAATACCTTCATTTTTCTGACTTTGAATGTGCAGTATTGTGAATTATTTTATTTTTTGAAGGTCATCTGCACAGGTTTATAATTGTGTCGTTGCAAAACATCTTTAACTGCAAATTCAGACTCTACGTTCAAACTGGGCTCGTCAAACCGTGCAGTTCAATCGTTTTAGTTTTAGGGTATTTGTAAGTAAAAACTACGAGTTCCAACACAGCGCAGTAGGAGTTAAGGACTTTCTAATGCTTTGCCTGTAAGAACATCACTGCCTCCTGTTCTCTATTCCACACCAGTGTCAAGTCAGTTTGGTCCAAATGTCACCAAATGCCCTCCTCCTTTTTGCTCGACTTCTCCTTGGCATTCTCACTATAGGAAGGGGAAAAGGGGCTGTTTACCTCTCTGCGTGTGCATGAAATGAAAAGATAAATTTGTATCTAGAAAACTCCCTGAGGATGCCCCGGTTTGCTCCGCTGGGGGTAGAGCAGAAAAAATGGCAAAAACACAACACGCACCTGAATGCACTTGAAGCTTGCCTTTTTATTAATGTTGCTAGAATCAAAGAGTGCATGGGACAGCACTGTGGAACCAGACTTTTTCGGTTATTTGCGAGCGCTGATGGACAAAATTCGATGTTTTTGCATGAGAATTTGAACAAATAAAAGGTCCAGGATTAGAGCAAAGGAGGGTTTTGTTTTAATACAAATGGACTGTTAATTAGTGCAGTGGTTCGCAGCCTTTTTTGTGCCTCTTTAGCTCTGTATCATTCTCCGACTAGCTCTTAACTCAGGTACTCGTCACATAAATCTGTTTACTAAGTAGTATATTGTCAGTTATTGTTGTTATGAGTTATTTTTAAATGAAATCGATGTCCAAAACATGTCAAAAATTAGGTCAAATTTACTACAAGGAAGATTTTTTTAATTACATTTGAACATTATTGTATGCATCACTTGTGCACCCCCGGAGAGGAAACGATGAATTATAGTAGTATTTATACATATGCAGCAATTTATTTTAGTGCCAAAGCTGAATTAAATTTGTTTGTGGTTGGAGTTGGAAACACAATGGAAATGTGACATCTGTGACAATGTTTCTCAACCTGTGATACGGGCACCAACAGGGGTACACAGAAGGACTTTATTTGGATTTATTTTAAGTTTTATCAATTCTATTAGTCGATAGATGGTTTCCTTCTAATGCTGGAGCTGGTTTATTGATTAAAAAGAATTGGTTTTTGACATGAATTACACTTTTTCTTATTCTGTGTATTTATTAAAGATGTAACTTACAAGTTGAAGTGGGAGCATATTGAAACATTTATAATGTCGTAATTGTTGTTTTGGAGATATGAAAAATTATAACATTGAGTATATTGTGTAATTCAAACAGCTTAAAATCACCTCAAAAGGAGACAGAAACATCTAATGCATTCTTGTAGACAAGGAGATAAAAGTGATACCATATTTCTGCCTTTTTGGGGTTCATTTTATGATCCGTTCATATTTTGTCTGATACTTGAACCTCGTCCAAGACATCGTTAATTTGCAAAAGCAGTCACACTGCAAAAAAAAAGATTTTCTAGCTGAAGTAAAAACGTCTTGATTTCAGGATGTTCATTTTAGTTAAGATTAGTTTAAGAGTATTATTGCACTTGTTTCAAACCATTTCAGATTTGTTTCAATACATAACTTCTTACTTCAAGCCAAATTACCTCATCCTACTGGATTGCAGGTTAATGTCATTTTACTTACCACATTGGCAAATTTATTTTCTTATTTTAAAATAAATTATCACATGATCAGTCAGAAATATCTTGAAACCAGTGAAATATTGTGCATCACAAGCAATTACATCTCATTGAGTAAAAAAAACCCAACTCAAATCCAGATAAAAATCATACATTCAAGTCATTTTAAGACAGGCTAGATATACATGTTTGCTGTCTAAGTGATTTAAAAAAGTTATTGATGGTTTGCAATTTACTTTCCTTATTTTTCTTTTATATTTTTTCCAAATGTATTTTATTCCTACTAAAATCCACTCGATACAACTTTCCAAAAAGGAGAGATCTGTTTTTGCAATTTCACTCTTCAACAAATTCCTAATGCATTGTTGAAATATTGTCTGAATATCGTCATTGAGATGCTGTAATGCATTTTCACCCGTCCTTAATCCAAGCTTAAATTCTGCACCGCACTTAAGGTCAAGAAACTGAAATCCATCGGCTGTGAACTGAGAGCACAACTAGGCACCATTAGAAAACCATTGTCTCTTGGAAATGCCAGTAACTCACTGTGTCCTCCTATCTTTGTCCATCTAACATTGACCTGTCCCAGCCAACCTGCACACTGCTGATCCGACAAAATGGGCTTATAGGAAGTCAAGGCGACGCATGTTATAATCTACCATTTTAAATACCCTTGACCTTATGGCGCGAGATAAGCATCGCACTGCCCCAAGGTTGTTAGAAACATATCGGGCTATTTAAAACGAGGGAGACACGGAGAGGTGCACGCGCCTAAGCAGAGGAGGCAGCCTTTAGGAGTTAATTAAGGGAGAGGCGAGATGGTATCGCTCCAGTGTACGGGCTAACTGGCTGTGTGTGCATGCTAAAGAAGAGCGCGCAAAATGACGTGCGCGCAAGAAACTGCTATGGAAACAGGTTTTTGTGTGTCCAGTGGATTTCATTTAAAGGTTGCTACAGAAATTGTCAAACTAATGGGCTTTAGGAATAATATTTTGTGGTTAGGTGTGATGTATTTGCGTATCGAAGTAATCTGATATTTCTCTGTTCGGCATTCTATAAAAAATTGAAAAGAAAATAGCGGTAGGTCTTTAGCGGCATAGTCAATTATATGCACGTACATTATTATTTGAGTGAGTTACACAATTATAGGCAGCACAACTTATAAATGATGTATTTCCTTTCTATTTTTGGTCTTATTTTCGTCCGTGGAGCTATTATTTTGTTTAACGTAATTCTATAAGGCAAAATTCGAACTGAAAGTAGTTTCTCCATTGTTGCGCCAAATGTGCAGAGCCTAGATAGCTTGTTTGCTAATGGCAGTTGGAGGTTTAGGATACTTAAATGAAGAATATGCTTCAAGTTTCTGTTATGTTTAGTTAAATCAGCCTTTTAAAATTATTAAAGATGATACATTTGATAGAGATCTCCAAATCAACAATTGCACTATTATCAGTTTTCAATACATATAATACATTTTCTCTCGCACTTAACATAATTGTCACTGTCACTATATGGACTGGACATAAAGTTCCCCATGGGCACAGTGCCAACATGACCTATGAGAAGAGCTCACTTCATCTTATTGACAGGTCGGACTCCTTGTTGGTTATTTAACACTGATGAAAAGCCGTTATTTGAAATCTTCTCTCTCCATCTCCTTCATGTTGCTTAATTACCAATCTTGTAAACCTTGTAAACCAACACTCCACCCAGATCTGCAGTCCGGAGAATGAGGAGATCCGAGTAATGGCTGACGTTGGCGCTGCAGTCAAATTGGAGACGGCAGTTTGTGTGAAAGAACAAACATTGATTTGTTCCATGTGCCACCTCGCTGATATTGAAGAAAGAGCTTCATTCTGGTTTGTGTTGTCCTGGATTAATGGGCCCATACATCAGCCCTTTAATACCATTACAGATATTAAAAAAAGCCCTTTGAGGGGCAGATAATGCAGAATTAATTAGCTGCTAGAATTAGACTTTACATGATGTAGTAGGTAGACTTTAATACGTCAACAAAATGGCACTGATTCGTTTAATCTCTCTGTACACACCGCTTAAACGTAGTAACAGTTTTGGCATTACTTTATTTTTCTCTCCTTTACCTTTATTTATATATATATATATATATATATATATATATATATATATATATATATATATATATATATATATATATATATATATATATATATATATATATATATTTATTTATTATTATTTTTTTTCTACTGAAATGTATTGCTGTCATGTTTTCCAAGTCAGAGTTCTAGATTTTTGTCAGAATCCTGTACATAAAAAAGTATGCACCAGACCGATACTGGTGTTGTATATCGATGCTGATCTGTTTTGTTGTACATTATTTATGTTTAAGGAGATAAAACTACTTTCAGTCTCTATCTTAAAGTATCTGCCAATGCAGAGCAAAGTATTAATATTGGAAGTGAAAATGCTGGATCGGTGCAGCTCTAATTTAAAGTATGAATAAATGTTAGCAAGTTGTTTTGTGGATTTATTTACTCGCTGGCACTGATGAATAATTAATGCTGTTAAATTGAATAAAGCAAACATGTTTTGAAATAAAAAGGTAATTTAGTTTTTAAATTTTTTTTTTTTTTAATCTGGCCTTCTGGTGGAACATAACGATAGTACAGTATTGCTGTTTATGTTTAAAGACATACCACCTTGAGAATACAAAATCTTAGGCAGATGAGGAACAGATTATCAAGTGTAAAGAGTCGAGGAGCGTCCGGGTCTTCAATCCTTATAGCATCGTGTTTTGGGTTTTCTTACTTCTCCTGACGAGGGCTGGGATCGCAGGGTCCCTCACAATTGGATAAGATGATGCACGATACATGATTCATAACACGATAATATCACGATTTTGTGAAACATACGTTAATAAATATGTTGCACGTGATATTCCACACTATGTCACTATTTTTTAATAACCAAATACATTTTATCAACAGAATTTCTTTGTTAAACCATGACCTGCACAAACTTAATATGAAATACACCCAATTTAATCAACAAAACAGTGGATTTGTCAAATGTTTGTCAAAATTGCGGCACTGTAGTTTAGTAGAATACCAAAGAATAGTCATGGTGATATATCGATACAACAGCCCACAATATCAATACTGTATCACCAAATGTAGCTTCTATGAATAATGCACACAATTGTAAAACGACTTGGAGAACAAATGCATTACTATCAGCACTTGACAATCAGCTGCTTTATCAGACGTGTTGGTGGTGCATCATCTAAACCAACACCATCACTCACTACGAAACAATTCCAATTATTAAATATCTGATGACGGTGGCAGGCTGTTTATTGGACCTGCGATAACTGGGATTACGCCACATTTTATAAACAGACTCCTGGCGGCGCTGGACCTCTTTGTTCTGTATCAGCCATCAGGACATTCATATTCTCTGACGTTAACACAGTGGCTATCTATAACCAGCCTCTCGTAGCGGCAGCCAGTTAAATAAATATTCTTTCTACTTAATGCCCCCATTGTGTCCTCACACGTTTTAACAGAGAGTTTGAAAGCAGGAAATTGGTCACTGAATTACTCCTGGACATGATAAATAGTGAGCAAATGGAGCTTATGGTAATGTCTTGGCGATGGAGAAACTAAAGACACAAAACTTGCTCGGATTTGAGGCTTTCGATGATACTTTGGCTCTATTATGTAAGAGGTATATTTAAACTGTGGGTTATGACCAGCAGCTAACCTTCAGTGTGAGGGAGCATTACTGTTTTCTTAGCTTAAAAAGAGAACTACTGTGGAGGGCTTTTTGGTTTAAATGTTGCAATCATTAAAAGTTTGGATGTAGTTTGGTTGCACAGAAGGTGACAGGAGTTTAAGTATCATGCAGTTAATTTGCAACTGATCAGAATAACAAGAGGACGAGTAGAGGTTACCTGAGTTACCAACTGGTCTATTATGGAAATGGGTGTCATCTAATTTAGTAATCAAATATTCATTAATAGGGCTGCACGATGATTGAAATCAAATTCACAGTTTCAATGGGCACAATTAGCACATTGCAAATGCTGCAATTTTCGAATTTTTGAAGTACAACAATTTCCTCCACAAACAACAAAACATCGTGTTTTATCCTGCATAAAATCCGCCAACGCTGAAGTGTAGATTTGCTAAAACATGTTCTTAAACAAGTGCATCAGAAATGCAACATCTAAAAGTCTAAAAGTGGTAACGTCGCAAAAAAGCTTCACAAATGGGGAAAAAACACATTTAAAAGTGACTAAAACGTGACTAAAAAAGACCCAAATGCAGCTGGAAGTGACTAAAATGCAACTGACAAAAACGATAATGAAAGTGACAAAAATGAGACAAAAACATGACAAAAACACTTTCTTCTATTAGTCAGTTTATATTTCGGTCTTTTTGTCAATTCAGTGTCAGTGTTTAAAATGTGAACTTTGAACAGAACCCCATTGTTAAAACATAAATTGTAAATCTAATCGCAATCGAAATACTGGTCAGAAAAAGTGCAAATAGATATTTATCCCAAATCATGGAACGACATGTTAGACAATTCTTTTTGTCATGTTTTTTACAGTTTTAGTGTAGTTTTTGTCGCTTGAAGTCACATTTTTGTTGCTATTAGCCCTGTTTTGTCACTTTTAGTCCTTGTGCTCTCTTTGTTTGAGCAATGCACATTTGGTTGAAGGGCAATGTATGTTCTCATGTCAGGAAAAAATAATTATATTATAATTTAATTTTGCATAAATTGTATTTTAGGTGATGTTTTGGACCACCCGTGAAAGGTTCATAGCGATGAACAAAAAATGCGGACTTTTCAAATGGATCCGAGGATAGCGGGAGGGTTAGACTAGTTTTTGCTGCATTTTTGTTGCTTTTAGTTTTGTTTTAACTCTCGTTTCAGAATGTCAACTGTGCATCCCAACAAGAAGTGTTAGCGTTGATCAAAGTACCGGACATATAACAGCATTATTTAATTCAAATGTCTTCCTTTACTCTTCTCTTGTGTAACAATTTGGCCTTGCACATTTCTAAATAAAAGCTTGAACAGTCCTTATATAACTCAATCCTGACGTTACTACATTTGATCTTGGTGTTATGACAGTGCTGCCCTTCAGAGAGCTGGTTTGTGCAGGTTTGTGTTTTCTTAGCTGCTTAAACCTCGTCTTGTGGAAAACAGAAGGAGTGAAGGAGAGGCCGCCCACTGAGCCTAAGTCCACATCCGGCCCTGACACAGCAGTAAAGAGCCCACCTCAGCACAGACCTGAGCCCGACCGGAAAACTACCCACAATCCCCCTCTCCACGCTGTCATCGCCTCTGATTGAACAAACCACTGCAAGATTCAAAGCAAATCATGTATGAAGTGGGGTGTAACCGTATACTTTTGCTTAAGTTTTTGGAGAAAGATTACTTTTTCTACTGCCTTTGTGTACTTATTCAATCAAAAATAATGATAATACTCTTACACAACACATTTTCTTATGTTAAAATGGGCTTTGTGCACATCAGCATCAGCTCTGTTAGTGCCAGTACTTCCTGTCTAATTCTATTTCTATGGTACTTTTGTCCATTTTGATTAATACCTAAAGTTAAGTTGTGGTTAATACATCTGACAACATATTAAAAACTTTACAAAACAGATGAACACTTGACCAAAGGACACTTAGATGTTTATAAAGGGAAGTGTTGGTGTCAATGCTAACGCTTATTCTACTGTTGAGGCATAAAATATTTCAAAATAAAGCAAATTAAAATGAAATGTAATTGTTTTATATTAACATAAAGGCTACAGTCATTTATGGGAATTGACTGTAAAGAATGGCAAAGAACAAACTAGCCTGTATTTTTTATAGACACGAATCTTGTTATTAATGTTTCAACCTCTAAATATGTTCTGAAATCGATGGGATTCTTATATTAGTTTCATCAGTTGATTTCAGTTTTCTCCGTAAGGTTTTACTCTTCCTGGAATTGCTTAAAATCTGCACACTTTTTGTGAAAGTGGTAACATCATCATCATCATCTCTCAATGTCATCTCTTTTTGTAGACGTACAATATGAAGAAGAATCATAGAAGTTACTTTTTTTTTCTGCTTTAGCTCAAATATTATCATAGAACAATAAATCAACACTTATTTATTGAACGATAAGTCAATATAGTTGTTATTGTGACTGGTTTAGGCTTTTGTAGTCGTAAAATGTGTATAAAAAGTGTTGTAGGTAGGAGTGACATTTGCGGTAAGTAAGAGAAAGGTTGAAAATACTGCATTGATGGTAACTATTTTTATTTGTAATCCTTCATTGTTAATCTTGTTTCATTCTATCTGAGTAAAACAACCTTGAATTGACATTACCGTTACCTTAATACACTTTTTGAGAACTTCCCCCTCCGTTTTTAGTCATGTGTCACGGCCGGCGTTATGTCAAATGGAGTTCTTGTATTATTATTGGCTCTCAAACCTCTTCTTCATGTGGTTTTTAATGACTGTTACTCGACAAGTTTGTATTGGCTCTGGGGCCAGACATGTCGTCAAACTTTAAAGCTCTAAAGTTCCCCTTCAGGACGTGCGTCGGCAGATTAACAGCCTCAATCAAAAGCTACAAAAACGCAATAGACGTTTCCCATTTTCCCATTACAAGTTCCCCTGTACTTTTCTATGACAAGTGCTTAGCTAGCATTCCTCCACCAAATTGCATTGAGTCCTTTTACAAGTGAGGAGTAGACATTAAAAACGCCAGACATTTATCAGGTAATGTCAGCTGTTACAATGGAGAGCATCTGTCTTAAAGGGCCAGAGGTGAAGAATGGCCAGAGGCTACAGATGACCCCCACCTTTGTGATGATGGAACAAAGACATTGAACGAGAACATTGGATTAGAAAGACACGCTTTTAGTGACCGAGCATTGGGAAGAGAGACAATAGAACCGATAATGGGTTTTCTTCTCACAATGGATCAAGTATGGACTGTAGAAGTAGTAATGAGTACAGTAACACTGATGGTTTTACTTATAAATAACAAATGTGCATGTGTGAGATTTACTTTTGACAAATGGAGCTCAACAATCCTCCCACTTCGAAGCCCGTTGTGACAGGGCTGCAGGATTAATCGTAATCAAATTGCAATTGGAATGGGCGCAAAGGCTGCAATTTTTGAAGTCCTGTAATTTCCTTCATAAACAACCAAATATCCTTTTATTCTGCATAAATACTGCACAACCTGTTGTTAGATTTGTACAAACCTGTTCTGAAATACATCTGCTTTTATTAGTTTGTCAGTTCATCGTCTTTTTGTCAAATCTACTGTAACAAAATCTTAAAACATAAATTGCAAATCTAATTGCAGTTCGAATGCTCTCAATTCATTTTTGAAAAATGTCATATAAGTGTTTAGATGCGCAGCAGAAGCTAATCAGCTCTGTGGTAATGTCTGTAATGCAGTTGTTTAAAGTGCAAAGCTTACAATCTGGTGAACTCTTTCAATAACTTAGTGGTTTATAAAGTTTAAGAAACAGATTTTAACTGAACTCTTGTCTTGTCTGGTCTTGAGGTCTTGAGTTACTACAGTTGATTAGCCTCAAGCAAACTTCAATTATTTTCTTTTTCGGAAACTGGTAAAACTGAACAGAAAATTAACTTTTAGAACCAAATTACAGGTGGACACTGCTGAGCTTCCTGATATTTGAATGCAGTTTTTGAAGTTAAACTTAAAAAAAAAAAAAAAAAAAAAAAAGCCTCACCACATGTACAGTATATGTATATATATGTATATATATATACATACATACATACATACATATATACATATATTCGTATATTTCAGGTGGTTTAGTGCCCTTTAAATACCTTGAAAAAACCTTGAAAAAACATGCATGGGTGCCGTTGTAATCAGAATCTCATAATATTGCATTCATAATTGCTAAATTATTAAGCCGTTCAAGAACATTCCCCTCACAAAATGATTATTTTTCTCATCAGCATTGCAGTAGCTGAGGCAGTGTATAAGGCGTTAGTGAGAGCAGAAGCAGCAGTACTACTTCTACTTGTAATTGACGATATTTGATTTTGAAAGGGCAACCTTGTTTAGTGACCCGTGCCCTCCTAATGAGATCTCATTGAATCTAGTAGATTGTGGAAATGGTTAAAGACATTTGTTGTAAATTGACTTGGTGCCATTGATTAATAGTACCAGGAGTTACTTTATAACCTTTGCCATTTTCACACAAAGGCTAGTTCATTATGGTAGGATATATTTTTGTTGTTGAGTAAACTGAAAATATACTGCAGAGAAAAACAAAAACAAAACTACAAACAGACAAACACTTAATTTATGACTTAACCTGCCAAATTTACTTGCTACAGCTAACAAAACGGTCAATTTGAGTGGAAACAAAACAAGATGATGAAAGTAAATGGCATGTTGTAAAAAGTCACACTATGTTCTTTTCCCAGTATCAAAGTTGTGTAACAAAACAGAATAGTCAATTGCATAACAAACATTTCTCCAGGCTTAGCGAGTAGCTGGAAGAGAACAACACAAGAGCACATCCTTCACTCAAACCGGCCGCGTTAGTGCTCCAGAGGCCACAGTGTCGGCCCGGGCTAAAGTCTGTCTGTCAGACTGAGCAGAACACGTCAGAGGAGGAGGCAGCACCCAAAGGACACAGCCTCATGTACCTCTGACTGTGGAGACGGTACAGCCTCTACACTCTGGATATGACCAGGCAACAGAGGTTCAAGTGCACATGGCAGGTTCTCGTGTTGTTTCTAATTATTACTTTGTTTTATGGAGTAGTTCCTGTGCTAAATGTATCTTTGTTTTACATCAGTCAAGTTGCAGTTTGTGAAGAAAATTTCAAAATTAAAAGTTGGAAATTAAAGGTGCTGAATTCTAAAACACGATCCCTCTGTGATGTCATCAATATGCGACGTTTCATTGAAAATACAGGGACACAGACTTTTCTCACCGTCATTAAATAAAATAAGCGTGTTTTCAGCTATTATCATTTGTCAAATTATAACTATGTGTAATTTAAATGGACTTTGGCTCTCGTTTACTGTATGGTTGCTAGGTAACTACCTCTGCTGCTCATTCCCAACCAGGAAGTACATTTATAAACTTGACTAAAATTGTCAAACAGGAGAAAAATAGGCAACATTTTTGGTAAAATCTTGAATATAGTCGTGTTCACTGCGTTTTAGTGAAATTTGTCGTCTAACCTGTCATATAAACTTTAAGGATAAGTTGAAATATTTAGTCTTTCATCCAAAAGTCCATTTATAAGTTTATTTAGGTCAGCACTATCATTAAGGCACAATAATACACTGTTAGCAATAATAATAACAATATTTCCGTCCCGTTGTTACTGTGCCATAATGTAAAGTGCTACCGTTTTTGTAGTAAGTATTTTGGAATAATGCAGTTATTTAGCGGTTTTATGTACCCGTTATGAGTTGTCTGTTTTCTTTATGTTTACTTTATTTTGTGCATTTCGCAGCTTACAATTTGTTTTCAGTGACATTGTGTCCGTAATACTATTATTGTAAAAAACAAGAAATGTTAAAATAAGAAAACAGCCTCAAATGTTGAAGATCAATTAAGACAATGTTATATTTTTCTTACAAAATTGTCAAGAACACAATACAGATTTTTCAAGTCTAGCTGGCCTCCCCTATATATGCTATAAAATACCATACATTTTTCACTTTGAACACAAGTTTCCACAGCGATTTAACTTCAAACGTGATCCTCAGCATCTCAGAAATCCTGGAGTTAACCCTGTGGTCGCCTTCCTTAACTTCAAATAACACTTTGTAGTACCGCGCCCCGCTTGATTTACCACTGAGATAATGTGACCCTAAGAGCCCTCGTTCTTTTGTTATGAAGAATCGTCTGTACTTCTTGGCATCTCCCGGTCTCGATATTAAAGTCGGCGATGGGACGAAGCCTGCTTAATGTATGAGCTTGTATGCATTTAGCTTATGGCCAGCTCCCAACAACAAGCATCACACTGATTAATACTTAAAGATTGGATTTATCATTCCGTGTGAGCGGTCTGGGTTTCCTGCTCGTGTCCATAGCGAACACAGCAGAATTTAATTTAGCTCAATACGGAGGAGATGGATGCCCGGCTCGAGTGAAAGAACTGCTCTGTGATTTACAATGGTCAAGTCGGACATTTTTTGAGTGTTTGGCCATAAGTAGACTGTGAATGATGAGTTGCACCAATTACTGGCAGATTAAAGATGCACAATGTAAGTTTTTTTTTTTTTGCTGAAGAGTCACGAAGATGTTACTGCTTTGCCTGAATGTTCTATCTATCTCAATGGGAACGCGCACCTCCAGGTCATGTTACACGTCAGATTCAATTCAATTTAACGCAATACTGTGGAACATTCCAGGTGAAACAATGACATGGAGAACAACTAGATACACAGTGGACCTTTAAATATACTGATAGATCCATTCCGGCTAATTTGTGTTACAGTCTAAAAGCTATCGATCACTAAAATGACTACTACATTATGCGACAAATCATACCGTAATATACTGAATATAGACACAGTAACGTTATTATTTGTTTTATAGCAATGTTTGATGTAATTTGATATCATTTGAAGCTGAAGTGAACAGGCTCGTAACATTAATTTGACTTCTGTGCTGAAATTAAACTTTAAACTAATTTTTTTAATCTAGATTAATCTCACTGTAATCTTGGAATTAATCTATATTAATCTAGATTAAAATGGCTCATTTGAATTCTGACGAAGACATTCAGAATATGTGTGCTACCCAAATAATGACTAAAAGTAAGTCTTTGAGAACGGGTTTCTCAAGCCAGGTGGCGCATTAGACCAGGGGCTCATCACATCAGTGCTTGGCCCGGCATTAGCTAAGGGATGCTTTGCGTTTAGGTGGTACTTGAGACTGGAAGAACTCCTACAGTAAACTAATTCCGCATTGCACAAGGTGCAAACAACCTTAGTCTTGTCGAGATTTCCATTGGGAAGCTTCTTAAAAATACATTTTCTAGTCAGTGTTTCTCTGTGAGCTGCACTGTCCTCCTCCTCTCTCTGATCACAGCCCCTCAGCTATAATTTGGTTTAGGTAGAATTAATTTAAAAAAAAAGGATATCATCATTAAGTTGTGTTCAAATCAGAGTCATGGTGTTTTTTCCCTCCAAAGCTTTCAGTTTTCTGATGCATTTTAATATAAAGATTGACTCTTATCCAGCAACACTTCTGTGCAATATTCATTTAATTCTGTATTAATTTAATTCTGTGCTTAAATTTCCCCTGGAAGCCTCTGGACAAAGTAACCTGTGTGTCATGTTTAGATCATAAGCCCATGTTTCAAATAGGCCTAATGATAATTTACAGTTAATTCTTGAAGGATGTCATTGAATAGACTTTACTGTAGCTCTGACACAACAAGACAATCTTCAAAGCCTAAATAAACTTTCCGTCAGTGGCCATTAATTTTCATTCTTCCAGTTTTCACTTGGCATTATTCTGTGCATAAAGCACCTAACGCCTCGTTACGCACGCGGCTAATTTGCATATCAATCCACGCGAAAACTGTGCGAAGCGCTAAACTTTGTAGATCCGCTGTGGCGTTTGCTCTGATTGGTTCATGATGTTTCACTGGTGCTGAAGACAGAGGAGTCTGTGTCTGTGCCGCGCTGCTCACGGCGCTCACGCCGCTGCCGCGTAAAGACGCGTAATGACGCGCGGAGACAAGTCAGATCCAAAATGAATGAACTCAAATCAAGTTTGTCATCGTGAGTTCTGAGAGTTCAGGGTTGGACTGATTAAATCTCCAAAAGTGCACAGCCTGATCCTGGATTAAGTTTGTGTAATGTGATGGTTTGACTCCAGAGGTAATGATTTTAGTGGGACTACTTTTCCGTGCGTCAGGTGGAGGAGCTCGTTTACGTGCCTGCTGGTACAGCGTGCTACCACCAAATGTTTTAGGGTCCGCAGTAACGGGCCGGAATACGTTACTTTCAGTCCTGATGGGGAGCGCAAATCTTCGCGGTAATTTGCGCTATTCTAGACGCAATAGTTCGTCAGCTGTTTGTTCTCAAAACTACGAAAAATACGAGGCGGGTTGGTCCAGAAGAAAGACTAGTTAAAAGCGTATGGGATGTAGAACTTTAGTTCCTTTGATTTGGCGCTATGTGCTGTTTATGATCAGGTGTGTTCAGGTGCACATCACTGTGTGTAGCTCGCGTCTCTCGCTCTCTTTCTCTCTCGTTTTCTCTCGTGCGAGACAAAGATTTTCTCTGCGCGATGCCCCTGGGAGCTGTGCGCAATTACGCACGCGCGCAGTTTAGAGGGAACAGTGCTCCCAACCCAACTTTGAGAATAGATTAACGGCGATATTTTTTTTATCGCCCGATAAGAGTCTCACGTTAACGCAGCACGTTAACGCCGTTACCGGCCCACCACTACTTTAAACACATAATTTTTACATTGGAAAAGACAAGAATGAAACAGATCAAACCTTCAAACACCTACAGACAACAACAGTGAAGCTAGAAAGGGTAAAAAAGTGACGTTTTAAGATAAAAGACTACAGGCTTGGTTGGCAAACGGTGCTTCTTCCTCTTTACGATCTGATTCTTAATGTGACGACAGTACGACAGTTTGACCTCGTCTCCACATTAGACACAGATAGAGCTGTTGAAGTTCACACGTGAAAACAGATTTGAGTCGCATTTTATCTGCAATTTCAATGACCTGTCCAAAAAATTCAGATTAGAGCATGTTGACCTGCGGTGTGAATGTAGACAAGATTTCTGCGGTGATAATTGTTGAATCTGTAAACATTCTAGGCTTGTCAAAATGATCGAAAATCAGATTAAAAAACAAGACAAAATTTGTCCTTGTGAACTTTTTTAGAGTGATCTTGAGCTATAACTAAAATTACAATGTTTAATGTTTAATAAAGAACTGTTATTAATGTTGAAAATGTCAGGCTATGGTCTAAAACACTGACATGAAAAAGCATTTGTAACTTCCCGTCTGGTATCGGCACAGAGAATTGATTATTTTTCTTCTAAATTGAATCGAGCTTGAATTTTTATCATGACAACATTAAAACATTCATCGACAAAACACAGCACACTCTCCACTTTCCGCAAAGTTCCGTCCTACATCTGTCACGACCCGCCTCCGCCACGTTACCCCCTGATCAAATACCTCGCTGTCGGCCGTGTCAGATGCCCCGGTGGTGGAGCGCGACCAGCGGGCCGGTCTCCAGAGCTGCTTGGATCCCGCGCGGTGTTGGGACAGGCCGAGGGGACCAGGATTAGCCCTCTGCTCTGCTCCGGTCTGCTCCCTCCCAGCTGCCACCTGGCACCCACCGCGCGCTCAGGGCTCCGCCGCGCTGCCATGGCCCAGAAAAGCAGAACAGGGGAGGGATTCATGCCTCCTCCAAGTAGCCTCATTCAGACCCACACCCACGGACCAGGGGCCAGTTGGATAGCGGAGCTGCCTAAAAAAGAGAGAAATTGGATGGAGAATTAACAATGATTTAGTCCCGAAGGTGGCTTAATTTACTCCGGAGCTGGTTTATCTTGTACTTAGTTTATTATATTGGCGTTTGTCTTTTTTTTAAATGGGATTATAAAACAATTGGTCCCAGGGATGTGTTTTAATTGTGTCTGAAATATAAGCCAAAGACAGAGGTAAATATACAGCACTTTAACGGTTTGAATTATTTAGCGAGCCATTCTCATCCATCCAGGAGAATTCCCAGTCTGGATGAATGAAAACATGGTTGCCTCAGTGGAGCGGCGAGCTTGAAATTGAAAACGGCATCATCAGGAAGACCATAATGTTGTGTGATCAAGGAGGAATTAAACTGAGAGCCGAGATATGCTCCTATACTCCGCAGCAACCTGTCGAAATGAGTCATTCCAAACAAAGCATGAACTGGAATAAATAAAAATTACACTGGAACATTAACACACACTCATCTGTGCTAATAATTTCAGCATTCTACACATCAAAATGCAACTAAAAGTAAAAAAAAAAAAAAGGGACAAAAACAGTACTTAAAGTGACCAAAACGTGACAAAAAGTGGCATCCCTAGCAAAAGATGCACCAATATAAAATATTGGTGGCGATGCGTGAAAATTTGCTGAATAAAATAAATGTTATTATTTATACAAAACTGTTCTGTAATTAATTATGCTATTTTCAGTCTCTGCAGAGGTATCGGCTGATATTGAGTATCGGCAGTTACTTAAAACCCAAGTATCGAAATTGGTATCGGATCTGAAAAAGGTGGATCGGTGCTACAAAAGCGACAAAAATGTTCTGAAACACGTTATTCTCTAAAGATTTGGCATTTCATATTTTAATCTTTTGTCAATTCTCTTGGTTGTGTTTAACATGTGAACTTTGAACAGAATTCTATTATTAAAACATAAATCTCAAATCTATTTGTAATCGCAGTATTAGTGAGGACAGTAAAGTATACCATGACCTTAACCTTAAAGCGTAGTCGCATGGTCGATTAATCGGTTGATGGCGTCTTAGTTGAGCAAGATTTTCATTCATCGACTAATCATTTTATTTAGATTGAAAGGATTTATATGTCAAAAAACGAGATTATGAGCATATAAATACACTGTTTAGAAGTATTTTCTGTATAAACAGTTGTTTTCACATGCATGCCTGTGCAGTTGTGGTCTTTTGGGTGCAGTTTGGGTTAGAAACACGGAGATACGTTTTGATATATTTTTGCCACACCCCCTTTTAGTCGACTAATCGGTTGACAGGACACGTCTTTAGTCGACCAAGAATGTCTTTACTGTAATTGAGAAACACGTGGATGACTGTAAAGACTTTAAAATAAACAGTTTGACGTTTCAAAACTGTCACAATCAGGTACAGTGCCTTAAAATTGCAACACGAAAACGTAATATTGTGTCATACTGATATAGCAATCAATCTGAGCTCAACCTGGCGGCGGTATCCCATTAAACTCCGCTCATAGACCTCACCTCACCTCCACCTGCGATAGGCCCTCGACTCCACAATTCAATCTGAGCATGTACTGGCCCACGAGGCTCGACTCCATCCTCCCGCCGCAGCCCCATCACCGACTTTCTTTGTGTTAAAATTAGATTGCCAAATACATCACCAGCAGCTGTCATCCATCCCGATCCACTATGATCCCCTAACATGCTTCCCAGCTCGTATTGATCCTCCCCCTTTGCCTCACCCCCCGCCCCCTTCTCCTTCTCACCCCTTTTTTTTTCTCTCACTGTGCAGCGTTGGATTCAAGGGCCTATTAACAGTGCACCCATCAATCACAGCGCTCGCCGTGTTTGTTTGGGAAAGTCTTTGATACGATTAGGGAGCAGCAGACAGGACTTTCATGATATGTGGAGCAATATAGAATGTAATATGTTTATTGCAATTTCAGTAAAGGAGAGGTATGTATCGAAGCAAATTAAATACATGTTATGGTGTTGTGACGTTTGTATGATAGATTTACACTGTCAGCCTATTTTTAGATTAAACTAATATCTATGTTATCTGTAATCTATACATGGTGACGTTTTTAACCATGTTCTAACAATGTTCTGTTGTCAAAAACATGCATTCAGTTGCATTCACGCTGTTTTGAGGAATGTTTATTAGAAAGTTTATTGTACTGTTGTTACATTTATGTTGATATTCACTGGTGATTTTAACATTCTAAGTTAACATGAATCTGGCAAAGTGTTGAGTTTTTTTGTTTTGTTTGTCAATTGTCAATACGGAAATAACTTTTTAAATTATTTGGCTGCTTCCTTTTGTAGCAGGGGTTCTTAGTACTTGTGATCGATGTTGGTGAGATAGAACGATTTATCATCTGGCCAATATTGAGCCGATTTAGTGCATCAGCCTTAAATCACCATCATAGGTCAATGGTTTGCAACTGCTTAAAGGAAAAACATAAAGCTTTGTTTTAACACAAGAGGGTTTTGCACAAAATGTAATTGCTCTATTATAGATTGGTAGGAAAACCGGGTGTGGGTGTTTTTTTTTTTTTTAATTATTACAAAGATCACAGGTGCACCGTATAGACAAGTAACTGTGTTTGTTAGAACTCAGTAACATTTTGACCTTATTAAAAGTATTTCTTAGTGGTTACATATGTATTTTTGGGGCACTTGAAACACCCATCATCTCCCCCTGCTGTCTCTGGGCGGAAAATGTTCTCCTCCTGAGATGTTCTCCTGACAGGTTGCGCCAATGAGGACGGATCAAATGCAGAAGACACATTTTCCTACAGGGACAATAGAGTACATCCTCTCTACCTAAATAAATAAAATAGCCTTCACATTACTGATTATTCACCCCCATCATGTATAGTTCAGGCCAAAGGTGTTGTGGTTTTTCCCTCTTTTCCTCATTGGTGCTCCAGTCACAGCCCTGGTGCTGTGATGTGCTCTTCTGACACTGAAGATTAAGCACTGGGCTCTCAGACATGTCGGCTGTCACAGGTATCTCCAGCGCTCCACGCCTGATAAGGGCCACTTGTTCACCAAACAGCTCTCGCCAAGAGAGGGAGTCGAAGCTGTGAGAAATAAATAGAAAGAGTCAGGACTTACAGAGATTTAATGTGTTATTCTTGGAGAGTGTCTGTGATTGCCTTTGTGGCCTCAGACATGTCAATAATTGAAGAGTAAGAGTCCACATAGTCCTTTCTCCGTGAAAGATTGGATTTTGTGTCTAATTTTTATGCATTACTTTTTGGTGTATTGCTTCAGTCTAGTTTTACTCATCATGAGCGGTTTTCTTAAAATTGCATGCTTAAAATATTATTTAGACTGACTGACATTAGTTTAGTCTGTTAACATATAAAGCTCTTTTGTGAAAATCTAAAAGGCAAATACGCAAGGATTTTATAGTGAAAACAAGAATTTATTTTGAAGATGCCAGGCTTTAATCTATCTGTGACTTATTTCCTAAACACTGCGAGATATGGCCAATGCCTTAGATTCAATTAGATTCACTATTTATGTTTTAATAAATATGCTATTTTAATAAAACAACCAGAATTGACTAAAAGACATGAAATATGAACTGACAAATTATTCAAAGAATCATGTGTTTTCGGAACGGAACATCTTTGAGGGTTTTTGACACTTTTAATGTGTATGTCAATTATAGTTGCATTTATGTCAGTGTTACTCGTGTTTTTGTCACTTTTAGTCCCTTTAGTCGCATTTTTGTCGTTGTTAGACATGTTTGAGTCAATTTTAGTCACATGTTTACTCTATTAATTCCATTTTTGTCGATTTGAATTGCGCTTTTGTCATTCCCAGACACATTTTTGCCACTTTTAATCACATTTTTGTGGCTTTTAATCACATTTTTGTCATTTGCAGGCACTTTTTTGTTGTGCTTTTATCGTGTAGTTAGGTTCTTGACAATTGTTTCAGAACATGTCTTAACAAATCCAAACTACAGCATCAGCAGATATGCAGAATAAAACAGCACATTTTGTTAATTGTAGGAAATTATTGCACATCAAAAATTGGCAGCCTTTGCGTTTAGGTAATTGCATCCATTCAAACTGTGATTCGATTTGATTTAACTGTGCAGCCCTTGTGATCTAGTGGTAGTTGCCATTGCGTTCGTTAACTTGATTATATATATATTTTTACTTTTAATTTATAATATTGGGATACTTTGCAGTGGCTAAAACTCTTGCTATCTGATATAAAATGCTAATAAATGTAGTTCATGTTCCATTGCACAATAACAAGACCACAAAAACAAAACCAGCCTTGCTTTACCATTCACCTTATTAAAAATAACACCACTAGAGTTCAGTAATTGGAATCCAAGTGGTCAATAATTGCCTAAGTACTAATGCTTTATGCAGACTCTATATGGAAAAAGTCATATTGCCTCAAATCAGCTTTCAGATTGTATAAAATAGTAATTATGCTTTTTGGGGCTGCTGCAGACCAGTAAATGTATGTGCACAGAGTGTTTAAGTGTGCTAACGCCGCTCTGCTCAGCTATGCAGCAGTAATTAGGGCCAAATTGAACTTCATGGAGTAGGAGGTGACCAATCAATGGGAGAAAATCAGCATCTAAAGGTCACAGTGGTCTAGCATTAAGCGTCTGTGAATGCCCTGGACACACTTGTGGAGCAACAATGGGTTTGAATGAGGGGCAGAATTGACGGTGTCACGGTGAATCTGTCCAAATGAGACTCAGTGGGTGGAATCAAAACAGAAACATTACAAAGATCTTTTAGTTTTTGGAATGAAATGGCATTTAAAGGGGCACCATTAAACATTTCCGGTGATGGTTCCAGCGCCTGCTCAGCTTTGCGTTCCAGAATATTGCGGTTGGATCAGAGATGGTTAATAATCAGTAGCATTTACAGTTTTTTATAGTAGTTTGAAGTAGTTTCCAGACCTTTTCTCCTAATTGAGTACTAATTTGTCTTGAGTAACTATTCTCTCACTTCCAATTGTGAGTAACTCTGCAAGTGACAAAAGTTTTATATTGATAATATTTCATGATTTGAACGTGTCGGATATGATTTAATTTTTCCTCATTTTTGAAAATACTAGATTTAATGCACGATTTAATGTTTTCTTCTAATTATTAAATCCACTTCAAATGATAAACAAGATGTTAGACTATTATTGTTTCTTGAGTAGTTTCCCCAAATACTTTGTTACTCTTAATTTCCTGGACCACTACTTGAGTAAAATTTGAAGTAACGTTCTTCTTACATAAACATGTTTGACGTCTTGTGGTTTATTCTCAAAAATGCGTGAAAAACATGCATTCTTACTTCGAGAGGGATCGCTTCTCCACAGATCTGACCTGTAACTTGGTCTCAAATTGTCTTAGTTTGGTTCTGTTTTGTCCCCTGTCTAGTCCTGATGTAAATTTGGCTTCTATCCTGGTTTAGTCTAGTTTTATTATTTAGCCCTACATGAAAAAGTAAAGTAGAGTAGAATTATAAAAGCATTGTAAGTACAGTATAAATGTCTATATATATGACTTTTTATTCAGTTCAGCATTGAAATATGACAGAAGTTATAACATCCAAAAAAAACAAAAGGAATTAAAATGACCCTAAAAGCACATAATGATCTTTTGGAATTGGTTTGTTATTTTTTGCATTCTTTAGAGCACTGTCAAAAAGAAAAGCAAGGCAAGGCATGTTTATTTGTGGAGCACAATTCATACACAAGTGCTTTACACAACAGAATACAATTACACTCAAATCACAAAATAGATTAAGACACACAAAATCATTATATATGTATTTTAAAAGAGAAGAGTGCAGATATATCAAGTTGTGTATAATTTCTTTCTCTATTTTCACATTCTTTTTCCTTCCTTTTTGCAGCTGCTTTTGCCCACATTTCTAAACATTCAAAATGCCTTTTTATTTCAGGTATGTGTTTTGTTTGCCCTGTCTTTTTAGACAGAATTATTTTTTCAGCATCATTTATTGTTTCTCATTGCTCTCAGACTGCTGTCACTCATCCTTCCATCCCTTTGCTTTCTGTTCATCACTTTTATTCATGAAAATGACATGTTCTTCACAAAAATCCTTTGAAGGGTGATCTTTACTTGACTTTATTTAATTAATTTAAAATGAATATTTATTTAAATAGGCAGATTATTTAACCTGCCTTAGCCTTCTTGACTTCCCAATCAGTGATTTTGGCCAATCCTGGCCTTCAGTCAGTCCTGACCTTTCAGATAATCACTTTAGGCACAAAAATCCCTTGCAGGATGGTCTTTACTCTGGGGTCCCATTTTGATTTTCAGATATCACTAATAAAAAAAATACTTTAAAAGAGAAGAGTGCAGATAATTCAGATATCTTTCTCTATTTTCACGTTCCTTTTCCTTCCTTTTTGCAGCTGCTTTTTCCCAAGGAAACCATGCAAGGAATGCATTTTTTCTTGATATCTTATTCACTGCTAGAATGAAACGGGGACAGCTCTTGACTTTCGAGGGTCACTCCAAAAGGACTTTCTAGTCAAGTAGCTTACATTTGTTTTGAAATCCTTGGTGATTTGGACTTTGTTATAACTGCCATTACTTCAAAATGAGCAAAAATGGTTGAGCATAGCACAGTTCAGCCTCAGCCTCAGCCTCAGCCCTGCACAGCGAACTCTTTGATCTGGAATACTGTCTAAGTGATTACTATCCATCATTAAAACTTGAAAAGACCATGGTGAAAATTGTTTGATTAAAATCCTTTGTTCTCCACAGAAGACTTTCACAGTTTTAAAATATCTCTTGTTGCATAAAATTAAAGTCAATGTTCTGTACTTTTCCAAATGCAAGCTCCACGTACAGATAATAGTTTGATGAAAAGCAGAGGGAAAAATGAATATGTATTTAAAAAGACTTATGTAACATGGTCGTTCCAGGTCATGGTTCTCCAGAGTTTAAATGTGGCTTACTGTCTCCAGGTGAAGAGTCACTGCCCCAGTGTCTCAGGGTCTGGTTCACGAGGGAGGGAACAGAGGATAATGTTCTTTCCAACTTTAGAAAACCACACGTGTTGCCACAATCAGCAATTACAATTTTAATTTTGCGTTAGCCTTTTACCATCATAAGAAATATTGCCATAATGAAAGGTCCAAACCAGACGGGGAGATACTTCTCGATGCATGTTACTACTTGCTACTACAATCAGTTTTAGTCAATTTGTCAACATCAATTAGTATATGGATATTGATACTTTTGAAAAATTGGGACTAAACTGTAACTAAACCATGAACTAAATTGGGGCTAAACCAGAAACTAAATTGGAACCAAACTGGGACTAAACCGGAAACTTAATTGGGACCAAACCAGAATCTGGTGCTAAACTGGAAAATACATTGTGACTAAATCGAAAACTAAATTGGGAACAAACTGGAACTAAACCGGATACTAAATCTGGACATAATAACCACCAGGTCAAAACCAGGACCAAACCATTTTTATTTTTGTAATTATTGTCTTCTGTCTTTGCTTCCACACTCTCCTTTTTTACATCAAGAGTAAATCATAATGCTATTTATTTGGTTGTGGGGTATAGCTGGTGTCATGCTTTCTACTAATTCTCCTTCTTGCTTTTATTCTCAATCTGGAGTCTGTATTTCTGTAAACACTGCAGTTACATTAAATTACTTTGCAAAAATATTCCCTGTGCATTTATAAAGCATTAGTGGCGTGCTGTTTTCCTCTCGATCTACTTCAGAGACTGTGGATTCCCGTAGCTCTGTTGAGGTGCTGGAGTGTGGATATAATGATCGCTAATGATTATAATTTTGGTTTTAAGATCAGGGCTCTCACTGGCTTAGAACAGCATCACCTTCTCCACTAACATTTACGAGAAAGTGATTACAGATTTAAAGTCTGGAATGGCACAAAATGATGATGAGAGAAACAAAAGAATTAGGTAAATTCAAGTGATTCAAGTTTGGTTAAAGATATCCATTTGAATTAGATCAAAACAGAGGAGGGGGATGAGAGGCTGAGTTGGCAGATCATTTTGCTGCTAGAAAAAAAAAATATATAGAAAAAGAGTAGAACTGCAGCTGCTGTACAATGATTTTCAAAATATATTTCTAACCAAATTAAAATAAAATACCCTAAAGGCGTCTAAAAAGAGAATATTTTCAAATAAAGCGTATTATTGTTGATGAAAAACACATTGTTTATTAATTTTGTGGACATTTTAAGGTTAGGTTTAGGTAAGTTTGTCACAATAATTACGATCGATATTTTGTTCAATAAATAACAGCTGGAGCAATATTATTTGGGGCTCAATATATATATTGTGGGTAAAAATAGTCTTTATTTTTTTTCTTTAATAGAGTAAGACATGAGCTGTAGAGCGTCAAATACATAACTTATATGACTCATTATAGATAGTATTTGTACTAAAGTGTTCTGCACAGATTCAGATAACTCCCACCAGGGAAATTAGTTCTGGCAGTAAAAGAGCACATGGGGAATAACCAAACATACAACATAAACATATAACACATAATGGAGCGATTCTGAACAAAGAAGAGCTTTACGTTCAGTATAAATAGCACTCAGTGAAAAGCATGGTGTGCACAGTGGCAGCGGTTAGAGCTCTTGCCTCACAGTAAGGAGATCGTGAGTTCGAATCCCAGGATGGTGTGATCTGAGATCTCTCTGAGCGGAGTCTGCACGTCCTCCAGGCTTCCTCCCACCGTCCAAACACATGTGCAGGTAAAACTGACAACTCTAAATTGCCCCGAGTGTATGAATGTGAGAGTGAATGGTTGTCTGTCCATGTCTCTGTGTTAACCCTGCCACGAGTTGGCCACTGTCCAGGGTGTACCCGCCTAAGGCCCACAGTCACTGGGGTAGGCTCCGGTCACCCGCGACCCCTAAGCGGTAGAAAATGAATGACTAATAAGCATCAAACATTTCTTACTTCTTATGTATCTATTGCGGCTCCTGTTTTAAGGATTAACTGGGTTTATCTAACTTTAGGGTTGTTGAGTCAGCAGCATAAATTCATTTCAGTATTATCATTTTATTGTTTCGTTAGCAACTAATGGCAATTTGTTATTGTGACAGGCCTAGGTTAAGATGTACTTTATAAATTCAGTTTTATCTCCTAAAGTGTATTGAGGCTGGGAGCCCTCATCCCCAGAAGCCCCAAAACAGCAATTCATTTGTATCAATAGATCTTTTGCATCTAAGTCTTGAGGCGCAGGTCCTTGCATGTGAATTAAGCTCTCGTGTGGGACATTCATTCTCTGCATTTGACCCATCCTTCAATGCTCATCTCCAAATCATGATCGAGGTTTACTCAGAACTAGAATGTTATATTGTGCATGTTTTGGGTTGAAGGGGCAAACCATGAGAGCGGAGGAACCCCACAGACCCCAGACACAGAGAGAAACATGCAATCACTGGAGCTGAACCCACGACCTTCTTGCTGTGTTGCGTGAGTGCTGGTCATTCATCAACAGCAACATTTGTGCTGTTCTTTCCTGTATATTTTAGACCACAGTATTGCCTCCACACACTCAGCAAGCACTTGTCAGTTGACCTGTCTTTTCTCTCAGACCTTAAATGTTTTCAGAGCGCTGCTGTTGTCTCCAGAGAGTCTTTTGGGCCGCTCACCACTGCACAGCGTTTTGTTTAGACTTTCACAGTTTGAGCTGAAGAAAGTGAGATGCTGACGTAATACTGTACCATCGCTTGGTCAATATTTTCCTTTCGGATCAAAACGCCTCAATGATGAGTGATTGCATTGATCTGCTGGTGGTCCATTAGTGCTGCTTAGTCAGATATTTGTGCATGGATTTTAAATAATGATCAATCACACAAGCTGAGATAAAACTAATGCTGCATTGATGTGAAGACAGGAAAAAATAGTCAACTAAAATGTGTTGCAAGACTTGATTTATTTGTTTTATTTAGATAACTTAGAATTTGGTCATGTTCATACTTTAGTTAGGTTGACGTAAAAGAGCTGTTTACCCGTGCGTGCTTGTTCCAGTGGCAGTCACAGTCTGGAATGCATTAAACAGTCGCTCCGTGGTCTCTTATTACAGGTGGTCTCGTAGCGGCTCCTGTCGCACTCTGGAGCGGGGAGAAATTGGTGTGAAAGCACCCGACCTTGGGCCGACCTACAAAAGCAAAAGGTCTCATCAATCAGATGAAAAAAGTGCTTGGACCGTGTACATTTGTATAAATGGGGGTTGTAGAGCTGCCATGTGCGGCATCTGACGAGGCAAATTGAATCAATTTATATCAGGAAGACTTCTCCTCCTGCCTCTGTGCAGCCATGTGAGCCTCCGTGCGCCGCTCAAAGCGCTTTTCTTCTGCTGCGACCTGCACCTCACCCTCAGTGCATGCCACAGGTGACGGGAAAGAAAGACCACCGAGTATAAAGACAAATATGTAGACCGCCAAGGGACTAAGCAACGGGGAACCAAGCACCAAGGAACTGAGCAAGGAGCGCGCTAACATGTGACAACAGCATTAAGGCCTCTCAGAAACAAGCAGGATCCATTCAGGCTATTGCCCACCATCTGTTATGGCATGCATGTGGTAGGGCTGTCTCTAACAATTCTTTTAGTAATGGAGTAGTCAGCAATTATTATTATTTTTAAATTAGTTTTACTTGTCAAATAATTATTGTACATTGAAACTTTTTAAATACATCTTTAACCAAAAACAGATAAAAATATGCTGACTGAAGGTGATAGTGATTTATTGAGGAAAAGTAAAGAAATAGTTAATTATTTTTGGACATTTTGATTTAATAAAATTGCTGACTGCTCGACTGCTTTCTTATAAAAGGTCATTAGTATGTGTTTTGGAATTGGCATAGTCCAGATAACGATTATGACATAAAAAATATAGAATGACCAAGTTCATTTTTACAGTCAACTAGTCATGATTAGTCAATCAATCGTTGCAGCCCTCCAGTTATAATGGATTAAAATATGTGTAATCATAATCTCGTCTGTTTGCTAAAGCTATATTTAACACCCCCAACTTTTTAATTAAAAAGATCCAGTCTGTGAGTGATTCCTGAAGCAATCACCTGCGGCTTCTCAAATTGAACCTGCATAAACCCTCAAAGTCTGTGCTTTAATTTGAAAACTTTTGCCATCTGGGAACCACATGAGCAACATATACTGTGTACTGTAGTTTTGTCTTATTGTCTTGTCTTGGCTTTGTGTCAGAAATTCATGCTAAACGTAAGCTGGCAGCAGTTTTTTTTTTTCCTGGAAGTTAGTTGCTATTAAAAGCAAAGGTGAATGTCATTGCGCTTGCTGTTTGAACGTACAGCGTTTTATGTTTGTTGATGCGTTTGAAACTACAGAAATGTCACTATTGATGTTTTCGCGACATCAGATGGAGCTGTTTTTTGTTGGAGAAAAGTTAGATCAATGTCAGCTGTGATTGTTGAGGCCTGGGAGCGAAAGACTGACAGCTTTTCATTATCCAGCTGCAGCGTACACGTCCCAAAAGAGAAGCCACATCTGCTCCCATCATTAGAGACGCGCTTAATCCTCATTAGAGTGCAACCACCAGTGGAGAGGAGACTGGCTAAAACAGCAGTCAGTCAAGGCTAAACCAGGACTAGAGCAGGACTAAACAAGGACAAAGGCAGGACTCTGCTTTTGTCATGAGAGATGCACTTCCCTTATCCGTGTGAAATCAGTAGAGACATGACTGAGACTGGCTGTATCAGTAGATCAGTAGAGACATGATTGAGACTGGCTGAAAAAATCCAATCAGAGCTAAACCAGGACTAAACAAGGACTGAATCAGGTCTAAACGAGGGCTTAAGATGGTCAAAAATATCAAAAATCAACAAGTATCAATACAAAAAGAATATCTGAACAAAACCAGAATAAAATGTGACCTTTGTTTTAGAGTGATCTTGAACTGAAATGATCAGAATTAAAAAAGACCATCATGTTTAATAAAGAAACATGTTGAAAGTCTATTGTCTAAAACAGTGGTTCCCAATCTTTTTTGTGTCGCGTACCCCCTAAGCTTTGTTTTACACTCAAAGTACCCCTTATCTTGAGTTTCGGGCAAATAAATGGGTTTACGAGTCGAATATTGTCAATTATTACTATTATATTTTTTTATTTTAGTTCTATGTATGATCCAAGATACTCCAAAAGATGTTAAATTTACAACTGATGACACTTTTATTCAGTTAAAAGTACATTTCATCTTCATTTAAAACCTGAAACCATTCCAAGTACCCCCTGGTAATTCCTCACGTACCCCTTGGGGTCCCCGTACCCCTGGTTGGGAAACACTGGTCTAAAACCTTGAGCTGACAAAACATTTCAAAACATTCATGTGGTATCGAAATAAGTATCGAGAAAGTCTAAACCAGATCTAAATACTGTAAGTGCGTGCTCATTCTGTCCTGCAAAACCTGAACAAAACCACTTTTCTTATTTGCTAGAAAAAGTGTCACTAAACATATTAATTATTACTTAAATTCCAATCAGAAGACGTTTTATTGTCACAGTATGTACAGTAAAATATACAAGTCTCTACAGGGTCATTTTGACATTACATATTTTATCATTTTAAATAACTGTGATTTTAATGTGATAAAAAAAAGGAATTGCAATTTTTTCCAATCATGGCAGCTTATTTAATCTTTGCTTAGAGTGAAATGGTGGCAGACCATATTAAAAAAGCATCCAAACAGAGCCCAGATCTAAACCAGAACTATAGAAAGTCTTAACCAGACCTTGTCTACTATCATCAAAGACACACTTAATCTTCATTAGACAGATAGAATATGAGTACAGACTGGCTTAAAACAGTATCAGTCAAAGCTACCAACTAAACTAGCTCTAAACCAGGACTAAGATCGGTCTTAGGACTTGTCTATCATCAGTAAATGAGAATAAGACTGGCTTAAATTTAGAACTAGAGCCTAAACTATAGAACTAAACACGATCTAACCCAGTACTACGGCAAGTCTTAACCAGGACTTGTCTACCATCATTAGAGACACACTTAATCCTCATTAGACAGATACCATCAGTAGACGCAGCAGGCTTAAAACAGCAGTCTATCGGAGCTGCAGGAGACACGCTCATGAATATACCCAGTGTTCTGTATTATCCTGCGGAGAAACCTGATTCCGCCTCTGGGCCAAACCGAGCCGTACCTCTCAACAAGAGCGCCGCATGCTTTTACATATAACAACATGTAACTGTTCAGGGCTGGACCCGCTAAAAGGCATCATCTTACACTCCCCCACTGCTAAAATAAGTGCGGTGGACAAAAACCAGGGAGAATGTAGCTATGGCATGTGCTTCATCCTACGCTTGAGAACCAGCTGCAGTAGCTGAAGAGTTTGCTGAAAGATGTAGGATTCTTTATGGATGTGTACAGCTTTAGGCTCTGTACTTCCTGCTGTGTTGAATAAGAAGCATCAACATCTTTGAATATGTCATTGTATTTAGGGCTGCTCAATTAATTGAAATCGTATCGAAATCACAATTTGAATGGACGCAAATGGCAAAGGCTTCTGCATAAAAACTGCTAACCTTGTAGTTTAGATTTGTTAATATATGTGACGAAATAAGGGTCAAAAACTTCTCTAAAAGCATGAAAAATCTAACTATAAGCGACAAATACATGACTAAAAGTGACAAAGCGTGTCTAAAAAGGCTAAAAATAACAAAATGTGACAAGAACATGACTGAACGTGACAAAAAGCAACTAAAAGCAACAGAAACGCGTGAAAATGGTTATCAGTTTGTAAGTACATATTTCTATGTCTTTCTGTCAATTCTCCTGGTTGTTTAAAATGGGAACTTCGAACATTCCATTATCAAAACACAAGTCGCAAATCTGAACGCAATCTTATTACTGGTTAGAATAATCACAATTAGATCTTTTTGGGACAGCAAAGTATACAGTTGAAAGTATGTTTTGATGGGAATTTTATTCACCAAATACATATATATACAAAACCTACCAACCTGTATTTTAAACCTTTACAAACACGCTCTGAAATGCATGAGATTATTGGATTAGTTTATAATTCATCTCTCAAATGTTAATGTCACTGGACACGTTCGAATGTCTGAAACCGAATCATACAATTAAACACAAACTCCAAATCTTCTCATAAGTGCAGTGCTTGTCGCAATTAGATATTTTTTCCCCAAATCGTTCAGCCCTATTATGCATGCAATGTCAGCCCTTCACAGGCAAACCTGTCCCCTCTTTTTTCAAATTAAATCTTAGCTGTCAAAATATTTTTCAAAGTCTGTACATGCTGTCAGATTTAATTCCAGCATGTAGATCTGCTCCATAGCTACATCCGCCGCTTGACAATTAGACTTTACCATTTTACCCTGCGAGATTGCACACCTATCACAGTTGAAATACCCAGGTGCATTAAAAGCCCCAGGACTTCGTAATGACAGTAATTGGTTGTGTGACTCTCTCCTAATCCTTTATGCAGAAGTATAAATTACCTGACAAGTGTGTTTCTCTGCCGGGGCGACCTCTCCGGAGATACTGCCTCCAACTTAGCCTATTAGCTCGTGTTGACAGCCACGACGTCCTGTCAGCTGTGTCAGGGAGGTTTCTGTGAAGCATATAAAAATCAATCCTAAAAATAAACACCATCTGAACTCCCGAGTCTTCAAAAGCTGTCATCTGCGGTTAGAAATGACAGTTCACATTTTTAGACGCCGTACCCTTGACCCAGAGTCGTGTACAGCTAACCAACATTTTTATGTCTTACTCAATTTTACCGCAGCCCTCTCGTTCTTCATTCCTCAGAGGCGGTGGTTAGGACAAGACATATTGGCTCCACAAAGCTTTTGATGTCAGTTCTTCAATCCAGACATGAATTCAGTCGAGGCGTCTCCCGGCGGTTGCTTGTGTCTTCTCTTTTCGATTGCTTCGCCGTCATGTTAAGCCGGCTGACATAGTTAACACAGATCGGGGTTCAGTGATGGCCGCTCTGGGACGTCCCGCGCGCAGGAAACGGGGCTTGTCTCGGAGGTCGGTTCACGTCTTAAGGCCTCTTCAGTGAAATAAAGTGAGACGCACGTGTTGGAATGTCAAGCAGGATGAAAACTTTATTTTGTAAAGTTTTGCAAAGTAATTCCTTTCCAGATAGGGATTGATAACAAGCCTCTAAAAGTGGAAGAAAACTGTCTCTAAAAGTGGAAGAAAAACATTGGCAAAATTGTGATACATTTTCCAAAAACAACAACATAAGAGCAAAGAAAACTAAACTAAATTACCAAGTCCCTCAATAATGTCACTCACTTCATTGAATGTTCCTTACGATTCATCGGGAAATTGTAATATTAAAAGAATTAACGATATGTCAAAAGAATACTTAGTTTATAAGTACTTCATTAAAAAGACATTTATACTGAATAATTACTATTAAGTATTATCAGAGAGCTTTATTTATTATTATTTATTATAAGTTGACAAAAGTTGACAAAACATGTTGACTCATTATATATTTAGGATCATCTTTACACACAATGTTGAAATGACATGTAATGATTAAAAAGTAAATTTAATGAGACTAAAACAGCCAGTTAAATGATACTATACTATAGATTAAAGTTAAAAATGCTAAATTTAAACAAATAGTATTATTATTGTTATTATTATTATTGTCTGGTTACTATGATTATACTGTGACCTGAACAATCATGATTATTGATTAACTTAATTGTCTTTACATTACTACAGTCATTGTGTCCCTGGGCAAGACACTTCATCATCCACTTGACTCCAGTGTCTGAATAGGTTGAAGTTAATTTCATGAACACGAACTGATAAAAAGTTAACACAGAAGTTAACAAATAATAATTGTTACTTGTTGTTTCATTATCTATTAATAATTCAAAGTAGAATATATATTTTTGGTCTATATTGATGCATAAAATAAACATCCAAGCAACATTTCTCAGACTGGACCACAAAGGGAAATTGTCATGCTTCAGTAAATTCTTTACGTTACTGTGTGAAGTCTAAAAGCGTGTTTTTACAGCCTCACCAGAACGCTTGTACCTGTCAGTCAAACTGTCACATGAATCACCTGCTGCCGAGAATAAACACCCTGTTGCTTGTTTGAGTCCAGTCCTGGATCTGAACCAGGTCTCGCAGGTCCCGGTCGGACTGGATCTGGTTTAGTTCTGAGACTGTTGGTTCATTAAGAGCTGTGGGGTCTCTGGAGGCGGTCTTCCTAAGGCTATAGTCGTACGCTGTTGTTGTTTTAAAGCCTAATTGCGAGTTTTGTTTTGTTTTTTCTATCCCTGGCTTGTTGCTGTGTTTTTGATCATTAGTGGGCTTTACCAATCAATAAGAATTCGACAAGAAGCCTGTTCAACACGAGGAAAGAAAGTACAAGAGCTTTAATGACAGTAAAGATGACGGGCAATGTGGAAAAATGATTTTAAAGAACATTATACAATAGATGTTGTTTTCAATGTATGCTGTTCATTATATTCGTCTACTTTTCTGACTAAAAGAAAGAATTCCAAAAAAATAAATAATAAACATATCAAACCAGTAGAGGTGGACAATGCATATCATCATAAGATAATAGTTGTTTTGAAGATATGCATCATTAGAATAGAAGTATGTATGAAATTCAAATCCTGCATAAAATATCTGATTTAAAAGCGATAATCCTGCTCTTTTGTTTTTGCACAAGACTGGGACTTCGCCAAGACAGGCACACTTTAGCATATTTCTGATGAATTAGGGTTGTCCAAAGTATTATTCCCAAATTATGATCGATACTGAAATTATAATCGAAGTAAAGAAAAATCACAAACAGAACAAAGTGTGATCTTTCCCTGAATAACTTCTGGATCTATATCAGAACTACTACAGACCACATGGTGAGATTAAAGAAAGTGCAGAAAGGAAGTTCAGTCCATATTCATCCATTCTAGAACGTTAAAATGATACATTTAAAAATAAGTAGCGGTTTGAAGGATGATTACTTTGAAAACCAAAATTCCTCACAGTCAGATTCCCCGTTTATTGAAAAAGACCGATTGTAAGCCTGCCCTGACAGTTTACAGAACGATCACCAAACCTTTTTTTTTTTTCTTCTCTGTTTTCTTTTTCTTTGGACCAATTTAAAATACAGTCAGCAACATCAAAGAGGGACTATTTCCAGAAGTGCTTGCCGTTCTTGTGCTTTTACAGAAGGCTTGGAGGGACCCCGGGTGCACCTTGAAATCTCTCATTTCCATAGCGCTGTTGGCTGCTGCAGGCTGTAGCGTTTCCCAACGGAGCCGCATCGTTTGGTTATTAAAGATCCCCGTGCGGACCAGCCTCCACACCGCTCTGACCCCATGACTTTAAGCAGAGTCTCTCCAGCTCCTTCTCCCTCTCGTCTTCACTCGAGCCTCCATCCATCTTTGTTTTTTTTATATCTGTTGTTAAGATAAGAGAACGGGATTGCCCTTTTGTGGCATTAAACATTGATGTGCTCCCCTCACACGCAGGGAAAGTAAAAGCTGGCAACAGAGCGAGCACGAGACACTGCGATTAGTTTGAAAAGTCTGGTCTGGGTCTGGTTTTGGACTTATTTGGACGATGCATGTTGTTTTGCTGTTGTGCCTTTGGAAGTGGTGTCTGAGCATCGCTATTGTCATCATTAGCCGTGCGGGAAATACATTTAGCATTTAGTAACGGCGCAAATAGCATTCACGCGACAAATAGGTCAATTGAAGTTCTGTTTTGGTCCCTTGCTAATTATAACAACAGCGCATTGTTATGGATTGTTTACTGTACGAAGCTGGAAATGTGTTGTCCAATAATTTATCTTTAAAGCTGCGCAGGTTTTTCGATACACAGTTATTGCGTAATGAGACATGTCCACGACGATTGTTCCCCTTCGAACGAGCAACGAAGAAGCTCATTCAGCAACGTTATGAAATGAAGTATAGTATATGTCATGCTGAACTGAATATACAAGATAACTCCAGCGGAAAACAGACAACATAACTCCACAGTTTAAAGCTCAAAGCAGGTTAGTCAAATGTTTCAGCATTTCTTTTTCGACGTTCAATCCGTTAAACAAACACAGCGATCTTTCTTGCATATTCTCTGGTGGTCTTTCACCTTGCTCACCTGATAAGGGCTTGCATTTTCCACATAAATCTCTTTAATAATGTGCATGAGGTTGTTTAAGTACAAGTGTGTTCGTCTGGCATGCCCACAATCAAATTACAGCATCCCACATAAACGCGACGAGTCAAAGGCACCTGTGCTTCTTATTTATCCTGTTGAAAGCTCCTCTCTAACCTGCATTATGAATAAAAAGGCACAATCTCATTTTCCAGAGTGTAAAACATGTCAGGTACGTGGCAGCTGTGTACATATAGCCTTAAGGTCTTTGTCACGGACGTTATAGCTATAGCATTAAATATTCAAAGGCAAAAGCGATATATACGGCTAGCTTTTTGCACATTGTTTCATTCAAGGCTAATGTAGTGAAGCGGCGGCCGATGTGCGCTCAGTGAGAAGTGGCATTAGAATATTTTAAAGGATATTACTGTGCCGCTGCAGTTGAGCTTATCCATAACTAAAGTGACACATGCTTGCTTACAGGGATTGTGTTGATGCGACACGAGCCATTTACAAAACTGATATATGCGGAAAATAATGCAACGGGTGTGTGGAAGCAGAGGTGATGGGGAGGGTTCAACCACGTAAAAGTAGTTGTCTAATTTCAACCAGTCAGTGTTCCGTCATGATAACACATTTTGAACTGCGGTAAGTTGATGCAGAAAAAGATCATCATAAAGGGTTATATTTGAACAACGAGGCTACTGACACAATAATTACAGCATAAACCCTTCTCTAAATGTATAATATCTAGGGTTGTAGTCGACGAAAGAAATTCTTGGTTGACTCAAATAGGGTGAGGCAAATGTTATCTAAAGTATGAGGTATCTTCATACATCTGAGCCAAACTGAGCTCAGCTACACAGCTACTTGTACAGAAAGGTTCTACTAAACAGTGTATTTATATGTTAGATATACAGTGAATTAGATTAAACTCATGATTCACTCCAAAATCTTGAGCTCTAACTCACTCCACATCTTTTCCTTTTTGCTGGTGTCCGATATGATTCCTTTTAATCTAAAGAAAATAACTAATTGACCAATAAAAACGTTGGTCAACTAAGACATCATTGACCGATTAATCCACTAAACGACTAAAGGATTACAGCCCTAATAATATCATTAAAAACACTGCACTGCAACAAATACAAAGCTGAATTAACTTTTTAGTACTCAGTGAGTATCTAAAGGAGTCATAGAAGTAACTTCTTCATTGTCTGGGTTCCAGAATACACACTTCTCCAATACTTTTCAAAAGAGTGAGTCTGGTCACTACTCCCTGCTTTGTGCCTTGAGTCAGACTCAAACAGAACAGTGCAATCAGGTTTGTTCATTTCAGTGACGCTTGTGATACAAAGGAGCTCATCATTTAGAACAAAATCAAACTTCTCTCACCTCAGTTTTGTGCTTTACTTGTTGCTTGTTTCTATACAGTGTTTAAAATGAACTTAAGAAACTAACTGTGTAAAAATCTGCAATATTTTTCAGTCTCTGTGGTATTTTTGCCTTTCCTTTTTCCTCGTAAGGAGCCATATTTGTTTTGATATGGACGGACCAGGCATTTCTCTGATAGACACTAATGCGCCTGTCAATCAAACCCATCAGAACTGACCAAACTGATGTTGATCTGTATAAAAAATACTGAGAGAGATCATTCTGGATTTTCTAAGGAAACATATTTGGCCCTGTACTGCTCGTATCTTATCGTACTTCAAAACATACAACAACAATTCCCTACTAGTGCAAAAAAAGTGTACACACGGTGGATATTGCTCACCCCAAATACATTGTTCCAGCTATTATTCCTTGACCGATAACTCAATATATTAGTAATTATTATGATCTGGGGGCTGCATTGCACTTCTGGCTGAAAACTGTCATGCATATTGAGCGTTAATGTCTAACTCTCATCCTCTTTAGCGTGGAAGTAGATGCAAATGTGTCAAGTACTAAAGACCCTGATGACTATAGGCCCTGCACATGTGTCATACAGCTGCAGTATATATAAAGATATGGCCCATAGCCTAAAGCAGGAGTTATAAGCGGGCATACCTTATTGCCGGCCTCCATACTTTAATTAAAAGAGGACATGAACACGTATAAAGCCCCCTGCACCTCTGGGACATGCGCCGTTTGCTATTTCATTTTAATAGCTGGTTTTACTTTGCAGAAGACCTTCACCTGTGCCTCTAACTGCAGCTGATCACAGGCAAAATGAATTTTATTATGGCGCTCACGACTACTGAAACATTCGCAGTAAAGTCTGTTAATAAGAGTGTTGTGAAGATATAGTTGAGTGCAGAGAAATGTCTTATTTTAGAGGATGGAGAATAGGAAGAAACAGTTTCAAAAGATGTTTTTCTGAATCTAGTACTCATGGACAAATGGAGGATTAGGAAACGTTACAGTACCAGGTCAGTTACAGTACCTCTTATTGTCCACCTACGGGAACAATAAAGTGTACCTTTCAGTATTTGGTCTTGCAAGATTGGATTGATTTAATTTTACATTACTGCCGCCATTGTTGCACAGTTTGTTAATCAGTGGTTTCTCATAACATATCAAAACATATCACATGATCATTCTATTCATGTGTGCACAATTTTGTGTCAATTTAATCCTGATGTTGTATCACGAGAGCTTGTTTTGCCCCTAGTAACATCTGATTTATAATTTCAAGTTAGTGTAATAGAGGAAACTCCTGATTGGTTGATGCACCGCGATTTTCATAGTTTTGATTTTTCAACCTTTGCACCCGGTGTGTGCTGGGCAGACGCCGGAACGCTCAAAATGCGCCGTGCCAAATGCTCAAGACATGCCTCAGAAACACAGGACGGCCTAACTGAACTGGACACCCTGAGGCCACGGTCTGAACGCACCATTACACTTTCAAATATATCACCCAAGTACGAGTAAAAGTATGCAGTTCAAAAACTACTCAGTGAAGTTCAATTTTATTAAAACATAACAGTGCTAACCACCTCTGCTTGTTGTTGCCCGTATCAGATAGCAGTTGTAAATCTAATGGTGTTTTGTCAAAGAGTTTGTTGTATGCAAATGTGACATTAAGCTTAAGTGCACTTCTTCTAAAGTGTGTGTGAAGTCAGACTTCTTACCCAAAATGCTGTTGATAGTGACAAAGCCATAGAGCAGCTGCATGCGCCTCTAAAATGTGGAAGTTGTGGTGGAAAATGGCTGAAAAAGACTCAGCTCTGAAACACTGTGAACCATTTCAATCAGCGCAGAGCAGCGGGAGACGGCTGCTTCCTCATTCAGCATGGTCATAGATGGGCGCAATATGCAGCGCTGTGATAACAACAAACAACAACATGCAAACCCCTTCTGCTGGCATGAGCTGCTCTGAACTTAGGTTGTGAAAGAGAGGGCCTGTATTCCTGCTAGTTTTGGAATGCATATTTACATAAGAAGAGACAAGTTCTTTTCAAATGTGAATGAGATTTGTTTAGGTTAAAGACTTTGTGTAAGGGAAACACAGACGATTGCACAGTACAGTAGGTAGCATGGTGTGGCTCTCAAACTTTTTTGCCACACATTAAAAAAACCTTAGACCACTAGATCTGATCCAGGTCTGCAACACGACTATTTGAGGTCTAAATTCGGGCAAAATCTGGTCTAAATAGGACTAGACAGCTTCAGAAGTTCTAAACAAGGGCTGACACCATCGGAGGACTTAAATGTGAGCTCACTAACAATTAACTCTAATTTAAGCTGCAGACAACCGTGCATTTAATGAACTTGTGTACCAGCTGAGCATGCACCACAGAGAAACCAAGGGCTAAAAAGTGTAGTCAACATGATTATATTTAAAATGTTACCGAAAATGTTGCCTATTTTTTCCCAGTTTCACAATTTTTTTGACATTCATAATTGTACTTCCTGGTTGGACGTGAACAGCAAATGTGACAGGGGTAATTTCACAACCGTTACCTAGCAACCTTACTTGATAAGTGTCAAAATCCATAAAAATTACACACTAGTTATGATTTGACAAATAATAATACCTGGAAAATCCTATATTTGGTTTAAATTAGTATTTTAGCTGTCAAAACAATTGTGTAAATTCTCATTGCGTTTTGGATGGGATGTCGCTAATTGATGACATCACAAAGGGATTACGTTTTAAAACTCAGCCCTACTTTTATTTGTCTTTTATTTCTTTCACAAGCTGAAATTTGACTGACTGAAAACAATGATAAATACTTACCACACAGACTAACCCCAAACTAAAAGTAATACTTAGACAAACACGAGGATTTATCACTTTAAGGTACAATTTGCTCTAGAAGAAGGGGTTTCTCGGGATCTGGATAAAGACACTGGTGTGAAAAGCAATATATTGGAATTTTGAAGGGACTTTCTATTTTATTATTACGCTGTCAATCACACAGACCCCACAAGTACTGAAACAAACCAGAAGGTGGAGGTAATACACAGTTAAGAGTGCCACACACCATTTCACTGAAAGAAGAAGAACAGCTTGCTCTGTTTAATGTGGAAAATGCTAAGCTTTGGGAAACTTTCCTTGATGTGAGTAAATGCATTTTCAAAAGCAGTAAAAGCAGATGTCGTGCAACGTTACCTGAAGCTACTACTGCTATTTAGTCTTTATCTAATGCTGGTTTTGTTGTCCATTTGCAGCAGGGAAGTGATAGTTTTTATTGGTCATATCAAATGAAATGAAATGAAATGTCTTCAGCCATTCAGTAAAAACATGTGGTTTGGTGCAGAATTTAGACATTAGAGGAAGAAATGTGACTATTTTTGTGTGTTAAACAGCAATTATGAAGTTTTTTTGTATTGCTTTTGTTCAGGAGATCAATTTTGAAAGCCATTTTTTTTTAGTAATTGGACAAAGTAAAATAGATGATTGCAAATTGCATTGATCAATATGAGGAAAAAATCTGGCACATTAATAATTTGCACTGTTTTGGAGGTAATTGAGGCTGCACATTTCCGTTTTGTGACTCTGTGCTGTATATTAGTTGTTAATTTATGATATTCTGTCAGTTTACATGTTATTACGATCTGTTCATTGATAGATTTACTTATCTCAAACTGATGAAACTATCCACAAACCTTAATTGTGTCATTTATAAGACATGTTAATGTTATCCGACTGAAATACTGATTAACATTTCCAGTGGAGGCAGGAAAAGAGGGGTGTGTGTGGATGTTCCTCAGGCGCTAATATTGACAGATGGGTCAGCAGCCGCCTCATAGTGGAAGCTGACAGTTTGGAGATGGTGCTACATGGCTCGGGGCGATCTGCTGTTTTAAAGAAAGTGATCTCGGGAAAGCGTTGGGAGCGAGCGATCGGAGGCAGGGCTGCAGGAGCTCCAGTCTGTTCAGTCCTGAAACCAGAAGGCCATGATGTGTGACACGGTTTCATTTAAATCCAAATGTAAACGCAGCTGAAGCCGTGTGCAGCTGAGAGGAAAGAATTGGTATTATAGGTTGGCTAACGCTGCAGAAATTGTAAGGGAAATTGAAAGAAATGTTTTTCATTCTTGGGACGTCTAATTGCGATTTCTCTGATTGCGATTTTGAACTGTGACTGTTCAAAGTTCACATTTCACGGAGGGTTAGCATTTTCGAGAGGACTAAAATATGATTGGCTGAACTAATACAGGAATCCCATGCATTTCTGGACATGTTTACAGAGATCTTTATATAATAACACAGCATAATTTGTTGTTTGCAAAGGAAAGTATGTCGGCTAAATAATAAAGACTATTCCAATTGAGATTTCATTTATTGAGTTGGTGGTTAATTGGTTTATTTAGTTATTGAGGTGTTTTAACTATAACCTTACTGTTTGAAAGCATGTTTTGTTTATTCATATTAATGTCAGTTTGAAAGAGATGAGTTGACCTCAAGTGCTCTCAATCTGGCTTTAAAATCATTTAAAGAGATAAGTTCAGGGAGCTTCCAGCTTTTTTGCAGTGTGTTCCATGAAGTGGGAGCAGCGTGTAAATCACAAATAATAAAAACAAATATTGTTGTGTTCAGCTTGACCTTTCTTTACAGTTTGCAGAGTTAGGATAAATATTTGCAAGTTTGAAATGAAGGGTTGCTTTCTTACTTTTCAAGTTGAGATGTCACGTAACTTTGTGTTTGTCTCCATGGAGATGTTTTGTCCAAAAAGTTTCACAGTATGGCACCACACCTATATGTATTTGTATTTATTCAGTTATAGGTGTTTTTTTCCATTACTATTTGCATTCTTACAGTGGGAGTCACCTCTCATAGATACCTTTATTCAGGTACTTAGTTTTGAATCGCAACAGAAGTAGATCATCTGTTTACCTTTTGTACACCGTAAAGCAAAATATACTGATATACAATGACTTGTTAATTGTAACAGATCCATTGACTTCCTGTTCAAAACTGCAGAACTGGTAAGCCCCCGCCTCTTCATAGTGACGTTCCATCGAAACAAGCAGCAGATTGTCATTTACATGTTTTTATTTTTGAAAATTTTAGCTTTGCAGAACTCTACACGTGTCACTCGGAGTCTGAATTTTCAAATAATCACAACTGATGACAGGGAAGTAGGCGGGGATATGGGGTAGGTGAGCACTCAAGCCTTAAATGGACAATAAAGGATTAACTCAAACAGTAAACATTAAAGTAAATATAAATTTAAGTATTCTGCATGAGGAAACACCATTTTTACAAGGTTAAAAGCTCAGTAAAGTTAATATTTCCCTTTTTAATGCTACACTGTAGGTGCAGGTGAGCCCTCTAGAAATATAACATAGTCACAAGTCATATAAAACAGTTTCTCAGCTCAGTTTCCTGTACATTTGAGTGACTATCGAGCTGGAACTACGCATTTATTCGCTGTAGCACCTGCTCCCCAAAAGTTCAGCATGTTTTGGGTTTATTCTGACTAATGCGCTGTATTTTTGGTACGCGTGGGTGTCATACAACATGCCACTGTCAGACTGAGTGACTGGGACACATCCTATCGGCTCACATTGTGATTTGGAGCCATCGCTTCTGGCACCGCGAGGCATCAGCAGCAGACAGGCGTAGCTGGGGCATTGCCACCACATTCGGCTCACTGCCCCACAACTGCGATGGGATTTTCTGATACAGTTAATGCTGCCAAAATCCTCACACATGTCCCCACATACTGCATCACATTTTCACTGACACAAGTGACGAAAGACTTACATAAATCTGTTTTTATACGGAGGAACATCAAAACAAATATTAGCGAGGCCAGACTCCGTGGAAAACTTTCAGCAGGTTCCTGTTCTGTAGAAAACATTTAAGAGCACAAAACCACAAAAACTATACCTACACACTACATTTCATTGTGTTATAGACATTTTTGCAGTCGTTTTTTTTGGTTAGAATTTGAGTGTGCTCTTTTTAGCTTTCATGTTAGCACAGAACGTTCCTAAATAAAAAAATATTGATGAGTAAAAACCTAGCTAAATTTTCAAACTTAGTCTTAAGCCCAAATCTTGCTTTCTATTAGTGTTCTCATAATTCTAAATTTTCACTCGATTTCGATACTACGGAATAGCTCAATACCATTCCGATACTGCAATGATAATAAAACCGAACTGTAAGCGCAAATTAGACTACTTACTTTTGGCTTTATGTGGTTTTAAACTGCCTCTGATAACACTCTGTATCGTTATAAAACTGTTCAGAAAATCTCAAATTTGGTCCAGATTGTGTGATTTCTTTTAAGAGATATTTGTTGAAATGAGTATCTAGTTTAGATACTAGTTTAAGGATTGATTAGAATCTGATTTTTGATACTTTTGATAATCCTACTTTGTATGCTCCTTTGACTCCACAAAGTCAAATATTAAGAGATCAGGCATTGGATTCAACAATTCAGACTTTACTCCGTCTTCCTCTTAAGAGTAAAAACATCCGTCCTTCACCTTTTAGCTTCATTTGGAAATCCAAAAGTGCTCCAACATGGTTTTAAAGTCTATTCACCAAACAATAAATGCCACTTTTTAAATAAACATACAGTATTTTAAGTTATACAATGTGAAATCATAGTTTACTGTCAACATATTGAAGCTCAGAATGTATCGTTTCCATTGCCCGATATTTAAAACAAGTGGCATTTCCTCCATTCGCCTTTTATAAGATCGAAACAAATCAACAGGAAGAAACTACCTCTAGCCCTCAGCTGTAACAGTGGCCAGGGACCAAGAACGTGCAGCGCAAAGCCAAGGCATTCAGTGTGAAACATTGTGTTTACATCTAAACGCTGCCAATTTACTGCTTAAGAGCAACCATTATCAGTTCCATTGAGGCCAGCATAATTGACTGAGAATTTGATTTTCTCAGTCCAAACATGATTATGGTGTTGCTTAGTGGGTGTCTGCAAACCCTGATTTGTTGCAGGTTGTTGAAGCCAGGATTCAATACAAGAGGAACTATTGATAAAGCTATTGCATGGGTAAGCTTGGAGAAAATGGTGCTTCGACGGCACTGAACGAAGGCGTATTGGTTGATTAGAGCCTTAGCGGCCAATCAGAATGCATAAATGTTTATTTTTAGACAAGAGAGCATTTGCCTCAATCAGCGCTTTGCTCTGTCTGGGCCTCATACACTGACTAATCTTATGAATTAATTAAGGCCTTGTTTAAAATATGCAAGACATTTTTAAAGTCTGAATATGCCCAGTGGTTTTAAAATATTGTACCAAGGTAACAATTGGGAGTTTGGTTTGTTTGGTCCAATTTTTGTTGTCCACTTCCTGTTTAGATCTGTCTTCATTTAGATGTTGTAGCTTAAATTGCACCGAGGTCTGCAATCAGTGTCATTTAAGCTATTTTTAACAAAACGTGTTGTGTTGTTACCTAATTCTAAGCCTAATTTATTTAAGTTTCAAGTCCAAAATATGAAAAATGTGTTTCCACAGATACTGTTTAAGAGAAGAATCTTTTTGCATATGTCATAACAAACTAAAGCAGTTCATTTAAACAAGGCTGCCCATTTTTTCATTTATAATGTGCAATTTTGGCATTGATTAACACACAAATGGCTTATTTAGATATGAAAACATTATATGATGGGGAAAAAAAACATGTAATCCATTTTGTTCTATCATTTATGTGTGTTAAGTACAAGATAAGCTTCAAATTGATTCTCCCCTGCTGTGTCTCACCTTGAAACCTTATTATTGTTGAAACTGATAAGCTTCGTGTGATGGTTTAAATCACTTCTTAGAAAATATATAGCCGTCTTGTAGCTTTTGGCACCAATCGCCACACAATTCCTCAAAGGGTAAACCTCCCGTGTCTCCAGTTTATGAATTAATGAAGGCTCTTTATTAATTAAAATATGCAAGGCCCTTTTAAACTTTGAATATTCAGCATGTCTTGCCTGTGTCCATCAGCTCTGTATTATGCACTTTTCTGACATTGGGGCTTGTTGTTCAGGTTTCCCAGGTGGCGAGCCATAAGGCCGAGGGCAGGTGCAGCAAAGTCGTCGACATTGACTTAAAGCAAACTGCATATTAATTAGAGTGAAGGAGTTTGTCTTGACTTTCACACTTTCACTGCAAACTCACACGCACCACCTTGAGTTCTCTGTTCAGTGCCAACAAAAACACCCCTCACTTTTGCCATTAGCGCCTGTCAATGTTTGCATTCAACAGAAACACTCAAGGAAACACTCAAACTATTTATATATGAGGGAATGTTTAGTTGCCATGCCTTAACCTGTGCTTTCTTTCTCAACAAAGAAAGGTTGTCGCAAGAAATGATTTTACTACTTGTATAAACGATATTTCTTATTGCACAGTGACACTTTTAAAATATATACTCAACTAAAAAATGTGTTGAAATGTGGTGCCTGAAGGTTTCTAGAAAGAGAATAAGTACAAAGAAAGTGAATTATTCATGAAAATCTGACAGTTTGATTTGATAATGATGTTGCCTTTGTTGTTAAAAGGAGTTTTTGTGTATGTTTTAGAGTCTGTATGGTCCAAATAACGATTATGAAAACGTATTTTTTATTGTCGACTAGTCACGGTTTGTCAATTAATCAAGTAAGTCTGAAATATTGGCAATGAAAGTGTTTTGAATCCACTAATTCTGGTGCAAGATAAATATTTTAAGATGTAAATTGTCCATAGAATAGTTTGAAAATTAAAGGTTTTTCAAATGACATTGCAATCTAAGATACTAACTCTAACCACAAGAGGTCAGCGCTGAAGCAAATGATTGTTTTAATGAACTGTGTATTTATCTGTATTGTCCTTTGCAGTCCTTAAAATGAAACACCTTTTACCAAAAATATTTCAATATCCTCAAGTTATATTTTTCGTAATTATGATTGCAACATAGAGCTAATGCCTTGGCAGAGTTAAGTTCTTTCCCTGTGTTTCTAGTTGAGAGAGTTGATGATATGCGATGCGTTTAGTCGTTTCGTTCTCTTGTTTGCCTGAACATTTGGGAGCGTTAGACAGTCTTTGGTGTAAAGTGTTTTTAGATGTGTTTAGATGTAGATACAGTTTGCATTACTGACTTGAACGTAATAGTTTTTTATCTCCAGTTGTTTCACGGTGAAGTAAACATCCCCGTTGGTTTACGTTGAAACTATAAAGCCAGCGTTGCAAGAATGGCTGCGCAAATAACGCTATCTCCTCCCATCTTTTCATTATTTTCTGACCTAAGCAGAGGTCATGGGCTCAGTATTTATTAAAACTGTTCCAATTTTGGCTCCAACTCCACAAATGTTACCCCAGCTGGGACTTAACCCTGTGCACCCGGAGCAGCCTGTTAACAGCATTAGTGAATGGACTGGAGAAAGATCTAATTAGTTTTATGTGGACGCTCGCTGTAGGCCACTGTTTGCTGCGAAATCGAGTTCAAGCTGAAATATATTAAGCAAAAAGAAACTGCAATTAAACTCATCAGTCAAAATATGAAGGTTGTGGATATTGATTTTTAGGAATTAAAATTGTGAAATGCTCAGTAAAAGTATTGAAACTGGGAAATAAATTGTATACAATAAATGAAACATGATCTTTTGTGAATATTTTTAAAGTAGCCTTGATAAATATCTGAAATAGAGGAAGAGCACATGGAAAAAAAAAAAGAAGCCAAAAGTACAACAGAAAATTTGAGTTTTGTTCTGCATCTAAAGCTGTGTCAGAACTAGTATGAGACCACAGGGTACAATTATTATTTGTATTGAAAATTATATATGAAAAGAATGTTTTACTATCATTGTGGTGTCAAAGTTGGTGTGGAGAATGAGTATCAAGCCTTTCCATTAAACGTTAGTTTGAGAACTAAAAAAACTAAATTAAGTGATTCAAGTCATCAAGTCATCTGCTGTAATTGTAATTGTTTGATTTGTTTGATTGTTTTAAAACAAAGTTTGATTTCAAGCTGGAATAAGGAATATTTATCATTGAATAGTGCGAATGAAATTGAATTAAGGATTTAACTGTTTTGTCAAATCATGTCATCAATAATTGTAAACATTCATAAAACTGTTGTGTTTATTCTCTAAAATGTAAAACCGTGACATCCATATTTCTCTCTTTTTATCTTATTTTCTGGCCATTTGCTGATTATTTAGTCCTTTTGAATGCAGTTATACTGAAGTTCAATGCAGGAACATTGTCCAAGATAAATATGTCCATTATCTTTTCACAAAAAGCTCTCCAACTTTCAATACATTGAGAAAAATCAATTAAAGAAAGCATGTCCATATTGAATTTTGCACAGTTACCATTGTACAGCTCAGAATGGTAAATTAAAACCATATCAACAGAGTAATGAAAACATTTCTAAAGACTGAATATGTCACTCTTTTCAGCAGCTCACATCTTTTTTGAGGAATTTAAAAAGTTCAAGGCACTGGGCTCAAAATCCCTCGGCGAGCCCATTAATACAGTGTGCAAAATCCGGTCTGCCAGAAGAATATTTTAGTGAAGGTAGTTATCCCAAGAAAAGGCCAAGGGATAATCAAAGATAGAGACAAGGGAAATCTCTCTGTGGAACATGTAATCCTCAACAAAGCATGAAGTCGTCGCCGGGGTGTTTGGGGGACATTTAAATTTGTAGCTGAAGCTGTATAATTAATTTGTGGTACAGTTGGTTGAATAATAGAGCCTGTGGACATAAAGGATTTAGTATTGTGTTGAAAAGTCTGTCTTGTTTTATTCTGTCCTGAAATGGCTTTGTCAGGGAAGTCGGGAGGTCCAGAAAGTGGCCAATGGTGAACAGTAACTTGGATTTGCTTTGTTTTTCATTTTTAAAAACACTTGGACCATAACTTCTGTTTAGTTTTTAAAGGTGCACTGCATAGCTTTTTTGTGGTAGGTTTGCTGCTTTCTCCAGGGAAATGTTATTGGTTTGTATTGGATTCGAGCTGAACAATTTTGGGAAAATACCATATTGCGATTTTGATAGATGGATTCATTTCGAGGAGCACATCGCAAACATCTGAGAGAAGACTGAAAACTCAACTGCAAAACTAATATTTCAGAGCAAGATGTTTAGACTAGGGCTGCATAATTTGGGAAGAAATATCTAATAGCGATTTTTCTCTGAGCAGATTTGTGATTTATGTTGTTATAATTGGATTCTGTTCGAAGTTCACATTTTAAACGCATCCAGAAGATTTGACAAAAAGACTGAAACTGGCCCTATAAACTGACAAACTATATAATGGATATGGCTACAGGTAATAAACAGGATATTTGCATCCAGCGTTTGCAAGTTTTATAGATTATAAAACAGGATATTTGTTATAGGCAAAGCACTTAAATAATTGCAGTTCTTGCAATTTGCTAATTGCGACCATTCGGATTTCGATTTGATTGTGTATCTTGCAGCTGTACCTTGAATGTTCAACGAATGACATTAAATCTATCTCCCTGGAGACAAGCATTTCTTGTTGTAACGCTGACATCTTGACAGGGAATTGTGGAGAATTGCATTTAATCATCATGTTTATTGCTCCGTGCACAAGCCTTACCCGTCGTGTCAGCTCACATCGCATTTAACTCTGTGGTTCTTGCAGGATGTAGTTGACTAAAGAAATTCTCGGTCAACTAAAGACAGACGCCTGCCGATTGATTAGCAATAAGTAAACTTCATAAAATTGATTACGTATCTCTATGTATCTGCACTCACAAGACTACAACTGCACTGTAGTTCATGTAAAAACAGCAATTTATACAGAAAAGTTATAGGAAATGTTGTATTTATAGATCTAAGGGCAGGTTTAACAAATTATTCACTAGTAAATCTTTAGCTAACTCAGTCCAGGCCTTCTCTTTTCTGCCGTCGTTCATGTATAATCCTTACATACTAACGAAATAAGTAGTCGACTCATGGAAATTTTGGTTGACTAAGACACCATCGACTGAAGGACAAAGGATACTTGACGCTTATTACACATTTGCCTCGTTCTTGTCCCGGAGCAGTAAAGATGGACTTGGTCTTGGAAGTGTGCAGTTGTCTGTTCGTCGCAGGTCTCCAGACTCCTGACCTTATTCCCGGTGACATTTCCAGCCATTAATCTGCACTTGTACGTATAGTGATGGAGCACCTCTCTTGGGCTACATTGTGCCCGTGTCACATCACTTTGGAGAAGGCGCGAGGTCGCCAAACCCGGTGGTGATGGTTGTGAAGCGTCAGTAAATGTATTAGCTTTGATTAAACGTGCTTTGACGAGAGGATGTGTCTGGGTTGTTGACATTTCCGATGACATTAACAGGACGCATCAAAAGATTCTTAACCAAAAATGAAGCAGTGCTAATTTCTTCGTAGATTGGTTCAGTGAGGTCAATTTTCTTTTTTGCTAATTTGAAAATGCCGCGGGGCTGACAATCACGACACGCGCACACTTTTTAATGAATTTTAAAGACAGCTGGATTCTTTCCAATTTAGAGTTCCTCTTTGTCTGGTGACATTTTAGACATGAGTTAGTTTTGAAATAGGACCCGACTATCACAGCCCAAGGGAGGCTGTCTCTTTGGATTTGGACTTTTCTTTCAGATGTCATGACAGCAAATTATCCACCTCTTAGATTGGATAATGATTCAAATATTGTGAATATTTCAGAACAATTCTACATGCTGGATGCCTAAATTGTCTAATCCCATGTTGTCCTTTCCTTCAACCACAGCAGCACACTAACACAAAACTTTCTTGCTATTTTATTTATTTATTCGAGGTTTTTTTTCCCTTTTTTTGAAGGACAGACCTTTTGAGATCTAAATATATTTTGCAAGTATGATTTCTTTGCAAAGACACCGAGACAAAGGGATGAACTTGGTTGAAAGCTATACATTATTGTGACCAGATGGAAAATAAAATGTATTTTTGGTACTTTTTCTAAGGATTTATGCCAGTAGGTAACTTTTACGGGTTTTTGGCCCATAGGCTTTATTAGAAAGGACAGTGTAGAGTGAAATGGGAGTTAGAACAGGGAGGACATTCAAAAAATTTGCTGGAGCAGGGAATAAGCTCATGACAACCGCACAGAGCCTGGCATGTGCTGCTGCTTAGACCACTTGACAATGGGCAGAAATCTTGTCAGTGTTCAAACGTACCAAGTTTACCTAAAATTCCATGCTTATGTGATTTTCAACCACAATACTATTCTTGTTCTGGAAAAAAGTAAAGCTCTTTGCAACTCAGATTTACGAAAGTGCATTGTGTGAAACAATGTGTTAACCTTATTGCTCTAAATGTGCAAGCGTCAGTAACAGAACTTCTATGAAAAGTCACTAAACATATGTTGCAAATACCTTCGAGTCCTTCCAACATCACACCCTAATTATCCCCAAAGTTCACTTTAATGAAACATAATCAATGTAATGTTTCGGGAGTTAAGCCATCAAACTGATTTTATCTCCTCTTATTGAACAGCTTTTGCTAGACATTTCCTCGAATATGCATTAGATTTGACAAAACCATCACCCTCCCCACTGTCCGGAGCTGACATCTTTGTCCCGTAGGCTATAATCTTCCTCTCACTGACAACTCCTGAAAGCCTCTCCAGTCCAACATCTTAACATGACGTCTTGTAATTAGCTTGACAGGTTTGACCCTCACTTTAGCTGGATTACCAACCTCCAACGCCACTCATATTCCTAATCACCATGTTTATTGGTTTTCTGTAGCTTTTAGCTGATCCTCGTGGATAGCCATCACTGATTTGCTGTCGAAAGCTAAAAAGCCAACCTATATGGGCTATACGCAATGGGCCAATTCGCCTGTCTGCCGAGCTTCCCTGAAAGGTTAGCTTGTCAGTAAACCAGGAGGACAAAGAAGCAAAGGTACGATACACTTTACACAACAGATGGGCCCCAGTTTTATCGACTTAGTTTGATCTGAGGCAGTAATAACATTTTATAGATCTGTTGACGGACTGTCCGGGTCAGTCATTACGTGCCGCGTCTCTCTTATCGCAGCAGGGTGAAATTGCATCAATGTTTACTTTCAGCTCAGTGAGTGCAGGTATTATGGCCCATATAGACCATGGGGCCTTGTTTCAGGTCGTGTTTTTAGGTGTGAACAATAATACGGGCCAAGTGTTGGTTGTATTCTATTTTACAAGGGTTCAAGCCATTATTCATTCTTATACGTGTATACATTTCATTATTAGCGAAGGAGAAATGCAGTTAAATGTCTTTGTTGTGCATCTGATCCAATCTTTTCCAACCTGGTGTGCAAATTCATGTTTAAAAGGTGGAATTGAATAGTATTTGAATGAATTAGAGGTATATATAATATACTGACAAGTAGATGATATGGTAATAGTTGTTATGAAGATGTGCAATTTGAAAATCAAGTATATTGTTTGTAGCCTTGATTCCAACTAGTGTGCCTGGAGATATTGCCAGGTGTGCATTGAAAATATTCACAAATGGATTTAATTGAACAATTTACCCTTTTGGAGTGTCCTGAACAGACTTCTATACCAAAAAAGACACTAAAAACTTACAATAGCCAACTTTAAAGAACCAGATAGTGGCACGGACATACTATGAGGTCTGATTAGGTAATGTTTCAGTAGGTTGTGTGGTGTGGTATCTTTCCAACCAAAAAAATGTTCCGTGAATCTAAAAAGGTTGTATATATACACATTTCTGTTGAATTGACATATAATTCGACTATCAGGATTACTCCATGAAATAAAAAGGTGTTCATTTTTGTCAATCTCGCCCAGCCCCTATTTTGAATACATTTTTGAATCAGATTCGTTGTAGTATGTTTTACATCCTATCAATGCCATTAAAACAAGAAAATATAGTTTAGAATTGACAAACTAATTATTAGAATGTATAAATACTAAAGAAACAGCGGTATATGATATAGGAGGTATTCAGAGTCTACTTGAGACAAATAAAAAGGTCGATAATGACTAATCTACACTATTTCTATGACTATTTCTATAGTGGGTGCAGATTCTGGACACAGGGAGGGTTAAATGTCTTGCACAATAACAGTGTGCATTGTTGGAGCGGGGTTTGAACCACCAATCAGTTCTTAGTTCTGCCTCCCAGTAAGTAGTTGTAGCAGAAGTAATGGAATAAAAGAACAAGTGAAAGGAACAATTACATATGTTTGTGACAGTTAGTTGTTGATTTTTCTGGGGAGACAATCCCAATGACCATATTCAAACAATATTATGGCAATCCATCAGAAATGTGCTAATTTAACTGTCATGGAAGACGTGAAACCAAACAGTTCAGAAATATTTGGATGATGTCGTGATTTATTTTGCATTGTTGCTTTTTCATCTTTAATCAATTTTTGCTGCCTTTTAAAATAATTTATACCAGACAATATACGTACAAATATTGCATACAGTATTTCCAAAAGAACGCAACATGAATCCTTTGATGATAGTCTTAGTAGCGCTGCAAAATGGTTTTCTCAGGATTTGTCTACAGGATTTTTCTTTCGGCTTCATGCTTTTCTTTTCAGAGTTCCCAGAAAAGCAGCGGCGGCGTGATGAACAGTGATTGAAGCAGAGAAAAATGACCAATTAGACATGTCCTGATCTTTGACAGAGCGAGGTGTAACTGCGAAGGAACAGACTGCTCATAAAACAGAGAGGAACAAGGCAGCGTGGGCTCAGATGGGAAAAGACTTGGAAGATATCTCTGCCTTTGGTGTCTCAAAATGTTAATATTCAGGAAAAAAAGCTGTTTTAATTGGGATCTGATTCTTTGTGAATATCCGATTTGTTTTGTAAAATCGGCACATTATGATTAACTTTTTTTTTAATTATTGCAGCTGTCACACACTCTTTTTCCCCACACTTCCTGGTCAACTTCAGATTTAACTAATCATAAGGAAGAGTGAATTTTCAGAAGAAATTCATTACTTAAATTTACTTCTTAAAATCAATAGAAAAATAAAAAGTGTACACAAATCGTTTTAAAATCAAAAATCGTGTTCTGGCTTCAAGAAAATTGTGATGTTTTGTCATGTTGTCCACCTATAATACATGATACCAATATCAACAACAATGATTAAATAAAAAAAACACACACACACACACACAATTTTAAGCAATATATAAACACAAACAAAACGAAATAGCTGTAGTTACTTTTAATCTAACCATGTTGTCTCAAGATCATCCTAAAACTATTCAGGAAACCATTAATTTTTTTCATTATTGATACTTGTTTAGTTCAGAGTATCTAGTTTTCAGGATTTCTTTTAGTGTCCTTATTTTTATCTCAATTTTAAAACATACAACATATAGAACAGACCAGAGAGAGAACAACAGACAAAAATAAGTTGCATTTGGTCCAAAGTCATTCAAATTTGTCAATTTCTTTTAACGATTTTTGTATGTCAGTCGAATCCTTGATCATGCAGTTTGAGTCATCCATTTTTTCGTGAGGGCCTTTTAACTCGCCGGCAAAAGTACCCTCCAGAGGTATCCATCAATTGTAACCATGGCAGGTGTTTTGAGGCCCAAATACTGTACAAATCCAGTGGGATGGTGATGTCAAAACAGTTTCTAGAGCTTTGTTGATTTTAGCATCGATTTGTACAACCTCCTTCTTCCATACAGAGGTGATCAAACCACTTTTTCTTTGCTTGTTGCTCTTTTTTGTTACATATTTAGGTGACACTTACATTATTTCCTCATAAGGCATAAATGTAGTTTAGCATTGCAAACAAAATGCTATTACTGTCTGTATTAAATGTATCTCTCATTTCTAATTTAGCTCTTGAGAATCATAGGAATCATGTTCTGACCCTGTTCTTTTTCTTTATTCAAAGCCATATCGTGTTCCTTATATGTGCTTTATACGTTTTACAAGCTCATATTCTCGCTGAAATCAACTTCTGTTTACAGACACAATGGCATCGTTGATCAAAACCGCAGTACTTGTGCCTACATAAAAAACACTAATTGCTGCCAAGGCTAAATATCAATCCTGGGAGTGTTCACGAGGAGCAGTTCTTTGTGGCAGCAGCTGTTGCTCCGGCTTTTAGCAGCGCTTTGGCACAGAATGGCCCTGGCAGATGAAAAAAAAAGAAGAAAAAAAGGTCCTATTAGTAAAGATATTTAATTGCATGATGAGGATGTTGTCATTGTCTTGAGTCTGGGCATTGTCGGCTCTCCAGGATGTGAGCTTGTCTTTTACAAATGGTTAGTACTAAACCAGAGCAGGATCGTACTATATATGTGACTATGAATAGTAGATCTGGTCAGTATTTTTGTGAGATCTGCTTTTGAGAGAGAAATATTTAACTCTTTTGGATGTTTTTGGCATTTCCCATAAGATAAAACCTTGATTTTCAGCCACTGTGTCGGGGAACACTAATGTGCCTTGAGGGTTTGCCAGGTGTGCCTTGAAAAAATATCCAATTTGAGTTAACACAGTCACAAATGTAGATGTAATTCAGTATTTTACTACTTTGGAGAGTCCTGAGCAACTTCTGCAACAAAAAAGAATGCAAAACCATCACTATTGTCTAATTTAAAGACCCAGACAGTGACACAGACATTATTATATTTATATACCATATTTTTTCAACTAAATGGTCTGATTTGGTAACGTTTCAGTAGTAGGTGGTGTGCCATGTTATCTTTTAAACCCAAAACGTGTGCTGCAGCTCAAAAAAGGATGAAAAATACTGTGATAAAAGAAGTAAGATAAGATAAAGATATTTATTTGCACCTCAGTGGGGCACAATATACCAATAGTTCAACAAGTTCAAGAACAGCAGTCAAATAAAACGTTTATCAAAAATAGACACATACAGTAAATATACCTTTAATCTCAAATCTTTAAAATTAACTGTGAATAATATTAAAATATTAAGTAAAGAATAAAATATAGTGTTGAAAAATATATGGTCACCTCTGAGGCCTGGACTCTGTTGTAAAATATATATCTGAATTTCTCTGACAATTTCTCTGGTTACTGTCAGGAATGATGAAAAAAGTCTATCTCACATTAACTTTCCTGTCAGTGTTTGGAGACAAAGACCAAAAAGACTTCCTAGTTTAAAATCAGCAGCTGAATTAATTCTACAGCTGTTACCTATTGTAAACAAGGGCTAACATTCATAGACACAATAGTTATGATGTTTTTATAATAATGCCTGATAACCCCTTTAGTTTGTTAAATGATTGTTTAAACTGTCAGAAAAATGTGTCCGTTGCTTTTAAATTGTCTGTGTATTTTCAATGAAAGTCTTTTAATGATGACATCACAGAGGGATTCTGTTTTAGAACTCTGCTCTACTTCCTGTCATTTTCAACTTTCATTTTTCACATTTTGTACACAAACTGCTGCTTGACTGGTGTAAAACTTGCAAAGCTATTGTGAAGATTCATTCTAGAAGACTACCTGCTGCCTCACCTGCACAGCCTCTGCTCTGATCGGCCGAGCTGAGCCTAGTTTGAAACTCAAACCTCCGTCTCTCCATTCAGCCGCTGGGCTCGTGCAGCCCTCCTCCACCCCAGCACCACCTCTGCACCTCAACACCGCTTTTACAGAATTACATTTCTCTCAGGTTTTTATTTTCACCAGCACCAGTGTCGAGGCTGCAGGGGGAAGATTCCTCTCATATCCTGCTCTACTCCTGCACATCGCCCAACATTCCCTGCCGGGGTCTAGGCGCCAAACCTAATATGTTTATCATCAGATATCGTTCTATCATTATAGTTTGCTTTCATTCTTTGTGTTCGAACCAAATATCATCTTCCTTTGAGACTCTTGAAGTATCTTTGTGGTTTAATTTAACAGCGATTATCTTTGTGTAACATTTTGTATAATCGTGATAATCACCATCAAGCGATTGTCTCCTCTTTCTATCACGATTAGCGCTTTTGTTTATTGTCGCATCCTTGAGAGTGCGCGGGTGTGTTTTTGAGTTTTTGGCTTTGTTTGATGCAGCCCTAAACTGCGCCTCTACTTTCCCACGTGGCTTCTGGAAAGAAAATTGAAATTCCCTCTGCAGTCCGCCCTGACCCGACGTGTGACTGCTGGTTTGGACTGAGACGGAGAAGGAGAGAGAGAGAGAAACACCGAGAGCGGGGGAGAGAAAGTAACAGCACAGAATTACACCTCCAGCTGTTCCAATTTCTCATCTCTGCTTCTGAAATGACGGCGCCGCTGCTGTAAGCCCAAAACTGAATTAATAATGAACAAAGTCAATAGGTGCTGGGATCCTATTCTCCCAGGTATCACCTTCAAGTGACTTTGCACAGGTACAGTGTCGTCCAGAGACCGATCTTACATATTTACTGCTCCAGCATGGAAATGTGTCTGGCACTCGAGGTGTGTTATTATGTCAGGGCTTCACAGAGCTCTTTGAAGCTTTTTTTTTTTTTTTTTGTACAAATTTGGTGTAATTATCAGTATAATTGACCTGCTGCACTTTGGATGAGTCTATTTTGGTTAGAGAAAAAAAAGAATGTGCCTGAATCAAATGAATTGCCGAAATCGTCTTGCTTTGATAATGTTTTTCGTTGACTAAAATAGTGATTTAAAAATCTTTTGCGCTGTAGTGGGAAGGAATTAAAAAACACAGACAACAAAACATTATAAAAAGAGATTATAATTAATAGATAATGCCAGTTTATTTGTAGATAATTATCAGAAATCAGAAAAGCTAAATTGTCCTTGCAGAAAAATCCCCAAACTATGTGCTTTGGCAGTTTGGTGCAAGCACAGAATTAATTAAAAAATACATAATAATTGCGTGAGTAAATGATAAGTCGTGATAAAATAAAAACCTCATCCCTTTGATGTAATAATTGAATAAATGTATTTCCACTTCTTTTAAAGCTAGCAATTACAACAAAAAGTGTAAAACTAGATTTGTCATGTCAAGAATCGTCTGAATCGTCTCATTGTCGGCTTCTCTTCTTTCTTATTTGTCAGAATCTTGGCCGACTTCTCCGACCGCTGCCTGTTTAATTGACCGCAGTTTAAGTAGCTGGAAATGAGAGTGTCGCGCACGTGTTTTGTTTTGTACAAACTAATAAAATATGCATCAGCTGCTTCTATTTGGAGCCGCTCTGATCGATAGCCAGGCGTTTTCTTCCAGCCCTTTATGAGAAATCTCTAAAGAGCGGGCCGTGTCAGTCTGTCAGGCATCATTAGCACTGCTAGGGCTGTGATAGATTGTGCTACCTCTGACATTAACATTGCATTGGCTAGTTTCCTTTGTCCTGGTTCTGCATGCAATGAGATCTTTTGTCCGCCTCAGCTTTTGTGGTTCTATATCAGACTGTAGGGCTTGCAAGATTAAATGTGAAATTGTAACTGAATGGATGCAATTAGCAAATCGCAAAGACGGCAGGTATTCGAGTAACATCATTGAATCCTTCTTAAAAGACACACGTTATGAAAAATGTACCCTCTTGAACGTTAATCCTTGTTTTTCCCTAAACAAAAAGACCTAGAGTTTAATTCACACTTGTTTTTTTAAGCTTGAGCCTTAAGAAAACAACAACACTGTTCCAAATGTCCCAGCTTTTTGACGTCGAAAGTAGAGATCTGGACATCTAGTTTTAAATCATTGCCAGGTTTGTTCTGAGCATATCTGTCGTCAAATGGCATTCATTGCAACTCTGTGCCTGCATTATGTCAGGGACACGCTAGCTTTTGTTTGTTTCCCCATTGTGAATCCCTTTGTTACAAGTAGATAAAGAGCTAACACCAAATTCTGAAGAGGGAACACCTTATTGTAGATATAACATTTTAAGTTCAAAACATGAGATGCCAAATTAAAGATACTCAAGAACATGTTATAAAGGCCAAAAACAATACAATAATGCAGAATGTGTGTCCTGAAGTGTGAAACTTACTAACCCTGTAATTTAGACTTAAAGAAACATATTCTGAATGTTGTTGTTTATTCCAATCTTCTCTCAAAGGCTATTCTGGTGGATGTGTGTACAATGTGCATGCACTTCTAACAAAATGCTATTAAAACATGAATCAGAAATCTTATCCCAACCAGACTGCTTGTCAGAAAAATCACAAAAATCAATCAGTCTGTTTATTTACATCCTTCATATCTGCATATCTCACCACTATACCACATTTATTTTATTTATTTAACTGCTTGCTGCTCAGAGAACAAGGGGATTTTGAATCTGCATGAGGAGTGCTTATCTGAACAAAAACACATTAAAAGTTAAGAGGAGGTTCACGAATGCTCGTGTCTTTTGCTGAGTCGACCACATAAGGAAACCATAATTGCTCCACCTTAGAACAAGTGCTGATCAGAGGTTTAACAGAAAGGCTCAGACCACACAGGATAGAGCAGACTCTAGCACATTTTGTCCATCCAGATGTGAGCCATTTTAGAATGTTGTGGTGGAACTGAGAGGACAGCCAACAGTTCTCAAAAATAGTGATGTTGGGATCGTCTGCAAGTTGATTGTACTAAATGGTTTGGGGAAAAAATCCAGTAATTAAATGCGTGAGAAGTAGGGACGTCACAATATCAGATTTTAGTGTGTTTTTCTTTCATTGTCTACTTACATTACCACTCCTGCTGTATGTGACCAGCTCTAAGGAATCAAACTTGACTGACTGAAGTAAAGTTTATGTGGCTTCAATAATCAGACGAGCACTTTACATTTAGATTTACCTTTTCAGAATTTTATTTAACATATATATGTGTTTTTGCTGCTCTGATTAGATTGTGACTAATGACTAGTGATTAATTGTGACATCCTGCCACTTTCATTAACATTTCAACCAAAAGTATACTAGCATATAACATATATTATAGCATTTCTATCCATACAGGACTGTTTGTCTTTAATTGCATTGTGAGTGTGTTTGCCAGACAGTCGGGTCTTGGTGGAGGGCACACACAATCTAGTAAAATCTCATACTTTTGAGAAACTGTTTATACTGTGACCTTAATAACAGAGTTGGCATATTTTATATATAATTTCAGACAAACTGTACATTTGGTTGTTTTTAAAAAGCTCATTGTTAACTAAATATATTACAACTCTGTGAGCACATGTGTGTTTGTGAATGGGTGGTGTGTGAACATGTGTGTGAATATGTGTGTGAATGGGTGGTGTGTGAAGGTGTGTGTGAATGGGTGGTGTGTGAACGAGTGTGTGAATGGGTGATGTGTGAACGAGTGTGTGAATGGGTGATGTGTGAACGAGTGTGTGAATGGGTGATGTGTGAACATGTGCATGAATGAGTGGTGTGTGAATGGGTGGGAATGTGTGTGTGAATGGGTGGTGTGTGAATGTGTGAATGGGTGATTGTTTTTTTTATTTTTTATTTAAAGAGCTTTGAGTGCCTTGAAGATGTAGAAAGCGCATAGGTTTTCAGTCCAACACTGCAAAAAGGGATTATCTAACTTAGTTAAATTTACTTGAATTAAGCAAATTAATCTTAAAAGTCCAATTTTAAGATTTTTTCACTTGACAGGACTACATCAAATTGAAATTATTTGACTTGTTTTAAGTAAACTTGATAAGTAAAATAATCTTATTCCACTGGCAGATAATTTCACTTAAATTAGGGTAAAAAGGTCTTATTTTGAGTTTATTTTTCTTTTTTTTTGATAGGCCTTTTTTGCAGTGAAAAAATACGTTTAAACTCAAATTTGGCGGAAATGGAGAAAAGTAGCAATCTACAAGGTTTCATAAACTGATCAGCTGATTAGCTCCAAACATACTATTGATATTATTATTTTCAGAGAGGCTATGGGAACATGGAAGGACAATTTTGTTCCCGACCCTCAAAGTGTGATCACTGTTGAGCTCCATATTGTAAAAATCATGTACCTGTGATATTTAAAAATAGTTTCTACCGTTGACCTTTCTTCAAATTGTCTGTTTTAAACTTTCTAATCAACAGAAACAAATCACAAACAAGTCAAAACATAACCTTAACGGATAAAAAGTTGATTTTATTGTCTTAGCAAACGGCGCAGAGTGCTGTTTTGGTGGATCGTTCTACCTGCTGTGCAAAGAAAATGATCAGAATGAAACTTGAACCTGTTCCCGTTGTTCACAGCAGTCAAACAGCTGGACTCACTCTGCACTGCTGGAGGAAGATGCACCAAGTTATTATTATGCATAACTCACAAATTTAGATAATTTTAGCAATTTCATTTTTGAGTGTTTTTCTCTTGCATCTAATTCTGAGCTCTTGTTTTTAGCTCACAAGCAGACCGCAGCACATTTTGTCTATGATGATGTGAAGCAGAGATTTGTTGGGGAAACTGGGGAGCACAGCCAGCCCAGTGTCTCAAGAATATTTACTTAAAAAAAAGTACAATTATTTGATTCTGAGCTCTTTAGTGTAGTTTTAGTGTTGTCATACTACTAGTTGCTGGTTGTTGTTCTAGCAACTTGAGTCCTACACAGCCAGTTTGTACCCTTGACAATTAGAAATAATGAAAATACCTTTAGCTTTTAAGTCAGAACCTTCAATCTTTTGGCTGAGGGGTGGGAGGACTAACCACTCTGCCACTGTGCACCATTAACATTAAACATTAAATCATAGAACTTCTCAGACTCAACATTTCAATCCACATTCCTTGGCATTATCATTAAACTTGCTGCAAGTTGAATCTAAACCCAGGACATTTTCTCAACTGTTTTAGAAGAGCTTGATCGATATTAGAACGTGTGGAAGAACACAGAAACAATAATACTTTTGAGTAGAGTTGGCACATATCCTTTGAATAATGCAGCACATTTCTGCACAGTTTGCAGCTGATTGTGAAGTGAAACAAACTGAGATTGTGGCTAAATGGAAACGCTCTTAGAGATGCATTAACACGAAGAGATAAAAAACATTAATAATAATGACTGGAAAAGCTGTGAGGAGTGGAAGCAGAACACTTGAATATCCCTAAATATATACCCTCAAGTTAGTACAATGATTATAGAATGCATTATTACGCTTTGTGTCATATTATAAAAAAAAAATTAGGCCATCTCGCCCTGCCCTAATTTAGTGTTGAAAATTGCATTCCATATTAACCATGTTTTTGTAATTAGTTAGTTATAAGTAGTTTTGAGGCGACACTGTGCCTTTGATAGCCGCTCAAAAACTATTTAAACATCAATACCGTTCTGAACTGTTGTGGTCTGCTTGTTCAAAACTGCCCTTAAACTAAGACTAGAATCATCTGGAGAATATGCACGCTCAGTAGACCTTGTAGCCATATGGCTCAGGCGGTCACACTGTGAATTTAAATGAGAAAAAGTTTTAAAAATGAAGCCCACAGAGGACAGATGCACTGTGGATTAAAAAGTTAGACCTAAGGATGGCATTTTAGGTTATGGCTAAAGGCATTTTACACTTGTGGAAAAGTGGACGTGGAAAATGTGTATGGAATGTTTGTTGCATTTTCTCTTTCTTACTATTGAAAGGCTAACAAAGTATTTATGTTGTGAAGGGATGGACATTTCAGCAAGTACATTATACACCATAAACCTGAGCTATTCTGATAAACTTTTAAAACACACATGCAACTATAGATAGGGGGCAGTGCGGCATAGATGTGTGAAACTAAGTGTTTACGAATGTTTGGGAAAGAAACTCCAATTAACGCTCAACTCAAAGACTCAGACATTTTGTGGCCTCAGCAAGAAGCCTCACTTGGGCCCCTCTCTAATGCACATTAATTGGAAGAAGGTCCAATTCTGTGCCCCTAAGACCCTTGGGCCTAGAACAATTGACCCTTTTGTCTCTCCCTGTCTATTCCCCTGCTCAAACACAATTGCAAGTATTTTTATTGACTTGAAAAACAGCATCTTTGGTGCAGCAGGCAAACCTTCCACTAGAACTGTGCCGTAGTGCACCTTTAATATTACACAAGTCCACGCTGAAGCCCTGTGTCTTTAAGTGCATTGTCATTCACAGTGTAGTGTCATGTTTGAGAGTCAGTCTTCATATTTGCCGGGTCGATTTAGATTGGATTAAAATGCTGAACACGCTTTGTAGATTCCCTTTCGCTCTCATGTTAAATCCACACTTTCACACATTCACCCATAAAAATCCGTACGCTGCTGTAGTTTTGGACACGGAGCAGGACCACTGGAGCGGGCACGCGGCCAACCAGCGGCTTCCTTCAGGGCACGTAGAGGTGTGTGTCAGGGCTGTGGGTTTAGATTCCGTACAAACAGTGCATAATGTAAGAGGCGGCGGTGTACAAGAGGGAGAGGAGAGCAACGGCGGTGATGGAGAGTAAAGACAGAGAGTGCAGCGTTAGAGGCGTATTAATGCACCTTTGAGGCCACCTATATGAAAGCAGTTGTTTAAATATATACCCTTCCAGGAGTGATGCAAGTGTCAGGCTGTGCACACAGCCTGGTACTTGTGTTTACATTCTATTCACTGATTTTAACGGAGCAGCAAAAACAAAAAATAAAGTAATTTTGTTGACAGCACAGACACGTTATTTTACATGAAACAAAACATACATTTCATTGGCTGCTCTGTTTTTGGAGCATTATTGTTTAGAATAATGTAAGAAATGCATGTTATGAAGTTGTTAGCATATATGCATGACTGCTAATTTTGGCGTTAATTTCTAACGGTAGCAATCGTCAAGTGGTTGTCAGTTGCCAAAATGGCTCTGGTTTTTCATAGTTTGCAATGTTTGCAGGCTGATGCTAACTCCCCTATTGAAAATGTATTAATGCTTAATCATGGAATGGTGCCAGGCTAATGGAACGTAGCGTTTTGTTTACAAACACTTAAAGGGTCTTTGCTTCCAATCCCAAAGTAATCTAGTTATAATTATATGCCAATTTGCCACTTAAAAACTGCACTGCATCACTTTTATTTTCCAGCAAATATTGAATTCTATGTTGCTGTTTTTTATGTTCAATACTTTACAAACCCCTTGAAAGTCGTTCTATCTTACTGCTGAGCGGGGTCACCTCTCCACAGATTTGACCTGTGACTGTCCCTGATTGTGCCACTGACTTGTTTCCACGGAGATCGATACTGTATGGTTAATTCCATTCTGTGTAACATTCATGGCAAAGTAATAACACGTTCATATAGACAAGCAGATGTCTTTAACCGGAAAAGTTACACTGTGCAGCTTTAAATTGACACATGACATTTGTGCTGGTCACCTTTTAATTTAAAAAAGTTTCATGTGTCATCAAAAGTTTGTAATATTAATGTGTATTTTTAAGGGTAAATATATCTTGTTAATATCCAAGCTGCAGATTCAATACTTTGTGGATTTTCTTTTTGATTTTTCTTATGACAGTACCATGTAACAGGGAAAACATTCAGGTATCTGTTACTTTGTTGTGTTTTCGACTATGGGCTGCACAATGTCCTGTTATGACAAGGTTGACATAATTTTAGTTTTCCAGTTGAGGGTCCGTCACCTGATTTTCTCATAAAATTGCTTTTGCTTTGCCTGGAAGGTTTCACAGAGTATAAACGCATCTATCTTTCATTTATCCAGCACTTTTCCAGACTAAAATTTGCTTTACAGTTGCATGCATTACTTGTTTGTCCCCTGTATGGTGTTATGTATTTATTTAATTACATTTACTGTCATGAAAATTGACTTGGACTAAGGTAGTAATACATCTATGCAGTGCAAAACTCTACTGTGCTTCTTAATTCCAGCTGTAAAGACTTTTTCTTCACCATTTTTCAATTTTCGCCTGCTTACAGTAGATAAACGTTGAATCTAACTAGTTGTGTCTTCATAGCTTCAGAATCACTTAATATTACAATGAAAGCACTTTGATAAAGATCACTTGAGATCAGTCGTGGCGGATTGGAATTGGACTCACCCATGGACGAGTAATAAATGAGTGATAAAATTAAATTACTTCCCCCCGAAACAAGTGCCCGAATTTAGAAGTTAGATGAAATTTCTCCCGAGTTGTAATTTTCATTTAAGGTCCATAATTGAAAATGAGAACGTGGTCATAATTATGTGTCTCTTTCAAACGACCAAAGTTTTCAACCAAGATTTTTGTTCAAGGAATAATAAAGAGGGGCGGCCAATGGTCCCTTAAATCATCTTCACTGACAGAGAGCGCTGACAATTCAATCACTGCTTTTAATGTTTGAAGAAATTGGCCTAAAGCAGGAGAGTAATACCTAGTTTCCCCCTTGCATATGGTTTAAGCGAAGTCCTTGAATAATAATATATCTTCATTCAGATACTGCAGAGACTTCTACCTAATAAATGGTTAGATTTAATGCTAGACCCCATTTAATCATGTTTTAGTTCAGAACTTAATGTACTTTCAAAGCACTTTTTAAATGTAAAATCACTGACATTTAGAAAATTATGAGACTCATTTTTCGTTGTTGTTCTATGTTTTTAGACATTTCTGTTGCATTCATTGCGTTAAATGATGTAATAGCAGAAGTAGCAGAAGTATCAGTGTCAAATAAGGTTGCATATGGATATATATATATATAACTGTCCTAATGATATGTAGTGAATTCTTTCTTTTATGTTCCTCCTTATACAATTATATATACAATTATTCAACGGTTTTACAGAGTCTTACTGTTAAAGGGCCAATCACAGGTTGGACTACTCGTTATCCTACCCTAAAACACAGGTGGTGCTGGTTTGAAAATCCTCTCCTCTCCGTCAAAAACACTTTCTGCTGAACTCCCTTGATCGATGACTTTTATTTCCAGTTTTTAGGCGTCACTTGACAGAGAATCTTATGCTGTTTTAAGTCCTTAAATCAACATTGTTGAAACACAATCATTGCGTGATACCAACAGCAACTTAAACCCTTGTGCATATAGACATGTGTTATTGCCTCTGCAGCCAGTAGATGGAGCTACTGATAAGTTAATATGGCATCTCCCAAGGCTTCTAAACCATGAGATGTTTAGAGAATGTTTAAAGGCCAATAACAAAACATTTAATGCACAACATTTGTCCTTTAATGTTTAAAGGGTCAAAAATGTTTCCATTGTGAATTGTGCCAAACTTTTATATGATGGATTAAAAAAAAGTCTCTCTACTACTCTCTACTGTTATTGCATATGTTTCTCCTCTATTCTTGTCATTTTCACCATATTCGTCAACTTTTCTTCACAAACTGCTGCTTGCTTGGTGTAAAACTATCATTTACAACAGGTATCATCTCATGAAATAAAGTCAAAATTAGAAATGCACGTACGCACGATTAATCGACTAATTGGGACTAGTCGACTACAAAAATAATCATATTTTGATCATTATTTTTTTTATGGACTATACAGACTCTACAGCACAAAGAACTTCAATAACAAAGACATTGGCATATTGTCTATCGGTCACCATATTTCAACTTTCATTTGGTAAACAGTCTTAATGTACAAATAGAAATAATGTACAAATAATCACTGTACTAATTGACCAATCAAAAAATGAATAAATATATATATGTCGCTGACTAGTTGACTAGTAAAGTAATTCTTAGTTCCAGCCTTCTTTTCAGCGCTTTTCTTGTATAGCATCCCAACAAACTGATATAAACACACTAACCCTTATTGCCAATTATAGGATACATAAAAACCTCTGCATTGAACAGAACTTTTTCCCATACTCCCCCCATCAGCGGTGCTATTCATTCACACAGGGCTGGTGCAGAGCGAGTGCATGTTTCCCTCCAGGAGCAGAAGTAATTAGACATTGAGACGTTTGGGTTTATCTCCACTCCAAGGACAAGGCGCTGTGATTGGCAGATTTAGCGACAATTAAAACTGTGGCCGTTAAGCACAAAAACGAAGAGACGAGATTTGGATGTGCAGATGTCCGCTAATGTCCTCCCTTTTTTCTTTCACTCCATCGCTTTAGGCTCTCTCTATCACTTCAACCTCCTCCTCCGTTGCACCTGATCTTGCATTGGCCGTATACTCCCGCTATCTTTTAATTGGCGAGGATTGCAACTCATGAGCACCTAGAATGAAGTTTTACCTGCTTGTAGCCCACAGCTGGCTAAGAATAAAGTGTAGGATAGAAAGCGAGTCTCGAGCCAGTCTTCTGTAATGTGATTTCACCCTAAGGCCAAAATTTTAATAGTCAGGGAGAGCGCCCGTCGAGGTTACATACTTTCATTTCTCTGGCGTGATGCGAGCTTTTGTGCTAGCCTTGCACTTATAAGGCTGTGAGGTTTTTTTTTTTTTGCTTTGTCATTAGCGTTCATGTATTTAAAAGTTGCCATCACATTTCTAGAGGGGATGCATTAATCATGAGTCTAAACCCAGTGTGGAAGTTTTCAAAGTGAATTTCGGCTGAAAACAAGTTTGCTGTGTTTTATGGGCTCAGATTGGCCTCCTGTTTTTACTGTGTTCAAACTGTCTCATCATTTGACCTTGAAGGGGTCGGCAATTTTGACAAAAATCTGTAATATCCTGGTAACAATATTCAGATGATATTACAGTATGTAAATCCAACATTAGTTGAGATTTAATTATTAGACAAGTGTTAAAGTCTTTATGATAGTTTAGACCAAACGTAGTGAATATGATTCTATTTAAGATTTTACTAAACATTTTGCTTATTTGTCCCCAGTTTGACAATTTTCATTCATTCATTTCATTTTTTTATAATTGTACTTCCTGGTTGGACATGGGCAGCAAAAATGACATAGGTGGAGGCAATTTTACAACTGTTACCTAGGCCAAAATCCATGTTAATTACACAATAGTGTCTGTTGAGTGTTAACTGTCTATTTTCAACTCTACGTCACATTTTGATGAGAGGTGGAGGGAATCTATTTTAGAACTCTACTCTAGAGATCTACTTCCTGTAATTTAAAAGTTTTTATATATCAAAATTTCTTTCTGGAACTTCAGCTTCAAAAATGTTGGAAGTGCTCACAAGAGTTCTTACAACTTAAAAAAAACTCTAAAATGAGCAATATATATGTTTTTTTAATCATCCAAATTGAACGCAGTGAATTGCTTAAAATTTGTTTTGTCGATGTAATCCCTCATTCGTCCAGGAGTCCATCATTGAAAAGGTTTCAGAGGTCGTCATCTGGACACTGTTTTGAAAATCAAGATGTTTCGACTTCCATCCAGAAGTCATTTTCAATCGGTGCATACAATGATAGTTTTGTTTGCAATGCAATAACTGTGGCTAATTTAGCAGTTTGTCAGTGTTGAGAGTAGAGATAAGTCGAGAGCTGTGTCTGCTCACAGTCTGAAGTGAAATTACTCCTCTCAGAACTCCTCAGAACTCACATATTATTCTAAAAAAAAAGTTTAAAAGCACAATGTTTTATGAGTAAAAATTTAAGTTAAAGGTGGTGTGATAGATGCACTTATGCTGGGTTAAAGAACATGTTATGAATTATTTGTGAAGTAATTGGCCTTTAAACATGCTCATGCTCTTTTGCTTTGGCATATCATGTTTTAAAACTTAAAATAATGTGTCTGCGCAAAACCACACATAATTGTTTATACGTCATGTGCTTCCTTATAAAGATTCGGTGTTAGCACTCCATCTACAGGCAGTTGAGGGTATTGCCATGAGGGCATAAACAAATGCTAACTTGTCCCGACATGATAAAAGAGAGGCCAATCTGATATCAAAACAGTGCTGATTCGTACAAACCAGTCTTTACACAGGAAATGACATTGCATGATAAAAAAAAAGTGTAATACATTTGTTTCTTACATATGTCAGTAAACTGCAGGAGCAGCTTTTAACTGATATCTTTTGAATTTAAGATTCTTTCCTATTCACCTGCAGTATCTCGCCTTAATTTACTGTAAAATGTCAAAGAAGAAAAGCCAACCCAAAATCTCAACACTGTAAAATCATTCAACAGTCTCTTTAAAAACCGGTCTATGCTCTTACCTATATATTCTCCCTTCTGTGCCCTTGCTCCAGGTCGAAATATATTCCCGAGAATTAACCAGCGAGATCATATTGAATTTGATTGCGCGGACCAAATGACATGCTAAATTATGCATGACTTTTTAATTGGCTGCCCGTGTGATTTCTTGGGAGAAGGTGTGACGTGCGAGCAGAGGTCTTGTGGAGTGGAGCGCTGATACTTTACCGAGGTCACGCAGCTAAACAGTGGGGGATCCGGCTTCCTGCTGGGACCCCATACCTCCAGCCCGCGCCCCCCTCCACCCTGTCCCACCCCCCTCTGATACATCCCATTTACCCTCTGGTCGACCGGCAGCGCTCTCACTCTCCATAGTCTTAATATAGGTGCCCTCCTTCCGATGAACAGGGCGACTTTTCTGTGTTTTAGAGGCTCAGGAATATTTCACTTCACTTTTGACTTCAGCTTCATCCAGTATGATTTAGATCATTTTAATTTAATTTGTTTTATTTTTATTTTGTTTATTTATTTTTATCTATATAGTGTTTTTCTACTTGTAACTTCAGCTTGCTGCTAATTTGTGTGTAAACGTGTAAGACATCTCCTCTGAATATTGTACTATTCAGAACAAATTACAGATTTACAGAGTTTAGTGCGTCGCCGTCTGGTTCTGCAGAAATCTGTACTGTTTTTCAATCCTTTTCTTATTTTGATTCCTTTATTTCTCCTGAACCAGCATGTTGGTTTAGACACGAATGGACCATGTGTTTTTCTGATTGGTTAACCCGCTTGTCAATCACGCTCATTTGAAATGGAGGAGACAGGATGTGACTCTATGTTGTCTTACTCAGGCACACAGTTTGCCGCCCCACTGTGGATCCTGGTTTTCCTAGCGGTTTCTGATCCAAAAGCTAACCGGGTCCAACCTTGCTTAGCTTCCAAGATCTGACATCAGGATCAGGCATTGACAAGCAGGTATGGCCACTATCTGAATTTATAGCATATTAGGAGATGCCACGCCATGACATCCTGGTATTTGACATTCAATACCTTTCCTATAACTTGCCCTTTACCTGATCCCGACTCCAAATACATCCCATTTACTCTCTGACCGTCCTCAGCTCTCACTCTCCATAGTCTTTATATTGGCGGCCGGCTTACAATGAATAGAACATGATTTTGACCTTTAATAGTTTTTCCTCATAGGTGTTTACACCTTTCTGACTTTGAGGCATCAGTTAGTTTTTAATTACAAGTACGCTGTAATTGCTTTCACATAAAGTGTTCCTCACCTCTATGTCAATGCAATTGTGCAAGTTTCAATGAGTCTTTAGAAATATAAAGGATTCACCCATGTACTATGTATTTTTTTCAAGTTATTTATGTTATAGTTAGAGCAGTGAATTGAATTCTATAGATGCTTATGTTTATGTAAATGGTTCTTCTGTCTTACCTTGGACAAGGTAAACCAGTATTTCTTGGAATCATACTGTGTATGACGCTCACTTGTTCTGCTGTGTATATAGAACGGAAAATGTATGGAACATCTGAATAGTATTGTTAAGGCTGAGCAAACACAGTACAGTACAAACTGTAATAGAGAAGAAAAAAAATCATACATGGGAAATTGTGCACCTGTGAAAGTATCAACAAAACTGTGGTCTAAGCAAAAATGAATTCCATTTCCTACATATAAATGAAATTTCAACAGCAGAAAAAGCTGAACAAAATCGCATAATGGACTTTACTTCTGGCACCTGTTCCATCAGCTGTCCATGGCTGACAAACTTCACGGAAATGAAAATGTTTTTTTCCCTCACAGTTTTTAATCTACACAATTTTAGGATTATTTTTCTTTTTCAATAAATTCTTGATTCAACCCTCTCAATTTGATTATATTTATTTTGTAAACAAGATCTGATAAAAATACTATTAACTATTTAGCAGAATGCAGACCTCTATCTTTATATGTTCATTGTCTTAACATCATAAATATACTTTTGCAAATGAAATCGCGAGTAGGAAAGCAATTGCTGTTTTCTTCAAGCTCACTCTGTTTTTTACAGCTTTTATTGTTGATGAAACAGCAATACAAAACATGTGTTCTTGCCTTGTTTATGCTCAGTTCTTACTGACAGAACACCCTTTATTCACTTCAGCCAGCGTGCATTTCAAAATACTTCACAATTTCTACTGAGTACTGTATATTTTATTGAAACACAACTACAGGGGCAGATATAACATTAATATTTTTCCAAGTATAGATAATTTAAGGCTGAAACAAGCACTAAACCAGATTTAAAAATGGACTAGCCAGGGTAAAATCAGGACAAAATGGGAACTAAACCATTATTAAACCGGCTAGAATTCATGAGAAAATGATCAGGACTAAAAGCACTCAACTAGCTTGAAACCAGGACTAAACTAGTCCCTAAACCAGGACAGAACAAGACCAAAAATTAACCAACTAAAAACAGGACTATATCAAGACAGGACCATGACAAAAACAAATTCAAAACAGGAACTTAACCAGATAATACTGTTTGACGAATTCTGTAAATGTCCTTGCTTAAAATGTATATAAATGTTCGACAGAGCCCTGCAGTCATTTAATTTCTGCAGTTCTGTGTGGTTTTGGTTCAGTACAATGTCACAAAACAAAACGTGTGCCCTGAAGCTAGCTCCTAAGATGTTTTTAAATCGTCAAAACAGCAGCTAACAACAGTTAAATTAGTAGTGAGGTGTGCATCCGTCACGACTATTCTCCGTTGTAGACAATTGATGCTAATGGGACTGAACGTAAACAACAACAGTTTCTTCAGATAAGGTTTTGGCGCATTAGCTTGTGTCGAGGCGAGCCAGGCAGGAGGCATAATTGAAGGTAAAAACAAACAACAATGTGGTGGCTCGTGACTGAACCAGTGGATATTATTACTGACTAATTACCTGCTCTGAAAAAACTACTTACAGATTTTTGTGTTACTGAAATTACTGAAATAAAAGGGCCTTTTCTTTAGGAGAACAATGCATTCTACTTCAACCTTAATGTAACGGATGTAAGTTGAGGGGTGCTGAGATTAGAGATGGCTTAATATTAATGGGTTGAACGATCTTGGAAGAATATTATTGCACATTATTACGATTCAATATGCAATATAGTTGGGGAAAAATCAAGATTTCGGTCACATTGAGTTTTTTAAACACATTCAGGAGCTGTACAATTTAAAATGGGACTGAACTATGAACTGATAAACTTATACAATGATAAAACACTTTTCAGAACATGTTTGCTGAGGTTTAAACAACAGAACGCCCCAGGGAAAGTAAATAGTGTTCATAAATGCCATTTCATAATCTGAATATGATTTGAAATTGTGATTTTTTTCCATTGTGATACAGCTAGTTTCTTGAAACAAACATAAAAAGAATCACATATTTCCCCGTCATATGTCGATTGGGATTTTCTACTCGATTTTGATTTGTTTGTTATGGCTTTCAGTAATAATTTCCTGATCATAAACAATACAGACTTTTAATTATTAAAAATTATTAAAATTAAAAAATAAAAATAAAATATTATTAAAATTATTATATAAAAAAACGTGTCAAAATCTAAACTACATGTTTTTACTGCCAGAGGATTGGCTGTGGACCCCTTGATTAAAAAGATCCAAGCATATTATTGGTAATTAGAAATGACTGGATCTCCATTAAAATTCAATAAATTGCTCAACCATAATTAATCTTGAAGCCGTATAGTTTAAGGATCTGAATTAACTTTCTGTTGAAAGAGGATGTAGAGTGTTTGGCTAAATGTGGGAATATGATGGCCGACAACAAATAAATATTTTTTAAAGTTCTTCACTTTCTACATTGATGAAAATCCAAGCAGAGGTTTTCTTTTGTGAATAACCTTGTCAAACACAATCTAGATTCAGTTTTGTAGCAACAATGCTGTGTTCCTATCAAAGCGCTGTCCGTGGTGCTGAAACAGTCAGGGCCTTGAACAAGCACAAAACAACTTGGTGGTTATAGTAACTTTAGGAATTTAAACAGTCTTTCTTCAAATTGTGAGTGGATTTCAAATATCTTTGAACATTTTGAATAACATTTCACAGCACAAACTCGAAAGGCAGTGAGGACAACATTTCGACATGTAAATTTGCGCTCCCTTGACATTGCTGTCACAGCTGTCATTTGAAACACCATCTGTGGCACGCTCTGCACCTGGGGAACTCAAGCTTTCTTCTGTTTGTGAGGGCCAGCCCTTCAGCTTTCCTGTACACTTTCACTGTCATGTTTATTTTTTAACAATCTTTGAGTTGAGTTATTCAATGCTTATCTCTGTCAGGTCCAGGTTCAATATCAGGAATGTGGTTGTATATTTTATTCACACTACATTGTAGAGATGGAAAAGTTACTACCAATTTTGATCACAGTGATGACAAAAAAAATATATATATATATTTTTGGATAACAGATTGACACTAAATATTATTGCTTTCTTACCACACGATATTGTACTAGTCTTGATAAAGCTCAACATCATTCAAAAACTGTTCAGGAAAGGTCAAATTCTGCCCAAGCCCATTTATTTATTTATCTTTTATTTTCTTATTATAGTTATTTTTGTTTCTTTCTTTCTTTCTTTCTTTTTTTCTTATTTTTTTTCTTATTCAAATTAGTATCTAGTTTTGATACATATCATCACTTTAAAACAAAATGTTATATTTTGAATTGGAAGAATCAAACAAGAATCTGAAACTCACGAATAGGCGACAACTGTAATCTGTGTAAATATACACGCTATATATATATATATATATATATATATTTATTTTTTTTTATTTATTTTTTTTCACAGTAATCTGTCAACGATTTCTTCAAAGTATTAGCTGAGGTTTAAGCATCAGACAAATCTGAAATGTCTGTACAATTAACTATTAAATTAAATATCCCTTCACAGTATTATCTAAATGTTCACATATTGCCCGCCTCTACCACACATACAAAGTTTCCTAAATGTATATTATCCCAAATCACAAACAATACAAAATATAATGACATTAATTTCAGTCAGTACCTTGCCTTTGTGTCATTGGCGATCAAACTCTCATACACTCACATTATCACACAGTGCCAACTCCACGCATCCCGAGCACTAAATTTGACCCCTGATAATTAACAATGCTAAGTGTGTCCACACAGAGCTGCAAACACTGCTACAAACACTCTTTAATTACTGTTATCTTAGTCATTACAAGCCACTACTGGTGTGAAATGATTAATGTTTGAATTGTGCTATAGAAAGAAATCACGTTGTTTACTCAGGTAGGCCAATAATTAGCTACGGCTGATTAGAATAACCTGAAGGTCAGTTAGCTTGGAGAGAGCAGAAATACATAAAAAAACATTTGTAAACACTTCTCCTTTTTTGTTTTGTAGCTTCAAACATGCACTTTAGAAATGGCATTTATCTGCTGATAATGATTGTTTTCATTATGATTTATGTAAGAAAAAGAAAGAAAGAGCGAAAGAAAGAAAGAAAGAAAAAGAGAAAAAGCAAAAGAAAGAAAGAAAGAAGGAAAGAAACAAGGAAAAGAAAGAGAGAAACAAAAAAGAAATAGAGAGATAAAGAAAAGAAAAATTTTAAAAAGAGACAGAAAGCAAAGGATAAAAGAAAGAAAGGAAGAAAAAAAAGAAAAGAACGAAATATAAGATTGCAACTATATAGGATAGAAACGTGGTTATCATGTATGCTTAAGTCAGCACTTTACTGTTACATAAAATGACAAACTACTACACTACCCCTTCAAAGTAGACACGCAACTTAAAAAATATACAGTATATATATGTAAAATGTTCTAGTCTAAAAGTACTCGTTTCACACTCTCAGTATGCCCCTCTTCCCTGGTGAGAAGGACTTTTTATTCCTCTTTTCCGATATGCCTTTGTGAACACACCCTGCTCTCTACAGCCATTTTAATGAACCCCAATGTCATTTTTCTAGCTAAATCACATCAAATCACAACACTTATTACTGCCTTTGTCACTTTTATTTCCCCGCGTTTCTATAATTGGTGCTAAAATTGTACAATCGACAAAATGAGTGTCCTTTACCATCACTATCAAGTTGTTGAGCACTTGTTATGGGCTAAGAAATGGGCCTGAAAAGTTTTGCCTTTCGAAAACCATCCAAACAAAAAACTTTGCCACAATTCTTGGGTGCTATCAGCAAATATCGTAAGCCATTTAGTAAATCACTTAATGAGCCATACCTAATAACGAGAATTGTCACCGAAAGCCACGAAATGAAAGGCGTTTTTTCACACACTCGAGTAATGCGCTGGTAATTTGGGTTCAATTCTCCCTGAGGATTGGGTTGACACATTAAAAATGCGTCGCACGTCAAAAGGCATTTGCACAGCCCAGCAGGTCTATGGGAATGAGAGGAGCACCAATCAATCCCTGCCACGAGCTCTCTGTGCTGGAGATACCCAGAGACAGACACTAAAATGGTCCTTTTCTTTGGAAGAGCTCTAGAGAAAGATATAGGACAAAGGACAATGAATATTAAGCAGGCAGTTATGGTGGCAGAGTGGTTAGTGCTGCTCAGAATGGAGGCTGCAGCTTTTGAACAAAGTGGTACATTTTTTTTCTTCAAGTTAGCAGGAACTCCAATAATAATGGAATCATCTCAAGGCTGAGCAAACCTGTGTGACACTACAGTATTTATTATGGAGTAATATTATCATACATGGTTTATTCAATTGGGATCTCACATTGGATAAGAAAACCGAGTATATTTTTCACCTCAGATGGAAAAATATCTGTCTTTTAACAGCTCACGGTGAGGTAAGCGACTAACATTAGCCGCTTTCTCCGTGACTTTTTATGTAAGAGTGGTTTATTCATAATCGGGACTAAGTAGTGCATTACCACTGCGTTTATCGAAGCTTTCATTAAGTCGTGTCGTGCACAGTTGAAAGACCTGTTACTGACCTTCTGCTCATGCATTTACTCTAATAATGTATTGTTATGTACTATGACTCAGCCGTTAAAACAGGAACAAAATCATGTAGTAACGTATATAGTGTTCTCGTCAAGGTGCTACGACCGTAGACTAAACACCACGTTAAACTCCATTCACGACAAAGACAAGTCGACGTTGTGTTTTGTAGCTTTACTGTTGACTCCTTCATCATAACATGGGGTGAAAACTCTGTCCAAAAACACACAAGAAATTTCAGTATACATGAATTGTTGTATCACCTTTTTAACCAAAATTGTACAACATTTTTATGAAATAAACACAGATACAAACACGAACCTCCAAATTATGCATTTTAGTAACTTGTAACATTGATTCATCACTCCTTAACCGTGGATGCGATCCTAAAGCTGCAGGCCATGTGGCTTCCCTGCCTCTCCTGGTATTACAAAACAGGAAGTGATGCGCCTGACTTTGAACTAACTTTATCGACAAGCCAAAACAATACAAAATGACACAGACAAGCCAACAGTGCACTCCAAACAATACAACGTAACATAATGACATTGAAGGATGGCTCAAATGGACAAATGGACTCATGGGGGCAATAAAATATACCTAAACCAGCAGACAGCTACTCACTCACTTTCTATGTTGGTACAATTTAGAGACACCTTTCCACAGCCTTCTTTTTAAAGTGTAAACCTTATGAGATATTCATTAAACGTTAAAGAACACATATATTGCAAAATTGACTTTTTGACTTTTCATCCACGTTACAGCATTGTTCCCCCATCAAAAACATACCTGGAATCGTATTCAGCTTCATTCACACTCGTTTCATTAATCCTGTTTACAAGATTGTCTTCTCTGCTCCTTCTCTGAGCCTCACAAAACTGCTGTCAGTAGATGGAGTGCAAACACCAATCCTGATGGGTGAACGCTTTATAAATAGAAAGTCATTTTTAATACACACATTTTTTGTAAAGTTCCAAAACAATGATTCCTAACCGTTTTTGTCTCCAATACCCCCCTAAGCTTTGTTTTTTATGGTCCAAGAAACTCCAAAAATATGCTAAATTTACAACTAATGACCCTTTTTTAATCAGATCAAAGTATATTTCAGCTTCTTTTAAAACCTAAAACCGTTCCAATGATACTCCTGGTTCGGAAACACTGTTCTGAAACATGAAATGCTAAAGTAAAGATACTTAAGAGACTGTTCAAAGGCAAACAATACACATAATATTTTAACAGTGGCCACTAAATACTTGTAAGGGCCTACATTTGACTGGCCTAACACATTTTTCCGAATTGGACTTGATCCTCACTGCTGATATTTGTCTTTGCTTATCGTGACAATGTGGCACGATAAATCCACACAAAAATGCTATTATCCAAACAAAATAAAACTAATATTACTTAAAAGGGTCAAGTATCCGCCATTTGACGCCGTTAGTGTAAGAAATGAGCTTTACACATTGTGATGAATCTGCACTTCGCGATCAATTTGACCTCACATCAATACGGTAATGTTCGAGAATAGGTAGTTGAGAGTGCTACATGCTTCCTAATGGCTTCTCCAAATGCACTGGGTTTTGACGTATGCTGTGATTAATGCCGGATAAAATGCGACCATTGAAAAACGCGGCCTTTCCATTACCGGATTGGATCTATATCGAACACTGATGGGGCTAGAGAGAGTCACACCTCGGAAGAATAAAGTTGTCACGAGTCCCGTGGGTGTATTGAAGTAGTGGCTGGAGGGTGTGGTCTGACCGTGAGCGTTGGACCCATCCTCTGAGGCTGCTCCAGGCTTTTACTGTTTTATCTCTCGTCCCAAAAGAGAGTCAGCACTAATCACACCCGCAGAAGGACAAATAAGGAGCCGCTGTGGTCGCTTATCACTACTGCACAAGTATTCGGTGTATTTAGCAGGGAATTTGTGAAGACACCTTGCGTTACGATAAAATAAGTCGATATCTGCCACCAACCAATCTTCAGATGTGTCCAGAACAATAAAGAATATAAAATAACTGTGTCCCCTTCCCTTCCCTCTTATATCATATTATTATTATTGTTAGCTATTTTATTTATAATTGTTTTAGTGTCGACTAATTATGACAAACAAACAATCGTAGTCACCTTTTGATAACCTGAAATGTTATTTGATACAGACTCACACACGAAAAAAACTTTGTATAATAAAAACAGTAGCATTATGATATTAAAATGTTCCGGAAGAATAAATTATGCCTAGTTTTCATCAATAATATAATTGATTTGTAAATATCCTCCATCTAGAAGCCGTCACTTTTTGTGTATTCATTGCCCGTCTCATATCTCCTAAACTGTGAAATCATCAGGTATAAAACATGATCACACAGATGGAAATGGGTATACTCAAAATAAATAGTGATAATATAAGTCATAATTAATTTCAGTTTTGGAAAAGGAAAGAAATCTGTTTTTGTTTTTTTGCCAAAGCATGTACTCTTGCTTATCGTCTTTTAAACGCTCCAACCGAAGATATAGCCTTTTCCAAAGAGGTATTATTCTCTCATTTACAACTATTTGTAAGATAAAGTCTATACATACTCCTTGGCCGTTGCTAAAGCTGGTTGAAACATATTTCCTCTGCATTTGATAAGAGGAGCTATTTTATTATCATTTTATCCTTTCACAGTGAACACTTTTTTTTTATCTTTCCTTTTGAAATGCAAAGAACATTGGACACAGTTGAGCTCCTTCAAATAATGTGCTTGACTTGTCCTGTCTTTGCATTTAGCATTACATCATATTTAAAGTAGAGGACAGCTCAAGTTTTGCTAAGTTTGCAAACTGCCCAGATGGAGAGGCTTTAGCAGATGGGTTCTGGTGAAGAGGAACAGCAGAGAAATGTCACAAATGAGGAAAGCCATTGTACAATGTGCCAAGTAGAATGTAAATGTGACTTTGAGGAAGTTTGTTTAAAGGTTAAAGGTGTGTTATGTAACTTTTCTGGCAGAGGGGCGTGTCAGATTTGGGAGACTGTAAGAATTCATGTTTTTCAAGGTATTTTCTGAAATAAAACGCATGTAATTGAATTTATGGGGGATAGGCGGACCCCTGTTTTTGCTGATGTAGGCATGTAAACCCCTCAAACTTCAAATATTACATTCATAACTGTAAACATAACTTACAATAATTCAAAATAAAAACAGTTACCCTTTTACACAAATACAGACAAGCTTGCTATTTGCTTTCAATTTAAATACAAGGACTACAACAGAATGCATGTATTCTTTGTAAGAGCAAACTGATAAAAAGTTTGACAATTTAATAATAAGAAATATATACATACATAACAAATTTAATAACTGTATCCATAAAAAGTACAATAAGATGTCATTCCAAAATCCTTCAACTCTATTTGAAACTTGTGTGAAAAATGAGCTGTAGCATTCATCTTCCTAAATGGCTTTTCAGCGTTTGTTTGATGTTGTTTTGCCCGAATGGTGGTATCCGGTCCAGGTTTTGTACTGGAGAAAGTCCCGGTGTAATGACATGTGCAGCTGCTCCAGATGTGCGCAGACAGATGGGCCTCTCTCGTCAGGAGGGACGTGAAAGAGGTTCCAGGGGCGCACAACTGGTGATGTGTTCAGATGAGTGCCATCACAATATGTACAGGGGCTTTGTGGGGAGCGTTTAACTCAATTTTCAATATTTAAAAGGCTAAATATAATAGTTCCTAGTTAAAAAAAATAATAATAATAATTGAAAAAAAAAAATAATAATAATGAAGATGAGGCTGCGTACTGATGCACCAGTTGCGGAAACTCCATCAGGGGAGCCACCTGACCAGCTAAAGGGGCTGTACCTGATTTTTACTGTTGTGAAATGGGAAACACGAAACTAGTCCATGTTCCCAATTTTTTTGCATGTAATGAAGTAAAATCTGTGTTGCCTCAGCACAGATATATTGTACAAGTGTCTATTTGGGGGAAAATGAGACCACAACTTTTACTCTGCATCTATTTATAGAGCATTTTATCCCACGAGAGTAGCAGGAAGTGTGCTATTAGCATGCTAATGTTTCTTAGCTTTACCCATGACCGTCTGGGTTCAGAGACTCCTGAAAAGTGCTTATAAACTAATCGCAGTGAATACTTAGGATGCTGGGACTGCAGTAGGAAAGTGAGAGATACATGTGACTGATGTAAAGACTTAGTTTTTATGTATCAAAACAGTAAAAATCAGGTATTTTTAAGAAAGCAGATCAAGAGAATCAATTTTTTATTTTTTATTTTTACTCATAAAATCTTGTCAATTTCTATCCCTTGGCATAATTAATTCTGGTCCATTGAAATTGTCCTTGGACAGCCTCCTGCTGGTGCCCAGAGTCAGGACTAAACATGGGGAATGAGCGTTTCATTTTTATGCAGCTAAAAACTGGAACAATCTCCACTCTGACAATGTTCATATTCAGACTACAACAGTTTTGTTTAGCTGTGCATATGACTCAAATATTTATCTGCACTCTTCTCTTTTAAAGGTTTTTTTTTTTTAATTCTGTATGCCATTACATGCTTTCTGTAGCACTTTGAATTGCCTTGTGTACGAATTGTGCTCAAATAAACTTGCACTTGCCTTGCCTTGGATTGCTAACTTTCATCAGAGGCTTTCGTCAGAGGTATCAGAGCTATTTATTGTTCTCAGTCTTGGAAAGAAGCTTTGTGTCTATGCAATGTGTCTACAGATTTGAGAATCACAGGTCTTTACCACATTAATAGGCAACACCTAAATTACATTACAGCATTGCACAACATTAACAAGACAGTGTTGTGTTGTAAGTGTATCCCTGTATGTGTTATTGGCTGTCTGTGTTATTAGGTGAAGCCTGTGTGGGCCTAGTGTACTGAAGGGACATCTCTTGATTAGACTCATTCATCAAGGCTGCGTCGAGTGGATGGAGCGCTTATTAAACTGGGCTTTTGTATTTCAACACTTGAGTTTCATCTTTTACTTTTGACACAGCGGCTCCACCAGATCCATCAGTCACATGGCACAAAATTACTCCAGAGAGTCATTTAGCATCAGATCAACCCCTTTAAGTCCAAGGGAGACATGTCTGCATGTTGTTTAATGTCCGAAACTGTCATTCTTCTTTCTTTAGTCATTTTAGTCTACAGATACTCCGATACTACAAAGCTGGATTAGATGCAACTGTGATGTTAACCCTGCATTAGTGGTAACATGCCCCAACCAGGTTAAGTACCAGAATAAGATAGACTATTTGACAGATCAAATGTAATGTTAATTGAACTGTGTACATTTGGAGGAGGCTGTGCTTTTTTACATGCTGCTTGGCACAGACAAAAGTGACCATGACACTGTATGTTATGTTATTCATGACTTTAGTTTGCTTTATTGATGAAGAATCTCCAAATATACTCTCAAAACTTGAGTGAGCGTGATTAGCTGTGTTGCATTTCCGTTTGCTTGTATTTTATCTCTTTCGTCTCTGTATTTTATCTTTTTCTCATACAGTTGATTATTTCTGAGTTCTTTGTGAGTGAGGTACCCAGCTCTTACTATCTTCATTGTTCTCATTGTTTGAGTGGCGCTGACACCGCCAGAGGAAGCTGTGAACCCACTTCGTAGTACTGCTTGGCCAGAGAGTCTCTAGTTTAGACTTGACGTGGAACTGTTCATGTTTTAATTCCATTTGGCATTGATGTATTTTGTGTTTCTGGTATGAGCGTTTTCATGGTTCAGAGGTTCCAACTTAAGTCTTCTCCCAGATCATGGTTTAGTTAGTTCAGAACTGGATTTTGACATATAGTTTTTGTTTAGTTTTTCTTCATCACTGGGTATGTTGTGGTTCTCATCTTGCTATAGTCCTTGTTGGGGTTGAGTTTTGTCATGTTTCAGTTCTCCCCATTGTCCATGTCCTAGTTCAGTCCTTGAATCTGGGTTTAACGACAGTTCTGAACCCGGTTTAGTACTACAAATTGTAATAATTCTACTAATTCTAAACCAGGACCAAACTGGGACAAGTGTGATTGCACCCTTAGTCCTGGTTTTGATCCAGTCCCCGTTCAGATTCACGCTTCCAGCTTTGTCCCAGATTTGTACATCACAGTAAACCGTCACGCCTGTGCTTCTTCGCGTCCTCTCCCAGGACTATTGCGTAGCTTGCGATTAACTAAAACATGCAGAATATATTAATTGGAGACCCCTATCATTTCATCCCCATCCGCCCTCCGAGAATGCTCCAAGCTAATGTGCCCTTGAAGCTACATTTTTCTTGTTAGCACTGGAGGGCTTTTCTTTCATCTGCAGCTTGCCTGTGTTGCACATTTAGAGTGCGCCTGATGCATGTGCCCCGAAAGGCCAAATGGGGCTTTGTACAAAAAGGGAATTCGATCTGCTGTCATTCTCACTGAGGGAAGTAATATTTTGCATCCAACACTGACTGACTGCTTTGTTTGGCTTGCATCTAACGTCTGGTGAGGCCAACTACTACTAGACCATTGTAAGAGCAAATTCTCCCCGAAGCATTGCATTGTAATCTCCAATGAGTGCTTCTTTATATCTACTTTAAGAGTTTTTAAGAGTTTCTGTGTGTGATCAAGCTTTCTTGATAGCTTGTTAAATTGTCCTTTTTTTAAAATGAAGTAGTCTTTTTTTTTTTTTCAATTTTTTCAGGGTGATAAATTGTGCTAATTAAAGACATAGTTGAGTGAACAATAACTATTCAAAGCGATTAAGCATTTTTACAAGTGTTTTTTTTTTTTTACAATACTTTGGGTCACATGTAATAAAAGCAATACTTAATACTTGATTTAACTTTAACATGTGAATAATAGAGTAGATGAAGTTGCATCACTTTTGCTCTATTGTGTAAACACTCAAATACAAAGGATAAAGGTGACACATTTCTATGGCACATTTACAACCATTGCTGCCCTTAAAAAAGACTATTTCTTACATAAAGTACTTAACTCATCAGAATCAGAATTACTTTTAGATTCTGATTCTGATTGACCATGAAGACCAAAAACTGTTGTTCTGTTTCACAAGTTGGTTTCAGCAGCAGAAAAAAGGTACACAAACCTTTTTTGGCAATGAACGTTAGGACAAGTTGTTGCAAGATATTACACGTCATACAAAAGTTATTAAGTTATGTCTAAGTTACTGTGAAAACTCAGAAATTCTTGTTACTGAAACACAGGCTGGTTATTCAGTTTAGTGCAGGAATGGTGACACGTTTGAATGTGTGGTCATCTTTGCTTTAAGAAATTAGAAGTATGAGATTACCTATTAATTCATTTCTTATTTTATCCTTTCAAAAACAAATGTCATCCCTTTTGAACACTCTGTCCTTGCATATTAAAGGAAGATACACCAACTTTAAAAGACAACATTATTGAACTTCAAGACGCTCTTTTCGTTTCAGTCAAATCATTTGGAAACCCCCGGCTGAGGACACACTTTTATGTTCACAAGGCCTCAACGTGAAATAGAATGTGAGGACACAGAAGAGGTCAACACATTTCTCCAACCCTTGTCTAGTATCTGCAAAACTGGCTGTCAGACTTAATACGACCTCAAAATAAAAATGGTTCTGTCATCGTCGGAGGAGTTTGTACTTTTGTAAAGCTGAAGAGACAGAAGGAGAAATGTCCACAAGGCAAAGCTTACTGCTGCGGAGAACGCCGTAATAACTGCAGACAGATTTTGTTATTAGATTATCTGCGGGTCTCTCTGCATTTTAGCTGCTGGACACATGATTATGTTGTTTGTCAAGAGTCGAATTCCGAGCTTAATTTAAAGTGAAAATCTCAGACATGCTCTCTGCCTTGTGAGTGTGTTAATAGTGTTTGAATACACAATCTACTCCAGTGTAAAGAACTTGCCATGCGGTCTGATAAAGAGGAGGAGGTCATTTTTGTGAACCTGTTGTGTTTGAATCAAGTCCTTGCATTCTCTGCAGGTAATTGTGTTGTTTCAGTGGTGAAACTCTTTACTTGTTTGACAATATGATAGTATTTAGAATCAAATACTAATGTAAGATGACTAAAAAGTAGTTCATACATCCATACTGTAGCACTGTTTCAACTTTTTTTTGTTTATTTGTTCATCTTGTCAGGTTGTAGATTGAGATTGGAGTTAGGGCTGCAACAATTAATGATTGAATGACAAATCATGATTAATAAAAAAATAATTGTAGTGGTATTTTGGTAATTGTAATCATTATCTGAACTATAGAGACTCAAAAACACACACAAAAATACCTTTTATAACAAAGACAGCGATATTATTAAATCAAAACGTCAAAATGAATAAACTCCATCCATCCATCCATCTTCTTCCGCTTATCCGGGGCCGGGTCGCGGGGGCAGCAGCCTGAGCAGGGACTCCCAGACTTCCCTCACCCCGGACACTTCCTCCAGCTCCTCCGGGGGGATCCCGAGGCGTTCCCAGGCCAGCCGAGAGACATAGTCCCTCCAGCGTGTCCTGGGTCTACCCCGGGGCCGCCTCCCGGTGGGACATGCCCAGAACACCTCCCGAGGGAGGCGTCCAGGAGGCATCCGGAACAGATGCCCGAGCCACCTCAGCTGGCTCCTCTCGACGTGGAGGAGCAGCGGCTCTACTCTGAGCTCCTCCCGTGTGACTGAGCTCCTCACCCTATCTCTAAGGGAGCGCCCAGCCACCCGGCGGAGGAAGCTCATTTCGACCGCTTGTATCCGCGATCTCGTCCTTTCGGTCATTACCCAGAGCTCATGACCATAGGTGAGGGTAGGAACGTAGATTGACCGGTAAATCGAGAGCTTCGTCTTTCGACTCAGCTCTCTCTTCACCACAACGGTCCGATACAGCGCCCGCATCACTGCAGACGCTGCACCGATCCGCCTGTCAATCTCACGCTCCATTCTTCCCTCACTCGTGAACAAGACCCCGAGATACTTGAACTCCTCCACTTGAGGCAAGGACTCCCCACCCACCCGGAGAGGGCAAGCCACCTTTTTCCGGTCGAGAACCATGGCCTCGGATTTGGAGGAGCTGATCCTCATCCCAGCCGCTTCACACTCGGCTGCAAACCATCCCAGTGCATGCTGCAGGTCCTGGTTTGAGGAAGCCATCAGGACGACATCGTCCGCAAACAGCAGAGATGAGATCCTGTGGTTCCCAAACCAGACGCCCTCCACGCCCTGAAATTCTGTCCATAAAAACTATGAACAGAACCGGTGATAAAGGGCAGCCCTGGCGGAGTCCAACATGCACTGGGAACAGGTCTGACTTACTGCCGGCAATGCGAACACAGCTCCTGCTCCGGTCATACAGGGACCAGACAGCCCTTAACAAAGGGCCCCGGACCCCATACTCCCGAGCACTCCCCACAAGGCGCCCGGGGCACACGGTCGGTCGAATGCCTTCTCCAGGTCCACAAAGCACATGTGGACTGGTTGGGCAAACTCCCATGAACCCTCGAGCACCCGATGGAGAGTATAGAGCTGGTCCAGTGTTCCACGACCGGGACGAAAACCACACTGCTCCTCCTGAATCCGAGGTTCGACTATCGGTCGGATTCTCCTCTCCAGTACCCTGGAATAGACCTTACCGGGGAGGCTGAGGAGTGTGATCCCCCTGTGGTTGGAACACACCCTCCGGTCCCCCTTCTTATACAGAGGGACCACCACCCCGGTCTGCCAGTCCAGAGGTACCGTCCCAGACTGCCACGCGATGTTGCAGAGACGTGTCAGCCAAGACAGTCCCACAACATCCAGAGACTTAAGATACTCAGGGCGGATCTCATCCACCCCCGGAGCCTTGCCACCAAGGAGCTTGCCAACCACCTCAGTGACTTCAGCCAGGGTGATGGATGAGTCCGCCTCCAAGACCTCAGCCTCTGCTTCCTCCTCGGAAGACGTGACAGTGGGATTGAGGAGGTCCTCAAAGTATTCCTTCCACCGTCCAACCACCTCCCCAGTCGAGGTCAACAGTTCTCCACCCGCACCGTAGCGGTGTTGGTGAAGCACTGCTTCCCCTCCTGAGGCGTCGGACGGTTTGCCAGAATTTCTTTGAGGCCAACCGATAGTCCTCCTCCATGGCCTCCCCGAACTCTCCCAATCCCGAGTTTTTGCCTCTGCAACCGCACGGGCTGCAGCACGCTTGGCCTGCCGGTACCTGTCAGCTGCTTCAGGAGTCCCACAAGCCAGCAAGGCCCGGTAGGCCTCCTTCTTCAGCCTGACGGCATCCCTTACTTCCGGTGTCCACCACCGGGTTCGGGGATTGCCGCCGCGACAGGCACCAGAGACCTTGCGGCCACAGCTACGAGCTGCCGCATCGACAATGGAGGTGGAGAACATGGTCCACTCGGACTCCATGTCCCCAGCCTCCCCCGGGATCTGGGAGAAGCTCCCGGAGGTGCGAGTTGAAAACCCTGCTGACAGAGGGCTCTGCCAGACGTTCCCAGCAGACCCTCACGATGCGCTTGGGCCTACCAAGTCGTTCTGGCTTCCTCCCCCGCCAGCGGATCCAACTCACCACCAGGTGGTGATCGGTTGACAGCTCCGCCCCTCTCTTCACCCGAGTGTCCAAGACACGCGGCCGAAGGTCAGATGACACAACAACAAAGTCGATCATCGACCTCCGGCCTAGGGTGTCCTGGTGCCACGTGCACTGGTGGACACCCTTGTGCTTGAACATGGTGTTCGTTATGGACAAACTGTGGCTAGCACAGAAGTCCAATAACTGAACACCACTCGGGTTCAGATCGGGGGGGGCGTTCCTCCCGATTACCCCTCTCCAGGTGTCACTGTCATTGCCCACATGGGCGTTGAAGTCCCCCAGTAGAACAACGGAGTCCCCGGGCGGTGCACTGTCCAGTACCCCTCCCAGAGACTCCAAGAAGGCCGGGTACTCTGCACCGTTGTTCGGCCCGTAGGCCGACACAACGGTGAGAGACCTGTCCCCCACCCGAAGGCGGAGGGATGCGACCCTCTCGTTCACCGGGGTGAACTCCAACACGTGACGGCTGAGCTGTGGGGCTATGAGCAAGCCCACACCAGCCCGCCGCCTCTCCCCGCGGGCAACGCCAGAGAAATGGAGCGTCCAGCCCGTCTCGAGGAGACGGGTTCCAGAGCCCAGGCTGTGCGTGGAGGTGAGGCCGACTATATCTAGTCGGAAGCGCTCGACCTCCCGCACGAGCTCAGGCTCCTTCCCCCCCAGCGAGGTGACATTCCATGTCCCCAGAGCTAGTTTCTGCGCCCGGAGATCCGGTCGTCGAGGCCCCTGCCTTCGACTGCCACCCAGATCTCTTTGCACCGGCCCCTTATGGATCCTCCTGCAGGTGGTGGGCCCACGGGAGGGCGGCCCCACGTCGCTCCTTCGGGCTGTGCCCGACCGGGCCCCGTAAAATGAATAAACTATTTCTTATTTTCATCAAATTCTATATCCAGATACATTCAGTCACCATATGTCAACATTTATTTACTTGATAATGTATTTAAAAATCGTTTGACTTGGGACTTGTAACTTGCAGTGCTAATAGGATTACGATGTGTTTTTTGTTTTTTTTTTGACTGAAAACATTGATGGTAATTTGTAATTAGTCAAAGCTTTGTACGGACCTTCAAAGACACCTTTATCTTGTCAACTGTCGGTGGTTGTGTACAGAACACACAAGTATGGCTGTAGTCGACTAAATATATTCTTAGTCAACGAAAGAAATTAGATATTTTGCAGTCAAAAGATCTCAAATCGAATGTGAATCTCGATGATCAATGAATATAGAACTAAACAGTGTCTTTATCTGAAAACGGCAGATGAAACTCATCATTCACTCTCCGTTCTGCTGTGATCCACATTTATAATCCCAACACAATGATTAGTTATTCAACTCATAAAACATCTTGGTCGACTAAGACTCACAAGACATTGACCGATTAATTGACTAAACGACTAAAGCCCACACACGAGCAAGCAAGAGAGTTTTCCTTGACTTTATAAACAACATTGTGAACTTTTATCGCGGCCCTTTCATGTTTTTAGTATCTTAAAACATGCAAATACACCCAGCCTGAGCTCCATGCACCAGCAGTGATTAAAACCCCGTTTGGCTAATGCCGTCCTCTCCGCTGCACCTTCCCTGATAAGATTTGCGTGTTGATTAAAGACTGCTGTCAAACTGAGCGTCCCGACTGGCTGCAGGACTGGCCCACCTGCTCCACTCCGCAGCGCTCGCAGCCTCTCCAGGGGAGCGGGGGCACTGGACGTCCGGAGGTGAGAGGGCTCCCGCGGTGCCCCGTCCAGCCTCACTCCGCCTCCTCTCTGTCCACTTAAAGCAGCACAGAGCTCCAGGCAAGGTGACTCCGGTCCCTGCCCCTCCGCCCAGGACACGAGCTCCCGACTGGCCTCTTAAAACCACACGCCCCCCCCCTCTTTCCTCCTCTGCTCGTGGGCACACAGGAGGGACGGCTCACAGGCAGGGTCACGCTTTTAGTGACAACCACAAACCACATAACAGGGCTTTCTGAAGGAGTGCATCACCGGGTGCACTCAGCCGAGAACTCAGGGGACGAAAACAATACAACAAAAAAATAAAGAGCTAAAGGATAGAAACAGTTTAAAGGTACAGTTTGGAGATGATTTGAGAGCTTTTTGTAACTCGTCAAACATATTTTGCGTAGAAAGGGGTGGATGATGATGACAAAAATTAAATCTTAACATTTTTTGACAACGCTTTCAGTTGATGTTAATGCAATCTATAAGAAATTTAATTTAATTTAATACTTGATTATGTATTAAAATGTGGCTTGAACTGTTGTTTTTGGAGTATGAGTAACTCACAATACAGTGGTTGTCTAGAGCAGTGGTTCCCAAAGTGGGGGTCGGGACCCCTTGGGGGGTCGCGAGGGGTAAGCTGGAGGTCGCGAGATGATTTCAAGATCTCATTTTAATTAATATGACATTGGATTTGCTCTATTTTTTGAAATTTAAAACAGTATCTTTTATTGAAAGACAATAAACTATTCAAATAACCAATATTAAACCTGAATTAACAGGCTTTGACACTTAAAATTATTGCTACTGTCGTTTTCATTTCACTTTGGGGGTCCCAAGTCAATTGCGTGGCTAATTTGGGGGTCCTGGGCAGAAAAGTTTGGGAACCCCTGGTCTAGAGTACCCCCTAAGTTTTGTCTTAGTACCCTTTAACTTGATTTTAGGTTGATTAAATGGGTTTACTAATTGAACATAGTCAATTATTACTATTATATATTTTTTATTTTATTTGTATGATCCAAGATACTCCAAAATGATGCAAAATGTACAGCTAGCAACACTTTTTTTTGTTTAGATAAAAGTACATTTCATTTCAAAACCTGAAACCGTTCCAAGTACCCCCCTCACGTACCCCTTGAGGTCCCCGTACCCCTGGTTGGGAAACATTGTCATAGGACTGGAAAATGAACCAAACCAAACAAAAATAACCTCTCTGTATTTTAAAGATTGCATGTTACATTTTCATTGTCAAACAGCTTATTTTGCAGACGTTTTTATTATAGAGGACACTGTATTACAATTTTATGGATCTTCAAATTATGACATACTATAATGACTGTTTCTTTTTACATCTGTTTTGTTTGATATTCAAACTCATAAGGATCACTTGTATTTCAAGGCCAAGTGCAATATCTCATACAGCAGTTTAGCCACATTTTCCCATTTTTATGTTTTATGTTTTTTGAGAGCTTTGGAGACTTTTAAAGCCAGACATTTAGTCATCTCAATTTAACTCGTTATCATTTGTTCAAACATTCCCTTTTTTAATGTAATGTCTGCTACAGTATTGGTGTGTAATAATAATTGATTTAGTAACTTACTTTTATTAGTTTAAATGATGTCTGTTCCATCGATTCTGCCAATGTCCTGTTTGGACCTATACATTTATGTTATTAACTGGCCATTGTTACCCCTGAATGTCATAAAATGTTTGAAGTTTTATTATAAAAAGCTGTTCTTTAGCTACGTGAAGGGCATATATTTAAATCAGTTTTGTCTGTGTTTTAAGGAAATACATCATTGTGATATTGATATTAAATACTGGCAGATGTTCTCAATATTGGTATCGGAGCTAGAAAAGAACATTGCTTATTGTGCCTTGTGTTTTTTTCACTAATATATTCCAGGATTTGTTCATTATTCATGTTATAGTCGAGTGATTATTTGGTTGGCTACTTTTTGTTTGTTTTAATTATAATATTCCAAACACTATCCTTTTATTAATAGAATATACAGCTTTCTTCCACCTTTTATGCACACCTTCATGTTGTTATGTAGACCACCAATTTTCTGTTTTGATACAAAAGAAACCATTTATCCTGTGAGATTTCCCACAATACCTCAGTGTCGGGGCGGCTCACTCGGCTGGCGCGCTGCATTGGCAGAGTGTGGCTTTATTAATTGAGGACATCAATAACAGCGGCCCCTGTGTTTCTCTGGAGAAGAGCATTCATCATGTGAAGTCAGGGCGCCCAGCCACAGCTAAATGGGTCATGTTTGGTCAAAGGGTGTTGCTCAAGTGGAAATCTAACCCACACGCTGGCCACGCTGACAGCCACAACACCAGACTACAGTTTACAGGAGCGAGCAACAGCCAAAGTAACCAGTGCAAACATGTTATTATTAGGTTTTTTTAGGTTGTGCTTTGGGGTTTTGACTACTTTTGTGTTTCTGTCTTACCTGCCTCTAGAGACGACAGATGGAATTAGCAGCGTGTAAAATGATCATTAATATACACTGTCCTTATAAAATACAATATACCAAATCATTAGGGCATCAACTGTCATCATTAAAGAAATCTTTGGTTGAATAAAGACAAGCCGCGTGCATCGATTTGTTGACTAAACTGCCAAAGCTCTCAAAAGTATAAGTATCTCTATGATTAGACCAAATATCTGACCCGAAGATATCAAGATCGAAGGAGTTCATAAAAAATAACAGTTTAAACACAAAAGTACAATTAAAACAAGTATTTACATGTTAAAAAGAAAATGGTAGAAAACAATGTCAACAGCAGTTCAGCCCTGAATATTTATAATCCTAGTGAAATAATTAGTAAGTACCGCCAACTTTCTGTCTTACAAAACTTCAATATCAAGTTGAAGTTGAAGTTTCTAACAGTATTATGATCAAAAGAAAAAAAATAGAAAGGCTGTGACTAAAACATATTCAATTTAACCATACCAATCCAGCCTTAACTTCTGAAAATTTAATTCGGACTAAACTAAGTATAAGGGTGTGTTCAAACTTGAAAATTCACAATATCAAAATTGGACTTGACCCAGAACTAATCCTGGACTAGAACTAGTACCAAACTAAGTCCACAGCAGGGATATAAATGGGCCAAATTCAGGGTTAATAACTGTATTTGGGACCAGTTTAATTCTTAATTTGGTCCAGTATTAGACCTGGCCTTGTCCATGTTTTGTTCCGGTTTTAGTCCAAGGTTTGTCTTAATTTGAAAGTGGTGTTTGTGCAAGTGTGAACGCACCTTAAAATACTGACTAGATGTAAACAAATCCAGTACTAAAACCCAGTAATAATCCAAGACTGAACCAGCATACATTTCCCTGTTTATCTGCTGTGTTTTCATCTCTTAATGTGTGTACAATCAACTGGAAATACTAAATGAATATTAAATAGCAAGTTAATTACCCATCCTCCCCTTCTGCAAACCGCTTAATTCACTTCTGGGTTGTCATAGCAACACAAGGCAAAGCCAGGGCCCCAATATTTTATCACTATTTTAGGAATCATCGCACCTCCCTTGGTTCTGGCCTTTGGGAATAGGCCGCCCCCCTGAGGTTTGGGGACGGTCCACCTGAGACGTCCCAGGAGCTGGTCTTATCGGGCAGTGAGGAAAAAAAAAAGAGCAGAGGTTACGAAGTCCTTTGGGAGTCTGACCTCGACTCTGCAGAGAGAGCAGAGACATGTTTTAAAGCAGGGGTTTGTCAATGTTTATTCCCAGAAACACCACTGGAAAAAAGGACAAAATGATTCTGATTCTGGACTAGAACCAGGTCTAAACTATACGGCTTTTTAACCAAGTTTTAATCAAGTGTAAACAATTATACCAAATATATTACCACGGTATGTAACTAAATTGTGTACATTTGGATTGAACTTAGAATAAAGAGAGAATACATTGGGTAATACAAAGGGTAGGATTAGAGATCAATTATGAATTTAAAACCCTGGTGGATCCTAGTCTAAACAGGACCAAACCAAACTGAAACTGAAGTTGCTCCTATGGACTAAGCCAAGACTTATTCAATTCTGGTAAACATTAACTAAACCAGTGTGAAAGTGCAAAATAACATTGTACAGAAACATATTCAGCGCAGTTATACATATAATATAATGTTGTTTGTTTGTTGAATGTCACTCAGCTTTTTCTTGATTTCTCACAGTTTTCATGACGTTCTTTGGTGACAAAACACTTATGATTTAACAATATGACACGGGATGCACCGATCCAGCTTTTTCAGATCCAGTGCCTATTTCGATACTTGGGTTTTATCTGTATAAGTATCTGCAGGTACCACAACTGCAGTTCTACCACTGTAGATACTAAAAGAAGCATTTATTTACTAAAAACAAAAATAAAATAACAAATTCTGTAATGTTCTTAATCCTTCAACTAACTACAAAACAGCTTTGTAGAAGTAAATAACTAATGTTCTGAACCTACAGGAGCCAGTCAATCGTCTTCAATTGTCATCAGTTTATAGACCCAACTAAGATATCGGCTAAACCAATATTTTAGAGCCGATACCATGCAGATTTTTTTTTCTTGATCGGTTGTCAGAAAAAAAATTGTCCTTGCGCAAAAATAGTCCTAAATTGTAAAAAGTTTATTTTTTTTTCACAAACTGTCACTTGACTGACGCATATTTACCAAATGTACTATCCCACCAAACTAGATGGTAACAGAAAAAACAGAAAAACCTGCGCTCTAACCTGGTGTAAATAAGGCCAGACCGACACACAATAGACTCAAACCATGACTTTGTTAACTTGTCTACGGCCTACACTCTAAATTCACATCTAAACTGTCTCAAAATGACCTTTAAGCCGACCTTGACCTCCACATTACCTCTGCACATCCCCCCAAACACTCTCTCCACATTTTAAGACCCTCCCTTCTTAACAGCGTGCGGTTTGTTGCCTGTAACAGAACTCCGCTTGTCCTGACCACAGGCTAATTGTTGCCATTACATTATTTTCGGGTTGCGCCGGCGTAATGGAAACGTTAAATCACCAGAATTCCCCAAACAGCCATTACCAGCCTTGTTAATGTTGTTCTGCCCAGTCACAGCGCTGCATTCTCCGTGCTGTGTGTTATGTAACGACCCACGCTCTGCTGTCCCGACCACGGGGGTCTAATGTTTTTGACACGTTTTAATTTATATTACTTCAAGAGACGATTTAAAAGTGCTTAGCATTGTTGTTTTCTTCGGGTTCAGCAAACTGGCCATACACTGTAAGAAAAAAGAAATGGTGTCAATTTTGATCCTATAAATAAATGCGACTATTTTTTCTAAGGCCCGGTTTAATTTGAAATACAGGTTTGAGTTTTTGACCACACCAACTTGTGCAGCTAGTAATGGGCGATACTAGTGAACCGATTGATTTATTACAGCAAATTCAGTTATTATTTTTTATTCCCTATTACTTGAATATACACCCTGTGGTTTCTACATACACTTAACAATAACTTGCAAATGTAATGTTTTTGTAACTACGGGCTCATACAGTATTGTTCTCTGATCTCAAAACGTAATATTACTATTAAAAAAATACACAAACTACAAATTATAATCACTATTTGTATTTGCGAACAACATGGTTCATATGTGAGTAACAAATGTCTTTTTTATACTTGCTTATACCAATGAGTCTGGTTTATGAATGTATATTTGTGTTTATGAACTACAGTGTAAAGAAATGTACCTTTTTGTCATTATATTTGCACCACCCCAGCTTGCACAAAAAATGAGATATATTAAATTAAGAAAAATGAAAACAAATTACAAAGTGGGAGTACATACAAACTTGGAAATTGACTCAACTCGATCTCACATAGGTCAAATTCAAAGGTAGACCAGATCTAATCCATGTCAGTATCCAACTTCAAATACAAAGAGCTCAATAGTTCTAGAACTGGTTTATCTTTCTTCCAGTGTACGGTCTGGCCTCCTGTATGCTCGAATCTGCCGCATGATGCACGACCTTCGCCTCTTGCTGTTTATTAATTCAACAGAGAACATGTTTTACATCAAGAAGAAAACTAAATGAGTGCGCTGACATTAAGAGTTTTCCATACACACACGCAGTTGATGTTTGTCATGTTTGTCGAATGGCTAATCTTTGGTCCTCAAGTATATTTATCTGTGACGTTTAATTCCAGATTTAGACAGGCTAATCTAACCATCAGAACACTTAGCGTCATTTGTTGCAACCGAGGTGGTAGTTTTCTTGTCACGCTAAACATTTCTTGGGTACAAATAAGAGTAAGAGCCAATCGTGTTGAATTTTCTATAATTACAAGCTGCCTCTTCGTGAGACAAGAAGAAGAACGCCTTTGGAATATAGCATGACTTAAACTTGGATACAAAAATCCTAATGGCCTAAATCAGGTGTTAACAGGATTAAAACAAGGCAAAGTTCTCAAATTAAGACTAAAACGACTTGTAATTTCAAAATCGTAATTAAAAACATCTATATTATATGAACAGTATTTACCCAAATCAAGATAAAGTCTTATTTCTAGCAACATTGATGCGTTTAGGATCCCGTTTGTTGTTACGCTTACATTTTTCTGAACGTTCAACCTCAACACACGAAGAAACAAAAAGGCCGTCCAAAAGTGCAGCATGTTTGTTTCCTTGTCGTCTTTTCTAAAAACTTGCCAACATAGGTCAAGATATCAGCTTCTTACGCTTGCAAGGCGCTGTGTCAAGATGTACAAAGTGTATGGATTTCTGACATAAGGAAAAATAAATAAAGAAGAGCACTGGGGCCGCTTTAAAGAGACCGTATTGATTTGTTGGGCAAAGCTAGCCACGCTAACAGTGAGAGCATTTGCCACAGTGGAGGCTTTACAACTGTCCAAACTTTGATCGCAAGACTTTGACTGGCACTGCCTTTTTGAGTCTTTTCATGTTTACTTTTTAAAATGTTGCGCTAAACTGTTATATGTTGTCAGTTTCGGCCCTATCTTTGAGTGCTGTTATCTACGCTATCCAAAGAGTCCGAGATATCAAGATAAATCATTTCCTTTGGTCCAACTTTTTTCTCCTTATCGAAATTAACTCTCCAAGTCTTTTGTAGAAGTTTTGATAGCTCTTGATACTTAAATTAGACCTTATCTAATGGCGTTTTTCTCATTATCTTCCTCTCATATGGACGCCTATCAATGCAAAATCAGACAAAAAGTGATTCCAAACTACTTTAGTAAATTATAACGTTGGAAGCCTGCTGTATAATGAATAATGGCTCACTTAGCTCTGCAAGCAATCAAACTCTTGACACTGGAACGGCGGTAAAACCTCCCATTTAGGCGGCCCTGTTTGCATATTGTTATATTAGTGAGGGATGCTGTGTTTAATATTCATAACTCTATGTTTTAGCGGCAATTCTCAAAATGCGGAGACATATATTAACGGTGATTACATGGTATTACTTACAGAAGGCCATTAGACAGTTGGAAAGTGAAGGACTTTGTTTTGTCTGAGCGCTGTTTTAATACATTTTGTAATTGAACTCAAAAAGTGAAACGAGAATGTGTGTATTTAAATATAACTATATATATGTTTTCACGCACATTCACGGCTTTTGGAACAGCTTTTGTCACACAAAAAAGTGAAATAGGGGCTCTTACTTCCAGATTTTTGATAGATAATATACTTGAATTTAGTTGCAGAAAGGGCACATTGGTCTGATTTCGTGCTCAACAAAATGTACTCATTTGCAAGAGGTTCAGGGACAAAAGCTTCAAGTTATTGTGTAGGATTTAGACTTTAATCCTGTTTTTGTCCTATCTTCCTTTGTGATTAAGCTAAATAGCTCCTTGTTTTGCCCTCAAGTAAATCAAAAGGAATCGCAGTTTTGTTTGGGAGTTGGTCTACATTACAGCAACAATACTTAAACTCTTATGTTTTATTTTGCAACAGAAATACATGGAAAACACCATTTTTTATTATTTTTTTTACATTCTCTGTATCCAATCCATGTATATCATGTATATAAATTATTTCAACACACTGTACTGCACTGTTCTGTAGGTGGCACTTGTGTAGTGAGTTGCCGTCGAGTTGGGAGAATGAAATTTTCCTCCAAAGTGGAAAAACTAAACAGTAATCCAAACAGTGAGGTCATATGTTTCGTCTAGCAGCACCACACCTGCTTCCTGAGTGAGTCACGTCGAATCCTGGAGTGTGAGAGCAGGCTTTACCTGTGGGTCTTATACAGGACTTAAATGAGACAGCGCTCTGTGCCAAAACCCTTCAGAGTGTCGGAGCGTGAGCAGAACACCGACTTAACATCTTGTTCCTAATGAGCTTTTTATCAAAGGCCTGTTCAGAAGCTACAACCAGAGCTCTCTACAGCGACCAATCGCAGGTGGCCAGGTCTAGTCACTTTTTTCAGCGACTGTACGGGATAAATATGCAGCACGTACCTGTACACTTAAGGAACTGACTTTTTCTGCTGGTGATCAAGGTCCACAGGTATTAAAGAAGACCTAATATGCCTTTTGGGTATTAAAATATAACATTCATTCATTGAAGACCACAATATTGATCTAAAACCGCTTCAAAATAAAAGCAGGTTCATTATATTTTTGTTGAAAACTGCAGACCGTAGCAAGCAGATTTGAATTTACATGATTTTACTGTCTCTGCATGGCATTTTTTTAACTCTATATGACCCGGAGTTTGAATTTTTTTAGAATAATTGCAAGTTCAGAGCAATGACCAGTGATAAGAGAGAGGTGAAAACACTCAGGCCTCAAATGTAGAACGAAACATGATTGACATGATGACAAAACGTGTATGGATCAAGTGAAACACAGCATGGTAATGACGAGGAGACACGGATAGTAGCTTTAAAAAGTAGATATTACATATGTCACCTTTAAAGGTTATGGCTGTAACATGAACCTCCTACTCTTTTCAAAATGGCAAGGCAATCAACTGAATCTGAAATGTCATTAGCTGCCAGATCACATTATAGTCCTCTCGGAAATCCCTTATTGCAGTTAATCGTCAAAGTTGTAGGATCTGGCAACCCAAAGAGATGAGCTGGGTTTGAGGACAAAAACACAGAATTTAAGCGCAAGACTTTTTGTAATTTGTAACATCTGCAACATTGTTTTTGTTTTGTTTTTTTATTGAACATTTTTTAGACCATTAGTTATCAACCTTTTTCAATCACAACTACCTTTTTCAGTCACAACCCCAAAATAACAACCTTGGCTTTTGCAACATAAACAGAAATAGGCTTTACCACAAAATGATGAAAATTTTATTTTTAGGATACAGACCTAGATAAATTAATTCGCAAAAATAAATTAATAACAAAAAGGAATCTACATTTACAACTGTATTTGAAGGGTGTTGAGCCTGGTTTAAGATCATTGCTTAACAAATTTTCACCATATCGTCTGGGGACCACCTGAAATCATTTCGCGACCCACAGGTTGAGAACCACTGTTGTAGACTATGGGATGAGACCCAATTCATCCAAACGAGACCTGAGATTGGGTCCAGAGAGACTATTCCTGATTTATTCAAGATTTTATATATTTTTGCTGTCAATGTAGCACTGCTTTTTGAACCACAGCTTCTCAAGAGATGTAAGTCTGAACCCTGTTTGTCCAAACTAATGTAAACACATGGAAAATAATAGTAATAATAATAAGAAGAACAACAACATTTTTTACATGTGTGCGCAGGTCCTACTTGTTTCTTCATTTTGGTTAGTTTTACTACTTTCGTCACAGTTTTGACTTAGCCCTCTCCAGTCCATTGAGAGCTTGTTTGTATCTGCCGGAAAGCCAACTAATAGGTTTCCACTTCCACTCAAAAGTTTGAGAACAACGAGTTATATTCTTATAAAAAAAGACCAACTTTACTTTGTCTTTTACTTTTACAACGTCAATATTGCATGAGCTCTGCATGTCTTCACTGTCCTCCATCACAACTGAATTTCCATTTCCTCCGTTTCACCCTCCCCTATGTTTACAACCTGAGATCTACATTTGGACATGCTGACACACTTGAATTATTGAAAGAGGCTAAAATGCTTCTGCTGTTGCCCTGGCCTAATGAGAAATGTGCACTCTAATATTTAGATGGCTTTAAAAGACTTTCCCATTCTTATAAAACCACGGAAGAAGCATTTTATTCCGAATATTGAAAATGGACTAAAATTGCATCTTGTCACAGCATTTCCGCACGCCAAACCCCTGTTGCTGTATATTCACGTGCTTTGCCACTCAGTGAATAGGTTGAGGACTCATTCAATGTACAAATCCATTCTTACCTGTCACTTGTGATGGTTTGAAAGCTTTCCTCATCTTTTTTCAGCAGCGACAATTGTTTCTCATTTGTCTTGTTGAGTGCTCTCTAGCCTTTCTTTCACTGCTCGGATTGCTATAATTTATCCAGTCGAAAATGGCTCCTGAATGGCAAAATGGCTCGCTTTTGCATTGCAGAGAGGCTTAACGGTGCAGAACTTACAAATGCATGTTATCTTTTATATGCAGTTTTTGTAATGTAACAATTTGGGTGATTTTATTTGTATAGGTGCACTGCTTAACTTTTGTGTTGAAAGATCTGCTTGTCTCCATTATTTATTGATTTGTTTGATTTGCCTGGAATGTTAGACAATGTGGGCTGTATATCTTGCGTTTATTCAAGTAATCAACGTGTTTTGATTGCCAGAAATACACTGAAAACTGTACTGTATTGACACACACACTTACACACATAAAAATTGATACTATTCCTAAAGTGTGCGTATGTACGTAAGTGTTATGAATCTTTCCACGTTATGTTTGTGATCTTTAAAAAGACAACTGAAGGAGTTTCAATCATTACAATTGGCCCGTAAGAAGTCTTAAGGGTGAACGAAAGTAGGGTTGTTTGGGGATGAAACGAAGGTAGGGTAAACCAACCAGCAAACAAAAGAAAGTTGGTCTCGGGTGAAACTAAGGCAGCATAAACAAACTGGTAACAAAGACAGGTTAGTTCTGTGGAAATCTGAAGTTGATTTGTAAAACTGTGTCCTGATGACTACCTTGGAAACCTTGTCTAATTTGAAAAAAGACAACTGGAACAAAATGTGGAAATGAGCGGTTTAGCCCAAAAAGTCTGAACTTTACACGTCTAGGCTTACCGAGGCTCACAAAAAGTGAACGAGTTTGATCACGTTAATGATGGTTTTGTCGCTTGTACATGCACACTTAGTAAGAATCCCACTGACTCAAGGAAGTCTACATCAGGACTAAACTGGGCTCAAACCAAAGTGAACGACGCACCCCAAAATTACTGTGTGTCTTTTGCAATGGTGAAGTGTCACGGCATAACATTCCCTTAAGAAATGTATTTTTAGAAATGGAATATGTTTATACCCTTATGCCCCTCTGAAAATTAACTACAAATGCAGTTTTGCAAGATTTAAACATCTTTACATTGTCGTGTTTGTCTATTATCTATTATAGTCTCATTCACTAGATACATGAACGCACTTTTATTTATTTGGAATCAACAAGAGATCTTTCATGAGGGTAGGAAGTAGGGCAAGGCGATATGGTGATAAAATCGAATCGTGAGCTCGTCCCTTTGACAATTTATTTTTGTGAAATCGTCGTATCGCGATTCACTGTTTTTCTCTTTAATGTGGCAGTCTGTTCAAACACACTTTTACTCCTGTTGTTTAGCCTCCGAAGCTTCTGAACAGATGACTTTATTTATCTCTTAACCAAATCGCCAAAAAAAACAAAAAAACAACGCAATTAGCAAATCGCTGTACTTTTTAAGTGCAATAATTTCTTTCACAAACAACAAAATGCCTTGCTTTGATTTGAATAAAAACGGCTAACACTGTAGTTTGGATTTGTACAAGCATGTTCTGAAACAAGCGACAAAAGTGCGACTAAAATCGATAAAAATGCGCTCAAAAGCGACAAGAATGCGCCTACAAACAACAAACGCGAGTATAAGTGACAAAGATGCGTTTAAATATGACAAACACAACTGTACGTGACAAAAACGTGACTAAAAGCGACAATTTGTCAGAACAATCACAATTAGATATTCTTCTTAATTGTGCAGCTCTATTATAGGCTATTCACCTTATTCCGGAAGTTGCCATACACGCCGCTATCTTGTTTCCGTTGTATTAGTTTACATGGAGCAGACGAACTCAACAGAAAATAAGTTCTACATGGACTAAAAAGCCATTTTCAGACTCCAGGAAATCGGTGCGTTGTTGACTTGTTGTTGCTCGTGTTCATTAAACATTTTACACAAATCAACCTACTTTATGTAACATTTTAGCGGCGAGACTTTTCCCTCGTTCGTCATTAGCTTTAACAGAGTTCTCGTCCAACGGAAGTGCGTTTACAACAAAAGTCCGTATCTGGCAAAAAGTGGGCGGGGCAGAATAAGGTGAATAGAAAAATACAAAGTAAACATGAATCGTGATAACATTTTAAATCATGATCTGGCCCCAAGAAAATCGTGATAATAATTTTTTGCCATATCGCACAGCCTTAGTAGGAAGAGGAATTGCCATTGATATTGATGAGATATTATTCATTTAAAAAAACATCTGGTAGTGTATGTTTAAACGGTGTGATCGTCGAGTGCGTACAGCTGACTGAATCCTCATACAGTACTGGTGTAGACTTGACGTCCGCCCGGCGTATGTGTTGCTCTGCGCGCACATTTCCTGAGACAGACCCACTGGAGCACGTCGGATGCTTTTAATTGGATTTCAATAAACAGGCAGTTTGAAAATCAGGGCTTTCACTGCTTCAGAGGCCCCTAGTCCTTGGCAATTAGGCATGTTTGCTTCATGATGTGCACTGATTCACAACTACTCAAACCGCGCGAAGTGAGAGAACAGGTGATCCTCACTGAGCAATCCGTATCAATTCAAAACACTGTAACTGATTTGGCATATGTCTCCATTGCGTTTAAATTACATACGACAGCTTTTCATGTTTGTGTAATTATAACTTTGTTTGGCGGGATACAACCTGTGGTACATGTTTATCATAGTGCACCTGTGAAGTGGCAGTTTGCGAAGAGAAACAGAAAAATCTTGAACATTACAAGAAGTGCTAAGTTGTAAAACAGAACACTTCGGGTCATGTCATCAAGAAGTGACATTCCATCAGAAACGCAACTATTGTCATTTTTGTCGCTGTTTTTTTTTTTTATCACTGTTAGTTTTGGTCAGATTTAGTAGAGTTTTTGTCATTTTTAATTGTGGTTTTTGTTTTGTACCTTTTGTACCTCGCTTTTAGTCACATTTTTGTCTGTTTAAGATGCAATTTTTCCCTTTTAGATGTATTTTTGTCGCTTTCAATGTTTTTTTTACACTTACAGTTGTGTTGCTTTTTTTACTTGAGACACATTTAACTGACAGTTCAAACTGTCTTTTAACAAAATAAAACGTGTTATTAGTTGCCAAATCCTCACTTTTGTCCAATTTATATGGATTTCGTCCCTTGTTTACAATATGGTTGCTAGGTAACAGTCAAAACGGTCAAACTGGTGAAAATAGGCAAAAAACGTTAGTAAATTTTTAAATATAATCGTATTCAGTATGTTTTTGTGGAATGTGTTTTCTAACCTGTCATATGCACTTTAAGAATATTCATTCATTCATTCATTTTCTACCACTTATTCCCGTTAGGGGTCGCGGGTGACTGGAGCCTATCCCAGTGACTTTGGGCCTTAGGCGGGGTACACCCTGGACAGTGGCCAACTCGTCGCAGGGCTGACACAGAGAGACAGAGACATGGACAAACAACCATTAATTCTCACATTAATTCACTAGGGACAATTTAGAGTTGTCATTTAACCTACACAGTCATGTCTTTGGACGGTGGGAGGAAGCCGGAGAACCCGGAGAGAACCCACGGTAACACGGGGAGGACATGCAGACTCCACCCAGAGAGATCGTGTGATGTTGGGGTGGTTCGGAATTCAAAACCACGATGTTGGGGTGGCCTGGGATTCGAACCCACGATCTCCTTATTGAGAGGCAGAAGCTCTAGCCGCTCTGCCACCGTGCACCCCACTTTAAGAATATTCCAGATAAAAGTGAAGCGGCGCTGCATTTGAGAGAAGATTTTGTTTTTTGTTGTTGTTGAAAGAGTGGTTAGAACTTCAGTCTGTAAGAAAAAAGAGTTTTCGTTCATTGTTCCGTCAACAATTACATTTCTGAGCAGAGTTTGTTGTTTACTCACTGAAGTATTTCATTGTCCAAAGACGTCACAAGCATATTTTAAACATTGTGTGTGCTTTGTCTGTGTTCCCAAGTGCGACAGCAAAGGGTGTTTGACTCATCCTGATTCATCATGACGTTACTATGGAAAATGTTCAGTACACATTTTCAGTGCCACGTTGATCATAAAAACCTTTTTTTTCTCCTTTTTTTTCACACAATACAATATCATTTTCTTAACAGAATAATAGTCCCTTTGTCACTGTTATTCCTGTAGTTTTATTGTGGCTCTGATTTTCAGAACTAGAGCTGCAGGATTTGGAAAAAACATCTATTTGTGATTTTTCTCTCAAGAATTTTTTTTGCATTTTTGTTGCTTTTAGTGTCATTTTTGTCACTGTGAGTCACGTTTAGTCGCACTTACAGTACAGTCGCTTACAGTAGCATCTGTGTCAATTTTAGTTGCGTTTTTGTCACTTTTAGTCATGTTTAGTCTTTTTTGTTTTGCTTTTTTGTCTATTGTAATTGTGTTTTTGTTACTATCAGTTGCATTTATAACACTTTTAGATACGTTGTTATTTTAGGTACGTTTTTTTGTCACTTTTGGTAGCATTTGTGGTGCATTCTTGACACTTTTGTCGCTTTTAGTCATGTTTTTGTAACATTTAGACAAGTCACATTTAGTCACATTTCTTGCATTTTGATACATAAAGGAAGGAAATGATTGCACTTCAAAAAACGCAGCCTTTGCGATTTGCTATTTGTGTTCATTCAAATTGGGATTTCGATTCAATTTCGATTAATTGTGCAGAAGAATATCCATAATACAAGATTATTAAATTTAGTTTTTATGTCAATGTGTTTGCACTTTTATTTGATGTCTTAATTAAACCTTTGCAAACACTGAAAATCCTTCAGTTTCTTTTTTTTTTTTGTTAAATAGAAATGTACTGACATCTCTCCACTTAAAGAAAGAAAGAACAGATGACGGCCTTGTATGTGCGGTTGAATCCTGTGCACGACAGAAGCTAATACCATGTCAATAATTTCTTTTGACCTTTTCATGTGAGCAAGTATATCACGTGGCCTTCTCATTATATCTACCTTTGAGTGATTTCTAAATATAAAACCAGCTCTGACTGAACGGTGAAGTAGGCTCGACGACATAGTTAAAAAAACAAAGTGAATATTTTCTCATTTACTGAATGCACCGTACTTTTACCTCAGTGTCATAGCGTTGCATCAGATCTCGCAATGTTTGGTTATTATTGTGATAGATTGTTGATGTGTTATTAAGAGCTGAAAGTGCTTTGATGGCAGGAGAGAAAGAAAATGGTAGAGTCAACCTGCTGTCGCAAATATAAATAAAACACATATTATACCGAATGTAATTAACTGAGAAATAACGACTACAATATAGTTTAACGGTACAAGTTTGAATGGCTTTTCTTCTTTGTTTTCTGGCCTGTGGTAACTCTGAGAACTCGAGACAATTTTGTAAGTAGACTAAATGCAAAGTATGTTTTAATACATTATATTCTCTGTCCTTTTCATCCAGTCGTCCAAGAACATATGTTTAAGAATAAATTGTGGCCTCTAATTTGACTATTTTGGAGTGTCCTGAACATCCTTCTGTACCAAAAAGAAAGTAAAACAATCTCTGTTGCCAAATTTAAAGCTAAACTGTTCCAAATGTTTCTATTTTACTCACAGACCGAAAAAAAGAAAAAAGAAAAAAAAAAAACGGGACATTGAACACAACACAGAGAGAACAAAAAAGGGAACACATTTGGTCCAAAGTTAAGTGTCAAATAAGTCCATTTGAATGAAGTCCATGAGAAGCCTTTTCCATTCTTTTGCATTTCAGCTAAGATTTTCAGTTCAGTCCTTGATTGTTGGTTCAGTTCGTGTCATCCATTTCTTTGCTACGCCCTTTTCCCTGCAGTCAGAAGTATGCTGCAAAGTATCCATTTATGTGTCCGTGGTAGGAGTTTTGAGGCCCAAATACAAGTCACTGTAGCATCTTTTCAACCAAAAAAAGTGTGCCACGACTCAAGAAAAGGCTGGTCTAACGTACTCAAAATGGAAACCCACAAATGCAATTAGACGCACACTTCTGGGAATGTGTAGGTTTAACACAAGTCAAATGAAATAGCTGCATGCGCTGATAATTGAAGCTGCGTTTAGCCCGTATTTCCTGTCCATCGTCCCTCCCTCGCAGCTCTGGGACCGCGCCGTGTGTCTTTATAGATTTCTGCTCGCGGCTCCATCCTCCATCCAGGTGTAGACAGATGATCCTCTTCTCTGGACGGACCGACACAGATTTAACAGACTGCTGCTCCCACAAATCTTTTGCTCCCCGTTGCCATGACAACTCATTACTGACATGTGAAAAATCCCACGGTCGTTGCTCGGCCCATTGTTGGATGAAAGTGCAATGGCGGTAGGTTCTGATCCACAGTAAAAAAATATACTATATGTCGCATGAAATAAAATGACTTGAATTGTATTTTGCTGTAAATTGCTTTTTGGATTAATTCAATATAGATCCGCAAGTTAATGAAGAAATAAAGAAATGGTGGTCAGCTCATACACAAACACCAAAACATTACACAAAAATGAAATGGGAAATGGATACATTTTTGTGTCTTTAATTAAATCACCCTTTTGTCTGTAAATATTCTCCACTTGGACATCCCCAAACCACTTCACTTCAGCTTTATCCGGGGAAAATTTTGTAAAAATTTCATATTTACAGGCTTTTCACTTTTTAAACAATCGATTCATTGAAATAATTATTGCTAGACTAATTGATAAACAAAATAATCGTTGTTATCTACTTTCTTGACTTTTTTAAAATTAGGATTACTCTATTATCCAAATATGAAAAACATGATTAACTGGTTCATAATCGAAATGAACATTATTCGAAACAAGATGTATGTTTATTTTATGTTTATTGTAGATTTACTGTCATTTATTAATGTTTTTCTCTCTTTTTTAAACTTGTATTTTAAATCTGCTGAATATTATACCAGTAGCTTTTGCTCCTGGTTTTGTTTGACAGAAACAGCGCCCAAAGCATGCAGAACTAAACTTTTGTTATTAATAATTCATTTTTTCGATTTCATCATTTTCTGTAATTACCTGGAGTATAATTGTGGTGGCGAACAAATCCTCTTATTTCAATTAAAATGATCATTCTTGGAGTAAGATTTTTTTTTCTAATTATTAAGTTGTCTCATTACATCCGTTGTAGGTAAACCATTTTTCTCCCAGAAGGAAAAAGAAATAGCCGAACAAGTCACTTTAAAACGCACCCAAAATATATTTTTAACAAATGTACATGTTTTCTCGCAGTGCAAAGCTTAGATGTTAAATTGGAGCGTTATTACACCATTTACTTTTAAAAGCAGAAGACATGTCACTGCGGATAACCAGCACAGACTTTTCTTTTTCCTTATTAAAGTCGTCTCGAACCCTATGCTACGGTTCAGAGGTGCCTCGTTGTTGATAGTGATTCATAACAAGGCGAATAAAAGGTCATACGTGTTTTTTTTTTCCCCCATAGAGACCTTTTCTATTGACCTGTTGCCACTGATTGTAAATTGACCAAATGACCGCAACACGAGCAATGTACCTGTTGATTGATCTGCTAATTAGCCTCACACAGTTTAAAGGTGCACTGTGTCACTTTTCTTGCCGTATGATTGTCTCAGAATGTTCCACAGTATGACATTAAACTGATATTTATTGCATTTATTAAGTGACAGGTGTTTTTATTGCTCAAAAACACCTCAAACCTTGGAATATCTGTTGTAGTAAATCTGACCTGTAACTTGGCCCGATGGCGTCACACGGAGATAAATCAGTTTAATGCCATACTGCGGAACGTTCCAAAGCAATAACATCTCCATGGAGACAAACCGGTGGCAGACCCTTCATCAGAAAAGTTACATAGTACACCTTTTGACCAGCACAGACTTAGAATGTGTTCACACTTGTCTTGATTTAGTCCTTATTTAGTCCTGATTTAGTCATGATTTAGTCCTGGTCTAGTCCTGATTTAGTTTTGATTTAGTCATGATTTAGTGCTGGTCTAGTCCTGATTTAGTTTTGATTTAGTCCTGATTTAGTCCTGATTTAATCCTGGTCTAGTCCTGATTAGTTGTGATTTACTCCTGATTTAGTTGTGATTTAGTCCTGGTCTAGTCCTGATTTAGTTGTGATTTAGTCCTGATTTAGTTTTGATTTAGTCCTGATTTAGTCCTGATTTAATCCTGGTCTAGTCCTGGTTAGTTTCTGATTTACTCCTGATTTAGTCCTGATTTAGTCATGATTTAGTCCTGGTCTAGTCCTGATTTAGTCCTGATTTAGTCCTGATTTAGTCCTGATTTAGTCATGATTTAGTCCTGGTCTAGTCCTGATTTAGTTTTGATTTAGTCCTGATTTAATCCTGGTCTAGTCCTGATTAGTTGTGATTTACTCCTGATTTAGTTGTGATTTAGTTGTGATTTAGTCCTGGTCTAGTCCTGATTTAGTTGTGATTTAGTCCTGATTTAGTTTTGATTTAGTCCTGATTTAGTCCTGATTTAATCCTGGTCTAGTCCTGGTTAGTTTCTGATTTACTCCTGATTTAGTCATGATTTAGTCCTGGTCTAGTCCTGATTTAGTTTTGATTTAGTCCTGATTTAATCCTGGTCTAGTCCTGATTAGTTGTGATTTACTCCTGATTTAGTTGTGATTTAGTCCTGGTCTTGTCCTGATTTAGTTGTGATTTAGTCCTGATTTAGTTTTGATTTAGTCCTGATTTAGTCCTGATTTAATCCTGGTCTAGTCCTGGTTAGTTTCTGATTTACTCCTGATTTAGTCCTGATTTAGTCATGATTTAGTCCTGGTCTAGTCCTGATTTAGTTTTGATTTAGTCCTGATTTAATCCTGGTCTAGTCCTGATTAGTTGTGATTTACTCCTGATTTAGTTGTGATTTAGTCCTGGTCTAGTCCTGATTTAGTTGTGATTTAGCCTTGATTTATTCCTGGTCTAGTCCAGGTTTTGTTCCGTGTTTAGTCCCAGTTTGGTGCACAGACCCTGCCAATTAGAAATGTCAGTGATGTAATTAAGAGACATGGTGTGCGGCAGTAAAGATGTGCATATTACTGACTCTACTGATGAAATAGTGAAGAAGGGGAGATGGAGAGGTCGTGACGGCTTGTGTTTCTGCTGCTGTGATTGAAATGATAGATAGGACCCAACAAGAACTATCGTGTAGACATACATATTCCTTGTTTAGTCCTGATCCAGTCCAGGTTTAGTTTTGGATTCAGGCTGGCTTAGTCTCAATTTTGACGTGTTAATGCACTTTTAGTTTCCCCGTTTCAAAATATCTCTTCGTAAGCTCAAATGCAGCCTATTTGAAATGTAAAACGCTTTTCTGCGATTGGTTAATCCACAGGTCAACCCCCCCCCCATTTGAATTTGACCCAAGAATCCAGATTTATTGAACAGAATATGAAAAGAGACAAGGGAAAATGAGATAGTCCAAGCTAAAACAATATCATTTCTTGTCTTAGCACCTACTTTGTGCAACCTCCCATTCATTTGCTCACAATGACGCACTTTCTTGTTCAGAACTAAATTGGAATTGTTGGTGAACGCCATGTTATGGTTCAGAGCTATCGTTACCACTGATTTGTAACAAGACCACTAAAAGGTCATAGGAGTTGTTTCGCTACCTTTGCCACAAAAACACATTAATACGACGGGTTTTGTTTTCCTCCTTAAATCGTACATCTAAAACCACTCTGAACTTGTTGACTCTGTTGTTAATTATCAAGATAAAGGTCATATACCACTTAATGGAGCAAGATCCTGCTGCAGCTCCTCATTGTTCTTGGATAATTTAAAGCCACAATGCCACAAATGTTATTTTCACACCTAATTACTCTGCGCCGTTGTGAAAAATCGCCGTTTTCAGGAGGAATTCTTAAGCATTCGGAGCTTTCTTCAGATTCGGCGCAGAGAACATATTAATTTGTGAGAAGTATTACGTAGACAGATGGACGCTGTGTTCAGTGAATTTGATCGCGCACATTGGGTCCAATATAAGAGGCCATTCGTTTTATGGCGGTGATGATGGCACGGCTCGCTGGTATCGATGTTATAATCGCTTTGTCAAATGTGTCTGTTTTGCATGGACACACACATCCAATGACCTTTTTGATGTATTTCTCTCATTGACGCTTTGCATTAATCACTGTCACGGAGCTGCCACGGAGAAAGTTCCTGTTTGTGCGGGTAAGATGAGCAAGAGATAGAAACCAAACCAGGTCTGTGTCTGTCTGTTTGGATTTGCAAAGGTAAATGTCACAAAACTGTTCCAAATAAACTGATGTTGTTGTGTCTTTTGATATTTCAGCACCACTTTATAACAGCAGCACTTTAATTTGTCTTAACAAAGTGAGAGCAAAGACTTAATTCACAATGAACATGTACGTAGTTTAATTCCTCCCTAATAAACTGTTCACTGTGAATTAAGTCTTTGTTCATGTTTTATTAAAGCAAGAATGTATGTATGTGTTGTTGTTATAAAGTGATATCAATATTTCTATTATTGGTACATCTTTAACTAGCCTTTGTTCTTAGATAAAAACTGCAAAGAAGTTAGAGGTTTTTTGTTTTTCACTGTAACAACACCCCTACAACAACTTCTTCTACTACTACTACTACTACTACTACTACTCCCACTATTACTAATACTACTAATACTACTACTCTTGCAACTCCGACCCCCACTAATACTAATTCTACTACTACTACTCCTACTACTCCTACTACTCCTACTCACACCCCTACTATTAGTAATAATACTAATACTCTTCCCAATCCCACTCCGACTCTCAGTAATACTATTAATAGTTTTTCTACTACTACTACTCACACTAATACTCCTCCTAATATTATTCCTTCCTCTTCCACTCCCAGTAATACTAATATTAATTGTAATTCTACTACAAATACTAATACTACTCCTACTCACACGCCTACTACTACTAATACTAATATTCCTCCCATTCTCAGTACTAGTACTACTGCTACTGCTACTACTTCTTTCTACTATCTGCAATCACTCTGTATATCTTCTACAAATACATTTACTGATATGGCTCCTTTTTCATTTAACTCGTTTCACTTTATAAAATGTTCATTATGTGTTCTGCCCGCTGTAGCTCCAAGTAGTGCTCAGCGTAAAGAAGTCAGATCAAAGATGAACTATTTCACTTCACTGAAGTTTATTCTTTTGCTCATCATTATTAAGTTTACCACTCTACATCTTAAGTCCGACTTTACTCAGCTCTGGGCCGTTTTCGAACACTTATCAACACTTTACATATATAACTGTTACAGTCTTTGAGCAAGTATGTATATTTATCAGGGAAACTTTTCATATGAGTAAATTGTATCGAACAAATCACAAATATGGCAAACTATAGCAACCTCAGCACTTGCATTAAAGTATCTGGGCATGTGCAGAGGGAAAAACGGTGCCAAATCTGGCAATGACAACCACAGTTATTCACATTTATTACTGCAATAACCACTACAACAGATATTTCTACATTTATATTCTTCAAACTATTAACTACTAACTATTTTTACATCAAGTGAGTACCATATAAGACATCACTTTTACAACAGAAGACACCGTGGCCGCTTCAGTTACCTTTAGGAAGTATTAGACAAAGTGAAACCTGCCCTCCTCTCTCTTTACCTTTTGGCCACAGCAGATTGATTTTAATCAGAGCATAAAGCAGATCTGATCCTGTGTGGACTCACTTTGGAGCCCTGAAGAGCCCCTGCATCGACCCCTCTGATGGATCTCACTCATAACTGCCTATAGCTCTGCTCAATACACCCCATCCATTTCATTTTAGCTGCATCAGGGGACGACTGATGCCCTATTGAGGTTTTCAACACTTTATTTATTTAATACATTGATCCCGTAAATCCAGTCTCTGTGAACCGCGAAAAGGAGGAAATGATTTTGGGCTCTGTGTTGCGGGAGTGAACTATAGTCAGGTGTAAAACTGAAATAAGCTGATACAATACTCCCCTCGAACAGAAAATAACATTGACTTTTGCTATGAAGGTTGAAATGGGCTTTATCAACAATAGAAGGGAAAATACTTCGGACAATATTTATCCCGTCAAAGCCTGAAAGTTGATCAGAATGACCTTGGTGACTTTAGACTTTTTTTCAGCTAATATTTAGTCGATAAGCCACATTTAATCCGTTTGTACTTGCAGTGTTTTGTGATTCACAGCATGGATAAGATTGTTTTGCATATTTTGGGAGTATTTCTTTCCACAAAACTTATAAATTAAACCCCAGAAATATTTCCTAATCCAGTTTAGACAAAAAAGGAGTGATGGACAAGAGAAGTTTTTGCTGAAACCATTTGTCAAATCTCTAAATATTCTTATTTAATTTTTAGTTTCTTGAAATGCACCATGTCAACCATATGATATCTTTTGTTGTTTTGGTGATATGCATAATTAGAATATCAAGTATCGTCTATGATTAAAACTATTAAAATTGCATTAAAAACAGACAGAAGAAACTAGTGTAATCTCCCAAACGATAAAGACATTTCTTCGCTTCTGTGGTTAATTTTATAGTCCAGATACATTTAACTTTAACTTGAAGACATTAGCAGGCACATTTCTGATTAAAATACTGGAAATTGTTATTGATATATTGCAAAAAACATATACATACCCGTACAATTCCCTTATAACATATCGTTTAAGTAGGTCAGAGTTTGGTGCTGAACGAGTTGGTCCGTCCCCTGCAGCTGAGAGGAATTCGCTGGAGTTCTGGGGGAAAAAAAATCACTTTCTAAATGTGACCTTTATGCAAAGTGAAAGGGCACAGGTCCCTCCAGGCCCTCCCCTTTATTTGGTCTTTTATTAAAATTAGACTTATTTTATGTAGAGCGCTTTCAGGGGTATTTGTTTAATTACATTTTTTTAAGTTTACCACTGCTCTTGTGTAAATGTTGCATGTACAGCTTCTTGACGCGCTTAATTTATGATTTGCACCCTATGTTTTCTCAGAATATTTCCAGTAATGTCTTGGACCCTGGATGAAAAGCACAATTTAATGCAGTTTTGTGATATTTTACAGTGGAAAGGATCAGATCAATATAAGACAATTTCAAAAGTAAAATAACAAAATTAACGCTTACTTTTCCCAGTTTGCTGTAAAGAAAAATGTGTGTCTATAATATTCAGTAGGATTGTTGTATATTTGGATATATTTTAGGATATGTTATATATTTGACATGAGTTGATAGTAGAATATATTTAAAATGTGCGCCATTCTTTCCACTTTTGCTGAATAGTTGCAAAAGTGGCAGCTATTCTTATAAAACTTGTGTGGTCTTCTCTTCAACATTTCCTAACCCCAAAGTAATTCTAGTTCATACATTACAATAAATTGGCTTTGTGTACAGAATAGACATAAAGCGCTGTAATATCTTGACATTTGGGGTCACTTTCCGAAAATATCTCAGTGTTTCTGCGCTAATTTCAGATTCTGCTTGTTCTGGTGTTAAGCCTATTATACAAATCACACACATATCTTGGGGCCCGGCTGATCTTCTGTCCCACAGCACAGCAGAAGAATTCAGATACTTTCTCTTTTAGCTCATATTAATGCATTTAAATGAGTCCTGGCTCCGGGCGCAGATGCACTGCTACTCTAAGCTTTGTTAAACAACCAATACATGTTTCTCATCGTTTCCTTCCATTAGTCGAGGGACCTGAGGCGCAGGCTACATCCACATACATGAGCTGCGTGCGATGTATAGAATGTACTGTGTAGAATGTAATGATGGGAATGGATCTGACGCATTTGCTCTATAATGTTGTCTGAATAAATTGTATTCATCAGCTCTTCTGCGCCCACTCAGCAACTGAAAATGTTCTTATTTGGTCAAGCGTTTTAACACTACAGGCAAAACCCTTTTTTTTGTTTTTTGACCAGTTTGCTCTCTCGACATATCGGCTTTCATGTGGACACGCCAAACTTGTCCAATCTGCTCCTTAAGATGTTTTATTGTTCCATTGAATCCACTTCATCCATAGATTTCTCTGGAACATTGTGACTTCAAAGGCCGTTTTCTTAAAATACATTTTTATTCCACAGAGACATAAAGATCGACACCAAAAGTAGCACCTCCTACACACATCAAACTTTACAAACTTTTACTTAAGAAGATTTCGACGGAACATATTGAAGGAAGTTTTGTAAAGTAAAAATGAAAATTTTGTGAAATTTAAATTTGATTTTTAGGCAAATTTTCAGTTAGATCTAGTTTATTCAAAAACTAAACAAGAAATAAAATGAACCATCAAAATTAAACCTGGTTTTGTCCATTTTTCAGATTGAAATGTCCCAAATATGTGCATTTTTGACTGTTTCTGCACATAATTTTTTTTTTCTACATGAAAACATGACATAATGAAAAACGTGTAATACATTTTTTTCCCATTTGATATCTTTAAATTTAAGATTTTTTTCCTATTCACCGGCAATGTCTCTTTAATTACAGACCTTTTAGGGGCAGCCATATTGTTGTATGTGTATAGCCTTGTTATGTGTTAATTTTCTGTATTTTGAACTCATTTTTTCTTGTCTTTGAAAGGTGCTACATAATTAAATGCTGCTTGCGCCCCTCCTACAAAATTAACAGTATAAAGTAGCTGTTGTAGATATTGATCAACTGCTTATGTAACCTTCTATACCAGTTTTTTTTTCAACCTCTTTTGAGTTGCGGCACAGTTGTAAGGGATACCACAGCACTCAACCTACTATAACATTACCAAATAAATTTGTTTTTTAATGTGGCGATTAATGTGTATATTACTAGCCGGGTCTTTAAAGTTGGCTATGGTCATCGTTTTGCGACTTTTTTGGTCAAGTAGTATGTTCAGGACACTCCAAAAAGGTAACAATTTCAGTTATATACACATGTGTGAATCCAAATTAGACATTTTTTTCAGTGCACACCTTGGAATAACTAAGGCCACACTAGCGGTCCCCGGCACACTGTTGAAATTCAAAGTTATAAGCAGTTTTTGCACACACACCATCAAAACTGGGCTTAAACTGGAACCGTCACTGGAAAAAAACTTGGACTTGACCAAGACCAAACCAATTTCATCAAGTTTACAACTGACCTCAACAGATTTCAAACCGTAGACAAGTGAACACGCCTTTACAGTACAATGTTTTTGTATCAATGCATATCTCAAACGTACGATACATAGTTTACTTCTAATGACCTGAGTGGTTTGCATTGGAATAAGTTTCTACTCTCACAAAAAAGTGCTAATTTATGTATGTATCTTCTGCAAACTAAACGTTATATCATCTAAACTGTCATCCTTGTTCCCTGCTCTAAAAGCTAAGCAGCAAATCTGAACTGTTGCTAACATCCTCCAACGTGTCCAGATGGCTGCAGTCTGTAGCGTCTTGTAAAACAGTCTATTACACGTGTCACATTAACGTTGAAATGGCTCGGGTGACATTTCCCAGTTTGTGGTTTACCTCCCTCTTCAACAGGGCTGCACTAACAAGGCCATTTTTTCTGCCTAATCTGACCCGGGGACATTTCTCACTGCGCGGTGCTGGTGAGTTTGTCTAAAGCCGTGTCAGTGGTCTCTCTTTCTGCCGCGACCCCCGTAATTATGACTGTTGGCATTCGTGGCCCTCAAGCATAAAGGAATGAGCTACCCACAAAATGATGAAATAGCCTGTCATTGAATACAGAAAATAAATATGTCCAGGGAGAAAATCGCATGGCAAATCGACCAGAAAAGTTGCATAGTGGACCTTTAATGTGTAGTATTGGAATTAGAGCTGGACAATATTGACAAAAATTAATATGTAGATTTTTTTTCTCAATTTTTTTTCCAGATAAGGCTATATTATATCAATTTAAAAAAGTTAAAGACCTATTATTCTAAACTACAACACCCGTGGAGCATTGTGTTATATTTTGGATGTTTAAAATTGCAATATTAATCTAAAACAACGTCGTTAAAAAGGAAGTTGGTTGAAAATTGTGGCGCTGATTTGTGCTGTCCCCTTTACGTTTTGTTACCTTTGGAGAGCTGCAGTTCACGAAGGCAAACAATGGATTTCTTTTTATCATTACCTTTTCCATTTGTGCCAAAATGGCTACGTTTTACATAAAACAAAATCTAAAATCTGGACTGCAATAGCATCTTTTCTATAGACGAAGAATAAAGATTACTCAAATATGCATGAAAACAACTTAAATGACAAGGGAGAACAGTTATTTAATGGTTAAAAGCTCCTAAAATGTTCAATGTTTACATAATAGATCATTAAAAAGTTCAAATTAAGTATCTACCTGCTAAAACATGTCTTTATTTAAACATATTAGTTGGCTATATTCCTCTATAACAACCTAAAATGAATCACAAAAGTGCAGAAACCCTTATTTAAAAGGTTACACATCCTTTTTTTCCTGTCTTTTTTTTATCAAGTTTTTTGTAGCCTTTTTTAAACTATAAAGGGTACACTAGATGTTCCGATTTGCGCATCTTCAATATATTGCCTTCCTCTAGTTGGAATAACCTGAATCCCGTCCTCTAATCATTTTCGAAACTATTTTTTTGCAACAAGACAACAAAGCCACATTGTCACTCCATTTCCAAACGGACTCTTCCACTGAACACACAAAACTAACCTCTCCTCGTGGCAGTGCGCATCATCTTCTGACCGATATTTCTTTTATAAATAATTGATCGAACGGGTATATTTTGTCAGCTCTTTTGCGAAGGTTAATCAGGCCCATTGAACCAGGCCTGTGGGCGCTGAGGCTCTGTCCACTATTAATGTACGACACAGCTGAAGTGCGCTTAAGTCAGCAGTTATACGCGACTCAAATTGGCTCCACTGCTAATTAGCGCAGGGTGTTGCTAAATGTCGCCAACTTGTGGGTACAGCCATGTGGAGTTTGTGATAGATCTCACGCTAATGTACTCCCCATTCCTTATTGCACTCCTCCAATGAGACTTTGAATGATAGCGCTACAATTAGCCTCCCCCTATGTGCGCCGTAACGTAGGAAGTCTTTAAGTTCACATTTAAATGGAAGCAATGGGACGTATATTTTGACTGTGAGAGCGGGTGTAATGAGCGCGGAGATGTTTTGCCTGTGCAAATATGAATGAAGTCAGACTTGAGTGATGACTTGAGACTTATATAATGGAAAGACTTGGGATTCGACTTGGACCTGAAGGGCAATGACTGGGGATTTGACTTGGAGTTGGAGCCTTCTGATTTGAGACGACTTGATGCTTGATGTGTTTTTAAAGACATTTTCTCTTTGCAGTCGATACTTTGATGTGACCACGTTTTTTCTCAAACAATAACCATTCACAAAAATCATATACATTGCAAAATATGAGCTGTTTTCTGTAATTTAGTACACTGACTTGAAAGGACTTGAAGTTCTTTTGGGCCATTGATTTGTGACTTGCCTTGGACTTGCTCGTCTTTGACTTTGGATTTGTCTCTGATTTGACACCAAAGACTTGAGACTTACTTGAGATGTGCAAAAGAAAGCCTTGCTCGCACCTCTGGGACTTGGAATGGGGTTCCTTAAAGGGGCTGTACCTGATTTTTACCGTTTTGAGACGTGAAAAACAGAACTAGTTCACGCAAAGGATTTTTTGCTTGTAATAAAGTAAAAACAATGAAGCCACAGCCCTTTCCCCAAATCTATTTATAGAGCATTTTATTCTACGAGAATTCTACGGAACACTTTGGGTTCAAACACTCGTGAAAAGTGTCTATAAACTCTTCGGGGTGATTATTTAGGATGCTGGAAAGTGAGCGATACATGTGACTGATATAAAGACTTTAAAATAAACTAGTTCTGTTTCAAAACAATGAAAATCAGGTACAGCACCTTTAAAGTTCCGTATGGTTTTACCAACTCATCCTTATCATAAAAGGGTTTATTCTGAGGCTATTTTAAGTTCTTGTGCAGACTTGGTTGAGTCTTAGTTTGGTCTGTGTAGTTCAGCTTTGATCCAAGGTTAAAACTGGCTTAGACCTGTTTAGACCTGTTTTATCTGACACATTTATGCTTATTTGCACCAACACAATCTTGATCACCTCAGGAACAGTATCATGTACTTAATGGTGCGTTTACACTTGCACATTCAACACCTCAAATTAGCGACGAAACCTGAAACTAAACCTGGACTTTTTCAGGATTAATCAAGGGCTAGGAATAATGAATAATCAAAGTGCTTTACATAACAGAAAAAGAGAAGAATGACAATAAAATCCTTTCGGTTACATGCACAGTTAAACAGAGCTGTAAAATATGGATGGCTTAAACTTAAAGATGGTCAGTGTGATGGGCAAATATTTTCTCTGATGCATCTGTTGTTTGGAAAGTTACAGAAAAACGATGTATAAACTGAATACAGTGCAACTTTCTTTAACAAGCCCACAACAACCGTATTCCCATTTTACCCTGCGGTCCCAGAGGTGATGGCAAAGAGCAGGAGTAATTAAAGAAAATGTGCTACATGAAAAATAAATGATGCTCAGTTCTCTTTGTAACCTTAAGCTGATTCCTTCACTTGGGACCCTGAAGGTTGCTCAGTGGACTTGTTTTGCAGGTGTTGTTTGCGGGCCAAATTACACTTTATATTTTGCATAACTCCAGATGAGCATATTTGCAAATAATAATGCAAAGCCAAAGGTTGTGGAAACAGTGATTTAGTGCTTGTGCAGGTTTGGTTTTAATTGTGTTTGCGCTTATGCATCTGGGCCAGAAAAGTACGATTTGTGCGAGTGAGGACAATGCAACAGCAGGTATCCATGGGTTTCAGAATTAAGAGGAAATAAGTGCGGTTGTTGTTGATTCAAAACAAAATGGTGAAAATGTCCTTCAATTGTTGCTTATAAACAAGAAGTTGGACGCCATAAATCGCAAACAAACAACGTATTCCTTTGTTACATTGATATTAACTGTCATTTTTGCTTGTTATAAGTTAAAAATACATTGTAATTGATACTTGTGTTGTCGCCATATTTTGGAAAACACATATAGCGTTTACATTTTTAAACCTTACTACAAGAAGAAATTATTGATGTTAATGATCAAATGTATAATATTTGTTGCCCAATCAAACAGTAACAATATATTTTAATGTCATAAAAAAATATATTATTCAAATATGTCCAAAATGTACATGAATTCAGAAGTTTAGTCTCAATTTTGGCTGGGCAACACTGTAAAAAAATTGATAAATATTTGTTTTTCTTGTATTGATTGCTCTTGATTTTGTGATTTGATTGAATGTTCTTTTCAAAAACACTTTAAAATGGCATTAAAATTGATTCCATGAACATAAACTGTGCAGACTTTTAAACAAAAAAGAAGAATAGATAGTTGTTGTTTGCAATATATTTGTGTGTGCTATTAAATGTAAATAACACACCACAGTGTACGATCAGTTGAAAAAGTGCAGATAGCATAAGATTGCTCCTTTTCATTCATTTTTTTTACTACGTTTAACTCTATGTCACTGATTATGTCTTTGTAAATGTCATGAATGAAAAAACAACAACAAATAACGTATTTTTATTAAATTATTTATCCGTTTATTTGAACAGGAACAATGCACAATAACAAACATTGCTATAAATGTGCCAGTATTTGCTATTTTAAGCTAGTTTCCAACTGTAGTGCCAGCAGTACATTTACATTATATACAACACAGTTACAAATACAAGATTAGAGAAAAAAAATTATAAACAATTAAGAAAAAACAAAATAACTGTATGGAATATATACATTATTCTGCAAGAGACATACAACACCAATATGTACAACACAAGTCTTTGCCATTCCTTCCACCAAAGTATGTACTCTACTCCAACCGACCGATTCAACCTGTAAATGAAAAAGCCCTGAGCATTTGTGAATGAGAAATTACTCAATCTCGATCTCTATTAAAGTTTGATTCATTCACAGCTGTCTAACGATGAATGTTTTAAAGAATCCTTGCTGGAAATTTAGATATTATTGAGAATCTCATTGCACAACCTGCCCAACCTCGACATAATCCTGCCCTCACCTTCCGATAAATACCATTAATACCAAATGTGATATCCCCCTTTAGAAGTCATCTTTTTCGTCGCCTTGAGCTGTCCCGCGCTCGACTGTTGGACTGTGGACGTGGTTCCGTGTGAATACATTTGCATGAGAATATGTCATTATACTTCCAATAATAGAGGACACCCGGCTCCTTCCCCCAGCCTCACGAGTGGCTCCCCGGGCCGGCCTTCTTCTCCCCGCGCCCCGTCCAAGGTCAGGTAATCACCGTGTTCCTCCTCAGACCTCTATCCCGACCGGGCTGACGGATTTATGCCCCACTAGTGTCGTGATTACCAATCAGCTGGAGTAATGGCAGCTTAAACAGACAGAGCTTTCCGTCATCGCCGCTGAGGTGAAGTGCCAGTCAAGGTTCTCACTGTGGAGTAGTAAAAGTGAAGGGTGTGAGTGGAGATGACGCAAACGACTCAGGAGGCTTTTGTACTGCTGATACTTGAGTCCGGAGTGAATAAAGCATCAAAATGAGAGATGAATTAGGTTCAAACCAGGATTTCGCTGGATAAAAATAAATAATTGGGGGAGAAAGAATGAATGAACTCATAAAAAAGTCTTTGCAAACAACTGAGGAGACTTTTGTACGTCTAATACTTCAGTACAGATATAATAAAAGATCAAAATGAGGGAAAAATAAAAAAAAACAGGATTACAAAAAAAAAGAAGAATATATATGTAAATTAATTTATATTTAATAAATTCTTAGCCTTGTGGGTTCAAATCCCAGACCAGACCAACATCATACGATCTCACTGGGTGGAGTCTGCAAGTTCTCCCTGTGTCACCGTGGGTTCTTTCCGGGTTCTCTGGCTTCCTCCCACCGTCCAAACACATGACTGTGTAGCTTAATTGGCTAAATTGCCCGAGTGACTGAATGTGAGAGTGAATGTTTGTCTGTCCATATCTCAGACTCTGTCCCTGCGACGAGTTGGCCACTGTCCAGGGTGTACCCTGGACAGTGGGTAAGGCTCCAGTCAACCACGACCCCTAACGGGAACAAGCGGTAGAAAATGAATGAAATTCTTAGCTTTAGGATATTTGGTACCACTTTAACAACTAAACCTTAATGACTTGGTAAAGCATGAACAAAGAGTTAATTCATAATGAACAAATGGTTTATAAAGAATGATTCAGGCTTAATAACACTAACAACAAAGGTAAAGGTTTTGAGTTTTGGTTTGGGCAGTTAATAAGCCTGACTTATTCTCAGCAAACTATTTGTTCATTATGAATGAAGTCTTTGTACATGCTTATTAAAAGTGTTTTACAAAGTGTTACCATATATTTTAATTTAAGTAGTTTTGGCTCATCAGATTAAAGATTCATTACTCACTTTTCTGTGGGTCTTTTTGCCAGGAATGTTCCAAAAGTATGATATCATCTCTATTTATTGTATTCAATGTGTTTTTATTGCCAAAAATGACCTGAAAAAACATGCATTTTTTCTTATTGTGCAACACACAAACGCATAGCTTGTTTAAACTGTGCTAATTATTCAACTGTTGTACTCAGTATCAAGTGCCCAAAAGCTTCTGACGTTCAAACTGAAATATGACAGAAGCACAGTACTGTCTGGTCTGATGGAGTCTTGGGGGGTATTGATTTTCATCAAGTGAAACATTTTCAAGTGCCAAGTGATTTTATGAGTTTGGGGGTACATATGGTGCAGACAAACAAACTTTTCTTCAAAACAAGAGCATCCGGCCGCAGCCAGAAGGGTAAACAAGACTGTTTTGGGCATTATAGAGTAAGCATCAAATAAAGTCTGCTGCTTGACCACATGTTATTTTGCTAAGATTCAAAATTCATTTCACGGGAGTAAAATTTCGGATTCATTGGTTTTGGATTTTAAGATTTTATCATCACTATTTTTTACAATTCACCAATGCCATTACTGTCATTTGATGAAACACTGCATTATCTATATCTTGTAGCGCAATTTATATATGCTTTTTACACCAGATGCTCTTCCTCCTGAAACTAAAGTACTTACTGAAGCTCAAGTGCATTTTTATCCGTTATTTACATGAAGGATATTTTAAAGGTGCACTGTGTAACTTTTAAGATGAAAGGCATGCCACCTGTTTCCATGGAGATGTTATTGCTTTTCCTAAAATATTACACAGTATGGACTTGAACATATTTATCTTGCACTTTATTTAACTGCAGGCTTTTATGGCTTTGTTTCTATGGTGATGGTTTTGCTTAATGGTATACTGTGGAACATTCAAGGTAAAGCAATTAAGACATGGGCTTGTTCAATTTTTCAAGTTGTAGCATATCCTAGCATAGCATACCATTGCGTAGCATAAAATAGAATAGAATAAAATAGTTTAACATAGCATAGCATAGAATAGCGTAGCATAGAGCAGTGGTTCCCAAAGTGGGGGTCGCGAGACATGACTTGGGAGTCACGAAAGGACTTGTAAGAAGTTTGGGAGTCACGAAAGGACTTGTAAGAAGTAATTTAGAAATTGTTCTTTTTTTTAATTTTTTTTTTTTTATTGATAACAGTATATGTAAGTGAAAAAAAGAAAAAAAAAAACACTCAAATAAATACAGTTTCACCAGATTTTAAAATGTTTTGTAACTTCAAATAATTACAGGGGTCAATAAAGTACAGAGAGCATTAAAGTAGCATACAGTAGAGTAAAATAGACTAGACAAGAGAGTAGACTAGAGTAGGATAGCTTCATCATCTGTAAAAAATAAAATAAAAATAGAAGCAAGAAGAGCTAGTGTAATTAAAAAAAAAGTAAAACATTTTTGTTTTATTGTATTTTTTGTTTTATTGTATTATTCTATATTTCATTATTTTATATGTTAGCATCTTGCATTACAGTTTGACATCCAAAAGGACATATCTGTAAATGTAAATGCCGCTTCTCATCGGGATATTGATTGAAATAAGCCGTGTAGGAGTAGTATTAGTAAGAGGAGCGGCTAACTCACTACAGTAACACGAGGCGTTTCAATGGTAACTGAATTAGCCTGTGCTCTCTTTGTAAAATGAGTCATCAGGAGCAGAGCGGCTCGTGCATGAATTAATCCTGTCAGGAGTCATTTGGGCTGAGGAGCTAACATTATCCATCACATGCACTTAATCATGGGATGCACGCAGCAGGAGGACCGTGTCACAGTGGGACGGTGACAGGGTGCGGGAGCAGGGGTATTTATATACACTTTTTATGGGGTTATATGAGAACAGCCAGAGATTTGAACGTAATAAATGATAAATGCAAAAATAAAAAAAAATTAAAAAAAATGCGTTTCAGTTCACAAGTTTCGACACGTTGTTGTTGTTGTTTTGTTTTTTTATATTTATATTTTTGCTGTTCTTGTTTCTCTGCTTTTGTAAACTACGGAGTCTATTTTTTTTTTTTTACTTTTTGGTCAGTGCCAAATGCAGTAAAATAAAAAATAAAAAATGAATTAATTATAAGAAGAAGAAGAAAAAGAGGAATTCTCCATACAATCTTGGTGCAATTTTATCTCATGAGATCTTGTGGCATTATCCCACCTTTTTTAATTTTATGTTTTATTTATTTTTATTTTCTTATTTATGTAATTTAATGTATTATTTTTAATTTTATTTAATGTATTATTTTTATTTTATTTATTATTATTATTAATTTATGTATTCTTTTTTTATCTGGAGAGAGCGTAAGAATTTGTAGTTATCTTGAACTGCGTACAGTAGTTGAGTTTGGACCATGTTTTATTATTTACAATTATAATGACTAACAATAAATACCAATAATAACAAACTACTATACAAACATATTCTGACCACATATTCTTTATAACTTTGCATTGTGAAAGAAGGGTATTATTATGGTTTGGGCTTGGCTGTTTTTGTATTTCATTCATAATTTATTGCTAGTAATCTCTTTCTTAAAGCAATATGTTATTTCATGCTGTGTTTCAAATGAGCTTCGGTGACAGTGTAATTTCCTTTGTGGATTAATAAAGTTTATCTAAGTCTGAAGAGAGTGTAGCATGGTCTGTCAGCCATTTTAAATTACAACTTTATTTGAAAACACAAAGTTCCTAATAAATGCTATATTCTGTAACACATTGACAGATAGTTTGGGGTTTTTTATTTCCTTTTTTTTGCACATTTGTTTTTTCACACATTTATAATCAATTCTGGATTTTGAATTTGCATTATACATTATGAAAATATCAAAACTAGTATAATGAAATGCTGAATCTTCCCCATCGTCCCTTACAGACCTTCAAAGTTTCACATGAGAAATGACCCATATGCTAAAACTCAATAGCTCCAGATTGATAAATGAATGGTATTGGCACAACTTCTGCATTTGTCCTATAGTCACACTATTTTTACCCAGATGTCCCCATGAAGCTACTTGGAAATCTCCCAAAGAGGCTTTTATCCAATGGAAAATATTGCATTATGCAGACTTCAAGTTCACCTGGACGCACTGTTAAGTACAACTCATTTACCTGGCCAGCAAGATGGATTCTTGCAACGTTTCTGTGTTCATAAACTGACAGACAGTTCATCTCCTACTTTTGTGATTGGGCCTGAACCCCTGGTGTTTTGGAGACTGGACCAATCACATGGCAGCATTGTGTTTTGGGCCGAAGCTAAAGGTGAAGAATCCAAACGAATGCAGATCTACCTCAGTCTACTATAGGACCTTTTTTGGAGGGGCATTCCTGGATGGGAAAAATCTCTCAATTGGATTTAACAGAAGTTTGATGACGTTTGATTGAAGCTTTGCCCAATCAGCTCCAGATATTTGACATTCAACCTTTTGACGACTGCTCTCAGCCTTTCCAGAGTCATTACTGTAGAACTCAATTCTGAGTGCCAATCAATTGCAGCAGTCAAGTTATAAGCATATTAAAAAAAAAAGTAACTGCTGTTGTTCATCAGTATCATCTTGATTCCATCATCAATACTGCCTATATTTACTCTCATATGGATTAGCTGTGAAATAGTGATTCTTTTAGGCTACTTTTACCTCAAGTGTTCTACCTTGGCACACGTTTTGATCTCCATTGCTGTATATTCTCCCTCGTAGAAACGTCAAACATCTGTTCCAACATAAATCAAACGTTGTGGTGTCAATTGCCGCACAATGACTAACAGTTCCAGATTAATCTTAATGAATGAGTTCACTCTGTGGATGGGAGCGGCCGGTGAGCTGCGTGTGTTTTATGAATGATTCATTGTTTACTGTTGGGGGGGATTCATGCCTCGGAGCTGCGGGCCGGACCACCACCGTCTCCCATAGCTTCAAACGCTTCTGTCTTTTAATCATTTGTTGACATGGCCCTGCTGTTGTAGAGAAAATAACAGTGCCCTCTCTATGTGCGAAGGTCAGTTTGTATCTAATGAAAGCCCAGCATTCTCCCGGCATTGATTTCTCACACGGATAGTGAGTTACTGCTGTTAAACAGAGATGGCCTTGAGGTAGAGTTTTACTAATATGACCCCAACTGACAAAATGTTCTGTTCTGTTTAACATTTGAAAAGTGTAAAATATGTAGATGAAGTCCCTGTCTTTTTGAATAAAGCATCAAGAATGTTTTTTGTCTCAAAGTGAGACACTGCAGGCAAAACTCACTTTTTTTTTCTCCATTTTTTTTGTTTTTTGTTGGTCAGTTTGCTCTCTCAACATATCGGCGAAATGAAATGTACAGGAGGAATTTTTGATAAATAATTCTAAAATTGATAATTTAAGTTTTAAGTTAAAAAAATGAGGCGAAATTTTAATTCATTTTCAGTCCAATCTAGTTTACTCAAAAAACTAAATAAGAAATCCCATATCCTCTCTTTTTTTTTGTAACTAATGTGTGTACAAAATGAACCAAGAAATTTAAACGTGGTTCTGTCCATTTTTCAGGTTTATACATCCCAAATATGGGTATTTTTTGGCAATTATTGTTTTGGTCCAATAAAGTGTAATTTTCTGAAGCTTTATCTATAATCTCTTTATCTTAAGATAGGTTCACGTTCATTAGTACAAAACTGGAGGATTAGTCTACTGTGTTTTTGAGGATATAGTTCTAATTTACTTGTGCACAGAAATCCGAATATTTGTCCCTTTTTGACATTTTGTTGCTACTTTAATTGATTTTTTTACTTGATCGTTTTAATGCCATTCTATTTGCTGTTCTTTTTTTTAAATAAAATAATCTGGTATTGTAATACAGTATAATTAATAAAGACATTAACGAACAATCTTTTGATAAGTTTAATACAATTTAATGAATAAATACAATGTGAAGATCAATTGGTTAGGCTTAACTGCAATATCAAAATGTTTAATTCTGTAAAAAAAAATTAAATAATAGTTTAGAGTGATGGTGGGATGTTTGTCGAAATAGTGTGATTGTTAAACATTTCATCATCAATTGTATAGTTTAAAAATACTGCAAAAAAATGACGTTTGGCAGTTCGATTTGGGCAGCGATTACAGTTTCATGTCCCAAAGCCCAAACCAAATTGACAATTCCTAACCTTACCCTAAACGAAACCTTTTTGAAATATTATTTTATCAAACAATTAACAACTGCACAAGACATTTAAAACACATTTATTAGAACAGTCCCAGGTAATGAAATGCTACACTTGTGCGTAGGAATATCTGCACTTTTGTCGGTAATTGAACAGACATTTCACATGTGTTTGATGCTCACACATGTTCTAACATATATCTGTTGGACTGACATACTATCATCTGAATATCGTCATCGAGACACAAAAATAGTTATTGATTTGAATATTGCTCGCCCTTAGTTTGGAACAGTCCCTGTGTTTGTGTCTGTCAGTGCACGTGTCCAAATGAAATGTGACACGCTGTAATGGTTCTCCCGCGCTCACAGTCACGCTCTTCTCCTGATCCTCATATTCTGATCGGAGCTGACGCCGCTGGCATTTAAACCTAAATACCACGCGCCTCCGTCAGTGGGACAGATACCTGGTGATAAAGACTCATTATGTCGACCGGGATGTGGAGATGCAGAGAGCCTTAGAAGATTAAAGATATGGAGATAAAGCTGATTATACTCTGCTTTTATTAATGAGGGGTTTTATTTGCTTGAAGGAGGTTCGGGTTCAATTCTATGGCGCGTGTTAAATCTTCCCAGTGTTACGTTGGCGTTTTATTTCCACTGTCCAAAGGCAGGCTTATAGGTTGGAAATATGCTTTCTCTAAATGCAATCTGATGTTGTTAAATAGCATTATCAAAAGTGTCTATGTTGCTATATAGATTACTATTGGCTGCATTTTAACATGTTTAAATGTTAATCCTTTGGAGCATGATTGTAATGTTAGCGGCACAATTGGATGGTTGGGCCATTTGTGGGAAAAAGTAGCTTTTCTACAGTAGTTTTGGAATACCATGAAGTTAAAGGTGCGATATGTAACTTCCCGCGATCTGCTTGTCTCAATCAACAGTTATTGCTTGGCTTGAAATGTTGGCGTATATAACGTATATATCTCCATTCAATAAGGTTATTGAAATGACATGTACACCGCTAAATTTCATGCCAATAATGTGACTTCTGTCTGATCATGGTCCCTGACTTTACTCACATTCAAGTTCTTGTTTGTGAGTCTATAATATCTATAAATCATATTTCGATGTGGAAGTAAACATAGCCAGTAAGAATGCCTGTTTGTCAAGGCCTCTTTAGCAATAAAGACACCTGCTATTCAGAATCAGAATCAGAATCAGAAAGCGGTTTATTGCCAGTGTAAGTGAAATTCACAAACATAGGAATTTGCTTCGGCGTAGGTGCAACATAAAGCAATGGATAAAATAAAATATATATAAAAAGGCATGCATAAAATAAAATTAGAATAAAATAGACTAAGATAGACTGACTGAGACTATATACAGAATGTACAGTTGGCAAATGAGTAGTGCAAATAGATTGTTCTTATATAATATATTATTAAAGTGGCAGGTGTTACAAAGTGTTCATGAGTCCAACGGCAGAGGGAAAGAAACTGTTCTTGTGGCAGGAGGTTCTGGTCCGGATGGACCGTAGCCTCCTGCCCGAGGGGAATTGAATTGAATGAATGCTAGTATTCAGTGAAACACTCCAGGTAAAATAGGATCATCTCCATGGAGACCAGAAAGAAGCAGACCTCCCTCACAAGAAAAGTTACATAGTGTGCTGCTAAATGTCAACCTTTATTTGATACTAAGAAGTATACTCAATTCTTGATACCAATTTTAATACCACGGGGATGATTGCAAATGCCATTTTTTAGATCAAGGTTTTAGACACTAGACTGAGACTAGACATTGTCAAGTATTTTCTTTATTAAACATTGTTGTTTCAGTTTTCACGGGGCAGACAAGCTCAACAGAAAAACTCAAAAGTACTTTTCAGGGCGCCCAGGAAATCGGTGCATTGCTGACTTATTGTTGCACGTGTTCATTAAACATTTTACACAAATCAATCTACTTTAAATAATATTTTAGCAGCAAGACTTTCCGTCGTTCACCATTTGCATCAGTCGAGTTCTCGTTAAACCGGAAGTGCGTTTACAACAGGAGTGCGGATCTGTGGCAAAAAGAGGCAAAAGTGGACGGAACAAGGTCCATACTCTTCACAAAAGGTCCAACGTAATCCTGCAAAAGGAATTGTTTTTTTTTTTTAGTATCCATACGTTGAGTATCCTAATCGATTCGAAAACTAGTATCTGATTTTAAATAGTTTTTACAACCATAGTAACCCTTTTCATGAAAACATTGCACTAAGATCTGGATATCATTACATATTTGAGTCAAAGCAAAGCTGATATATTCCATGATATCTGGGTATTGTTAATAAAGACTCATTATGCAGTCATTAAGATCTTCTGGCAGATTAAATATATGGAGATAAAGCATACTCTACTGTTCATAATCCCCTGCTTAGTTTGGCTCCTGGCCCTGCTCTCATCCATAATGCATCTGACCCACAGCTGGCCTGGACACTGGCTCTGCTCTCCTGATGCAAAACTCCAAAACCAGTGAACGCCGGCGCTCACGCTCTTAAAAACAAACTTTCAAGTGCGTGCGATCCTTGGCCGTTGTCCTCAGGAACTTGCGAGCTACTTGTGCCTGATGCATTTTAAATTGTAGATGTGATTTATTTGGCAGGATCCATGTATCACTGGGCGGGATGTCTCCACCCTCGTGTATTCAGCCTTTCATATATCATCAGCGAGAATAAGATGCATTGAAATGGCTTCGCTGCATCTGCTGCGGGGGGATGTGGCTAGTGATAAATGCACAAACGCAAAGACAATCACTTATAAATGGTGAGGGCTGAAAGTGAATTTAAGATCACGACCGATGTGTTTACACTTTGAGATCAGATCGTTGCATGTTTGTGATACGCCGTGCAGTTATTGTTGAGTTATTGTGGTCTGTGCAGATTTAAACTGGATTGCAATTTCAGAAGAAGTAGCACTGGTTGTCCTCGCAGTGAAGTACAGATGAAGTAAGTGTGAGAAAACAAAGATATGTCACAGAATTGTTACTACTGTTAAAGTGCCTATGACAGGTTGAACTACTCATTTAACTAAAATGCAGTTAAGACAAATATATTTCAGTTTCTACTTAAATCTGTGCACATTTCACCACAGTTTAGCAATTCTTTTAGGTTTTTAATTTTACTTCCTGCTTGTAAAGTATGTCATCACACTAGGAAATTACCATAGCAACCACACTGTACACTGGCCAAAACTCATCTAATGTCACAGATTTTGTTAATTTGACAAAGAGAAAGGCTTGTGAACACATTTATTTTGTTGAATCAATGTTTAAAGGGTCAAAAAAAGTAATTTCTTTTACGTAAATTATGCATAACCTTGGTCTCCCTAGTGTGACATCATCAATTTGTTTTCTTCCTGTAATTTTCAATTGATTTTTCAACTTTTCTCCACAAATAGCGACCTGATTGGTGCAAAAGTACAATTTATATTTACAAGAGGTATTAATACAATGAATAAAGTCAAAATTGGAAAATCCTAAAAACCTGTCATACGCACTTTAAACAAATGCATGACTTTAGTATGTGCTGTAAAGTACTCATCAAGTTGTTCAACTTTGGTTACAATTCTGTGGTATATTTGTGTTTTTCCACCGATATTTCACCTGCATTTCGCACTATTAAATGCATAAAACCACCAATACGTACTTATTGTGAGAGTGGAATCCAGTTTAACTCTTCTTGTGACAGAGCTTTACATGTCAACACCAAATAGAAACATAATGATTTATATCTTCTCTTTGCTTTGACTCTTGTTATCAATATTGTAAATGCATTTTTTATTGTTGAACATGACTTCAGATTGATTACTCTTCAGATTATGATAGCGTGCATAATCATTTCCAAACAATTATCTATCTAAATCCAAGGACTTTTTACTTGCTTTCTTTCAATTTCTTTCTCTTTCTTTCTTTTTCTGTCCTTCTTTATTTGTTTGATCATTGATTTATTTATTTTTGTCAATGCCATTCAGAATCCTGGACAGCTGGGGCAGAAGTTTGCAGATTTTCCCTGTGTTTGACTGGGTTTCTTCTTCGGGTTTCCTTTTCTCCAGCATGCAGACCATAGAGCAATCCAACCAAGATCCTGCCTCACGTTCTGGAGATTGATCCTGCCCCATTTGAGAAAAAGAATCAGATTGTAATATGTTTTTCTTCTCATTGAATCGTTCCGCACAGCTCCAGTTTGAGTGGCCTTCTTTCACTGTTGTCCTTTCGAGTTTCATCCGAGCGCTCCATTTCTGTTTTCTCTCTCAGCTTTGAGCTTGACCTTGTCCAGCCTGAGTGCCTGGGCTCTAATGGACTATCACTGGCCTGCCGAGACCACGCACACTTTTTACATATAGAGCCCCTGCGCTTTGGGTGAGGAGCTGCAAATAGCTATTTTAAACAGCTTTTTACCTCAACCTGCGAGACTGAGATAGTCCGGCGACGCAGAGAGCAGCGATGCTAGTATTCTGTTTTAACAAAGGTTTTGTTTGAATGGGGAGCACGGCTTACGACTTATCCACTGTAGCACATTGTGAACGGTGTGCGCGATGCAACTTGGGTGGATTGTAACACAGTACAGAGCATGATTGCGTTTGCAAAGATAAATGGGAAAGCTCCTCTGTAGCGTAGTGCAATAAAGAGTATCTAGATGCGCTATGTACTTTTTTTTTCCCTCTAATATTTTCTAATTTCAAGAAAGTGTAGCATACAGTGTCTGCAAAGATAGACTGGAATGTATGTTTTCATAATGGTATAGATTTTTTAAAGGTATTTACTGTTTTTGTCTGTTTTTGTCTAATATTTTCTGCTCTGTGTTCTTTTTTTCCAAGTAAAATAAAATAAAAAGAGTGATATCCAAAAATCCTACTGGACGTTTGTAACATAAATGTCCATACTTAGTCTAATAGGTTCTAATTTCAAGAATTAAATCTAAACTAAGAAATGTGAAGTAAATATGTATAAAATAAGTAAATAGAAAGAGAAAAAGAAAGACAGACAGAAAGAAATAAAAAGAAAGACAGAGAGAAAGAGAAAGAAAGACAGCGAAAGAGAGAGATAAAGAGAGACAGAAAAAAGAGAGGGAAAGATGGAAAGAAAGTAATGGAAAGAGAAAGACAGAAAGGGGGAGAAGAGAAAAAGCAAGAGAAAGACAGACGGAAAGGGAGAAAGACAAAAACAGACAGATAGAAAGAGAGGGGGAGAAAGAGAGAGAGTGAACGAGAAAGACAGGGAAAAGAGAAAGACAGACAGAAAGAGAGAGAAAAATAAATACAGAAAAAAAAGAGAAAGATAGATGGAAGAAAACAAATGGAGAAAGACAGAAAGACAGACAGAAAGGGAGAGAGAAAGAGCAAGAGAAAGACAGAAACAAAGAAAGACAGAGACAGAAAGAGAGACAGACAGACAGACAGAGAGAGAAAGAGGGAGAAAGAGAGTGAAGCCAGAGACTGAAAGAGAGAGAGATAAAGACATAAAAAAGAGAATAAAATGAGAAGAATGTAGAGAAAGAAATGGAGAAAGACAGACAGAAAGGGGGAAAGAAAGAGCAAAGACAGAAACAAAAAAGATAGAGATAGAAGGAGGCAGAAAGAGAGAGAAAAAGAGAGAAAGAAAGAGAAATAAAATAAAAAAATAAAAAACTATTTCATACATGCAAGTTGGTGCGTGGTTCAAAGTAAAATTGACACGTTGAAGTGGTATTCCCCTCAAAACATTTGCATTCTCGTCTTGTTTATTGAAAGAAGACAAGAAAACTAGGTGGAGATTTGGCTAACTTTATTACTGTACAGTACCAACTGTAGCGGTAGCTTTAACAGCCTCACGGCTTTATGTTTGTTTCCAAAATATCCCTTTGTGCCTTTGAATTCCTGACACATTTGAAAGGTGTGGTGGTGTAATGAGGTGCAGTGGAGCCAGGTGTCTGACCCAGCCGTGTTTCCACTGTTATGGTAATAAATGCTACAGGTTTATTTTTCTTTTCCACGCTGAAGGTGGCGACAGCCTTTTTTCACCTCTTTGTGGATGCTCAACCTGCCAGAGCCGGCCTTTGTAGCTGAGGTGAAATTACCCACCAAATGCATAATGTTGGACACCTTCATGTGGTCTGTTTCTCAGCTTTGACTGATGTTTTACAAAGACAGTTGTATATTACTAGTTATGAGTTGGACTAATGTGCAAATATAATATAAGGATAAAACGAAAGAGAGGCTGAAGGTGACAAAGAAAGATCATGAGAAAGGAAGAGAAGAGAGAGAGAGAAAGAGGGTTAGAAAGAAAGAGAAAGAAAGTGAGCGAAAAAGAGACAGAAGGAAAGAAGAGAGACATTTAGAGATAAAGAAAAAATAAAAGACAAAGAAAGAAAGAAAGATGGACAGAAAGAGAGATAGAACGACAAAAATAAGTTAGGCAGAAAGAGGGACAGAAAGTGAGAAAGAGCATAAGAAAGAAAAGGCAAAGAGAATGAAAGAGCGAGAAAGAAAAACTAGAACAAAGCGAGGATGAGAGAAAGAAAAAAGAGAAAAGGGAAGAAAGAAAGATTTCAATTTTTTAACAGACGCATTGTGTCCGTCAAACATGTTTTGCCATTACATCATTAACACCTCGTGCTCTATAGAAAGAGAGAGAGAGAAATTGTGTCAGCCGTTTCAGTCCAATTATTTTTATAGCAATCAAAAGCAGCTATTTGGACTTTTTCATCTTCATCTTTTTGACATATTGAGGATCTTTTTTCTAGACTACCGATACACTCAGTCCTGATGTAAACCTGATGTAAACTTGGGCTGGTCCTGTTGTCGTTTTGGTTTAATCCTGGTCTTGTTCATGTTCAGTGACGAGTTTTGTCCCAATTTTGTCCCTTTAAGCACTTCAAGTACTGAGCATATAAAACAGTTTGTTCGTAAACATAAAATTACTTCAATATTTTAGTGAATCCTATGCATTGTACTTGAAGAAAACAATTAGGGGTGGGTGATATTGACAAAACTGAAAAAAAAAAGTCTAGACCAGAGAATTGACAATATTATGTCAATTCAACTAAAATGTGTTCGGACATATCTTAAAAATTGAAGTTGGGTTATGAAGGCGTGTTCGTTTATCCGAAGAACGAGAATAAGGCAAAAATCAATTAAATCCAAAAAGTTTATTAACCCTAACAAAGGAATCTAATACAGAGCGCTCTGGGTCCGAACTTTCTCCCTGAAAGCCTACACTATGCGGGACTTAGATCAGGAGCTCTGAACGCCCGCCTATCCCTTGACCCAGGTATTTGAAAAGACATTCTTGAATATGCAAATAGTAGGTTGTCCCTTCTTCCAGGTCATCCAAGTCTTTCATCTCCACGGCGACGACAGCATTATCTGATCTTGGAGTTTCTCTAAACAAAAGAAATGCATACATCCCATCCCCCAAGAGACACATTCCAAGCCAGGGGGGTTAACAACCTGAGGGTAACATTAAATGTAAACTGTCAACAGACCTCCTGAAACATTATAAGCTATGAATAAAACCATGATTAAACTATATACTTGTGTTGTGTTTATACGTGTAAATATAAAACAAATGATAGGTGAACAATATAGTGAGGTAGTGTAAAAAACATATATTTCCCTTCAGTTACCAAATTTTCAGCACCTAAATAAGGAGGTATGTATTTAAACCTTTCTATTTCATTGCTTTTTCAGACTCAAAAGTCTTTAGTTCTGATCAGTTCTAGTTCTGATTTCACAATGCACTTTCTAGGGTTGGGGAAAAAAATAACGAATTATGAGAGGAAAAAAAGTTTGGTACCCCAGCTTTAATAGATTTTCTAGGTTTAATTAACACACAAATGTGAAATGAATCACAAAGTACAGAACTATCATTATTAAACCATATTTTAAACTTTTCAAAACTTTTCTTTCTTAAAATCAGCTCTTTTGTGGCATTTTTTACTCTAAATGATTCTCAATATTATCTAAACTGTGATAAATTGCCCAACTCTACAGTACATGCAATACCTAATAGTTGGATACTTTCTAATTTGAAGAATCACGTGCATTGCATTCAGTAAAGTAAAGCCTGAGAGCTCAAAATAAGGACAAAAAAGGACCATCTGGCAATTTTCTTTTTTTCCTTCACAACTCACTTCAACCCGTGCAGTTTGGAAACGATGGGTCTTGAAATCGCACTCAAGATGACTATTACGGCACAATATATGGAACAGAAAGAGACCTCTGAGAAGCCGGGCCACGCTGACGTTCCCCTCCACGGCCGCGGTGTCAGAGGCGGCTCAGATCATGGAGAGGTCTTTTCCGAGAAGCTGGAGGGGGAGATGATTTGACATAAGAGGTCGTTTGGTTGACTCATATTTGGCCCTTAGCTTTTCAAGGTGAAGAAGCATGAAAGAGCGTTCGAACATCAATAGGTGAGCGGGCGGCTGTGAAGGTCCAGGGGCATTTCTTTTCATGGCTTCCATCACGAGCTGTGGAAATGGCCCATCTGTCAGCAGGGCCGTGCATTTCAATGGTAATCAATTCAGCAGAGCGGCGAGTGAACGGTGAGCCCAGGACAACCGCGAGCTCCAGCAAAGGTGCGAAGTGGCCGGGAAGATGTTTTTTGATCCGATAGTTTGAGAGGATTTGACTGAAAATGCGGCAGGAGACCCATGTTGAAAAGTCAAAATGTGGTTTTCATTATGAAGAAATCAAGGATAATATTTGTTTTTTCGAGACACCAGGAGAGGAGCAACTGTGCAAGAACTACTCAGAACCATTTCTTCTTTTATTTAGAAACAGCATTAAGAGGATTTAGTTGGTTTTCTAGTTCGTTCTTCTTTTCATGCCTTTTTTGTGTTTGTTTACAACCCTATGTTCTTTATAAAAAGCTGTGCAACAATCGCAGTAAAATATTGAGTAAAATAAGTAATTATATTCAAATTCCAATGTTTTGGTTTTTCTCAAACGAATGAGTATAATTTAGGACTGCACATATGGCAATTTGAGTTGGCACAATGGATCTCAACAGTGACCGCCCACCGCTTGGGTCCGATTTTTTTTTTTTTTCCATAAGTAAATTTTCCATGACAAAAAAGGATCTTAGATGTTTTGCTCTGTGGTAAGTAATGAGCATAGACTCGTGACTTTTTTAACTTTGTTTCTGAAACTTTAGAAAGTGCCAAGTTGTTTAAACATTTTGCAGAATTGCAGAAGTTTTCCGTGTGTTGTTTGGGTGAAAACAACCGCATTATGGACATTGTTTACCACAGAGCTGGTTAGCCTCCGTCGTGCCCTTAATCTCCTAATTAATATATATATTTTTAAACCTCTTTTATAAAAACGAATGAGATACTTACTACTGGAAACTTGAAAGTACTGTTGAGCTCAATTATCAAATCACTGTCATTTGATGGAAAAATCTTGCGGTACATGTAGTTTAGACCTCTACAGACATGTTCTGAAATATATGAGATTTTAAAATAATTGATCAGTTCATATTACAGTCTTCTCTCATGTTAATGGTCCTGGAGTTGTTTACGATGTGCACAGTGAACAGGATCCTACTTTTTAAAACATATCGCACATCTAATCATAATACTACTTTTCATTAATTCATAAACTATCCTACACTTTTATTATATCGTATCTGGAAGGGCATAAAAGTGAGCAGCCACGTTGAAAGACACTATACACTTTTATGTGCTTAATCTAAATCCCAAAATAGTTTTCAACTTTGAGACGGTTCAAACACTGCAAAATGTCTCTTAAATAGTACGGCATTTTATTACGACTCTATTTGGCAGAGTCTTATTTTGTTGTGCGACAAGAGAAAACATATGATAATTTGACAATTTGTATGCATGAAAATACTTTCTGTTTTTCCTTCAGAACGACGTGAATATAAATGACTATTTTCTGTACTTTTGCTTCCGCTTTTTATTTTTTTATGATTATTTTTTTAGAATGCTGCTTTTGCATTTGTAATTTTTATTGTACAAAGAGACCTTGATTTAAATAGTGTGATTTCAGACCCATTGCATCAGTGGGAATAGAGGAGGCCGAATGAATGAGATATTTGACCTTTGCAGACTCGTCCCTGGATAGTGCGCTTGCTGGAGGGCATGAAGGCAGGAGGCAGCGAACAGTGTTGAAATTATCACTCCTACTGTTCAAACCTCGTCTCCCACTAACTCCACTCTCACCAATAATAGCCCAAAAAACACATGCAGCATAAGAAGACTGTACTGTTCCAAGCTTTATAGTCATTATAAGATGTTGATAAAAGGGTTAACAAGGGGCTTATTACAGGAAAATGTTTTGTTCTTTTTGCCGTACAGCGATATGAAAAGGTCAGTGCCATTCGGCCAACGGCAAAATGAATCGTTTTAGTGTAGATTCAGAACCCCATTTAAATGTTATGGGATTTAATTTGGATTTTGTATATATCTATCTATCTGTGTGCTTTGGCATTTGTGGTTTAAAGAAAGAACCAAAAAAGATAAGAATTTCAAGGTTTACTTTATTGATCCTTTTGGAGTAATTTGTCCTCTGCATTTGATCCATCCTTTAATGTAGTCATGGATCAAGATCTAGAGCTGATTTTGGTCAGGGCTTGGTGAAGACATCAGCAGGAGGATTGTGCCTATTGTGAATGGTTTTGGTTGATGTGGAAGATCAGCCACCATGGCACCTATCTAATATTTCTATGTCACTGAATATTGCTGTGAGATACAGTAGTCCCTTTGCAAAGGTCTCTGTAACTTTGTTCATATAGTGTTGGGGCAGGACACTTTTATCTGACTAGCACTGCAATATATTGTAGGATTTGCTGGTTCAAGTTCACCTTTTAAACACAGGATTATTAACATTTGAAAGAAAGACTGAAAAATGAACAGCTAAACATTTCAGAGGTCTGTGTGTGGATTCAGGATTTCTTAGATATTTGCTACCATTCACATTGTGATCATGATGCCTTTGAATGAGAATGAGAATGAATGAGAGATCCTTTAATTGTCCCACGATGGGGAAATTCCAGAAGAAGCAGCCGTTTCCAGCGCTAACAAAACTCTCAGAAAAGAAAAACAGGAACAGTATAGCAAGCAAACATAAATACACAGTATACAACAGATATTGTGAGTACGGTACACGTGGTCACGTGATGGAATTTTTTCAGTGGATATAGGACAGGGTCACAAACAAGAAGATAGAGGGAAGAGCGCGGGCGGTGTGTGCAAATGTTATCTCATGTTTATGTTGCTGGGTCGGTCTGACTCGGGTTCTTCCAGCCACCTGCATTCTCAAGGTCCGGGATAAGGGGAAAACCAAGGGAGGGAGGGCAGAAAATACATTTTAATACATTTGTTGATCAGGAATTTATACAGATCAATAAACCAATCATTTCTGGTCTTTCCGAGTAGCGATTCGTTGTTTCATTGAGTTACTCCGTCTTTAACCGTCTCTCTCTAATTGTCCAACGGCTTTCAGCACCTCCGTGGTCCGAGACAAGATGTTACGATTCAGATCCAGGAGCTGTGCCAGTCCGTGGTCCAGTCTTTGCTCAAGTCTTAACACCCTTTCACTCAGTTCCACAACCTTTGTTTTGTTGTTGTCAGACAGGTTTTGGACGAATTCTCCTGTCTGATAAATATTCCGATAGACAAAGGCAATTCCAAGCCCCAATAGTAGAAAGCCCGCTATCATAAACCCAAATATAAAGAGATCTTCTACATCTTCGACCTGCAAGGGCTCGATGCATAGGATCTGCCAGGTGTTGTACCAATTATCCCGTACGAATCCAGCCATGTCTGTTCCGTCGGGGCAGCGCGCCTCACCCGGAGAAGCTTTATGCTGGGGAGAAAATCTTATCCAATGCGCTCAGAGACCAGTCGATCACATTCATTTTCAGAGATCAGTTGGCGGGCAGATAATCCGAGTTGAAAAGGTAAAAAAGTTCAAAAAATTTGACTAGACAAAGCAAGTAGCAAAAAACAGAGCAGGAGCAGAGAGAAGACACGTCCGCACTCGAAGAGGAGGAGGAGAGAAGGTGGGACGCTTTAATATTAATCTGTTGGTCTCAAGATTCAGTGGTCAGTGGTATAGAAACAGTGTCCGCTGCTATCATTCTAATTAGCAAACTTTAGATTGTATCTCATGTTTTGGTCCAATATCAGACTGTGTTGTTGTGTACATTCTTTTGTCCGGATCGATGGAGCCTTGAGACATGAGAGCCCTTTATCATTCTCCATTCTTTTATATATATATGTATGTGATCAATTATTGCATTTTGGCTGGTTGTGGGATGTTTATGTGGATGTCATTTTTGATATGTTCACTGCAGAATACAACTGCACGGGTACATATGAAGTAACCTTGAACCTTGTGTGGCCATTGCAATAAATATTGCGTGTCTATACAAACCATTCAGGACTGGGTTGGATGTTTTTTCCCAGGTTTTTGAGTTCTTTTTAAATCAAGCAGTTATTGCATAACTTTTGAGTGAAAATATGAGAACTACACCTTTGCAAGATAGTGTCAACCTCGAACCACATTTCTGCATTATTAATTTGAGAACGTTTTGATATCCACTTTTTTGTACTTGAAATAAAAGAGCATTCGCTTTTGTTAATAACTTTGCCTCAGCATACTTTGCCCAGTATTGTTCATCGAGCAGAAGCAGCAGCAGGTCGTGTTGTTGCCAAATCTTTAGCTAAAGCTTGTGTCATTTGGCAGAATGATGGAGCGGAGTGGCTGACAGCTACCGGCAGGAAACATGTCAACACTATGACAGATGCTAGCTTTTCCAAAGGCTATGATGACTTTTTAGTTGACTGGGCTTTCACTGAACTGCCCCCACATCCTACAATCAAAAAGCACAATGCCAAAGCAGGGAGCAGATCAGAAGTGGTTTGTAATAGTTTAGCGTGAGAGGAAGGAGAGCTTGTCTTTGTTTAGAAGGAGATGGGCTGTCAGGTTTACAAAGCGCGGGCACTGCGTCTCTGTGGGTGGTGGTCTAGACTCGAGGCGGTGCAAATGAATGGTGATGAAGATTCACGTTTTGATATGTGAGAAACAAAGGGACAGACTCCATTGATTGTCAGCCAACACATTAACAAGAGAGCGCTCCCATCTCCACCGACACGCATGCTTTTACGCCAGCGCCATTCATTCACTCCTAACATCCAGTCAATATGATAACGGCCATGTATCTCACGGCCAGGGATACTTAAAGAGCTTACTCGAGGTGGAAAACGAGAAAAAATTGAAAATGATATTCCCTTTTTTGTCTCAGAAAGATGTAATGGTTGCAGCATTTGTAGTAGTAATGGGAATATTGTAGCGGTAATTCCAGTTGTACCAGTTGTGGTGGTAGTTGTGGTAGTACTCGTAGTAGCAGTTGTAGGAGTAGAAGTTGCTATTTCGCAGTTGTTTGTAGTTCCTTGTAATTGTTGTTCTAGTAGTAGTTGTAGTTGCAGTAGTAGTTATAGTACTTGTTGCTTTAGTTGTAGTGGTAGTTATTGTATTTGTAGTAGTAGTTGTTGTATAGTTGTTCTAGTAGAAGTTGTGGTGGCTTTTTTAGTTTGAATACTTGTTCCAGTAGTTGTAATAGCTTTGAAGTATTTATGGCTATAGCTGTTGTAGTAGTTGTTGTTGTTGTAGTACTAGTTTTGTTTTGTTGTAGTAGTTGCAGTAGTAACAATAGTTGTAGTAGTAGGTGTAGTAATAGTTGCAGTATTAGTTGTTGTAGTAGGTGTAATAGTTGTTGTAGTAGTAGTTGTAGTGGCCATAGAAAAAACATAAATACAAACAGTTGAAGCTTCAGGTGTAGAAATGCTCAGTTTAAAATATATATCATTTTTACTACATACAAATCCAATTCCTTCCAATAAAACCTTGAGAACTATCCCATGGGCAGTTTCAAGTTAATTCCACTCATACGATCTCATGTTTTTCTGCAAAGTCATGCCATCCATTCTCACCCCATGCCCTCCTCTCTCTCTCTCTCTCACCTCTCTCCATCCAGACGCCATCTTGTGTGACGTAGGCGAGTTTGAGTGTCTGGACAAAGCCCGCTGTGTCCCCGAGGAGTGGCTCTGTGACGGGGAGCCGGACTGTCCCGACGACTCGGACGAATCCGAACACACATGTAAGTCACACAGCCATCCATTTATCATAAGTGCATCAAAACTCTCACACGCACTGTCTCACGATGACTGTTTTCTGTAATAGTGAGAGTGTGAAATCTATAAACCGGCTGTGCAAACAATCGCTAGTGATAAAAGTAGCAGTAGAAGTGACTGGCATGGTAGTTAGCGCTCTCACCTAGCAGAACGTAATTGATTGATTGAACAGATTATTAATTATGTACCATCTAATCATCCACGCTGACGTTGCCCACTGCTCTTTAAATGTTTGCCCGCTATTGGAGAACATGTGAGGTCTTAACTGCAGAGGACGATCTAAACGGTAAATGGTGAACGTATATCGCGCTTTTCTACCTTCAAGGCGCTCAAAGCACTTTACATCAAGAAACCACTCACCCGTTCACACACATTCACTCACCAGTGTACGCTCACACTGCGGAGGAGGCGGGTTAAGTGTTTTGCCCAAGGACACGGAGGTGGAATCGCACAGCTAACCTCTGACCGCTTTTGAGTTTTATGTTTATTCTTTTTTATGAGATATATTTGCTTCATTTTTTTCCCCAACCTCCTAATGCCACACAATCTCCACTTTGCTCGGGTGGCTATGCTAGAAAAAGTTTATTTTATTTTATTTTTTGCAATTATAAGGTAAGGTTAGGGTTAGGATAGGATTATGGTTAGGATTAGTGTCAGGTTTAGGAACAGATCATTTGGTTAAATTTCAGGGCTTTTGGGGGCAAGTAAGAGAACTGGGTCTGCATTGTGGAAAAAAAAAAAGATACCCAGATACTAATCAATACAAAATCTACTATTAAAACTGCATACTCATTTGTATTGATCCTGAAAATAAATATACAAATACATCAGAAGTAGACAAATTTAGAAATGTTCGGATCAAAAGTTTTGTATTAGTAATAGTTTTATGTTGAAAAGCACATTTTATTAGCATTGTAGTATCAAAATTGGTATCGAGTTTCAAGCTTTGAGTTAGGCATGTTTGTATCATGACAACCCTAAAGTCTCAAACCCAAGTATCACTGAAAATGAACTGAAATCAACTGAGTCTGAGGATGTTTTAAAATGTACACCAAACTAAAGGCAATGTGTAATTGTAGAGCATTCAGCGGCGTAACAAATCCAAAGTTAGATCAGATTAGATTCAACTTTACTGTCATTACACAAAATACTGTTTATCACTGCTGTAACTAGAATAACAATGATGCAAATCCTAGGTTAAAATGTACACAGAACAGGGATGTAATAACAGTTAGACATGTTGAAGCGTAGTAGTAGTATTTCATTCCACTGCTTCCTTTCGCTCAGCTCGTTCAGATACTTGAGAGACATGAGCCCCAGTGAGTCTTCAAAGCAGACGACGATCCTGAAATAGAATATATTGACGTGTGTAGTATGTTTGTTCCTTATGGTCCGTGGAGAGATTGGGGCTGAAAACTACTAAGAGCGCAGCTACTCAGTGTTTATCCTGCCGCACAGATCCACTGTTGGAAACGGGCTCCTAACGGTCCCCCGGTGCCAACATGTGACTCTAGACTGGAAACGTGACAGCGGACAATTTGCCATGACTGAAGCATCAAAGTATGAACGTGTAATCTACAAAAATAAATAGAGAAAGACAGTGTTTCAGCAAGTTATTTAAAACAAATTGTCACTGCCAGAAAGATAATGGTGCATAAAGATCTATTGTATGCTTACTAAGTTTGCTGATAAGTAATAAACTAAGTGTTATTGTTTGTACACGTTTCATTTTGTCTTTATTTATAGAGGAAAAGTACTCTCTTCTTTTATGAGTGCCCTGTTATTTCACAGATAAAACTTAATAAATACATAACAGCATTTCAGTGACAAAAACACGCATAATTATGTTCATGAAATTAGGCAAAAGAAACCACCAACCCCGATCTTGAATGTCTCTGTAAACTGTCCCATTTCCCAAGTTTTTTCGTCTAGTTTCAGATCTAACAAATATATTTATGGCATGAAAAGATAAATTACTTTGGACTTAGTTTGTATCCAGTATTCTTTTGGACTTAGACACAATAAAACACCTGCAAAAGTAAATAAATGTGTCACAATAGTGCTGAGAGTCAAAGGTTAAGTCCAATATAACCTACTCTGTTCAGCTGACTGAAGATGTTTTATGTCCTAAAGCTCATTTTTGTATGTTGTAACTTTTCGAGGCTTTGAATAGTGACTCATCCTTCTGCCTCCCACAAGGATAAGCGCAACAAATCACGTCAAACCACACGAGGGAACTGTCCATCAGCGTGATAGTATGCTGTTGGTATTGGTACAACTGTAAGACTTTGTAGTGTCGCAAAAACGTTATTGATGTGCTGTCAAGAGAATTTGGTTAATTGATCCTTTTGTTTATTCACAAACTTAAGAAAAAAAAAGAAGAATATAAGTTGTAAGTTTGTAACGACAACAGGAAAAAACAACAACTTTTAATTCAACATTCTACAAAAGTCAATTTAAATGTGCAAATATACTTTACATTGTCATTCAGAAAGTTTGTTTAAGATTTCTTAAGGCTAGTTACAGTGGGTAGAGTAGCCAAAACGTTTACTCAACTAAGAGTAATGCTACTTCAAAATAGTATTACTCCTGTTCAAGTTCAATACATTATTCAAGAGTAAAAAATAAATAAATAAACAAATGTATAAGTCTGAATGTAACTGATTAATAATGTTCAATTAAATTTAACCGGAAGAACAAAACCTTAAATAATGCCTAATATCTAGTATTTTCAAACATAGACTACAAAAATTAGAAAAACTAATCATATCTGATGGAGCAGTGAAAGAACCACAGTTGTTTAAAATGTTTAATCATTTGAAACATTATCAATTACTGAATTACTCCAAGTGGAAAGAATAACAAACTTTTACTCAATTAATCTTCTTCAAATTAAATATTACTCACGGCGTAAATGCATGCAGTTGGAAAATTACTCCAATAAGCACATTTCTTAAAAAGTGACTCAAGTAAATGTAACTGTAAATGTTACGTGCTCATCTCTGTTGTTGTCAGGAGGGCTCCATCAAACTGTGATATTAAAATTCAACGCAGGTTCCTCATCAGCGTGAGTTATTGGCCGTAATTGGGTCTTTATCGTTTTGGCACTGGCATCTGTGCATAAATTGACCACACTGTGCAATATTTATTAACGTGTTAGCGTGCAAAAGGTCATATATCAGGCGGGGCATGAGGAGATGGTGACGCTTGTTAGTGAAGAAGACGAAAAAACAAATGGAGAGAGAAAGATATTTAAAGATACACTACATAACTCTTCAAGTGAGGATCCATGGACACACAATTGGTTTCTTTCTATCTATCTGTCTGTCTGTCTGTCTGTCTGTCTGTCTGTCTGTCTGTCTGTCTGTCTGTCTGTCTGTCTGTCTGTCTGTCTGTCTGTCTCTCTCTCTCTCTCTATTATACTATTATATCTAAGAATATCTAGTTCAGTGTCTTTTAATTAAGTCCTGGAAACTAGTAATGTCACATATTTTTAACTTATTGAGGGACATTTTACCACAAAATAATTTGTCTCTTTAGAGCCTCAATATGTCACTTTTTAGCCAAAAAATACGCTACTACGTTCATCTCCACAAATCTGACTCTTACTTGGCTTGGAGGGGCTGCTTGTTTCCATTGGATTGTTGTTCGTTTTGCGATAATATTCCAGAGTATGGCATATCTATCTCCATGGAGAATATTCCAAAGTATGGTTTTAACTTTGTTTCCATGGAATAATTTATATGACGTATCACATCCACAAAGTTACTGTTGTGTAGATCATAGTTGCACAGAACCTGAAATTTGGCATCCCAAGCCTTTCTTTTGGCGATGTCCACTACTGTTGGACCCTCCAATCTTCTAGTGTCTGGTAAAAACTGTGTGTGAGTCTATAAATGTGGCGGACGTAAAACAGAAAAGTACTATTCAACATATTTGTAGAATATTGGCCCTGTTAATGACTTTTTATGTGCGTTTAAAAGCATCCATGTACATTAAAGCTGAGCAAAATATACAAACGATGGCGTCAAGGGTGAAGAAGTAGAATAAAAATGGCGTCCGGGTTGCATATGTGAAAATGAAATAATTAGTGTCACCAGCTGGGTGCGTGTTCACAGCTGCTAATGTATGTATGCAAAACACTGATGGCTTGTTAAAGGGGAGTTCCCACAGTGCTAACACCGGGAAAAACAACTCTCAGACACATGTCAGCCGCGCACAAAACCACTTTGAAGACTTCACTTGTGTCAGTTGTTGGTAAAATAATGTTTGCGTGTAGCTTTACTGGAACTGTGGCTTCCAGATGCGCATGTTTGCTCAGATGCTATAGTGACAGGAAGTGACTAATGTGGGAATATGGCACAGATTGCACTGATGATATGGAATCGATATGGGGTAAACAGATGGAAGTTACACAATTAATGATGCCAAAAAGGTACATTGAAAATTGGTGTATTACTATTATCGATGGTGCTTTCAACATTTAAAGGAGAGAAGTTCAGGAACATATTTAAATCCTTAATGGGCAATACTCAAAATGATATGAATAACAAGTTTTATCAATTGTAGAGCTTCCTTTTGGATATTTATCATGATAAAACAATGGACCTGCTGCCCCCAATCATTGGGCAGCCTCAAACATCCTGTTCTCCGCAGCTGCAGGTGAGTTGGGTCCAAACGCTCCACTTCAACTTAATGTGGCGTAGTAGTCAGCTCAATAAGCCTCACCTAAAGCGTGTTCTCCAGCCCCATTAACAAACTAGGGCACATGGCTTTTGTATTTGCTGAACAAAGATTTTTTTTTTTTTACCCCAGTAAATGCACTTTGATTGACAACGCAAGAGAAGAGAAAACAGCGTGTGGTATTCTGTTTATATGGAACAGCCACATTAATAGTACAGTTTAAACACATCCTAAATGCGCTCTATATGTACATTTTGTAGGGTCCGTCGCCTGATTTTCTTATAAAATTGTTTTTGTTTTGCTTTTTTGGAAGGTGATATAAAAAGTATTTGGTTTTCTGCTTGTCTCCAGGACATAGTTTGGTCTTATTCCATCTCCAAGAAAATAGCATGTTTCACAACCTCCACCAGCAAACTACATAGTGCCCCTTTAACTTCGCTCCCGCATGAACAAAACAAGTCACTGAATATAAACCGTGAGTGCAAGAAGTTTGTTCCTCACATGGAGAGTCAGCCAGAGCCGTTGATGCTGTGTCAGTGAGACTCCTGCATAACCCAGACTGTCTGTGCATATGAGGCGCACCGTCACATCTGTGGAGGCGCGTTATTGTTAAATGTGCATGGGTTAGGCTCGGGTCTCAAAATGGAAGCCTAGTTTTTGGGCAAGGTGGGTAAGGTTGCATTCTAGAACAGGTACTCACAAGGCCTTTGCTAATACCAAAATAAGTTCATGAAGTGGAGGAAAAGTTTGGTTTGCCTCCATATCTTCAGCTCTAGATTTATTTAATGTTATTTGATTTCATTTGTATTTAATTGTTATTTGTTTATCTCTTGTCAGTTTGTGTTTATGTCTCATGGCATCGAACCTATTTCCCAGATCCATTTCTTGATGGCACGCTCCTGGGTTGCCTATAGCTGTTACCATCGCTGCAGAGATATATGTCTGAGTCCATCACGAGCCGATCAATGCGGGGCACACTCCATGTGACAAGAGGGACAACAGCAGCAGACACAGGCTCTCCATAATGACCTATTATAGACCACACTGTAGAGCGCAACTACCACACCATTCAGGGAGATTACACCGTAGCCATGACAATTTAACGCTGACACCCAGCAGATCAAATGAGAATTAACTAAATATATGTTCAAATTGTTCTAAAAAAATGTATGTAGACAAAACAAATGGTGTTTTAAAATGAATGTGATGGAAATTAAAACAATAATTGTATTCAAATGTCTTCTAAATCGAAATTAAAACACATTTTAGTAAATATCAACTAATAACTTAAAAGCTTCATGGTCTGCTTCTTATTCTACTCAGGTTTTGTTGTCTGGAGCCTGCCACAGCAACTTCTTTAGAGAGTAAATCCTGGATAATCACAAGTTTTGTTTTCCTTTTTTTGTGAAGCTGTTGTAAAAATATTAAATTAATCATCAATATGACTTTGTTTATCCCTGAGGCAGTTTAAGCACATTTAGCAGTTAAAATACACAAATAAATAGAAAACAAAGTAATTAGCGATTCAAATATCAGTGAATAAACAATGAGTGAGTATATTGATACATCAAATACTGCCATAGCAATTACCAATTCAAAATATGTTAAAAGCATTGTCCAGATGACTATCTTTAGCCCTGTCCCAATACTCGCACGTGCACACTCCACGTGCACGTGCACGACGAGCCGCTGAAGTGCGACTTTTGTAACAACTTAGCAATGTGCGCTAACTAGATGAATTAGCATGTATTGGCAAACTTTTTTGACTCAAGGGCCACATTGGCTTTTTACACTTGCCTGGGGCCCGCACCATTTACAGTATGGATGTTCTTAACTATAGTTTATTACACACACACTATTACAAATACACAAAAACTGCGAAAATCATTATTTAAAAATCTATATTTATTTTTGAAGAAACAGTGCCTTTGGTCACTCTTTTTATCCAGTGCATCATCGTTTGGTGTTATTCTAGTGGTGGCTATTCTCAAAACAAATGTGCCATATGTAACTCATACAAATTTGAATTAAATGCTTTGCGGGCTGGATCAAAACGCCAAAAGGGCCACGTGCCTTAGTTTTTTTTTTTTCTCCTTCTGAGATAAAGGAATGTCTTCACACTAAAACTGATAATATTTAAATAAATATGCGAACTGCCTTGGGAATAACACTGTAAAAAGCTTTTGTTGCCGTTATCATTATTTAGGCCAATTCAGCAACTGATCCAAAGTAAAAAACTAAAATAAGCGCTGACTTTTTGATTAATTCAACTGCAGTTTTAATAACACGCTGACAGCTGTCTTACACTGCTGTTTTTCTCTGTCTCATTCACAACGCTCTGTCCATATTCTCATGTTTACACTTCATGCACTTTCAGAAAATGCACACTTCGGGCATTTGTATAGTGTGTAGTGTGAGTATTGAGACTTTTTGTTACCAATTCAAAAGAAATATATTGTATCTTTTGAATGGTAACACAGGCTCAAACTGACACCGATAAACAGGAAGCTGAAACCCATGATAAGCACTTATTATTTTTGACTCTTATACTTGGGGTCTTGTTAACCACTCTGCCACCATCACTTGTCTGCTAATAAAGCCAGCTCTTGTCCTTTTCCGATGAATGCATGTTAAATTGGCATCATTGTTCAAGCTGTGTGTTCTTGAAACTCGATTGCCTTCCTCGTCATTCACAAACGTATTCCTTTTGTGATACTATAACCTTCTTTATGGTCTTCACATGGCCGTGTTTCCTGAAGGCCATTTATACTTTTCCCTTTGATTAATGTGAGCTACAATTTTATTTACTGTGACTGTGGACAGAGGGCCAGAGGAATGACAGGGGACAGCTCGTTACAGTGGATTATGTATTGACAGGAAGAGGAATTAAATATGCAAATACAGGCCTGGACAAGAATGTATTCTGATGGATTACATAATAAGTGTGGCCATGAGAGATTTAAAAAGAAAAGGAATTATTGTCGGTGACACGAGTACAATTAAAATATGACTAATGCTTCAACTATTTCATACTCATTAGCACAATGTAACACACACTGACCTTGCATTAATAAATGAATAGATGATCTGTGTGTATTCAAATGAAAGAAAAAGAAAGTTAAAATGTGAAAAACAAACAAATATATTTATGAATGACACAAGATAATTTGCTTTTGTAATAGGAAAAAGCAAAAATGAGGGACGAAGTAGCCGTAGTGATAGTAGTCGTTGGAAGAACAAGATGGTAAAGATATGCGCTGAAATGTGCTCTGCGGTGTAGTGGCTCTGTGGAGATGTAATCACAAGATCTTCCACACCTTCAGAGAGAAGAGAAGCAGACAGGAAAGGAGAAGAGACAGAGAGGAAAAGAGAAGAGAGAGAGAGAGGAGCAGAAAGGAAAGGAGAAGAGACAGAGAGGAAAGGAGAAGAGAGAGAGAGAGAGAGGAGCAGAAAGGAAAGGAGAAGTGAGAGAGAGAGAGAGAGAGAGAGAGAGAGGAGCAGAAAGGAAAGGAGAAGAGAGAGAGAGAGAGAGAGAGAGAGAGGGGCAGAAAGGAAAGGAGAAGTGAGAGAGAAGCGAGAGAGGAGGCAGACAGGAAAGGAAAAGAGAGAGGGAAAAGAGAGGAGCAGACAGGAAAGGAGAAGAGACAGAGAGAAAAGGAGAAGAGAGAGAGAAGATCAGAGAGGAAAGGAGAAGAGAGAGAGAAAAGAGAGAGAGAGAGAGAGAGAAAAAAGAAAAAAGAGAGGGAGCAAAGGAAACGAGAGAAAGAGAGGGAATGAGAGAGGGAAAAGTAAAAGAGAGACAGACAGATGGAGAAAGCAAAGGAAAGCAGATGACAGCGTACAAAGCAAAGTGAAGAGAGAGAGAGAGAGAGAAGACAGAGTGAGAGAGAGAGAGAGAGAGAGTGAGGAAAAGCAGACAGATGCGGAAAAAGAAAAGAGAGAGACACTATAACAATGGATGAAAACGAGAGAGCACTCGAGACAGAGGTGAGGAGAGAGCGAGCGCAGTGGAGGCGGCGCAGTGGCCTTTCTCGGTTGGTACCTGGAGACTGAGGGGCCCTGGGTTTATCCGCCCGCACAGGCCTCCAGGGAGCGGACAGCTGACGAGGGCTATTCAGGGAACCAGCAGCGCCTTTAGGAAAAGTGCTCAACAGAACAACGTGGCTGTGCTCCAACTGTGTGTGTGTGTGTGTGTGTGTGTGTGCGTGCGTGTGTGTGTGTGTGCGCGTGTGTGTGTGTGTGTGTGTGCGTGTGTGTGTGCGTGTGTGTAGAGTGCTCTTTTGGGTCTTGTTCTGGTAAATACATGGAAGTTCCTCCGCTGTGCCTTAAGGTTGCTGAATGTGTGTCAATAAAAGAAGTCGTTTTCCTTGTCAGGCCAAATTAGTCCACATTTCTGCTTGTTTTTAATGTAATGTTTATCATTCTTTGGCGCATTTCTCTGTTCTAGTTTAATGGATTCAAAACATAAACCCTAAATCAATTATGTAATGTCACCTTTTTCATTTAAATAGGTCGTGTTAAATGAACAGATCGGCCTAAATTATGTTCTGTGAATTAACATCCAATGATTAAATGAACAAAGGTGACATCATATTTGAATAGACTGAAATTGACTGGAAGCATGCATAGAGCGGCAGGATTTGGGTAAAATATCGAATCAAAGTGATTCACATTTTAAACACATCCAGGAGAATTGGCAAGACAGAAATAAAGTACGAATGAACAAACTAATCTAGAATCACGTGTTTCAGAACATTTTTGTCATGTTTTTTGTCCCTTTTAGTGTTGTATTTGTCGCATTTAGTCCTGTTTTTGACAATTCTAGTCACGTTTTTGATACTTTCTTTTAAAAAATGCAGCGCTTACGATTTTCTAATTGTATCCAGTCAAACTGCGATTTCGGCTCTATTTTTATTAATTGTGCAGCCCTAATACATCTTCTGTTATATGTTCTTAAGGAGCTAGTAATTATGCATTAGCAAGACAAGAATTCAATTTCAAAAACAAATATCTTATGAAAAAGTAGGTTTCTATTTGTTACAATCTCCTACAAATGTATTACCAATATATTATTACCAATGACAATAATGTAGTTGATTTTGACAAGGAGGGATGAAATAATAATTTGATTTCTGTAAAATATGTTCTATAAAGACTAAATTCCAAGTCTATGATGACTCTCAAAATGGCATTTATCCATTTTTGCAAATAAACTCTCATCTGTGTGTATACTGAAGGCTCATGTTGTACCGCAAATAATTTATGTTTTGTTCTACCAGATTATGAGTACAAATTTCAAACACACTGATTCTTAAATGCCGTCAAAGTTGATCAATTTAAATTACAAATTCAATGTGAAGTAGACGGTAGGAGTGCAGCGTTATCTGCTGACCATAAACAAAATTCGTACATTGTTAGTTTTATTGGCAGCTGTTTTGCCCTTTGACATGTGTTATATCAGATTTAATGTTATATTGATCCCTCTTCCTCCTTCTTACCAACAAAAACCAAATGATTATGTCTTCCTTGTACATTTATAGAATCCTAATCGATAACTACACATAACTACAATTCAAACACATTTGAATTGTAAACATTATCGTAGCCAAGGACCAGTCTGTTGTGGGCATATTTCTTCTTGCGTAAACAAAGGAAAAGACAAACGTGAGAGGAGTGCAAAGGCTGAGCTTGCTCTAAGCGCAGATAATCATATGAAGAATTAACTGTAAAATAGAAATACATTTATCTTGCCCCACAATAGGAAAATGTCCAAGAAACAGCGATAGAATAGAAATACAAAGTACAATTGAAAAAAAATATACCTCAAATCTAAGCGTTTAACTTGAATATTAAAAGACAATATGAATACAATTTATGTACAAAATGGATGCTTCAACACACATCAAAAACAGATGGGAAGCAGAAGCCCTCTTTACTTTAACAAGAGAGAAATGGGAACGAATTTGTAAAGAGCAATGGTCTGCAACAAGTGGCCCTTCATGGGGGAAATTTGCATGGAAAAATGTAACTCGTTATTTTGGTAGTCCAGCCCAAAAACAAATAGAACACATGAAGACTGTGAGGAAAAGCAACCTATTTCCATGACTTAGCCCATAATCCGGCATGTTTACAGCATGTATATCACGCATTTTCATTAACACGCTGTCCTGGCCAAATAAACACATATTTTGGGAGGTTGTCCCTCTGCAAGGCTCTTCTGGAATGACGCACAATTTCTTTGAAGACATTTTCAAAAACAAAAAAATACACATTTGTTATTATGTACATTATAGATTCACATTTTTCTAAAACTGAATCTATTGAAAGCAGAACTAAGTAACTTCAGCGATAAAGCTCCCTCTGCAGGTCTCTTATGAAAATACACTGCCAGTAAAAAGAGGTCAAAAGCTTTTTTTCGTTTTCTTTTTTTTTTTCTCCCTCCCTTTTTATTTAAATAAGAAAGTACAATCACATACACAAACATTTCATGTCACCAAATATAAAAAAGAGAGCCGCGGTTTCTCCCCAACAATACATTTACAACCTCCACACGGACTTACAAAGACTTTCAATTAGGTAAACATGTTACTTAGTTCTACTTTAATGAGAGTATTACTGGTTGTGGCAAAAGAAATGCATAACTTAAGGACATTCCTATCATAAATGAGTGGACTGACATTGACAAGATCTTCACTATGTGCAGAATAACCTTTGAGTTTGGATTTATATTTAAATAAATGGAAGAAATGGCTAACATACATGGAAATTAGCCTGACTTTATCAAATTATAGCAATCTTTATAGATTTAATTGTCCAACCATTGTGTATATTATCCACTTTTATTTGTGATGAAAAACTATCCAACTGTTAATTTAAAAAAGACACTTTAACTTTAGTATGCTGACAAAGTTTCTAAACAATGCCCAGTAAGTGACTTGTGTATTGTCTATTCAAAGTCCTTGTTAAGCTAATGTAGCCTGCTTGCACACAATGTGCAAGGCCTTAAACCCTCTTTGAATCCTTGGACTTGTATCTAAAGCGCTGCCTTGAGGAGAGCTTTGTGCATCTGCCGGACACAGACACACAGAGGCCAGTGGATGCTCTGATTGAATTGTACCTCCTGGGGGACTTTCAATGAGAAGGGTCAGCGCTCGACTTCAAAAAACCTGGTCTGGGAGCCTTGTGTTTCATGACTACAGCTCGGCTGGACCCAATCACGGGCTGATGTTGATCTGTGTGTCCCAGGGCGCGCGGGGAGGGGAAGTGTTCAAAGACAGCGCTCTCAGGGGGTGGCGAGATCTGGTTCCCCTCAGCCGTGGGAGGGGAGCACGTATCCCATCATGCTTCGCTCTAATGTCCTCGCGTCGTCTGCGGAGCTTATCAGAGTTTCGACTGAGAGGTGGAAAACAAACTGCAGGGACAAAATAGATGACTGGAACTTCATTGTGTTGTGTTATGAGGGTTGACGGCAACATTTTATTATAACTACACTTATTCCTGCCTTAGTAAAGCATGAACAAAAACGTAATTCAGAGTGAACAAAGCGTTTATTAAGAATGATTCAGGCTTAATAACCTATACCTAGTGCTCTAACCCTAGACCTAACCTTAATTAAGTAGTTACTAAGCCTGAATTATGCTTAATAAACTCTAATAAAGTCTTTACTCATGCTTTGTTTAGGCTAATTAAGGTATAGTTATTATAAAGTGTACTGTGCACTAGAAATGGTAAATACTGTACATTATTTAAAAAGATGCACACATTACAATTGTTGATTTGAAGATAAACTAACTAAAGACGTAACAAACTCTAAGTGTGATCTTTCAAACGAGGGTTTTAATGGATATCTGCACTTTCGTGGTTAATATTTCTGTTTCATTCACTTGAACATACATTTTAACACATTTCTGAAAGATTGCCATATTGTCGACTCGGTATCATCATCGGGGCAATCAAAAAATATTCCTTTTCATCAATATTGCCTATCACTTTTGCCCAAGAACTATTTTCCACTGTGTTAAGACTCTGATTTAGTACTTGCTTAGTATTCACCTTATTCCACCAGGCCCACACTTTTCAAGAGATCGGCACTTCATGTAAGTGGCAACCGAGGGAAAGGTCTCGCCTCTAAAAGAATATATGAAAAAGGCTGATTTGTGTAAATGTTCAATGTACATGTGCATCAATATCAACAGCTTTTTAGTCTGGTTGTCTAGTTACATCCGGAAGGAGGATTACAATTAATGGCGGTGCCCACAGAAACTTCCGGAATAAGGTGAAGAGGCATTAATACTTTTCGGATGCCACATCAAAATTGGAAATAAACCCAGAACTACTGTCTTGACTGGCAATAAACCAGAATTAGAACAATCAGGGTTTATGCAGGTTTTAGCTACTTAAATTTAATGTCGCATTTCAAGATTTTTAATGCCATAATCAATTTCAAAATAAGGCTTTTATCATGTTAAAACTACTGGCTTGTAACCATTCCACCCGGCAGCAGTACGATGAGAATATAAAGACCTACTTTATAATGTTCAAAAAGCTAATAAAACATGACATTTAAACCATGAAAATGTATGTCTGGGAAACAAAATGTTAAATTTCAAAGTAAAAACTTCTTCATGGATACAGCATCTCTGGGGAGACAAGGACTGCATTATTTGCTCTTCTCTTTATGTTTATTTATATGTATTGTTATGATGAATACATTTTTTTTAGACTTAATGCCTACAGGGATTGAATTAAATGCCTTTTAATGCATTTTAAGGCCTTATTTGTGCCAACATGTATTTAATGACTTTTTTTTTTTAATGCCCCACAGGAACCCTGAATAGTATTTTGATTACCCCATATAACAGTTTGAAACTACATTTTAATGCAGATATTCAGTATTTCGTCACTATTTTGAAGGTATTCATCCCAACACTGGTAGTAGCAATGGTGGTAGAAAGTATCGTTATGATTACTTTCATTTTGCTTTTTTAAATTTGAGCTATAGCGTCTCATCTTCCATTTGCACTCTAGTAGTTCAATTATCATATATGTTTGTATCGCTCGCACCGGGGTAGACAGGGCACTCTTTGTTCCAGCTAAACCCACATTGCATCAGACACATTTTAAAGCGCCTCTTTGATCCTCAGTGGAGTTGTCTGTATTTTAATGATGAAGCCGTGCTCTGTTTTGGCGGGGCCCATCACTGTCCCGGGGCAGATATCAGGCTGGGCTCATATTGAAATAAATGTATGTGAGTGAGAGAGAGGATCCCCAGAGAGGCAGCGCCGGGAGGTTTAGGGGCTAATGTAGCGTAGCACCTTGTTATTGAGCTGAAGGACGGGATTTTTGCATTATGTAACGTTTATTTTCCCTTTTCCGAGTCTGACTGCAGCTGCTACTGTACAGTGTGAGTTTGTGTGGAGGCATCAGTAAATGGTCCAAAACAACTGCAATGACAGGCTTTTACTTCGACTGATATTTAGGTACGTTCAAATTGGTTGAATTCAGAATATTTTAGCATAAAGCAAAGTAAGATTATTACTATTCTTTCCAAATCAAATCAAAAACAAAAGCTTTGTAGTTAAATTTGAAAATAAATCTACGTTGCTTAAAAATAAAAATAAAAAAGTTGACTAATTGCAACAACTAAATTGCTTAACTCGCAATACACTAGGTCTATTTTCTATATTTTTGCGACCAATCAGGTGGCAGTATCCCTGGTTTGAAGTGCTTTATTTTACATCAGGCTGACCACATAATCCCTGATAGTGCGGATCTGGGTGTTCCACAGGGCTCTGTCTTTGGGCCGCTCCTGTTTCTTTTTTATGTCCTTTCCCTGAGTTTAATCATCAGGTCTCATATCATTTATTTTCAGTTGACATTTTTGCTGATTTAAGAACTCTGAAACTCTTAAACAGAACAACTGCCAGAACTCTTGCACTTTTTTTTTTCTTTTTAAGCTAAAACTACAACTATCGTTACCACAACTGGCCCTATACCTTCTATCTCTTACTTTCCCATACGGCCAACCGTTTTATGTTTTTAAATGTATGATTCACATAACCCAATGCATTCATACATGTCATTGGTTAATCCTGATGTAGATTTGGTTTTGTTTTGTTCTGTTCTACTTCTGATTTATTCCTCGTCCAGTCCAAGTTTGGGTTCAGTCTTGGTTTAGTCTATTAATCTATTAAATGATCACTTATGCCAGTTACTGTTACTACAATACTTCTCATATCACCAGTTTTACTACTTTTAGTTTTAAATCTCGTCAATAAAGAATATAATATTAAATTTACTTAATAACTCAGGTTAACTAATTATTTTCTTTAGTAATTCATAAATTTCCCCATTAACCCTGCCTGACGTTGCTTTTTTCTTGTATTTATTATTTATTTCAGTATTTCATGTTACTACTAAATGTCAGAGGAGCTGTAGTTAATTAATAATCCTTTTTACTTGCCTTTGCACTGCGTCTGGCACCGCCTCGCGATCAGAAGCAACACACTATTCTGCTATTTTTATCACATTTAACCTGTCACAAGTACACCCTGTTTTATTCAGATGTTGAGTGCACGCTCCAGTCTTTGAAATACGGTTCTTAATATAATGTTTCTGCTCTTTTGGCTCTTCATAGGAACACTTTTCTCCCCACCGGGCCCTTACCATCTGTTTTACCAGGAGCTGCAGTAGGTGGCAGACAGACATGTTGTTCTACTGAAGGCAACACAGGCTTTTAACTATCACTAATGAGCCTTTCCTCGACTGCAGGCAATGGAAATATAGCCTTCTGAGGGTAGAATAACCTTGAGGGAATAGTGGTAATGCAGTTGCAATGAGAAATATTTCACAGATAAACAAATAAGTAACCTTTACGTTTGGTTAAATGAGTTTTAATCAAGTTAAGGAAGAACTTTGGACACAACTTCAAACTGGTGGCGTTGGTTTTTTCAGCTGAGATATTAAACTATTGCTGGTTCAATCCCCATTACAAGTATATCCTTGTTGCTGTTCCATGTCCTCCAACACTTTGAAGCTAATTAACCTATAATCCAACTATGTCAATCAGCGTTTGAAGATCTCATCTCAAGATTCTTGCAGTGCGACCAGTCATGTTTCGGCGTGTCACGTGATGTTGTTGTGTGTGTCCACTGATTTGAACAGATTTTGTCTTTCTACCTGATGCAGTAGGACAACAGCGCCATCTGCAGTCAGACTTGTTCAGAACTATCTCCCGGGTGTGAGAGCTGGTATGCCTTCTCATTCTGATGCACAGTCCGTGAGATTATTTACATATTTCGATGGCCTCCTTGAGCAATAGTAACAATGGTACTTGCTGCTCCATGAAAGAAGATGCGGCACAAAAATACAAGTCTGACTGCAAGAATCTCAAAATTACTTCCAAACCTTCCCCTATTATTGTGAGAATGAGCAGTTTAACCATGCACCAAATTGTAAGAAAACTTTGATTGTCCAGAAAAGGGCTGCATAATTTATAATTGAGTATTTTACAACAGACTAGATTGGCAGGATTGGGACCTACAATTTGGATTCAAATTCAGAAAAGTCTCAGTTACCCAAAGGCACAACACTATGAAAGACTGATGAGGGCTAAATGCAAACTTCCAACCTTGAAGTCATAGGGCAACTTTATATCTTTAACTTTCCTTCCAGCATTGATGTTTGAACAGTATTTTGACGTCATAGAATCTCGGTATGGTAATGAGGTCTCATTCCAAGCATTCTCTAATGACTCGTGCTATGACTTGTTCACCCTGTATGGCCCTTATTATTTCTAATACACTGAAACTCCCGACTCGCACAAAAGAACTCCTGCCCTATTGAAAAGCGGTTGCCTGGTGACTGCAGCCTACACATCATGTCTTCTCCATGTGTCAGAAGTGAAACTCAGGGAGGAGGAGAGCATTAACATGATGTCTCCCCCCTCCCACTCTCTTTCTCTCTCTCTCTCTCTCTCTCACACTATCTCTTGTGCTTCTCTGCTCTTTTGTGTTCATCCCACTGAGGATGTAAAGGACAGTCTCCATGCACATGCCACCTGCAAATGTGAAGAAAGAGCATTTTCAATAAAGCCGCTGTCTTCAAACCAGCGGGAGGCGTAAGTCTAGGGAGCTTTTTTTTTTTTTTTTTTTGGGGTATAGTGCTTTGGAATGCAGTGATATATCAAAGTAGTTTGTCATGCAATTTCTCCCTCGTTTTGGGTAAACTGGTGAATCTAAAGAGCCACTATTAAAGGCAAACTACGTAATTTTTCTGGTTGGTTTTCTGGTTGCCACTTCTCTATATATTTTTTTTATTACCATGTTTATTTATCCTATTTTTATTGCATGCGCCTTTCATTCATTTCATTCCTGTCCTAAACTGTGTGTTGCAACAGTGGAATTTCCCCATTGTGGGACAAATAAAGGATCTCTTATCTTATCTTATCTTATCTTATCTTATCTACACAAATGTTACAGTGTCTCTCCACAGATCTGACATGTAACTTGGCCTTTTAATTTTAATCACGTTATAACATTGTTCCCTCATCGAAAACATACATGGAGTTGTATTATAGTGGCTTGTTTCATTAATCCTATTCTTTGGACAAAAACACATGGCATAAGTAAAGCTCTGGAGGTCTCCTGTTCTGTTTTTAGTCAATAAGAAATCGCCAGACTAGTTCTGAGCATTTCTTCATGGTAATTCCCTCAGCTGCCAGTAGATGGAGTGCTAACACCGATCCTAATGAGGGAACGTCTACAAGAAAGTGACAAATGGTTTTCTGGATACATTTTTTAAACTTCTAAAACATGAGATGCCAAAGCAAAAGTTTCAAGACCTTTTTAAAGGCCAATATTGATAGATAATAATGAATATGCACACTGTATTGGCGTAACGTACAACTTTCCAGGGAAACTACAACATTGCCACAGTTGGCCTACCCACCAACAGAAAAATTACACTGAAAAGTTAAATAAATAAACGGTATTGAAATGGTTGAAGCGACCGTGCCTCCTTAAAACCCACAGTTTATTGTAGCCTCCCAAATGTGATGTAGTAGGATAAAATAAGTAAAGCCATATAAACACTGTATAACTCATGGGCTATCTAAGCTCCACTATTTGTTGACTTTCTAGATAAATAAGATCCCATTACTATTAACAAGTACACATTTTAAAGTACTTGACTTAACATTTTGGATTGCCTGAATTTGCTTGTGGCTTAAATCTTCCATGGCAATATTATGGCGCCAAATGTTTTACTTGATGTGCGAACAGTTTATCTCCCACACCAGATGTCTTGTTCATTTAGGGTCAAAAAGAGGAAGATTTTGAAGAACAAGTGAATGGATAAAGCTTAAATCCAAACGGGTCCAAATCTGCACAGCTTTGGCATTCCTCTCATCCTTTGACAAATGTTGGATCCTGATCTTGGATTCTTGTACTTGTGTTTCAGCCACATGTGTGAAAACCAGGCATAACTAGAAGTCATTTTTGAACGTTAAAAACTTGCCATAGCGTGTACTTGTTAGTTTGTTCATTTATAACAGTTGGCGCTATGTCGAGTGTGTGTGTTGCCTTTTGTTCAAATTGAAACAACGACTTGAATCAAGAGAACCAATCATCAGTGACAAAGGCTCGTTCAGAGAGAAAGGAGATAGAAAATGTAAAGTGTTAACTTGAAAAATGAAATGAAATGAAAATTATTCCGTGAAGTAATAAAACATCTTTGTGAAGGTAAAAGTTGCATGCAATAACAGCGAACTGACTCAAAATCTTAAAATGCATAACAGATTTGACTTGTAACTTGGCCTGGTGCTTGTTTCCATGGAGATTGATACAGTTTATGCCATGTTGTAGGATATTCCAGGCAAAGCGATGACATCTCTTTGAAGACAAGCAGGTGGCGGACCCTCCAGACCCGAAAAGTTACGTAGCGCACCGTGAAAATCAATGCTGAACTCATCTCTGCTCCTGCCATAGACTGGCCAGGACTCTATAGGCATAAATCACTGACATAGCCCTTTATTTATTTATTTAGAGTAATGAAGCGTCTAATAAACAGCCAGAGAATGAGATAGTGCTACGTCCCAGAGTCACTTCATAAACAGTGGCTTTAGTCCAGTGATTATTTTGAGCCCGAGGATATTTACGCTGAAATGCACGTTGTCGTACATTATTCTGCCACCTGCGTGCCGATTATTAAAAGCACCTTCAGTATTTAGTGCCTTACGATCAATTTTTTAAAAACGCTCTCGTCCTGGTTTTGTGACTCATTATGTGGAGTGTAATACAAACAAAGTCAAAGATCAGGCTTCTTTTGCAAAATGTGGTGTCGTTTAAAAGAGTTCAAAAAAGGCCAAACGCTTGTTTATTCGATAATGATGGTGCTTTGTCAAACGCTTTTAAAATTTTCACTTTTGGCCTTCTTTTTGCATTATGAGCGGGCGATATTTAAAAGTTAAACCACTGCACCAGATTTTGAAAATGCTGTTATTACCACTACTGTCATCTGTGTTACCATAACTACTACTTCTACTGGTACTTCTATGATTACTACTACTGAAACTCTAATTACAACAAAACAAATGATTGCTTGATTACATAGTGTCATAAGAAATTAACTTTTACCACTAATATTGCTGCCACTACTATTACTACTACTTCTACACCTACATTTACTTCTACTCTTTCTGCTCCTTCTCCATCAAGTTCTACTCCTTCTAATTCTACTACCCCTCCTACTACTACTTCTACTACTAGTCCTATTACTCCTACTTCTTCAACTTCTACTCCTACAACTTCTATTCCTACTACTCCTACTTCTTCAACTTCCACTCCTACTCCAGCTACTCCTCCTACTACTACTACTTCTACTACTACTCCTATTACTTCTATTGCTACTTCTCCTACTTCTACTTCTTCAACTTCTACTCCTAGTCCTACAACTGTGATTACTACTACTACTACTTCTTCCTACTACTACTATTCCAACTGCGAGTACTACTTTTACTACTACTACTATCACTCCAACTATTACTACTACTACTACCACCACTACTACTACTACAAGTACTACTACTACGACAATGAATGAAAATAAACTACTACTATTGTTACTACTATTACTCATTCTCTTACTACTGCTATCACTACTACTATTACTTCTACTACCACTATTACTACAAATACTCCTATACTACGACTATGAATGAAATAAATACAAATAAACTCTTACTACTCCTACAAGTACTACCACTTCTACCACTACCACAACAACAAGTACTACTTCTACAACTACTGTGACTACTACAATCAATGAATATCACTGTTTTTTGTTGTGTCTTCCACATTTAAGATCTCACTTTTCCACAAACGTTCTCAAACTTTAATCCCGTAGTACCAGCTGCAGTCTACTACTTTCCAAGCAGGAGGTAATAATTTAAAGGCTCTGTCTGCGTTCTGTTGTTTTGACTCAGTCTCCTAAATCACTAGCACAAATATTTCACCATAATGTGCTGTTTGAGTATTTGTTTGCTTTTCACAACAAATACGGTGCGGGGATTATAGACTGGAAACGCAATGAATAACAATAAGGAAGGCTGCAATATCTGTGCCGACATAGAGTTTATGGGCTCATTTCAGCTGCAGCCTCCAGTCATGTCGAGAGAGAATTCACTGTTTGACCCCCTCGTGTGCATGTAGTACTTTCTTTACCAGTATCATGCAATGTCAAATGTTGTTCAGCCTTAACATGCATGATATAATGCTCATTTACTGCATATAATACTTTTCCAATTGGTCAGGCTGTAATCCTTTAGTCGTTTAGTGGATTAATCGGTCTTTGGTGTGTTAGTCAACCAACATTTTCATTATTTGACTGTTATTTTATTCAGATTAAAAGGATTGATATGGAAAAAGTGGCAAAAACAAGATGATTTGGAGTGAGTTAGCTGAAGATTTTGGAGTGAATGCATGTATTTACTAGTACTTTTCTGTATGCATTGTTTTTTTGTATGGATTCCTGTGCTGTTGTGGTCTGTTGAGTGCAGTTTGGGTCAGATACATGGAGACTTTTTAGTTGACTTACAGCCCTAGTAAGTGGATGTAAAGGCAATAATTCTTCCTTTCCTTTTGGTATTCAAGGTAGTTCCCAGCTGGTTTGATGATGCGCCTATTTATGTGTAAAATGTTTAGAAATGAAAGTTTTGCAGAGAAATCGTGTGCCTCATCATCAAGAGCCTTAACTCTATCACAGTTGTTCTCAATTTTCACTTTGTTTTCGGTTTGTTATCGGATCGATACCAAATATCAATACCATGGATACTGACAGAAGTATTGAAAGTATGCAAACTATCACAATGCCAATACTTCAAATCTCCAAAAAAGGCTGATTTTTAATATACTTTGCCTACATTTTTAAGTCTGTATTTTAGATTTTCTGCACATATATTTCGGTTTTTAATTAGTTCAAGCAGAGGTTGAAAGAAAATAACGATAGCCGAGGTCAAATTGTTCATAGTTTCAATGCATTTTAGTACATGAACTCATTGGTATCAGCACTGAAACAAAAAAAAAAACGTGGTATCGCCCATCACTAAACCCTGCCACATAACATTCTGTACATCCATTCACTGCAAAATGTCCTTCACTGTTCCTCCTTAATACTTTAAATTTGTTATGATTACACAAGATCACCGCAGCATTATACAGTGTTGTATAGCTCTGTACATGCACTGCTTCGCTTATCTGGGTCACCAATTACTTTTACAACATATAAGTAATACCATTTCATCAAAGCCGCACAGATATTGGCAGTCATTTGTTACGTGTAGCATTAAGTGTTTTAGGTGTTATGTCCAATTTCTATGCAGTCACTATAAAGGCTATTATTGAGTATTTGGGACAGCTCCTGGCTTCTCTCTGTGGATCCGCAGAACCACTTTGGCCTCCAGCTCGGTACAAATCAATACAACATAAAGTACAGAAAGTGCTATATTCACCGGAGTTTGAGCCTTGAGTGTCCACTTATAATCATGTAGCAGGAATGGTATGTACCCGGGTGGAGATATACAGTGCAATTTGAGTGGCGGAAACTTGTATTTCTCAGTGTAATTAGTAAAGGAAAGCTCTGCGGTTTTCAGTTCTCTTATAATATAAAGGTAAGGCAAAGAGAGTGCTTTATAGAAGAGGGAAAGATGCATTCAAACACAGTACAAACAGATAGAAACATAAATATCCATTGTATAAAAAGGAAATAGAATAGATACAATCCTTTTAGTCATATGCAGGTAAACAGACAAATTTTAATCCATTGTAAGAATATTTATATTTGTGTATTTCTTGTGCCAATACTATTTATTTCGGCCTGAAAATTGGTTATATTGCAGATTTTTATGTCTATACTACTTCTATTATTAGTATTACAATTACCATTAGTTATACTATTATAACTGCTTCAAAAAAAAAAACTGTTACTCGTTTGCAATTAAAATATTTCCCAGTACTTTTTTTCTTACTACTTTCAGGTATTGTTGGAGTTATTAACAAAAAATAATAATTGCTTTTTAATTTTTTTGGTTTTGCATTTGCATTTGTCAATAACAACTGAGGTGGACGTTTACCGAATGATGCTTTGTGCTTTGTAAGAAACTGCTAAAAAGACCTTGAGACCTTGTTATCATAACAAAGTTTAATCCTGTGGCTGGTTCAAACTGGCTCTATGTCTCTTCTCCTTGTGAAACCTTTGTGAAACCTTTCCCGTGTGATATGAAGACCCATGTTTAAATACTGTAACCAGAACCACCCCTTTAACTCTGCATTTCATAGACTTATGTCTTTTATAATAAAACGCACCAAAGACGTTCTGTTTTCCTCAGATTTCTTCATTCATTTTTAATTAATCTCCACACGACAATAGTCATACCATATTTCCAAAATGCATTAGGAATCTTCTATACTGTGTCTGTAAATGTCTTGGTTAAGGTTTAAATATTGCACAAAATGTGAATGGACCATAAAATGAACCACAAAAGAGCAAAAACATCACTTTATACCGTGCTTTGGGAGATTACATATATATAATGTATACTTTTTTTTTTTTTTTTTTTTCTTTTTGGTTAATCAGCTTTTTTGAGGTCATATTTAATAGTTTTAGTTTTATACAATGTACTCAATATTTTACATATCTCCAAAACAATAATTGCAATATTATCATTTTTTCGACGTATCACCCACCTCTCATTGCTCACTATCGCTGCTGTTATTGCTATTATTTTCAAATTCATTCATTCATTCATTTTCTACCCCTTATTCCCGTTAGGGGTCGCGGGTGACTGGAGCCTATCCCAGTGACTTTGGGCCTTAGGCGGGGTACACCCTGGACAGTGGCCAACTCGTCGCAGGGCTGACACAGAGAGACAGAGACAAGGACAGACAACCATTCATTCTCACATTCATACACTCGGGACAATTTAGAGTTGTCAATTAACCTACACAGTCATGTCTTTGGACGGTGGGAGGAAGCCGGAGAACCCGGAGAGAACCCACGGTAACACGGGGAGGACATGCAGACTCCACCCAGAGAGATCGTGTGATGTTAGGGTGGTTCGGAATTCGAAACCACGATGTTGGGGTGGTCTGGGATTCGAACCCACGATCTCCTTATTGAGAGGCAGAAGCTCTAGCCGCTCTGCCACCGTGCACCCTATTTTCAAATTATTTCTGCTATTGATTGTAATGAATAAACTATGTATTTATAGAGAAGTAAATGTGTAGTTATCAGACAGGAGGCCCAGAGAAGAGAAGAGGATGGGTTCCTCTAAGTACATTACAGTTAGCACATGCTAGCTCAGCTCTCATCGTAAACACAAGCAGAATTGGCTGAACTTGCTGTCAAAGGATTAGGCGCTGAGTGACCGCTGGAAGTCTTTCAAAAAGGCATCTTGTTTTGCTTTACAGTCTGTAAACGGACACCGGGGCACTGGGCACCAACCATTTAAAGGCAGTTATTGGCATGTGCAATGTAAAACTTACTAGAATGCACTTTTCAACCAATCATGGCAGTAAAAAAAGAACGCTAACTTTAATAACTGGAAATGAAGTAATTAAGAAATCATATTAACCCTGCTGTATAATGCATTTGAACTTAAAATAGCGGCCTTTATTAGCTCAATTTTAATAACACATTTCTCTTTTTTTTCTTTTTTTTAATTCATTTTGCAAGTTTACCCAGTCCAATTTGACATACAAATGAATCTGTAAGAGCCAAATCAAAAGATAAAGACATTTTAGGATAATAGAAACAGAACAAAATTTTGACAATAATTAAATAAAACAATACTGTATAAAGTTTTAGGTTGTATTTTGTGTTTGTCCCACAGTGTTTCAGCCACTTTTAATACATACATACATACAGCCCGCTCCTCTGTCTTTTTGCATTCCTCTGTTACTGAATGCTGCGCACTAAACACAGGCGTAAAATAGCCTTAATGAGATCACGCGGTGAGCGTCGCTTGCGGACTAACTACAATAAACAAAATGTTTTATTCATTTGAAAGTGGCCCCAGAACAATTAGATTGAATATTTGCATATAGTTGGTCACAAACCTGTCTCCGCTGACTAATTACGTGGCTGATTTGCAAATAATGCAAATTGTTCTTTTTGTATTTTTCATTTTCGAGCATCACTTTACGCTGTTATTCGTATTGATTATTTATTTTAACTGTGAGCTGTGAACGCAGGGCCAAAAGCTGGAGTAAATCGCCTACAGCAGAAACATAGCTGCTTTGAATGTAAACCAGTATTTTTACATTTGGTGTGTTGCTATGCATTTGAATTATATTTTTATTCTTGATTATTTGAAGTAACATCAACTCTCTTTTTACTAGTGTGGCTGCTGTGTAGTTCTACATTGGGGCATCAGCAGGAGCTCTCACTCGTCCACAATTCAAAGGCAACTGACGACTGAAAGGACACTGTAAACTGTTTTTATGTCATCGGTTGTCTATGTATGATGTACTTACCGTCGTGCAGTTAGCTGAAAGTGCTTCTATGCATTTTATTCAGCCATTCTGTCTTTAGCAAAACACTTGAGTTCATTGGAGATTGATTCTCACTCTGTTTGAAAGAATAACAAAACAATAACGCACCAGATTGTGAGTATGCATCATGAGTACCTTTTCAACTTGTACCTTGTACCTGTGAAGTATCACTTAGTTGCTCATGAGCAGCTTTTCTGTGTCTGTTTCTTGGTGGGTGTGGGCAAAGCAACACGGAATCGTCACACATGTATACGTAGATATAATATTATCTGTAAAGAAATAATAATAGATATGTTGAGTTTAATAAGCCTTCTATAGTACAGTGTAATTGCAGCATGTACTCTGAAATTGATTTAGTATCTGTCTGATTTAAAATTCCATCCATTTGAAACACTGGAATATAGTGACATCAAGCTTCGTGTTTCCAAAAGTGTAGTAGCTCTACAGTGATTTATAAATAGGCAGATACTTTTAATTGCATGTGTGGTTTTGGCGTTGGCCCAGTGTGGTGCATGTGTTTCTTTGGCAGTTGACTTTGTGCTGATGAAACAGAGTGGAGGTGTGAAGACAGTGAGAGATCCCAGCCCCTCAGAGCAACACTAAACGCTGCATATGCACTTTTCCTCTGCGGGGCGAGCCACTTAATACATGTGCTCTCATCTCAGTGTGCAGCTCATACGGAGGAGCTGTCAGTCATCGTCTGCTCTTCTATATGAGAGACTACACATCAGGGAGGAGACTGGATTTAATAATAGTGTCAAAAATGTGCAACAAAACGTCGAGATGTGGAATATTGACATGGGGTGGATCAAATATGTGCAGGTTAGACTGTGAAAAATATGTTTCTGTGCGTGAACGCGACAAACTCAAGCAAAGATTTGTACGATTTGATTTGAGTTTAAAGAGGACTAATAAATTATAATAAATAATGATGCGTGATTTTATAGCTAAAGGCACCTTGGGAAAAAAATGCATTTTTACTGTACTTCTCCATAGACCTTATTCATAATTTGTTCTGATGCTGAGCGTGCCACCAGCTTGTCTCCATGGAAATCTTATTGCTTTTTCCTGGAAGTTTTAAAGCTTTTAATCATGTTCCCTCATCAAATACTTCGCTGGAGTTACATTTTCTTTTATTTTCACAATCCCGTCTCCTCTCCATCTGAGCCTCAGAAACACTCCTTTTAAATTTGACTTGGATTGGGACATCAGATAGTGTTGTTTTTAAGACTTTAAATCATCACCAAACTTGTTCTAAATATTGCGTACTGACATTAGCAACTGGCTTTGTTGCTAAAACCAAAACCTGACGAGGGATAAGTTCTAAACCATGAAATGCCAAAGTAAAAGATGTTTATTTTTTATTGAATTGGTTTATTTGGTCCGGACAGTACAAATTAATGAACATGCAACTCCAGAATTAGCCATGGACATAATATGTGCCCTGATGTTAATTGTCTCTACTATTGCTAATACATAAAGAGTAAAAAGAGTTGCTGAAGGTAGCATTAGTGATCTGAAATGTTTGATATCTTTATTTATTTGGATTCTAGTCTTGTTCATTCATCACGTATGCAATAGGTGCCTTCTTCAACATCAATACATACTTTTGAATGAGTCTAGAATACATCTTTATTGGAGCTAACAGTGTTTACAGTGCACTGCTGTCAACAAAACACAATTTAAACTCACATCAAATAAAAAATGTATATATTTCCATTGATGAGCTCACCGCCACATGTTCTGAATAGAGTAGATGCATGTACTGTATATCAGCGCTAATATTACGGAATAGTACATGACATTGTAAGTGCCTGGACCTGAATGTAAGCACTAGCACTACTCCTGTTTTATTGTACTTTATTTTTATGCAGTAGTAGTATTAGTATTGGAGCGGTGCAGGGAGAGGAAGAGGCAATAACCATAAGGGACCATAAAGTTAATGATATGACATATGGGCTGGAGGGATGGGTGGGGGAGGGGAGCAATGCATTATGGGATCTTCAGTTGTAAAGAGAGGAGAGCGTACCAGTGTCTGCGCCTGCCACATGTCCAATGATTTTTATTTGCGATTCATTCTGGCAAAAATCTGACATCAATTAATTATATTTGTGTGTTGTAATTTGCCTATTGACGGGTTTTAGTGCGTGTTTTACAGAGGTGCCAGGTTCGATTTCAGGGCCTGCGGGGTCTATGTAGTGTTCGCATGTTTCCCCTGTGACTAAGAGGGTTTTGCTGGGAACTATTGATTTTGATTGGAGTATTTGGGTCAACTGGATATCCACAACTAAACACTTCATCCAAACAAATCAAAAACAAGAAAGAAATCAGTCCGTGACCGTGTGTGAGCAGGAGATCAAGCGTGTCATGCTTATCCTCAAAAAGACAACTGAAACAAAATCCATTATTGGTTTTATTGGTTGGTATTATTGGTATTGTTTATACCAATAATTATGACATGTTATTCTTTCATGTACTTTTCTATTACTATTCTCTTAAAATTAATCTTGAATTGAGAAAGACAAGCTCACCGCAATTAAACTGAAACTCAAATCCAAACACATAACAAGCAAAACAGATAAATAAGCTCAAGATCTGGAAAATAGTGCTTCTAAGATGACAAACCGCCTCAGGTACAATACCTTACTCTCATAGGTGCTTTCACTGATGTTCTCATTTGGTCCTGGTTTTAACCCAGTTTGGTCCTAAATTGGCCCTGTCCTAGTCCAGGTTTAGTTTAGATTTGGTGTCCTCAGATGCCATCCCTTTCAAAAACCTCCCAATTTCTTCAAGTTTAAGACTGCACCAAATAATGTTAAATAAATGTTGTATTAAATCACACAATTGTTGCTGTCTGTGATTGCAACAACCGTTTTTGTATAATACTATCATGTTTCCATTCATTGACCATCATTTTTTGCTTATTATGAACATGTTTATTTGCTGTTGTTGTCTTGGTTGTTATTGTTGTTGTGGTTTTTAGAGGGCTCATCGTACAAAGCATACCACATTGCTGCTCTTTTCAACTGTCAGAGTCACTATGGCACTCACATAAAGTGGAATGACTCATGGCATCTCCCTTTATGAATGATCCTTAGAAAGCACTAAGCCAAAGAGCATCCTAATATTATTGATGGCTGCGTGAAGTCCGCAGAGTGTTGCCTCATCAGCAGCGGACACAGCAGGGGACCACTTTGATCAGCATCTTGACTGTAAATTAAGAAAATTTTACAGCATATACTTGATTTCTGAGGGGCCTGGCGATTCCCTAAACAATGAGGTTCAAGGAGGCGCCCCCGCTGACAGCCCCTTCAGTTATTTTCTAATAGGAATTCATTATTTCGCTCGAGCTGGCCCACAAGTACACGCTAACGTTACAAGCTGCCATCTTGAAAACCATATACCAGATGTGCTCCAGTCTACATTTGAAAGCATTTCTTTATGTGAGGGAACATCAGAAAGCATACATTGTCCAACAAACAATTTGTGTATGTTTGAAGAATTGTCTAAGATATACCATTTCATAAGAATTTGGAACAGTTCAGTTGATGGCTATAAACATTTATATAGATATTATAACTCATCTAGAAATGATAGTAATTGTTAAAGTGCTCATAAACAAATGGCTAGTGCTTATTAAGGACTTATAAAGTTTACTACAGAACCTTATTTCAAAGTGTTCACCTTATTTGTAAGTTCAATTTTGTTCCTTATGTATTTTTTTGAATTTGAAAATGTTGCTTCGGTTAAATTGAATCCTTTAAACGGCAAAAGTAAATGACACTGAACAAATGTGAGCACAATACTCCAATAAAATGTACTGGAAGTTTGAATTTGTTCTCTTTTTCATAATCTTGCATAACCTATACATGCTCACACACTCCTTTATTAATGTGCATTTCAAATATATACAATGCAAATAGGCACATACTCATTCCTTTTGTGTCTGCAAAGTTGCACACTGTGTTAAAAGCTCAGTAGAACAAAGCCGTGTGGGATTTCAGATTTGATAAACATTGCAAATGTATTGTGTGCTTGTTAGCATACTGCCTTTTTGCAACTTGAGCACTTTTTTTGGCATAGCTTCTGCTGCCTTCTGTTCAATATACAGCGCTCTCGTTGCTCTGTCTAATGAGGAGGGCAGGGGTCAACCAATCAGGAGCCAATATCAGACCGATGTCTATTGATGACGACCAATCACTGGGGGTTTTCCATTGAGCAACGGAATGAACCCTGAACTATAGATGTTCTGTTCTGTTGTAGGAAAAAGCTAATGGGCGACACGTTTGTTTCTATCTTCAAAGTGTGTTTAGCAGTTTTGACTTTGATATTCCAATAATGATATATGACATAGTCTAAACAGAGATTTGATTTCTAACTGATATGTTTCTTAGTTCTCAGTTTTTAGATATTGCTCACTTTTTTGTGCAATTTCAATTAACCGTTGACCATTTTGACTATTTGTCACCATGTTTGACAGTTTTTGTAAAGTTTATTGTGTTACTTCAGGTACAGGTAATTACACAACTGTTACTTAGAAACCAAGGATCAAAAACCGTATAAATTACACAATAGTTATGAATTACAGTTTTTCTCCATTGGTTTGGCTCATTTCTTGAAACAGAAATTATATTCTCAAACTCTAATATCATTTGGATCTGGAAAACAAGGATTTTACACTAAGAGTAGCCTCCTAGGTTTGAAATCACAGATTGCACTCATACTACCAAGGACATTCTAATTATTTTTATTCATACACATGAAGTAAGTTCCATACATATGTAAAAATAACATTTACATTACAGTAATAAACTGTAATACAGTAACAAACACAAAATCAAAAAACAAGGACAGGACTTATTCAATTCAATTTAGAAATTCCAAAAAAATCATATATGGTATTCATAGTATTATTATACTTGGCCAATGTTGACAATTGAACAGACTATTGTGCATGTGATACTTATACAATGAAATCATGCTAACATGTTTTGGAGAGAGTGATCATTAGACTGAGAATCAACAATCAGTTTTGATCTACAAGGTCTATTCATTTGAAAAATGTGCTAAATGTAGCTAACTATGTGAACTGTGGGCAACAAAGATAAACTGAGACAATTGAGACATGAACTAAGGCATCTGCCATTTGATCAAATGAGTGAGAAATTCCATTCTGTTGTGAACAATTGCCAAGAGATTTGGAGGATTGTCCATGTTATTATGAAAATGTAATTTCAGTTTCACAAAATGAGCCAAACCAATAGAGAAAAACTGTGACAAACAATACCTGATATTTTGTTGAATGATTATTTAAACTGTCAGGAAAATGTGCCAGTGGTGTTTGAGATTTTCCAGTATTTTCAATGGCACGTCGCCTTTTGATGACATCATGGAGGGATTCACTTTTGCAACTCAGCACTACTTCCTGTAATTTTAAATATTTATTTAACTGCAACATCACAGGTATAAAATTCTAATAAATAGTTCTATACCACCAAACCAAGTCAAAATTAGAAAAGCATGACGACCTTCACATAAACTTAAATACATTTATGTTCTTTGTCCTTTCTATTGAATAGCTTGCTTTTTAATTTAATGGTGTCTTTTGCATTTTGTATCATATCACTGCCTGTAATGTGAGAGAGAAAATAAGAGTAATCTGTTCAGTGTTCTTTTCTATTTTAAATAGGTAGAATGTCAACAGAAACAAGCCAAACTGAGTCAACAAAGTGGTTTACCTTTTCGGCAATTTATAAGAAGCAATTTTTGTGCAGCTGTAGTTATTATTATGAAGTTATTACACATAACTTCAATATGTTTCAGATCAGATACATAAATGAAGATATATAAATACTTTTCTTTGTTCAGAGCAAGAACTTTTGTACCTAGAAAATCACCAAGTTTATTGCTAATATATGGAAGTTTGTGTTTAGTTTTTTATGTACCAAGAACAATGAAGAAGAACAGTGATTTGTGGAGTTACAATTTGCACAAAAAGTCTCATTTTCCACTATGGCATTTGTTCTATCCTTGCATTGTTCTGTTGGTTATCTTCAACAATTGTTCCTTTTTGGCATTAACTGTGAATTTATCTAGGTCTGTGTATTTTTTTAACACTAAGCTAAGATTAGAAATAATATTATAAGGAGGTTGTATTGTTTTAGCATCCACGTTGGAAGTGTGTCCCAGAAAGCTGAACTAAAAATATTAACAAGAAGTGAATATACTTCTGAGAAAGAGAGAAATTAAAGAGTTCTACCACAGTTGTTACGGCGGGAACACAGCTGACAGTCCAATAGCTTTTGAAGATTTATCAAAAGATACTACTATAACATACATATACTTTACAGATCTCTTATTTGTCATGGTATCAGGACGTATGCAATGTTCTTGAAGTATAGTCTGTCACCATGGACTGATTAAGAGCACATTTGCCATCGCCAATCTTAAGACAAAAATAAAATACAACATGTGCAATGCTCTCTTGACCAAAATAGCATGAGGGAATTGCCAGGGACGTTTGTGTTGCCTGCTGTCTCAAGCTTGGTGTACAGCAACGTTAATCGCGCTGCTTTTAATGACATCTTAAAGCAGAACTAATTTCTTTACCTCAAACAAACTGTTTTCTCGCAGTGGTCAAATTAGTAGCTGTGGGTAAATAAAGCTTCTTTCATCTCCTCCGCTGAGTGAATGAAAGGACTCTTGAAAAGCATTACCAACCTTGGCATTAAGAATCATAATGTTACAGTAAGTAATGACTTTATTTGAAAATACTCTAAATGTAAAACACTTAAAGATGTACAAATTATTATCTAAGGAATAATTTAACTACACTTTTCAGGGAATATATTAATAATAACAAATGTCTGACAGGAAAACATAATGATTTCTACTCAATATACTGTGTGAGGTCTTATGCAGAGGTTGTTTGTCACCAGTTAGAGAACATAGTATTTCAATATATTGACAACCTGGACTTGATCATTGAACTGTAGCACAAGTGACCTCTACCAAGAGGTTTATTTGTTCAAAACAACTTGAAATGCACCAATATATTATTACAGTCCATTATGTTTTGTACTAAGATTGAGGTCTGACAGCAACACTTAGAAAATGTTTAATATCAATGTGCCCTGTTACACTGACCTCGGCGCAGTATGACTGGGGTCCAAGAGCTGCGGGGGTCTGCGGAAAGAATCCACAAGAAGTCTAATTTTGGACGTCGCAGCGGTCTGGTGGTGTTATCAGGTCATTAGACGAGTGTTCTTGTGTAACACCACGTGAATCTGTATGCCGTTCGTCAATACGGACCACAATGCACCGGAGTTGGTGTAACAAGCGGTCTTCGAGTGTCCCGAACCACACCCGCACCAGAGTCACCCAGTGTAATTCACTCCTAGGTCTCACAAACTCTATGGCGCATTGTCTGTGTTCACATGCATGACATTTAGGCTGAGGCTGCCATCACAACATGCTCTCATTCCAAAGCATATTTTAGCGTCGCATCATGCTCTTGTGAATTAAAAACATGTTGGATAACATTTTAGAGTCAGGTACTTGAATGAGGAACTACATCAACTGTGTGTAGTGAATCAAAGTTGCCAAGTTCATTGATATTAAATATTAGATTAACATGCATTTGCAGTGTTTGAAGGACAATGTTTTGTGGCAAAAGGGAGATATTTGCGCTCCCATTTTACCCATTAAACTGTTTTGGAATTATGCAACGCGTGGGGGTCTGACATTGCTTTTATTACAGAATTTATGAGTGAAAAAAACAAGCAAACTTGATCATTCACAAAACTTTAGTTGTATACCTAAGCGTGAAGATTTCTAGCAGTAGATTTTTATTATACCTTTGCTCTGGGCCTTGTGTCTGGCATCTCTTAACATCCATCTCCCAGTATATTCCCTGTCCCTCCTCTGTGCATGTCCACTGCAAAGCCCCCTTATTCGTCATGATATCAAAACCACATGAAGTATACAGGATCTGCCCTCGCATCCTTTATTGGCGAAATCTCTTACTGCCTGCCACCATAACGGACGCGTTTGTGAAGAGCGAGCGCGGAGAAGCGCGGCTGTCACGAGATAAATTACAAGACAGCGCGGCGTACAGTGTGACTTTGAGCTATCGTCTCGGCCCTTTCGCCGTACTGTGCCCGCAGTTTGGGAATTTACAGGAATCTTGAGCACCTCAGCCGTAGAGAGCCCATATGCGTCGCCTGAATGAATATTCATGGAAAGCTCCACTTATCGTGTGAGATTAGGCCCGTGTGGTGAGCAGAGCAAAGGCAGAGGATGACGACACTGTAAAGCTGTGACGGACCCTTAAGGAGATGTGTTAAAGAGCACGTTCTGCCAAAGGGACGAGAGGCAGAAGCACAAGAATGTCAGTGTTCTTCGAGTTGAGAGGGAGGAGGCATGTGTGTAAGAACTGATAAAGGGTTAGAAACAGAGAATGACTTTTTTTGTGGTGACTTCAACTGTAAGATAGATAGATAGATAGAACAAACTAACTCAAGAATTGTGTAGTTTGGAATGTTTTTGTCCCTTTTCGTATGGTTTTTCTCACTTTTAGTCATGTTTGTGTCATTTGTAGTCGCTTTTTTTGGTTTCAGTCACTTGTTTGTCACTTTTATGTCGCTTTTAGTCACGTTTGTGTAGCTTTTAGTCAGGTCTTTGCAGCATCTGGACACTTTTTTGCCGCTTTTAGTTGTGTTTTTGTCATCACTACATACGTCATTTTTAGTCAAATTTTAGTCAAATTTTAGTCAAATTTTAGTCACTTTAGTCTTCAAATTGTTCCCGGGAGATTTCCAGTATTACTTAAACATGCATGAATTATATAAAACCACTTCAGGAGTGTTTTTTGCTGAGGGAATATTGTTTTAACATGGTAAAAAGTAGATTTTGCATACCTACTCTTTCATAAACTAATTGTTAATTATGATACAGGTCTTTGTTCACACTTTTTTAAAGGAGATAAAAGTGTAGTGTGAAAGTGTTACCAGTAGATTATATATATTTTTCTTCAGTACACCGGAGGGGTTACTGAGGTCAAACAACCAGAAGAAAATAGTTTATATTTTCTATGGCGAATTCATGCTTGTATAAAGATGAACTGATTGATAGTTAATTAAGGTCCAAATTATTTTTGCCCATGTGTCAAGACCTATATATATATTTCTACAGTATACTAACACCAGTTGAAAACGCAGCAGCTCAAATCATCTTTTCAAAATAACTTTAAATGAAATCGTATTGGCAGCTTTGCGAGGCTAAATGTTTTCTCAATGTCACATATTCTATAGTGAGATTTTTACGAACCGAGGTAAAAACACATTTCATAAAGTCACTGGAAAATATGTCCGAAGTGAACTGATAGCTGCTTAAAACACATTTGGAGCCCTGAAGATGTTGCTGCTGCCAGTTTGCTCATGTATGAAATATGAAGTCTCCCAGACAAGGTCACTTAGATTTGACTTACCTAAATATGGCATAAAAATACTGTGAATCGCTGGGGCTCCAAGTGAAAGCCAAGAAATATTCATTAAAGGGTAAATCTGCTCTCCTGCACGGCAATAAAACATCCTTGGAGGGAAAGGTAATGTGTGCTATTATTATGTCAATACCACTGGCACACAAATCCCGATAGTAAATCTTGTGCAGTTGACAGTGCTCTTTTGTAAAAGTCACATTAATTGCAATGCCTTTTACACCAAGGAGGAGACAGGGCTTGTAAGTAATCGTTTGGTCAAGATGGTTCGAGTCTGTTGAGATATGCAGTGGAGAACTTCCAATTTCGTGAAGGCGCATAGATTTCCGCCTTAAGTGGCACGGTGTTGATTGAAATCTATGTATTTAAGGTGGAGCAGGTTTTTGCAGAAGGGCAGATGTGTTTTCTGTGCTCAAGAGGCTGCCACGCAACTCAAATCAAAACATAAACACTATTTGCATTATCCTACTATTCATCTATGTGGAAAAATAACATGTTTTGTTAATTAATGTAATATGTTATTTTAAAGGGGACAAATTATTCAAAATTAACTTTTATGAGTATTTAACAATGGTATTTCCTCAAAAAGGTGTTTAGATTAGTTCCTGTATGATTTAGTAACCCTGTATTATTCTGCATTTAAGGCTTATGTGCTCAGAAAATTCCTGTTTTCACCTTTCCCCACCCACATCCCTGTACTTTGACGTGTTTATTTGAAGAATTCAGACTCCGAGTGACACTTGTAGAGTTCTAAAATGTCACGTAGCCACTTTTTAAAAATAAAACCGATGAAACAAAATACATAAAAGACAATCTGCTGTTTGTTACTGTGAAATGTCACAACGAAGAGTGACATTTCTTATCAGTTTTGCAGTTTTGAACAGGAAGTCAATGAACCTGTCTCAGCTGTTTTAAACGAATATTGCGCTTTACAGTGAACAGTAAAATGATGATCGACTTCGTTGTGTCATGCTGTACTTCAATAATAAGTACTTGACAAAAAGCATGATGTGATTATTTATTATTTTGTTGTTGTATTGTGATTTATATTGTAGTGTGGTTTTAATGTGCTTTTATGGCTGTAAAGCACTTTGAATTACTTTTTGCATGAATTGTGCTCTACAAACAAACTTGGATGGATTGATTGATTGATAATAAGTCTCCTTTAAGCATTAGAACTTATAGACAGGTTTTATTTCTGTCATCTACACAACTAAAGATGGAAAACTTTGAAACAGCAAAGGGCAAAATATGCAGCTAAAGTACATGGTAATAATAGTTCTAAAAATAAGCAGCAACATGGTAATTTGCGTAAAAAGCTTTCTTTTAATGTAAGAAATGTGTGTTGTGAAGTAGTTTCTTTGGTATTAGTGTGTGGTCCTGTGGTGGCTCTGGTCCATAGAAGTCTTCAGGAAAGTTTAAGATTTTTCAATATATATCTGATTTTTTGGTACTAAAATAAAGGTGGTTGTCTGCCAAGGATGTAAAAAAAAACAGACTAAAAAACAAGGCAGGTAGTTAAAAAGCCTTTATTTAAATGTGGCTTTTATTTAATTAAAATTGCACCAACACGTTCACAAGTATTGATCCTTTCTTACATTGGTGTGAGTCTTTTTATACTAGTTTTAGTGTCTGGGTATCAATTCTTAATTCTCTGTTTGATGCTACCGCCCACCTTTCCCTTTTTAATTTTAATTATTGTTATTCTTTTTAATTTCTATTGTGTTTCTTTACTTTTTATATTATTCCATGTGTTTTTGTGTATTCTGAAATGCGTTGAAAATAAATAAAGAGCTTTATTTCCCAGCTTTATCATAGGCCTTGATGATTTTATTGCCGCTTTCTGAGGAGTTCCTGAAACCACTGCAGGTCAGACGCTCCGCAGAATATGACAGCGTTGTGTTTGGAGCGTCGGCGTACGAGATCTCTTGACAATAAGCATGTTTTTGCCGTGGCCGGTGCAGTGGTCAGCCATGTTTTATGTGCCACGCGACTGAGGGTCACCTATGTGCCTCATGAATCCTTAAACAGCTGCTCTCGCCTGAATGCGGCCGGTCGGCTGGAGACTGGGGCAGTTTGTTATGAGGCGTCGCCACAGCGGGTGCAAAGCAGAGCGCTGAACATCTGTTATGGGGAGAGAAAAAAAAAGAGGCAGAGAAAAAAAAACAATGCTGTGAAGTATAAATACATTTGCATATGCATAGGTTCTGCTTCCTCCGATAAAAGAGGTCTTGAAGTATCAGCACTTTGAGGAGGCGCTCTTAAAAAACGGGAATGTGCGACTAGCGCTGGAAAATAATAATTACTGTCAAATATGTGTACATTAATTATACACATGAAATGGCAACTCAGATTTGAATTATTCGTTGCGGGAGACAAACATATAATTTTCCATAACAATGCAGTTTCTCATCGCTTGATTAGCCTCGCCATAAAATGTACAAAATAAAGTAGGAATGCCTTAATAATTACAGGAGTAGGGCCTCAATCAGCGGTGAACGCTAACTAGAAGATTGGCATTTTTATCCCAATTATTCACACTGCTTGTTTTGTATGACATTTCAATCATTTTGCCCGTTAAATGTTTTGTGGGTCATAATGGTGACTAAAAATAGATGAATAATAGACAGCGCTGCAACGAAAGATTTTTTTTTCTGCACTTTAATTATTATATTACAATTATTTGCGCTTGTAGATGGATTATTAATGTGTATAAGCCACTGACCAAACCATATGAGTTAATAAAACATGTGCAAGATGTGTATAGAGCATTAATAAGCTGCTTATAAATAGTGCTTATCAATGCATTAGGAAGCGTATTGTTTAGTTTAGTTTTTTGCAATTGACAGTGATTGATTCTTAGATTAGTCAAACCATTATTTCTGTTGTTCAGTTAGGGTCAGCCTACATTATTGACCAAATAAAAGGTGAAATATGATGACTATGAAGGCTTAGATGGATAATATTTCTGAATAAAGTGTTAATTATTGATTCAAATCGGATTTATTTTTTGTTCTCTGTTGTAAAAGGTCTTTCCATAGTGCAGATAACACATCAAATCAAAATATAAATATGATTGTTTTTGTTTGTTTGTTTGTTTGTTTTGCCAACTAGTCACAATTAGTCAATTAGTTGCATTTTTTATTGTTGCCAGTGGTGAATGAAGTACTCAATTACGTATAAATGCACAGATAGGTGTGCAAGAAATGACTTAAGTAAAAGTGAAATACCTGTTTACTTTGAGAGTAAACTGTAAAGTATTGCACACAGATTTTGATGTATTTTTACAGGTAATGAATTGTGCTGATCTGATATTTTTCTTTGCTGAAAGCTGGGACTTGAACTGAAAACCTTTACACAGAATGTCACCATGAACGTGCTAAAAATAACTCCTCAAACCAAACGAAAATACTGTCTACTTTTCGGTCCAGTTCAGAATGCAGTGGAGAAGAAAGTACAAATACTCACTCTCAAATGTGGTGAAGTAAAAGTATATACTGAAAAAACGCGTAAAGTTGTAAAGTACAGACACCTAAAACTAGTTCTTAGTACTTTGTTACTTTCCATCACTGATTATTGCTCTAAAATGATATGAATTGTGTAAATGCAGTAGAGACATCAGCGAGCCTTACCTCACCTCCGTTCACAGAAACCATTTGCCAGAACAAACATGCTAATTGCTCTTTTGCATTGAATGGTCCCATGAATTATTTATGACTTTACATCGTCTGACGTGCTTGTTTCTCTGTTTCAGGTGCACAGGAGGTGGTGATCCGATGCCCCCTCAACCACATACAGTGCACGGGGACCAAAAAGTGCATTCATTTCAACAAACTCTGCAACGGAGCGAAAGACTGTGACGATGGCTACGACGAGGGAGTGCACTGTCGAGGTAAGCCACTGTGATCTTAAACCACAGCAATAGAAAACGTGAAATATACTTCCAGTGTCTCAGCTACATTCAGAACACTGGAATTAATTATTGAGTAATTCTGACTGTGATATGTTAATCACGACACGCTTATGCGGCTTGAATTATTGAAATGTGGAAATGATTGTCTAAGCAGTTAATTGGAATGCGTTTTGCTAATTAGATAACTAGAGAAAGTGTTTGCAGAGTTTGTTTTAATAAGATTTCAGAAAGAATGCTTTATTGGAAACTGTAATGTGAGAAAATGTGTTGATATGGATTTACTTTGTCACTTTGAACAACACCAGAGGTAGTGAGTTGCATCTCGGAGGTTGAAAATGTTGATAGAACAAAGGCAATTTCCAAGTGAAGGTATTTGTGCAATTTAACTACTTTTGCTTAAGTGGAGAACATGGCGTTCTTCGTTTTTTGGCTTTTTATCCCCTGAAGAATGGATGTTGGCGTACAATTCAATACAATACTACTAATACAAATTAGTGATGTTGTCAAAGCTGGTAAAACACTGGTAAAAACAAGGTACAAAGATGTAATAAGGGGATTGCAATGTGTTGCTTAAGGGAAACATGAGCAAGGTAACCATGGTAATACAGTCTCTGATTGTGGCAGCTAATAACTGGCAGTTGCTTATAATAAAATGTATGATTGTTAAAGATCAATGGGTACTTTTTGACAGAACTCAATAAAGCTTGCGTTCACACTGTAGAATCTGATGAAGTCACAATTTCAGATGCAGGGCAGTGGTCTGTAGAGCTGAATGTTTTGAGAAAAATGTCTAATTGTGATTTTTCTGACAAGAAATGTGATTCCAATTAGATTTACAATTTGTGTTTTAAGTCATATTCAGATTCTGTCCAGGAGAATGGTCAAAATGACTGAAATATGAGTAAAAAAATTCAGAACATGTTTGTACACGTCTAAACTACTGGAATAGTCGGTTTTATGCAAAGTAAGACTGGATATTTCAAAGCATTTCAAAAATTGCAGCCTTTTTGATTTGCTAATTGTGTCTTTTCAAATTGTGATTTCAATTTGACTGAGATTAATCTTGCAGCCTTTTGCATGTTTTTCCAAGAAATATTCAAACCTATGAGCCACGATGGTTTAGCCTCATCATTACTTTGCAATTTTGATTCCACAAACTTACAATTACGTCTTTGGGGTTGAAAAATGGCACCACTTTCTGAAGTCACTGTGAAAAAAAGAATTTCCATTTTGTTCATTTATTCTGACAGAGAAGACGTTGAACTCTGTGCCAGGAATTTAGATTTTAAGGTCGCTGTACCTGATTTTTACGGTCTTGAAACTTGAAAAACAGAACTAGCTCATGTACCTGACTTTTTTGCAGTTTCCTGTACGGATGTGTTGTAAAAGCATCTATTTGGGTGAAAATGAGACCACAGCGCCTCTGTTTAAAGAGGATTTATTCTACCAGAAGCAGCAAGAAAGCGCTTGTAAACTCATCGTGGTGAATATTTAGGGTGCTTGGACTGGATTCGATAAGTGAGTGATACATGTGACTGCTGTAAAGAGTTTAAATCAAACAAGTCTCTATTTCACGTTTCAGAACTCATGTACAGCGCATTTAACCCTGGTAGAAACATCTGCGTTTTGATAATTAAACAGCAAATGCAGCTACAGATTCTCCAGCTAACCTTTAACCGACGGGCATTTTAATCTATTCCTGTTTCTTTACATTTTGCTCAGACTTGATGTAATTGGATTTAAATTATAGAGCATTAATTTTCAGCTGCAAAAGTAGTACCTTCTTGGCATAGAAACGTTTATAACTGAAACAGCTTTACTACTATTAATCAGTGTGAAAGTTTTGCTTAAGTAAACTGTGCATTACTATTAAATTTGAATGGATTTGTTGCAAGGAATGGCTTTTATTTATCTATCCCTGTACCGCATCAGTAATTCCACACTCGACGTTCCATCAGCTCGCCCATTTAACCTTGACCGACATTTCTCAGTGCCCACTCGCCCCGTTTTTCTGTTTCCGAAGCGCCTCCATCTCATCCTTCTGTCAGCACCGAGACAAGTTACTCAGTGGGACAGGAGCGCCGTGTAAGGGGTTGGACATTAGTTTTTTTGTTGTTGCGGACAATCTTAGCAACTCTACCAAGCTGTTATGGACACCTGGCTGCGGTGATAAGGCGTGATTGCTGGTGGCTTTGGTGCACAACAGTCGCTGCTGGCAGACATACAGCTTGACCCGGAGTGACCTCTAAGACAGTTAAAGCCCCACTGAGCGCTGTCTCGGGATGGTTTGTGAGAGCCAAGAAAATCTACTTTCTGAATTATTACTGTAAGACTGACTTTTCTGGGCAAGGCTATGGATTTTTTTTCTGTTGCGCAGTGAAATATAAATGCAGGAGAAAAGTAGAAATTAAATCGCTATCGATCCAAACAGGCCGACATGGCAACAGCGTGTGCCATGCATTCAATAATAATAATATGATTTGATTGTTGTGCCGGGAGTTGTCGAGTTCGGAGCCGTGCGTGAGATATATCTGAATTTTCAATAACGGCGAGAAATAAAGGTGATTTGATTGGGGTAACTGATTGGAATTATCGTCGTCTTTTTAAAGTAGGAGAATATTTGGTCTATAAACAAGTCTTTAAAGTTAAAATCACCATCGACTGAAGTGTGGAAACAAGATAAGAGTAACTATTCAATAATAATAATAATCTGATATTATCTGCGGTGCTATGAAGAGTTACTTATTATATTAGCTCTTAGTTAGTAAAAAAACAAACTTTGAGGGAATATTAGATTGGCTGATCTCGCACTCTAACACAATATTGCAAAATACTCTGAACGTGTTTTTCAAAATGTCTTTCCAAATGACAAAACATTGAGGGCTACACAATTATTCAATCATCAACGTAGCAATGGTAACACGTTATAACTACGCTTAGTTCTGCCTTAATAAAGCAAATACTTTATTAAGAATATTTCAATCTTAGTTACCTCCTTACCCTAATTCGTAACTCTAACCTTAATTAAGCCAGAATCGTGCTTAGTAACTACTATATGTCAACTTTTAAGGCAGTTATTATAAAGTGATACCTTAACAGTTATTCAGATCCAAGAATTTCTTCAGCAAACAAAGAAAAAATAATAATAAACTGCCAACTTACACCTCTGCAAACAGGTTCTGAACATAAATGTGCCCTATTACTGAATCCTGATTTGAAAACACAAATTGCATGTCTATTCCCAATCGCAATTCTTAATAAATGTTGTCTTTTTTCTTTCAAAAATGTGCAGCCAAAACAGTTTATGACTGCATCTGTATCTACTAAGTGTGCGTTCACTCTTGCACATGAGCCACACTAACATTGGTGCTAAACTGGGATTAAACGTAGACCTAAATTTGGACTAGACCAACCCAGAACTGCAAGATCAACACTTTCACGTTCACCGCATTAAAAGACAAAACCTGAAAGTAAATCTGGACTAAATCAGATCAAAACAAGGACTAGACCAAGTCCACATCAGGAATAAAATGGGCTCAATTTACGTCCAAATAACTGGACTAAACTGGATTAAAACTAGGACAAAACTCATGCACACTTCCACTTGATGTAATCCTTCAACCACATCTTACATTTTACACCACTCTTGAAGAAAAATCCTACTCAATATATCTGAAAGTTGCCGCGCTAACTCATATCTCAGTCCATCTGGTGCTCCGCCTCCTGCCTTCCCTTTCGCTTCTGTATGACCCGTACTTTTAAGTGGCTAATTAGACATTATGGTAATCCGCTCAAATGGCACCACCACGTTTGCTAACTGCTCTCCATCAGCTAAAGGAAAACAGATTAGACCCCGTACTCATACACTGCAGCATGCAATTTTAATACACAGTAATAGGACTTAATATGTGCTGAGGGTACGAATGATCCTGCCGTTCTGCCGCAGCTTCCCACGCTGTAAAACTGTGGAGTTTCAGAAGAATTTAAGAAGAGGTGGGTGTTGCGTAATTGTGTGCTCTGTAGGCAGTAGTTTTGTTGTCCTCGTAGGGAAGCCAAGACACAAGCACAAGGACACTCAAAATCTCAGGCAAAATTAGATAAGTGTGTTTCAGAAAGACAAGGAGAAACTGCAGAGATCAAATTGTTCCAGTGCGGCTTAAAGACTAGCTGTTCCCGTTAAGTGTGTTATGATTTGAATGGCAAGAACAGAGCGCAGTATTTATGTGGCTTCTAGGGTTGACGGTTGCAGAGTGAAGTATGTAATATGTTCAAATAGAAATCTGATCTCATCCCTTTTATGATCTTCTGTCTTAGCGTCATTATCAAACGGTGATTCACTGCTGAGTGTTTGATGTAGGTCTATTCTCAAACACTTTGTCCACTTACTTTTATAGGTATGTCTCTGTGTCCTCCTAAAAAGAAGCATTATACTTTAAAACTTCTTGGTGTACGAGGATGAAGATTAAAATGAAATTTGGATCTAGATCAACGTGATATGTTCTGGCACATCGCCCATTACGGATATAAAATGTGCATTAGTCTTATATAGTGCTTTTTCCATACTCTGTGGTGCTGCTAAGCTACTATTATAACTACAGCTGCCCTGGACTGCCATTCAGCCAGTCTGCACCTTTGACCTGTTCGACTACCACAGATCACACACACATTCATTCACAGGAAGATGGTGAACGATGGTTTGCACTGATCCAGCATTTTTACATCCGATACCGATTTTGACACTTGGGCTTTAAGTATCTGCCAATACCCGATATCGACCGATAGCTCTACAATGACTTAAAATAGCATTTATTTTCTCATACGACAAAACGTATCCAAACGGGTTGTATTGCTGTTCATTATCCTTCAACTAACTACAGGACAACTTTGTATAAGTAGAATCTCAAACATCATGAGATGTTCTGGACCAACAAGAGCCTGTAAATAGTCTTAATAAATCAATTTAAAGGCCTATGAAAACCATGATATTGGCTGAACCAATATTTTGGAGCCGATATCCGAGTCAACTTATGTTTCAGTAGCGGCACCAATATCTGATACAGGTATCAGTATCGGTGCATCCCTGGCACCAGTCTTCCATCCAAGTACTAACATTGACAGAGTGCTAAGTGTAGCTAATATAAACGCACCATTCGTACACAGCATAACACAAAATGATTTACAATCATCAAATACATTAAAATCACACAAAAAATCACATTCAATATAAAGTCACACTTAAAATATAAATAACACCATGTACAGGGGTACTAGTTGTGAAAATCAAACATGGTTCATATATATACGTACATTGGGGCTGGAACGATTTATCAACTAATCGTGACTAGTCGACAATAAAAATAAATGACTACAAAAATTGATAATCGTTAAGGGACTATACGCACTCTAAAACACAAGTCAAAAGACGTTTTATAGCAAAGACAGCAACAGAAAAAAAGAAAAAAATAGCTGATTTTCATCAATAATACACTTTATGTATAAATATTCTTGATGTATTTCAACCTTCATTTGGTTAATAATGTATTTAAAAAGTTTAAATATACAATAGAAATAATTGTTTGAGTAGTAAAAATAATCACTGACCAGTCTACTAAAATAATCATTAGTGACTGCTGAACTTTACATCGTAGATAGGTAGGAGCATGTTCATTGGCTCTTTAGGTTGTCACATTACATCATCATATATTTACTATTCAGACTTAGTTATTTCAAATTCCTCATGATGCAGTGATAGTGGGAGGAAGTGGAATTGACTGGAGATGATAAGAAGGACTAACCACTCTGCTACTGTTGCCTCTGCTGTATATTAATGGCACTTCCAATACACTGAAAATGGTATTGATGTGAGCAAACAGGCACACGGCCAGGTTAATCACTGTGGATATTGTGTAGTGTTTTGTAATGGATGACCACCACAGTAGCTGGCACAACAAATAACTCATTTGGCAATAAATTTCCCTTAAACACAATATTGATTTTACAACATAAGCTTTGTCTCGATCATCGGAAATGCACTTCATGTAGAAATGGCGATATAAATTTGAATGCACAATCATGACCACAATCAACATAAAGCAAGTCAAACAAGAATGGAAGAGTTAACGATTCGAAGACAAGGTCAAGGAATAAAACTGGGCTAAGCAGCTCGTAACACTATGTTCTGGTCGATAGTAAATACCGGAATGATGTGATTAATCGACTAGAGCTTTTGGGAAATTATGAAAATAGCACTTGCGGGTAGGATTTGATAATGTTCGCCAAAGAAGCAATAAACAATATCTATGCTTGACTAAACTAAACAAGATAAACAAGACAAGTGAATAAATAATAATAATAAAACTCATGAGTGTCCAGCTCATTCTCAGCTCTCCAGAACCTTTTTGGCACATCAATAATATTCACATGCATCAATTTTAGACGCTTGTACAATTTTAGAAGAGCTTTTTTCAGACGGTGAAGTTAAACTGGGTTGGACCGCCCAAGCACAACCAATCAGAGCGCTGCTTTTTGCTCTTACTCCTGGCTTGACGAGAAATAAAATACTTTATAATTATGTCCAGCGACCTCATTATTGTCACAAATTTCCCAGGTTTAAAGGTGTATTGCACAACTTTTCTGATGGACAGTGTGCCACCTTCTTGTCTTTGGTCGTTATTGGTTTGGAAGGTATTCTTTAGTAACAAAAAACAAATGAATATATGCAGAAAGATAGAACATCTCCATGGAGACAAGAAGCTGGCGTACCCTCCAACTCAAAAGAAACACTCTGCATCTGTAAGTCTGAACAACAAAAAGAGGTTGGAAGTTTGATTGCAGTTCCAACTCGTACCATGTTGTTGTTTTTGGGCAAAGCTTAAGACCTTCACTGCAGCTGTGTATAGAAGTATAGCTTCTATATCATCACCAAGTCTGACAAAGGAGTGAATGAACAATATTTATTTGTTTATTTATTTCAGATTGCCCTTTGAGATGAATAATTTCTTTTTCAGTGGGGTCCAACAATGCAATGCAAAGCTTTGAGTATCGTAAGTCTAGTGAATCATCACTAAAAAAGACAGGTGATGCTTTTCTCTTTATCTAGTCATCATCTCTGACACACCACAGTATTGATCTAAAACAAGTCAATGATGGATACTTGTATGTTGACTACTCGTTCAAAATTGTGAAGATTTTGAGTTCTGCATGAATCACTCAAAGTACAATTTCAGTTGAGTTTATGATGAGGGGACACAATGAGAAAAAATATATAAATAAATAAATTTAAAAACTCCTAAAAGTCGATCTTTCTCAGTATTTCTCCTTTAATATTGACTAATAATTGACTTAATCCACCTGCTTGTCACGAGGCGGTGTGAGAATAAGGCGGTTTGATATGTGCAGTCCCTCAAACTTCAGCTGGAAACACTACTTGGTTGACAGACAGTGCCAGTTTCAGTCTGCTTCTAAACAGCAGGCTCGGGGCATATGGCAAGTGCCCCCGAGCCCCGGCGGAGGAGCGGACAGCCTCAGGTGGGATAGTCCTACACACTGCCATGTAAACAGGCAGAGGGCCAGAGCAGAGACCAGGCCACCTCAGGCATATGGAGCACGCACAGGATCCGATCACAGCCAACGGGACGCCCTGGGATGGACGTGGACTCACAATAGATCACCAGTTGTATCGGCGTTTCCAGTTTGGTGGGAACACTTTTCCCTCAAGTGGAGAACGAGGGCTGAAATATTATATGAAGAAGGGTGAACTGTGTAAAATGTTCAATCTCAATGTTCATCTCAAGCTAACGTAAGGGGCATTTGACAGGTTAGATTACTCGTTAACATGCTTTAATACATAATTTACTGAAAATCTTACATTGTGTTCCCTAGTTTGACAAATTTGGTGAAGTTTATCATTTAATTTCACAAATTCTCAATCTTTCTTGCCAACCCAGTTCTGCCGTTTTTTCGACTATATGTTTTTTCACAATCAGGTTAAGGTTAGGGTTAGGATTACGTGTAAGAACAGTTCATTTAAACAGCAGCTCTAACTTTTTGAAGTTCACATGTAACCACAGTACCGACCAAATTAGCTACTTGGATTTGAACATACACAAGGATGAAAATGGAAATGTCACTACACCAACCTACAGAAAAGAAATGGAACGCAACTCTCTATTACTTGCAACTAGTAACCATCCAAAATATCTTAAGGACAATATTCCATCAGGGCAGTTTTTAAGACTCAAACGCAACTGCTCAGATCCTGATGATTTTAGGAGACACAGTAGAACAATGGCCGACCGCTTTGAGGAAAGAGGCTATAGCCCCACCTGCATTCAAAATGGCATTGAACGGGCCAATAACACTCCCCGCTCTGAACTCCTCAAAACAAAGTCCAAAATAAGACCTCAGAATCGCATATGTTTCTCTACTGAATATAATCACTGTGCCTCAAAAATTAAAGATATATTGAAGAAGCACTGGCATGTACTTCAGACAGAGCCAACTTTGGAGGATATCTGCAAAACCCCACCATTGTTTACATTTAGAAAAGCACCAACAATAAAGGATAAAGTAATGTACAAGAATATCAATAAAACTGAAACATCAACATGGCTGACAACAACAGGCTTGTAACGATGTGGCAATTGTGCTTGCTGCAATAACACTACAAACACATAATCCTTCAACCATCCTCATACAGGGAGAAAGTTTTCAATTGGCCAATTTATTAATTGTAAATCCACACACGTCGTATACATGCTGTGCCTCTGTGGCCTAGCCTATGTTGGACAAACCAAAAGACAACTGAAACAAAGGATTTCAGAACACAAAACAGCCATCAGGACTGGAAACATGGATTACGCTATTGCCAAATATTACAAAGAAGCAAATCATGGATCACCATCCTCTTTAAGATTTTATGGCATTGAAAGAGTCACAATGCCCACTAGAGGAGGAAATATTTTGAGAAAACTGGCTCAAAGAGAAATGTATTGGATTTCAACATTGAACACTCCTGTCCACCTGGTAGAACTCCATAAAAGCCAGCCCACAACAAAGAACTGTAAGCGCTCTTAAAGAAGGCTTTTCGCCGAAACGCGTTAGCGTTTATCTTTTTGTTGTAGCCAAAAATCAATTAAAAAAGACATGTGAGTATCTCTGTCCTGATAATTTTTTTTATAAAAAGTTATGATGTGCAACCCTTAAAACATCTCAAAAACAGTTCATTTGTTTATGGTTCGCGCTTTGGGACAGGTGTGCCATAATTTCATAGCCTATAGCAACCATACTGTAAACAATAGCCAAAGCTTATCTAATGTTATTAATAGATATGTATTATTATTATTATTATTATTATTATTATTATTATTATTATTATTATTATTATTATTATTATTATTATTATTATTATTATTATTTAATAATAATAATAATAATAATAATAATAATAATAATAATAATAATAATAATAATAATAATAATAACGACGACAACAAACGACAATAACGACAATAACAATAATAACGATAATAATGATAATAATAATAATAGAAGACCTTTATTTTCTTAAATGAGACTTTAATCCTGCATTTTGGATGTAATTTAGTGTAGTGAGATTTTATTTTAGAACTCATGTACTTTCCACCTTTTTTCCAAACATTTCAGCTTAAACTGCACTTGACTGATGTAAAACTATGATAAATATAGACCTTTTTACTTTAAAAAAATACAAAAACTTGTCACAAGCACTTAAATTTCCTCTCCATTCATAAATCTTCTGTAGTTTCCCTATATCTTACAGTTCTATCTGCAGATACGCATATCCATTTCCCCCGTTCAACAACTCCAAAACATCTACCGTGAGCTGTCTATCAATTTCTCAGCGTGTCCAGTTTGTCTTTGACTCGAGAACTAACAAAAAGGAGGAAAATCTATGACATGTAGAGCCAGTGTATTACCTTTCCATGCCCCGCTGCGTTTGGGACAGGTGCTGGGAGCAGGGCCAGGTCTGAACAAGCTCCTGAAGGCAGCACCAACCTCCAACGAGAGCCGAGCGGGTGCAGCAGCACAAGCACAAGCACAAGCACAAGCAGGGGAGGGACTGAAGCAGCTGAGAGCGAGAATAAGTGCAAAACAGCACGTCTAAACGAACTGAAACACGAGGCTGCAGGAGGAGGATTCACTCTCAAAACAAAGTGCAAACAACCGAGCTGGGAGGACTGATAGCAAAATACTGACTGTAAATACATTTTGAGTAAATCTTATTGACATTTGCGTGATATTGTTATTGTTTGTTTGCTGTGGACAGTGTATGTTCATCTCACATACGGTAAACACACCAGATTGTAGCCATCGGCCAATTTCCATCTGTTGTCCTGCCTGCTGTCTCACAAACGCAGTCTCATTCATTCACTGGACACTGTGGGTGAAGTGCCTCGACCAAGGATAAGGGCTATTATTCAAAATGTTAATAACATTGTGTTTTGAGTATGTTATGTTTGTCTTGCACAGCCATTTAGCCATACATCCCACTGAATTATAATAAAGGCTAGGGAGAATGTTTCCATGGTAACTGAGGCTATAGTAACCAATGTCCAGTTTCAGCAGCTATGTGTTGATTCTACTAAAAAGGTTTGTTTTTTAATCATAATTTTGAAATAAGTACTTTGATAATTTGACTTTTTGTATTTGCACTTTATCTAATGCCCATGTTCTACCAAACTAATGCGAAAAAATATTGTAGGTAATTTAGGTAATAAATTATTCATTTATAGCAATGGCCATGAAAATATAACTGTGCCCATGGTATACTGACAAAGTTTAATTCTACATAAAATATAGATGGCCAACAAGGGAAAAGTCTCTCTCTAAAACATTATATAAAGTAGATGATTTGTCTTAAATGTTTAATGTTCAGTCCATTCCTCAATGTCCCTCCACAACCAACAACCTGTCCATCTTTTTCTTCAATTTGAGGTCATCACTTTGGATTAGTGGATGAAGAATTGTGTGGACTAAATCTTAAATACTGTAAATAAAACTGCAAAGAGATCAGGCAATTCTTGGTAATGTTTCAGACTTTAATGCAGAATTGTTATTACAATCTTCACACATAAGAAACGTTACCACTTTATCCTCACGGTTATAGAAATAAGTTAAACCTTAGTTAATTAGTTTTAAATGTGAAATGTGTGAAATATTATAGGCTGTTTGCAAATAATGACTAAAGCTTGGATTACACTTCCTGCATGTACATTTTGCACGGAAACGAGGTGTCAAGCAGAGAAAAGTATAGCAACCGAAAGCCTTGGACAAGCACTGTTTTATAGAATAGTGTCGAGCCTTCACAGTCCCACTTACAATAGTCATGCAGCAGTTATTGTAGTGATAAATTAAACTTAACCTCCAAACCTTCCCTTTCCTTTTTCTCTCTCTCTCTCTGTCTTTACATTTATTGAGCGCAAAGTTTTCCCCATCCTGCTTTTAATCACTAAATAGATGTTGAAAGAGTATATTTGCCGTGAACTTTCTGGGTCTTTCTTCGCCGTAATGTATGAAGTCTGAGGGCATTTGCTGTTTATTTAAGCCTGACATTTGTCTTTGGCAGGTGCAGGGCGGAATGCAAAGATCCCACTGCGCTGCCACCGCCTTAGATTTAGTAAAAGCTAAATTTTCTGAAGGTGAAATGGAGTTTGGTGGTGTTTTTTTTTTTTTTTTTCCATCTGGGCACCTTCATATCCAAGGCCTCCCGGGAGTTTACTGACATGTATATTCATAAGCAGTAGCAAGCCGAGTAGAAGTTTTAAGAAACCCAGCTGGTTGTGTGAAAACTTGTCTTAGATGACCTCGATTCTTGTGCCTCCCGTGAGTTGGGTCTGTCCGTGTGGGCTCGTACTGTAAAATGTGTTTCCCTGAGTGAACTGAACCAAAGTCTTTCAGCGCTCCACCGTTAGAAAAGGTTGTCATTGAGCAAAAAGTGGATACCGCGGAGTACTTTAGAGTCTTTTACGGCTCAGATGACCTCTCCTTTCTCCAGTCGCATGGTTTTGGTTGAACTTTTTCGCCTCTTCCTCGCTTATCCCTCATTGCTGGTCTCTCCTTCTCTAATCTTATCTTATTTATTTGTAAGCAAACAGCACATATTAATGTACATTATACATGCAAATATGTAACGACTATTGCCAAAGTGTCTGATATCTATCTTCAGTGCCTTGGCAGATTTATGGCAAAATATTTACAAGACAAGAACAAAAACTGCTGCAATCACACACTCACAGATAAATACATACATAAAATTGGACGTAGCAGTCTGCTTTAAGTTTGTCACAACTCGTAATACATTAAAATTCACTCTGTTACACATTATATTGACATATTTGACTTTTCAACAACCATTTTCCCAGAGCTTTTGTGAAATCTGTTGACAGTTCACTTATATGAGCAGGTGCTGTGACAGAAGACAGTCGTCCAAAAGCACTTTTCCTAAACTGCACTCAACAATCACCTCTAGAACATGCTCTAGTTCCTTGATTTTCAGTTTGCCGGGAAACACTTGTGTGCCTTGAGGTATTGCCAGGTGTGCTATGAATGAAATCCAATTTAGATTCACAAATGGATTTAATTGAACAACTTAAAAGAACCAGATAGTGGTACGGACATTATATGCTGTAAAGATCTGGTTTGGGAATGCTTTAGTTTGTTGTGTGCCGTGGTATCTTTACAACCAAAAAAGCGTGGCCCGACTTAAAACAGGTTGAAAAACACTGCTAAAGTTGTCAATTTGGAAATTCTGTTTACAAAGTGGGGTTTAAATCTAGCACATTAAGTTTACATTTTATACTTAATCTTACAGCTGGGTAATATCACAAAAAACCCAACACTTTTCCCCCTCATTTTGATTGATCACAATATTGTATTCATTTTTTCCCCCCAAAAGTCTAAATACTAAAGTTAAGTGGACTTCTATTAGTGTTATTTGATATTTTTAACTATTTATCTGTAATCCACTTATCATCTATTTTGTTTTTTTCTCATTCAACCATTATTATTACTGGCTATTATTGCATTTTATACCATTTGAATTTGGCAGCTAATATCGCAAAAACAATCATTTCAACAATGCTACACAGCTTTGTAATCATTTTGTTTGTGGAAAAAGTAGAAAAAGTAAGCACACAATTACTTTCCATGGATGAAGATAAGCTCAGTGCCAATTAGAAAAAGGATTGATAGGATTTGTCTGTTTGTTTAAACCTCTAAACATTTTCTGCAGAACGTAAATTAAACCCACGGTCGTGCCAGGTTTAATCAAATAGATTCCAATTGCTCCTGCGTAAATACTCTTTACTGAAAGAAATTTGTTCTATTGTAAACAAATACATGTTTTTTTATATTTCAAATACTAAATCCGACATCACAGCAATTATATGTTGCAGTGTATTAATTTACATAACTATGGTTTATTTTTCTTTGCTATTTGCTTCTCAAAACATCTGATTATGAATATGAATGGATATACACAAATGAATAATGTATCTTGCCAATCATTCTTCGTTCCACCAATCTTGAACTTGCACAAGGAACTGTGGGTCAGTAGAGAATACACTCTGAACTGTTAACTGTAGCCCTTTGTGCCAATCAAAGCCATCTATGTGCTTTCCCACACAATCAACTTCTACAATCTTCTACTGCATCTCTAGGTGGAAGTCTAAGGGAAAATGCATTGATAAACCATGAAAAGATAATAATACTTTACTTATTTATAGGTTTAACATATATAGACAATCATTCATACTCCCCTGCAACATCTCAGGGCATCACTTTGGCTAAACTTTGCATTGAGTTACAGGAAATGTGGATAATAGTTCAGACATTTATCTGGCTTCATTCACGCTTGTTTCATTAATCCTGTTTACGATGTGGTCTTCTCTGCTTCTTCTCTGAGCCTCAAAAGTTTAAAAAAATACAGATCTGGAGGTTCTGTTTTTTGTTTGTTTGTTTGTTTTTTGAGTCCATAAATCCTTACAACTGTGTGCTTACATTAGCATGTTGGGGCAAGCTAGTTTATGTTCTTTCCCCTGTGGTAATTCCCTGTGCTGCCAGTAGATGATGTGCAAACACCAATGTGTTGTGGTAATGGTAATGTGTCCCTTTGAACAGGGAGGTCACCAGACCCTTATTACTGAAGTATAAGTATAAGTATAACTCAGCTGTGCCCCAGTATAAAAGTACTGAGCCCGTGGTCTGTGCGGGAGGCAAGTGCCAAACATAAGTACACAAGGAGCGCCTGCCCCTGTGTGCAGCTCACAGAAGGCTATACTGCTCATACACACTGAAGACTAGCTATGTGGAGTTATAAGTTACAGTTGTGTCATAGAGACGCACAGTTCGATAGCTCAGTCTATGGCAGGTGCAAGTGGGTCGGATCCAAAGGTCGGTCCGCTTTATGAACGGGCAGCTCAGCACAATATGATTGAACTAAAGCTTTGGAGCCCCATGTAATGTATAATAATAATAATAAACAACGCCAAGACATTTGACTTTTACATTAACGTGTGTTTAGCTGCGCAAAGACAATACAAATAATGTTCCAGCGTGAATAAATCAAGTCAGTGATCATGGATTATGTGTGCTTTGAGTCTAAAAGAGACGTCCTGCATGATCCAGGCTGTTCTAGTCCCAAATTCCAAAGATTCTTCTGTCAGTTGAGTCAGTTCATTTCTGCCAAGCTTCTTTTATTTATTAATTTTGACAATCTGCCTTATATTCATGTTGTGAGATGTGTAAGTTATGATAGAATATGCGTGTCTGATCCAAAAGACTCATGACACATTTCTCACAATATTTCGCATAAATTAAAATGCCAGCATGGTTTCTGCTCAATATGGAAAGTAACTACTTGTCAGCAAGCATCTTCTAGTAAACAGTTATCCAAACATGCAATATCCATATGGCAAGAAGTGGACTATACTGTAACAAATTACCCTGAAGTTAAACAAGAAACAAGCTTAACTTTGTTTCACATTTCCATGAGAATAAAGTTAGGATGAAATGGTTAGTTACCTTCATTCCAACTTCTAAAAATCCTCAGTAAATGGCTGTCCCAAGTAACAGTATGACTTCCAAAAGTGAGGGATTTACTCATTTGTAATTAGAGCTGCGTCGTAGAAAATTAGACAATAGTGACACATCATAATAGAAACTGTTCATCCTAATAATGTGCAATATAAATGCAATTTACATTTCCTGTCACTGCAACACTCCGATCTCATCCCACAAACCCGGATTGGCTCTGACTCCTGTGTCTTACAAATAACAGCTTTAATCTCATCACATTTATTCACACCTACTCAAAATTAGATATTTAATTTGCCATCACATCTTTGCTCCTGATATAGTGAAAATTACTGCAAATTAATTATTACTTGAAATGCAGTGGCGTTTTCTAATCTTGACACTCCCGACTACATTTTTGATTGGAGTTTCCGAGACCATCCCAGATTCTCCGAGGGAGAAATTGTCTGCCGAAATAATCCTTTGAGTGGTATTGAATGTAGCGGAGATGAGGTGCCTCTTCCAGCACTTTGCTTTGACAGTCTATCTCCAATATTTGAATCTAAAATATGTGGAGCCAGTTCTGCCACCTAAGGCTAATCTGGACTTTTATGCAGCAATGATTTCTTGTCGTAGCACAACTTATCAAAGCCAGAATGAGTTTTCCTATTAAAAGAAGGCAGCGATTTGAGCTGTTTGAACGTCTGAATTATATTTTCCGCCCCAGCACATTGTTTGAGACGTAGTGGGAAGGAAATGTCATTATTGATGTGAGAGTGAGTCAGCTCTAGCTTGTCTGATATCAATACCAGGTTTTTATTGGTCTCTCAATCTTAACTGGAAAGTTAACAAACAAAGAAATCAGCAATAGATTACACATACATGTCCGTATAGAATTGCTGTAAGGGCTAATGATGATGTAATGAGGAAATTCACTTAAAGAACTCAAATTAGCTCAATAGTTTAGTTCTATAGGGGTTAAATAAATGCTTTTTCATTATAATCTTTTATGATCAGCTGAACACACTTGCATGAAGGGCCGCAGCACATAACACTTGTTGACTTCAGTGCGGATTCTTTACAAGCGCAGGAGATCGCAAGTGTCACGTGATCGAATGGGGTGTAATGAAAGTACGACGATGTGAGGCAAGTGTCAGCTGCCTTTACACGCGCTCCTATTTAGAGTGAAAATTACACAAAACGAGGAGACGCATGTGGATTAGATCTATTCGTAACGGCCACAGGAGAATGTGATGTTTATTGGACGTAAGCAGCCTGTTACACTGACTCATTGTAGGCGCAATGCAATGAAAAAAACTGTGCAACTGCTCTGATTGAATGCTGTAAAGTTCTTCGTGTAACATGTTGGAACCTCAGTCAAAACAGAATCGTACTGGCGCACAGAAATGAGGAGAACCCCGACAAATAATCTCTGACTAGAATCGCTGCTTGGGCCATGCCTCCCGAAGTAGTGAGGAGACAACTTGGGCACGTATTTTTAATATTGTTTTTAGCCTTAAACAGGCTCTTGAGTACCTTGAGTTTGGCATCTCAGGTTTACAGCTAAAAAAATCCTGTTTACAATCTGTATCTGGTTCTGTTTGCCCTGGGGCTTATTGAGTTTAGGCGCCAGTGAAGTGCGCAAGTTATGCTAGCAGTTACAGTGATTGTGTTCAGAGAGATTCTTGGATAAGTGACGTCTAAAATCGGAAAAAAAAACGTAATCGATCGAGGGAGTTCAGGAGTTAGTGTTTTTGACGGTCGGAGGGAGAGGATTTTCTAACCAGAATTCCTCAAAATAGCGTGAATGAAGCTAAATGCAACTCCAGGTAATCGTTTGATGTAACATAATCTGTTCCCTTTAAAATTGGGCCAAAAATCCTCTTGTGTGCCGAAGACTTTAAACGCTTCTTGGGGGTTAGTGAAACTGCGTTAGTTAATGGCGCTGGACCTGATGTTTAGTCTTAAAAACATGAAAAATAGGACTAATTCACTTGAAACTCTTTGCAGCAGTCCACTTGCTGACTTTCCTAATGCAGTCCCAGAATCCCAATTATTCACCGCAATGAGTTTATAAACACTTTTTACAACTCCCGTCACAGTATAGCTTACAAACATTAGCATGCTAACGGCACACTTTGTGCTTCACGGAGAATAAAAGGCTCATCACTTAGATGCAGAGAAAGTGCTTAGGTCTAATTTTCACCCGAACAGATGCTTTTACAATATATCTGTTCTGGGGCAATACATATTTTACTTTATTACACCCCTTTATACACTTGAGTCAAGATTGTGTTGCAGCATGAATGTCTGTGGACCGGCAGTGGCCTCAAATAGTTTGTGGTGGTCTGAGGGGCTGACGGCACAGATTGGCGCCCTTGTTTCTGTTAGTCTGCCCCAGAGTAGCTCTGATTGTTAAACAAGTATGGATTTAATTAGCAATACAGTATAAAGCGTCTCTCGGGATGTAAAAAATTCCTACATAAATCAAATGTGTTATAATTATGTGGATGGTGAAGCTGAATTGTGATTAGTAAATAAATGTGGCTGGTCTCCTTTCAGTGTGAGTCACTCTGTATTAGATATTCTATGCTAATTAGCTATTGTGCTTAGAGTGAGAGACTCCCTAAAGAGAATATGAGTAAATAGATTAATAAATGAATGAACAAATAGTGGTCCAGGTTAAGGTGTTTAGCCAATTAAAAATGTTCAAATTTGAATGTAGATGTCCATTTTGTTATTGGTTAGTATTGGACACCACATCACACCACAAAACATGTCTTTAATCCTTTAACATGTCTTTAATCCTTCATGAGGTGCTATTGAACTAGTTTGCCTAGGCATTATTTACATGTTGTAGTGAAGTCATTTTTAGGACTAGAAACTTATTTTTTTACACTCATACAACCCCCACACTTCAAATTCCATCATTATAATACACCTGAGAATATGTTTAATACTTAAAACAACTAAAACACACAATAAATCTCAAAAGACGTCATAACGATCTATCCCTCAAAAAAAGTTTCTGAATGTTTTTTTTTTTCAAACCAGATCAAAGTCATTAGACATTTCAACCTGTTCTTCCTGAGTTACAGATGTTTTATGAGTAATAATGAATACAATAAATTTACATTTTAAATCAGAATTTTCAAAAGCTAAATAAAATGAAAAATTAAACGGTGTATATTTAAAGTTATAGTTATGGTTAAAATCTAACTTTTCCAACTCAATAAAGATCAACAAGTTCATTCAATAAAATGTACAAAAGAGACAACATTTATGAAACAGAAGCAACAGAAAACAATGCAGAAGGGGGTCATGAACGTGTGCTTGATAATTTCCATGTGCTCTATTTTCATTGGTTTTTTTTCTGCAAGTCGTTAAAATGGATACGGAAATGGGAGCGCGTGCACTGCGATAGGTCACAAAGGGAGGCGGAAGGGATATGTGTTTAGCTGGAGGCCTGCAACCTTCTTTTGTCTTGAGATGCTGTTTTTCATGGGATGTTCCACATAATGGCATAAAACTGCTCCACGGAGATAAGCACATAACTCCACCAAACCAAGTATTTTTTGGCAATAAATATGCTTGGAATAGAATAAATGAATAAACAGGGAAGTTCAAGGCAAAACAGTACAATTTCTGTGATGGACTCTCCACAAGATAAGTGCACCTTTGAAACAGGCTTAGGATCTTGAAATAAACAAACAAACGAGTAAATGGTAATGCATTGGTAGTAGGGTTGTAACAAGTTAATTAATTAATCACATTACAGAATTGGTTGTCAACTAATTAAATAATCGAGTAATCATTAACTGGTCTTTACACAGACTCCAAAACGTACGGAAAAAAGAGGTTTTATTACTTAGACAGAGCAGGGATGACACAAAAACACACAGGAAACATGCAAATTGTGTGTTTTTGATTAAAATCTTTGTATATTCTACTTGCCATCAAACGCCTTTACTTCAGCTTTGTCTGGGTAAAATTTAGTAAAATTCTCATATACAACTAATCGATTAATCAAAGGAATAATTGCTAGGCTAATCGACTAACAAAATAATCGTTAGTTGCAGCCCTATGGTAGTAGTGAAATACCTTAAAGGTCCCATATTCTGCTATTTTGCCCTTTACACAGTCTATTCTAAGGGCTTTGTTGATAACATTTTGCGTTGTGCAATATCCATAACATAACAGCTTCCAAAAAACACCCATTTCTTGGACTGGCCCCCCTCCTTGCAAAAGCAAACGGCTCACTCTGCGATCTGACCCCCCCGAACAGAGAGCAGGCTGCTCCCCCGCCCAACTCGCGCGCCTTCCCCGCCCAACTCGTGCCGAAGCCTAGAGCGGAGATAGTGCGCATGCGCCGTGTGCTCCGGTAAACAGCGATACACAAACACGGGAATAAACATTTTATCGGTCCTGACGGTGCGTCGTGCTGAGTCCTACGTCCTGGATCTGACCTGGAGTTTGACGATCATGCAGTACCTCGACGACGGACTTTGCCGTTTGGTAAATAACAAGCTAACTCTTCGATCTGTCGTATCCATCGTGTAATTACTGTGTAGCATTAGCATTAGCTGTTTTTATTCTGCGGCTGCGCGCTTCCTGGAGGCGTGGCTTAAACACCGCGTCATCCATGGGAAGCCGCGTCATCCATGGGATGAGCCCCCGTCTGCCTGCTCAGCCGAGGGGACAAAAGACAGTTCTCTAGCGAAAGCATGCGGGAATCAATCAAAAAACCACTTTGGGCACACATACGAGGCCCAAATAGCACTGTAGGAAGGTTAAAACCTCTGAAAAGTCGATTTTGCATGTTATGGGACCTTTAACCTTAATAAAATAAATGCTTTTACTTAATAGAGATTCAATAGATTTGCCTGCCAGTCCTTTATTTCAATGCCGCACACGACTGTCCACCATCACAAATGCCATTATGTGTGTCTGTACTTTCTCTTACTAAGTGCAAATATCACTTGAAATGTGCATCCACAAACATGCACCTTCCCTCCTCGTTGGTCGCCCCGGACAACAGTCAATTATCTCACATGATTAACTTTTCATTACAAGAACAAACAAACACGCATTTTTCTCGGAGGTGAAGGCGCCTGTGATAAGTGATGCTCTCCTTGTGAATGAAACAGCCCTGAACACGGCTCCATAGTATTTTTAGTGTTTCACAGTAGGATGCAAATGTCGCTCCTGACTGAGTGGGCCTGCAGACCGGAGGGTATTAGCATATTTATTAAATTTTTGCCTCTCTAATGGATGGAACATTTGCAGTAAGTGGGCAAAGTGATCGCTCTTCCCTTTTTCTGGCATAACGTAGTGCATTTTTGTACTGCATTTGGAGCTCGCTAAAGTCACTGTACCGGAGAAAATAAAGCCCGTATTATAATAGTGTCTTGTATATTGTTGCATTCGAACAAGGTCATTGGCAAAAGAAATGCAACGGCGAATCAAAAAGAGTTGTAGCTCGAGTGTTGGGACATAATTTAAAGCTGAACGCCATGGTTTGAAAATTTAACTCGTACAATAGGATACGAAGCAGGTGAGAAAATGGGCAATACATTTAAAGTGAATGTGAAAGCACGCAGCGTAAACAAGGAAACCAAGCGGTGGAACTGGACATTTTCTGGCTTTATGCTGCGTTTCTCCGAGTTGAAAAATCCACATGAACGCTTGCACAAGTTGGATTTAGGTCAAAAGCTGCAATGCAACTTCCACATTGCCGTCACCTGCCGTGTGGAGACAGACAGAAATCAGCTCATTTATGAACTTAACTATAATATTAAGTAAAAATTGTTTGCTTTTGGGCAAGCTTACAACAATAAATCTTACTGGTTAGATGTACAGAGCGCTGTTAACGTTTCCAAAGTGACTGACAGGCGTAATGACCAATCAGAGAAACGCATGGTCCGTTCGTGTCTAAACAAACATGGCGGCTTACGAGGAAAAATGGAAATAAGTTACACTGAGGATTGACAAACGGGGCAGATATCTGCAGAATCAACAACTAAACTCTGTAAATACGTTAGATATTATATTCTGAATGTTACGAGAATATTTGAGAGACGTGTGTTTGGACCATCCCAAGTTTTTTGACCCCCTTCTTATGGTCCGATTCCAGACCTTTCTGCATTTGAACAGAATGTAGACGGGACTGGCTGGTCAGGCAAACATGAATGCTGAATCCCACTAAAGCCTTCCATGCATGTTCCTTCTACTAGTCCATGACCTGGAAAATGGCAGATAAGAAAATTAAGGAAATCAAATCCGTCTTTATTCACACATGAGCCGGCTCGGAAAAATGCTGGGTAAATGTGTGAATGGGATGTACATAAGGTCTAAGTGGCCATTAAACGTTCAGTGGACAGTGGCATATAGGCTACGCTTATCTCCGTTTTATTATGTCTGCACTTTACTAGAAGCACTTTAGCTTTTGGTCTTTTAACTAGGGTGTGATTGTGGCAGATCTAAACGACAGGTGCAGCAGTTTCATGCAGAATAAAACATAACATTTTGTTGTCTGTGGAAGTTTATGGTACTTCAAAAATTGCCGTGCGATTTTCTAATTGTGCCCATTCAAATTGTGATTTCGATTTGATTGCGATTAATCTTGCAGCCCCACGTCTAACCCATGTGATACGAACCTTCTGTTTGTATCTACTGTATTATCACTTCTTAATATTGATTGTGAATGAATGTGTATTTTTACTTTTCTAAGCAACATCTACAAACTGAATTGCCCTTTTGAGATGATCGTAACTCTGAAACGTCTTGGAAATGAACCGCCAACCCTTGTGCCACTGCCTCCTCTGTTAGTGTCATTCATTCATTCATTCATTTTCTACCGCTTATTCCCGTTAGGGGTCGCGGGTGACTGGAGCCTATCCCAGTGACTTTGGGCCTTAGGCGGGGTACACCCTGGACAGTGGCCAACTCGTCGCAGGGCTGACACAGAGAGACAGAGACAAGGACAGACAACCATTCACTCTCACATTCATACACTAGGGACAATTTAGAGTTGTCAATTAACCTACACAGTCATGTCTTTGGACGGTGGGAGGAAGCCGGAGAACCCGGAGAGAACCCACGGTAACACGGGGAGGACATGCAGACTCCACCCAGAGAGATCGTGTGATGTTAGGGTGGTTCAGAATTCGAAACCACGATGTTGGGGTGGTGCGGGATTCGAACCCACAATCTCCTTATTGAGAGGTAGAAGCTCTAACCGCTCTGCCACTGTGCACCCTAACTACCCTAACACCCTGACTATTGCCCAGGGAGGCGTGCTGCCCAACATCCAGGCCGTGCTCCTGCCCAAGAAGACCGAGAAGGCCAAGTAAAGCCCGATCTGTTAGTGTCAATTAAACACAATTATTACTCATGAAATGTTATTTTGTCGGCGTCGAACTGAACAAAACATTACAAATGAATAGTACAGAGATTAGCATATACTTCTATGCACATTCCACAAAGCTTTCTAACTTCTGAAGTTTGAAATTTCAGTGTTTTTCTCCTGAGAAGAACTTCCTTTAGGCTTGTTATCCTGGCAGCACGGTGTCTAAGGTTGAGTGCCAGCTTCGAGTATGCATCAGATAAACAACAGCAGACACTGGCTAATCAATATTTCATGCATCTTACTTTGTTGTTCCACAGTCTGCCGAGATATTGTCACTCATGTCATTACGTTCTCTAATACGGGGAAACAATCTGGTGTCATCAAATCCTATTACGGCAGATTTTCTTCCTCAGGAGTGGCTCGGAATTAAAATTTTATTGTTTGTTGGAAGATTTTTGACACCCACACGCGCCATGTTTCTTTTCGCAGTGTCTAAGTGCGTGTCAGAAAGCCTGGCAGGGCCCCAGCTCTCGCAAATCCCTCCGCAAATTGTGCTTTGAGGGATTAACAACATTTACTGTCACATTTGAGCCCTCATCTCAGCCGGAGGGATTACAATTTCAGTAAAAAATGCATGTAGGTTTTCCTGTATCTCTCAATTTCTTTCTCAAATGCACGCTTTGGACATTTTCGTGCCCCATCATAGCTGACACACTTAAGCTGCTTTTGATAACTTTCTAAAGCCTTGTCAATAGACCAAGCTCTGGGAATGTTACACCATCTTGTACAAATATTTCTTCCAACGCGTGCACCTCAAGATATCTAGCAAACCTTAGAGAATTTGTGCCCTAGATTTTGCATGGTTGAATCAATCTTGTCACTCCCCGCCACCCATAGGAGACCAACCACATTCAAAGCGCTGACGAATGGGTTAAGCTGCTAATACATCCAGTCATTAAAGGGTCTGCGAGCGGGAGCCCACGGGTGCACCTTCCGAGTCGGGTGCGCATCTTAATTTGGTCCCGCATTAATTAAAGGGCCAGACTGCAAACAGAGGTAAGGGAAAAGGCGGGCCCCGTAGACGCAAAGGTCCAATGCCGTCTCCAATGGGAAGACATCGTAATGAGGCCAGATGGGGCAATCTGACTGTTAGCCTTGGATTAGTCTTCCCTCTGCCCGTGGTGCGATGCATGTTTGCACTGGCGGGGCACAGAGCAGAGCGTGCCATCACCACCAGGCCATCTGTGAGGGAGGAGGCTCGGACGAACTTCTGCTGCCGCTTGTGTTTTATTACGATCTGACAGTAAATTCCAGCTCTATCTCAAATTTAGCTCTGTTCGTGACGCAATTATCTATTTGTTATGAAAGACTTTTTATTGCTTCTGACCTCACAGTCTATTTAACAGGGCATCTGGGCTTAAACGACACACACGCAACACAAATAAATGGACATAACAACAAATTAAATACCAAAA